>JAOXNO010000003.1:21815265-21839808 GCA_028565335.1 Limnodromus scolopaceus | reverse complement strand
CTACATGCCCTTGTAAAATGTCCCTCTCCAGCTTCTTGTAGGCCCCCTTCACATACTGGAATTTTCAGATACTGGAATTTCAGTATTTACTAACAGGTAATTTTTTATTCTGTGTGGCACCATTCCTTAAGACATGGCATAGATGGCATGACACAGGAAACTGGCATGAGGGAAGACAGAAATTCATGGTCTAGCAATGTACTTTGAAAAGAAATTAAACAGTCCCCAAGATAGAAGGATCTTCCCACTATTAGCAGTCCACTCACAGGTCCAGCTGTGGAACATCTGACAGGCAGATGGACTGTTCATTTCAACAACAGAAGAATCACTTTCCTCATCTTATAGAAAAGATCAAAATTCAAACAGGGTTTGAAGCATCTTTGTCTTCTCCCTCCAGCACTGTCTAAATTATCTTTTAAAGTACTAAAGGGCAGAGATACACATTAAGTCATTTTCTTAAGGAAGTTCCTAACAAACTTCAGGCTACTGGTAATTGGTTAGACTTAACGAAGAAAAGTGCTTTAAATATAATAAGAATTAAACAATAAGAATTGCTATCAGAAAAAAAAAAAATCCCTTCCCCCCGAGAACAGCATGTTATAAAGAAACAACAGCTCAGAAGCAGGGCTCTACTGCACATCTGCAACATCTGAAACTCACCTGGGTTTCATTTCCAGATGCAGAACACAGCTCAAAGCCTGTCCCCAAAACAAGTCACTAAACAAAAACTGGCCTGACTTAAACATTGGATCCACAATGAACCAGGTTTCCAGAAGTCAACTGCTATCTTAATTCTAAAGTGTTTGTGTTTGGTAGCTAAAGGAAAGGAACACTTACTTGAATTCTATTCCAAATTTCACATTAAAAAAAAAAAAAGAACAATAAAAAAAGAGATGTGAAAATAAAATCCTATTTTTGTTTTTCTTTTACACAAACATGGCATTCTTTACTTACAGGAACAGATATATGTATACGATAAACTTGTATCATCCTGAGTTACTGGCTTTCCAGCCAAATACACGCAGAGCATGTTATGTTCTAAGATGTCACATAGCTATTATTCAACAGTTGACATTTTTCAGCAGCTTGAGTGTGAAGAAATTTGCAGGATCATAGTCCTCTTTTGAGCTGTACACAGCTTTTGTGACTGGGAAAAAAGGCTGGGAAGAAAGTCCCTGTCCTCTAGGCTATGCTAACCATGACAGGGAGCCTTTCCCAGTACATCTTCCCCAACTATTCTGGAAGTCAGTTCTGAACTCCAAACCAAACTAGGACATTACAAAGAAATTATATTCCAGAAAGTATCACAAGAACCAAAATAGGAATTGATCCATTGATCATATATGTACCCAAGGTGCTGCTCTGGTTTAGGTATTTCTGCATTGCTCCACATTGCAGGTACAGGTTGCTCTCATAAGGTTCTCCAAATCCCTGATCATCACAGAAACCTTCCTTTCACTTGTTGGCGCAGTCTTTTTGAATATGGGTGACCAGAATTACATACTGTATTTTGGGTGACTTTTCACAATTATTTCAATGTAATGGCATTAATATTTCTCTATCCCTTGGTGATCTCATCTAATAGAAGTTGATCTCATCTGACTAACATCAGTTATTTTGATGCTGTGGTGTGCTTTTACAAATTTTACTTAATCAGTGGAAAGGCAGATATCAAACACACTTTGACTAAAACAGAAGAACTTTATTTCATGGGCTGACTTTACCTCCCTTGTGTCTTGCTGGGGCTTGCATGCGTCAGCAGCAGAAGCTCAAGCTAACGTTTATATCTGGAGATTATGACAGCTGAGAAAAAACCCACTAGATTTCAGATGAGTCATTTTAGGTTTTTCAGACATTGTCATGCTTAATGGGAAAAATACATCATCAATAAAAAAAATTCAAAAGCATTTCCTCTCGTCTGCAGAAAATGCAAAAATGCCCCAACACATCAACCATATAGAGCATCTTCCAGTGGGAACAGTTTCCTATTATGCACAGGAACAAGCTCATCTTCTTTAACACATTTCCTCAGTGACTCTACAAAGCCAGCTCCAGTTGCCGTCTGCACTCCAACACTTGACCAAGCAGAGGGAAAGGCATCAAGAGGGAACAAATAAGGGTAAGTGTCAGTGAGGCATCTCACAAACTACTCCTTTCTGCATTTTTGCCACAGTTCTTATTTCTATTTGACTGGGAATTTCTTGCTGTTTGTATATTAAACCAGAAGAGACCATCTTTTCTAGAGACACTGCTTAACTTTTTTTTTTTTTAGTCAGATGACACAGTCTGTCCTTTTAAGATGTCCACTTGGAAAAAAACCAGCTCTAGTAGATTTCTTGAAAAATAACAGATGAGTATCTAGATTCAGACCAAAGATATTCAAACTATTCGCTAACAAAGACATAGGAGATTGTTAAGATTAATATTTCATCTCCTCCGTGACGAAGTTCATAATTTTATGTAACTTTGATCCAATCTAAAATATACGATATAAAATATTTAGATCAGGAATCTAACTTTATTTTGAAAATAAAGCCGTCTAACTTTGTTTTGAAAACCTAATTACATAATCCTGTAAGTAAATTGAAGCAAATTAACTTAAAACCAATCCATTTTTCCCTACAATTTTAGTCTTTATTAAATGAAACTTCTAGGGAAAAAAATAGTCTCAGCTTATTTTAATTTTTTAAGAGGAAGACCTTTTTTTTTAGTTCTAAAATATCTCTATACTTGAAAACATTGTTTTGAAGAATCTTTTTTCCAAAATCCATTCTGCATTAGTATAATTTAAGCCCCTTATTGCCTTAGAATGTAAAAACCTCTTTTACTCTGTATTTGCTGTCGTTAAGAGGTCTGTTCTACCTACTTGCTATTTGTCACTCTTTGTCCAGTCCAATTTTAAAATCATACTCAATTTCTTCTAATGCTTGTCTGCAAATGAAGTTATACGACTGTTTTCACCTTCTTCAGATAAAAAGGAATTTTCTTTAAGTGTATAGTGTATTTTTACAGTATCTGCCATTCTCCAAGTAATATCCAAGACAATATAGAGTCAGATATTTTTGCTACAATACTTACTTATTCCAAAGGAATTTGAAAAAAAAAAAAGAAGAAAAGAAAAAAAAACATTTTAATTGTGGGATGTATTTAAATCATAAAGAAAGATGGTTTCAAGACTGGAAATTCCTCAACCTGTGCAAGGGAGTTTGTATTACAAATCCCAATCTGGTCCATGGCTAGCTATGTATTTTTAAATGCAGAGAAGTAGTAGGAAATATGAGTAGTAGTACGAGTAGTAGTAGGAATAGCTTTAGAGGTTTTAAAATAACAAGTAGAAGGGACTAAAATGGAAGTCTAGTGGGATTCACTCTGCTGAAGTGGGAATTACGTAGCAAAAAGTATAATTACCTGCTAGGCCAAAGCATAGTTATTTAATCCTTGAAAGATAAGTACCAGATATGCAAAACTTCCAATTCTGTATTCACCCTAATCTTAAACTCTATGTTCTCAGAGATGCATGAAGCTACAAGGCAGCAAAAAAAAAAAAAAAATTGTCACATAAAAATATGTACTTCTTGGTTAGAATCTTCATACTTTCAGAAGGAAGATTTTTAGACATTTAGAATTATTCAATCCCTTAAGGTTGATTTTGAAAACTGACTTCAACACACAATTTTAACACTAGACCTATGAAGATACAGAAACAGAATCAAAATCTTTACCTAAAACTAACCTAGTTTTTACCATCATCTTCTGGTGAAGTTCTACTCCAGAACTTTGAACAAGAATATATTTTGTACAATTATGAAGTAAAAGCAATGAACTAGAGACAAAATGGAAGCACTGTGCTTTCCCAGTTGCATTTATGCTACTTAATGTTAGGAAGAATGGCTCTGTGGGAAATAAAGCTTAAATCTTCTTCCAAAAACCTAAACCTCATGAGTAATCCTGAGAAAGAAATAGCTGTGTTCTAGTTCTGCGTTTAGAACCGTGCTAATGAATCATACTTATCAGAGTATTATTCTCATTCTCTGGGTAGTTGAAGCATGAACAGGACAGAATTCATCGCTGTTGCGGGATTTGCCCTGTCATTGCTGTTCCACGTGACCCAAACTGAAGTCTGTCCTCCCTCCTGCAACTGTAAGTCGCTGGGGGAAATGAAGGGTTTGCAGGTAGACTGCAGCTCGAGGAAGCTGACGGAACTGCCGGCCTTGCCCGTTAGCACCAAGAGGCTTTATCTACACAACAACAGCCTGACCTCGGTTCCTCCCGGTGCCCTGGACAGCTTGCGCAGCCTGGAGGAAGTGAGGATATTTGACAACCCTTGGAACTGTGACTGTCACATTCTGTATCTAAAACTCTGGTTAGAAGACGTCTCTGCACCCTCTCTTGAGAACACCAGATGCGCAAGCCCAGCTCCCGTGAGGATGAAGCCCTTGAGGCAGCTGACTGGGAACGAGCTGGGGGTTTGTAAGAGGCTTCTCCCAATCAAGTGTCTTGAGTTCTTTTGGCGAGACCTCATTTTAATTGCTGGAGGAATAATTGCACTTATTTTAGTAGCATGGGCACTGAGATTCTCCAAGAAGCTGGTCTGCCAAATAAACCTAAGCCTGTATCACTCTAAGGGCCGACTGCTGGGGAGGCACACCTCCAAAAACCACAAGATACTGTGAGCTGTTCCCTACCACGAGCTTCAACAGAAACAGCAAACTATTCCACCACAAAGCCGCACAGTTTTAATGGTGAGCATGCCATAAACAGACCCAAGGGCTCAAAAGCTGGGTCCTCAGATAGGCAAGTTCCATGTAATTTCCTTTCAAAAACAAGTATCAACAGGCAAGTTTCATTCTGCTGCCATCTACTCGTATGAAAAGCAGCTTCTATATTTTTAAAAATCATTTAACTTAGCATTTTTCTGCTGAATTCTCAGCTCTTACAGCAAGATGATCTACATCCCCAAATCCTACACTTTTTAAGATATGGAGATGAACACCATTTGTACTATTTTAGCAATTCTTTTCTCATTCAGAAGCTGTGTTCACAACCCATTACCCCCTCCCGCTGTCCCAATGGGCTTGGTAGGACCACTCTCGTGTGCAAACAATTTCAACCATCTCTTCCTCACGTTCAGGAATTTCCTGCCAGCAAACTGAATGCATCCCTTATTGAATATGCTTAAAGATGGACTGGTAATGAGAATATAATCAGTAAAAACTATTTTAGACATTGTTGAATTTAATAGAGGGTGAACAAGAAAAAAACATTCTATGTGTAATTGAAATAATAGATCCTTATTGAAGATTCATACTCATCCAAGTTTGATTTCTTTCACATTTCTACACTTTTCTTATTAAAAACCTAAGAAATTTCCACAGTTTGTCTTCCAGTTTTACTACTGACGTTTGATACACTAGATTTTCTGCAACAGCTTTGAAGAGGATGTACTCTCTTGCCTTCTCTTCTTGTGCCCCCCATCCTCATAGAAAAATTGTTGTGGTGACTCAAACGTACTGTTTTCTCCCTAACCTGATTATTCACAAGGCTTCAAGAACAGCAGTTCATGCTGTGACCCTACCTGGTCTGGTGAAGTTAGATGGGAGATCTCTGAAGGTCTCCTACACTTAGTACAACTGTTGGCAGTTCAATTTAAGCCAAATTTTCAAGCCAATTTAAGCCCCAAACCTGAGCTAGGCATTAGAGGTTATCTGCTGAAGACACCAAAGACTGATTGGATCCTTACCTAGCGTTTTGTGATGAGTGGGGTTCCTTGTTAAAGCACATAATACCCCAAGCAAAGCTGGGGTTAGCTTTCTTCTGAGAGGTGATTTTGCCATTACCAAAAATGTGCTGTCACTTCAATAAGATGAAACTCATTCCTAGCCACAAACACCCAAATCAAAGGCAGCAGAAGCTTCACAGGGACATTCCCAGGTCACTCTTGCCACTGCCACTTCAGCAATATGGAGCCAAACTGTCCATGCTGACTGCTGGCCACATTCTCAAGCAGCTTTAGAAGAGACGTCTTCTGGAACGTATCTTAACTGTTGGTCCGCTCGCTCTCCCGCACTAGCAGGGAAAGGCCAATCTGAGACACAGCCGTTTGTCAACCTAAATTGATGCCAATTCAGGATGAGCCACTTGCTCCTCTCTGTGACACAAGGAAAGGCCACCAAGTACAATGAAACTGCTGGAAGAACCTCCGAAGCACAGACAGATTTGGGGAAAGGACACACGCAACAGGTAGAGGGTTACACAATTTATAACAAAGTGTAGCATGGGGCTTTAGATTGGGAAACGGAAAGGAATAGCCAGATATTTTCCCTGTGCTGTCAGCTAATTAATGATCTGAGAGATAATACAACCATTGCAATGTTGAAGTCTGCAAATGATACATAGTGGGGAAAAAGAAGAGAGAAGTCATAAATGCAAAGAGCAGTGGGTTAGTCAGAGTGCCAAGAAATCGAAAGCAAGACTGTACATCTAGAGGCAAAAGATGGGTTGAGGACTCAATTCAGAGAAAGCAAATAATCTGGTAAGAATGATCTCCCATGTACAACATTGCAGCAAAGGGCTAATGTGATCTTCTCTTGTTAAAAGAGGGAATAGCATTTAGGGATAGAAAGATTTATTTACTTCCATGTTTAGATAAACTACAATAGTCTAGTATCAATGTCTACAAATGAGGAAGAATCAGATGCAGAAGAATCAGAAAAACAACTGTAATGTAAAAAAAGGATTGGAGAATATATCTTAAAAGGAGCTTGATCAACTTCATTTAATAAAGAGGAATTTAAGGAATGACAAGATCACAGCTTGTATGAATCTACATGAAGATAAATTTGTTAACAAAGGGCTGGGAGCAGAAATTAGAACATCAGACTGGAAACAAGACTCAAAATCAAACAGTGGAAACACAAAAACATCTCGTCAAATGTCATAGTGAATTCTACAGCTTAACCAATATTGGGCATTTTTTCAAATTGGTCGGTGCTACGTGAAATGAGAACTATTTTAACAGAACTGTACATGACACCTAACACATTACAGCCGTTCTTATTGCTTTGGTCACCTGCAAAATTTATGGTGGGACAAGCCATGAAGTGAGAGCCCACAGTGGCTGCGCATCACAGGGACATCCTTACCGAGCACTGGCAACACCCCTGCCGAGCTCAGTCTGTGCCGGTTGAGCTGCCCTTCCACATCCCACAGCAGCAGGAATATTCCACCCTACCATCTTCAATTGCATATCGCACTCTTCACCATGAGGAACTCAACGTGCAGCACAGAATTGCCTTTTTACAGTGTTGCATCCCTGCGGCAGGAGATGAACCATATAACCTAGAAAGAGCAGGGCTCGGGAAGGCTGCATCACGCTCCCGTGCAGACCTGAGTAAAATTGTGGCTTCAGATTTATGTGTACATTTCCATCAGGTGAGCAAAACCACTCAGAATTTCTCTGGCTTTATTAAACGTTATTCTACATACATAACCTCTGCGGGAGAGAATTTCAGAGAAATACACAGGAACACGGTGGCGTGTGCACTTAGATAATTTTAGAACATTTTTGCTGCACTGAGCTTTTCAATTTTTTAACAGGCAACCACCATTTTGTATTAATGCAGAATATCACAGAAGAAATGCACTCTGCGATCTCTCATGGAGAGTTTCCTAAATGATATTTCTTGTTTCCCCAAAATAAAATAAATGTTTAACACTAAAAGCTTATCGCTCTCTTTTGTGCCTATAAAGCCAGATATGCGTTTTCAATCCTGCCATAAAACCCAGGCCATGCAACCCACTGAACGTGAATAGTTACAGACCATGGGCTATACCAAAACAATATTCAATGTGCAGGTGAAGTGCATGAAGTTGTAACTGTGCATTGGAACAGTCATCTTGAAAGTTTACTAGGGTAGATAAAATAATAAACCGCTTTAGAGTATAACTTTAATTGTACAAACAGAAAAAAAAAAACAATTAGCAAACGTTTCTGCTTATACCAACCAACACACTAAATAAGATACAGAGAATACAGGCAGAAAAAAAGTATTTGAGAAAATATGTCTTCTGACCCTGTAAGAGGAAGGAAGAGGGAATCTCTTCCTTGGCAGTATTTCGCATTACACTAAAAATAAGTATTGTATTTATCACTTCTGAACCATTTGGCTTCTCCCTGAAAAAGGGAAAGCTCCACCCACCTCTGAAAAGGGGAAAGCTGGAACTGCTAATTAAAGGCTCAAGAGCAACATTCAACTGTTTATCTAACAAGGCCACCATGTCATGCTTGAGCCACATACTCCATCAAAGCACATAAAAAATGCTGCAGTTGGTAACAATGTGCAAAGACAGGAAAATACATCCGTTATCTAAGTGAAACATGCAGACAGCATTCCCTCAGGAGTTTGCAAAGATCCCAGAAAGCAGTCCTGTATCATGCCTGCAAGAATGCAAACTAGTGAATACATCTGTTCTCACGCTCTTTGGTAACATATGTATAATTGCTGGGAATAATTACAACTAAAAACCTTGGTTCAATATTTAGCAAGACAAGTAATCATATCCAGAATGACTAAGCAAGAACAAAAAATTATTTTTAAACCGTTCACTAATACACGGAGTAGAATTTGCAGTAAACTGCAATTCTGTGTAAACTGCAGTTCCATTAATGGGGCAAATATTTGCAGGCTTTATTTATTAAGCAGAACGGTAGGTGAATCACCTTTTCCCTTGAAATGGTCAAGATTTTCTTAACATCGAAGCAAAAAGAGTTGCTCAATCTGAACAACAACTGTTTAGCTCAATGCTTGCTTTCTGTCTGGGGTCTACAGTTAGGGTTCATTCCACACCCAGTGTTTGAGTTCATGCATCAGAGAACTTTGCTGCTTTTTGCTCCTCCTGCAAATCCTCCCGGATTTTTTTTTTTCACTTTCAATACATCAACTGGAAAAAAAAAATCTAGAACAGGATAATGCCCACTAAAGCAAGTGCAATATACTGAAGTAACTAGTGCCTGAAATTTTACTATAATAAAGGGTGGCTACAAACATAAGGGACCCTTATTAAAGGGCACACAATGTAGGACGTCAGCATGAAACAGAGGTGAAAATCACTGGGTTTGCTTTTTTTAAAAAAATAAATAATATGAAAATCTGTTTTCTATATACAGCAAGCTGCTCAGGTATCTTCCCAAACACATAAATGTCTCACATGCCCTCCAATGAAACGTGAAAGAAAAAAGAATTTATATATGTCTGTATGTGCCATTGAAGTAAGATGAGTATTGGATTCTCGTAACAGTGGATTACTGGATTGCTGGTAACGTGGTCTGATCACATGGCATGTAACACTCACTATTTGGATGTATTAAGAGGTATTCTTAAACCACCTCCCTGGCTAATATTACCCCTTAAAATGACTTACAGTCAATTCTGAAGAAACTAACTTTTACACCCTCTAGTGCTGTTTAATGGTTTAAATTTTTCATACTCCCTTTTTGCCCTGACCGTCTGTTTGTTATCACAAACACCATCATCCAAACAATGAGTCACAAATCCTCTTGGACAAAGCAGATTATTATCCTTCAGTGCCCATCCCTACATCCGCTCCAAAAAGGAGAAACCTGTTTTCATTAGGTGTCTCACTAAGCTGTTTGCAGTTATTTTTGGTAAAGCTAGAAAAGAAAAACAGTCTGCATTATAGCCTTATTTTGCATTCCCTACTGTTTCAAAATCTGGCAAAAAAAAAGCATCTCAGTGGAAAACTAATGAGTTTTAGAATAAAACTTGGTTATTACATTGCAGGGGTTTTGGCTGAAGATCCTTAATTCAGGTTCTAGAAATGGAATAGAACAACTTTTCTAATGATATCATTGCTAAATGAGACAATTATTTCCTTCTCAAACAAAAATTAAAATGTATCAGTTCTTCTTTTTCCCTTTTCATTTATTTACAACCATCTTAGAGCTGTAAATTTAAGAGCAGGCTACCAGATTATCCATTGACACAACCCCTTTCTTGAAAGTTGCACATTTATTTACATGACTCCCGTTCACGATGATAAACCAGTAAGTAAGAGCTCTTGGCACGTAACAGAATAGTTTACACAGAGCTCTTATGTAATAGACTAAGAATCCTCTAATCCCTCACTCGTGACTTGGATATAATTATGCCCACTGCTGATTAATATCTTTATGAGTGCATAAATGAACAATAAATGGCTGCTGTTTCCTGTAAAATAATGTGACTCTTCTACTCCATCACAAAACTCAGAACCATCCCTCTGCCTTCTGGCACTAAGAGGTCATCAAGATGGAGCAAAGGAAGAGACAACCCTTCCAGTCCATCACGGGACAAACGTTTCACAGCCAGGCTGTCAATCAGGGTGTTCTCTATCTTTTTGTTGAAGAGAGAACTAGTGTCGAAGTCTAGCATTTTAGGTCTTTTAAAACCTCTTCTGGTTTTAATGTATTAATAGACTTTGTAGTCATTTGAATTTCTCTGACCTACCAATGACGATATCACTCTGACTGGGGTGATCCCGAAAGCTCAATGGAATTACACTGGGGATAAATTCCCTCCGGAGTGTTTGTGAGTTTCACTGGGGTTGCTGTGTACAACCCTCTCAGGAGGCTTACACACACATCACACCATGCTATTCTCCGGTGTGCTTAAGGGCCACAATATTATTAATGGCAGGCAATTATAATGATGAATGTGCCAACAATCAGCTTTGGAGCTATAAAAAAAAAAAGCCAAAAAAGCTCATTCCCTAAAAAACACCGTGTATCAGCTCAGAGTAGGCTGAAAGGCATAACCGCTCTGTTGAACACGACTGCCCCTGTGCATTAGTGGAGTCAAACTGTAACATTATTATGCAGTTATTGAGATGCAACAGATCGGCTTTGCATCACTAATGCCATTTCTCTGAATGTAACCGCTCTGGATCTCTCTTCTGTGGTGTTTTCTTCACCACAGCTAGACTAGTACGTAAGAATTAAAGCATTTTTGCTGATTTACAAGACTGCAAGCAACAAGGAAAAAAAACTCTGGAAGAATACATGAAAAAAACCAATAGCACAATTTCCATTTGGGCAGCAGTAGCCTGGTCAGGTCACTGGTGCTCCCCAGAAGCCTTTTTTTTTTTTAAATGAAAAATACACACCTTCCTCCTGCACCCCAAGGACAGGTGACTAGACAAGCGCCAGCAGCATTCTACAAGTGACACCGACAGGAAGGACTGATTCGTTTGGGCTCAGCACCACAAGAGTGCACGTAACCCCGTGGCTTTGAGAACGGAGCCAGCCTACGTCTTTCTGCCGTGGCATGAGCCTCTGCTTGCAAAAGAGATGAACAAGTGCAGATCTGTGACGCAAGTTATTTTAAAAGCGATGCTTATTTATAGTAAAAATACACATTTGCAGTAAAAAAATACATTCCACATGCTGTAGATTAACTGAATTTGCTCGACTTCCCTCTCCATGTTCTAAGGATGTCGGTATTTTGAGAATATACATTTCTCATGTGTTTCCAATTCCCCATTCTACAGGTGAAGGTTAAATGAATGGGATCTAAGTGTACTCAATACCTTTCTTTTTGCCCCACAAAGCACGGAGGAAGCAGTGTGCAAACAGTTTTCCCTTTCACCTAGAGTAACTTACACACTTGGGCAACAGTCTGCTCGTCCCCAGGAGCTCTCGGTATCCATGAGATGGACACACAGCTTTTGACTGTTCAGAGGGTCCTCTCTTAACCATAAGTAATTGTTAGACGTAGCTCTGAATTTGCAGTTACATATCTCCATGGCCTCACATTCAGATCTAACCTGAGAGGACTCTGACTGCAAACCTCGCCTACCCTAAGGCTTCTTTGGCAATCTACGCTAAATTAGTTCATAGTAGATTCATACTGAAGGCTAAGTACAGCTTTGTTCTTGGTAATCAAATACATTGCAAAGTTAATGAGCTTGTATTATCTTTACCATTTTGCCAAGCAGCTATGCATAAAAGGGTTCAGATATAGTGTCCAGGTCTTAGCCCTAATTTAAAGTATTTAAGTAAGCAGAAAATGAGTAATACAAAGGCAAATATTTTTTTCTGTTAAGTTGAACCCCACATTCATAAGATACATGTCACATAATGACAGTAATTTTCCATCTCAGTTGCACAGCTACTGCTTGCACTGACCAGATGTGGAACTGCATCAGTAGCTGCTGGAATAACTCACCTGATAAGAAGTTTCAAACAGCAACAGACCAAGAATAACCACAGCCTAACAGGTCTAGTTACAAGTAAGAACTCCCTCAGGTGAATAAGAAACTTCTTTTATTATTGAACTAGTAAACGTATACTGTAAGAACTAAACACTAATTGAACGTACAAAATATAGAATGTCAGTGAGACAAGCTTGTTAGTTATCTAACTACCACACTTGTATCACTTAAGGTAAACTAATTAGCCAATATACATACATTCTCATACTGGTTTTATGTGTAAATGCACTGGTTTGGGAATTATTAAAATGGAATTTGAGGCTTCACAAAACTGCTGTTTTTCTTGGATTCTTAAGGTCCACACACTTGTATGTTATGATTGTATCTGAATTACATGATTTTGTTACTTTGGCCTGCCAACAGGAAATTACTACACTGCAAAATTAACAATTCCCATCTAATGACTCCTTTGATAGTGCTAAGTTTATTGTAATGCTTAGTAATGCTAAGTTTATCTTGGTAATGTGTTTATCTTCATGCTTTTTCTCTTCAGAACACTACACAGAACAACTTCCAAAAGCGCTCAGAGTCTGTTGCTAGAACCCCTGTAAATATTTTACTATTACATCAACTCCAATTAAATTTAGATTACACTCAATAATGGGTGTGTGACAACAAATTGCTTTAGTTGCATAACGGCCACATGCCTGCTATTTATACTGAACTCCTTCCCAGGGGCAATTTGCTCCCTGACGTGCCCTCTCAGAATGCCTTTCCACGGCATATTCTCAGTTTATCCAAACAATTGCCCACAGGCAGCAGCGCTGATGTCACTTTAGCAGGTACACGGCTACTGACTGACATGGCAAGTTCATTTTAGGCAAAATAAATCCGAGGCACCTGACAGAAGTTCACTGGGATTTCATTTGGCTTTACCTGCGACTTTCTTGCTTGACCATCAAGCATCCAGTATTTTAAAAACATGAATGGCACTGTTTTACACAAGTACATTCTCTGGGAAAAGTGGATGGAGACCCTCTGAAAAGTATTAAGAAATAGGGCTAAGGAAATCCAGAGCATTCATCTTAGTCCAGGAAAAAAATAATCATGAAAAGTCCATTCCTAAATGGCCTTGATTTAAAGGGAAGGAAGTGGCATCAGGGATGGATTACTGGCTCCCTTTTCCTCCTCGAATTATTTTTTCTTGTCTCCTCTTTAGGGTTCAGAAGGTTTTTGCCTCTGATACCAATAATTACTTTTTTGGCTAGGATTCATATATTGCCTCTTATGACCGTGGAGAAGGACTATGGAACATGACACATCTAGATAAAATCTACCTCTGCCACCCATTCCTATCAGTAGCAGTACAAAGTAGCGGAAGAACGTGGCAATCGCCACATCATAACAGGTTGCCTTCAGGACAGTAGAGCACTTAGAAGCAAGTGACTGACTGCCCTGAGTTTGCAAGGCAACTGCAAAAACTGGTAACTTAATTTTCAGATATGCTTATTAGAAGCTGAATTATTAGAAAGACTAAAACTAAAATAGCAGCAATTATAACCTGAAGGAAAAGGGCAAGTGCAGTCCATAAAAGAACATAAATTGTGCATAACAGACCCCCAGAGACCCTGAAGTGATTCCTTTAACTTTAGTAACAGCTTTGTCAGCCAGACAGCTCTGAAACCGGATCAACATTGTCACCTAGTGGCTGCTGAAAACTGCCAGTGAGAAAAATCCCTTGCAGCTTGTCAGCCTTTCATACCAAGACCTCAGTAATGGGATGTGATAGAGTCGGTTTCCAAACAAGCCACCCATTACTGTCAGCTCTTTCCAGAGCCTTAATCCAGGTCTGCTGTCAGGAAGTGTCAGGTGTCGCAAGATGTAAATTGTTTTTTATTGACAGAAATGTAAGTTTGGACACTGGACAATACAATCTCCATTTACTTTCCTCGCTGTGTTTAATCATTTTCAGACCTTCCTTAAGTTTTCTGCTACAACAACTCCCTAAGATACAGCTCAATCTTTGTATTAAAACTTGACATAGGTTTTCTTTCTCCTGTTCTCCTAAAGTCATGATGAACTTCAATGTAAATTAAAATTTCACTAGCCACTTTGGTACAGCTTCATCCTATCAAAGTGCAATAACACAAAGAAGAAAAAATTTGTAAATTAAGTAACTAAAACAAAATAATGAAATCAAAGCAAACAGCACTTCGTGAGTTTTTTTTTTTCCTACCATTCCTCCCCTGTTCTTGAAAGCTTGAGACAGATTTTTCTAAGACAGTTTCAAAAAAGACAAATAAAACCTCAACAAATTCAATCCAAAAATAAACTAAAAAAAATTAAAAAAATCTGTGGCAAACTGCCAGCTATCTTCAATAAAGTAAGTGAAACATTTTAAGATATATTTCAATTTCAGAAATTATGCTGTTCTTCTATTTTGCATAAAAATACACAGTATGATTTTTCTTGAGCAGTTTTTTGGGGTAGAGATTCTTAACATTTTTTCCTAAGCAGTTACCTAGCTTCAGGTCAATGCACATTCAAGAAACTTCTGAGGGAGAGCAATACATTTGAGTTACAGATGGCAATTTCACATTTACAGCAACTTTCAGCCAAGAAACTCAAGGGTTTCTGGAAGCACTGGCTGACTGCACACCGCTGCAGAAGCCACGGCAAGACACATCAGTTCTAAGGCCCCCAGCTTCCTCCTGATCAACACAAACAAATCCCTGCAGCCAAGTTAAGTCCCTCCAGCCTAGAGGGACAGGCTCTATTTAAGAGGCAAAGAGCTATCAGTGAGAATACAAGTGCTGGATTTTAGGTAAACTAACATTAATACTTGGAGAAAAGACACGAGAGCTGATTACTCTGCATTTTCCTGCTTGTGTTCAAAACAGTTGGTGTATTTTATTTGTCATTATCATGGGTGAAAAAACCCACGTTTTTTGCACAACCAGACTGAATTTTAGGCTAATCTGGGAAATTCTGGTTTCAACACTTCTTTTTCGGTAAATGCCATGCTTTTCTAAGGTGTTTACCTGTGATTTCAAGAGTATGGGCTAGTTTACATGGCAATGGCAGCAATGAGAGGGTTGTGGCCCTGGAGCATCCACCTTCCCTGAAGCTGCAGCAGTGCTTCCCCTCCCTTGTCTCCTGGAAAGGATATGGCCCTCAATTATTCGTTTAAAAAGGCTCACAACTTGTGAAGCAGAGATTGGTGCAAGTGTGACATTATTTTGTTTTCACTTCCTTTGGGGTTATTTTCAATTTTTTTATTTGTCACTACTTATTCACAGACTTCAAGTACACATTCACAAGACAGATATAGGTACTTTTTTTGTCCTTATTACCATATTAAAACAGAAACTGGTTTGGCTTGTTCCAGGTTTCTTTGCCGCGCTATTCAGAATGACCAAGTGGGTCTCAATATATTAACTGTTTTATATATTTACAATAAAATATCAAAAAAAAAAAAAAAAGCTAACATCTAGGAACCAATCTCTTTTTTTTGAGCATTGGCTACTCCTCTTCATATCATAATAAAGGACCAAGCACATCTCACATCTACTTTTTTTTGCACATTTGAGAAAGTTTCCTGCTGTAGAGGTAATCTGAAGCTCAAGTATATACTAAAAAACCCCAAATTACTATAAAACAATAAACAAAAACTTAATTCATTCAGCAGAGGAGGAAGGTTTATGTTCTTTATGTACTTTACACAAGAGCATACAGCTTGCCAGTCTCATTACATTTAACTGAACTGTGTGATGTATACATGTATTTTTTCAAGTCTGACAGTTACCACATATGAATCTGGACCTGTAAAGGTAGCAGTAAAGCCACAAAAGACAGAACTGCCACATCTGCTACTGGTGACACTCAGAACTGCAGCATCAAAAGAATGCGAGGGCTGACAGAAGAACCAAACTCTCATATTAGCTGTATCTATCATGACAATGAAGGTAATTGAGGAACACATTTATTAACCTTAATTAATAGGTATATTTTTGTTCATTTCAGTGAGGATTTCTTTATAATACAGCCTAAGTTTTGCAAATAGAGTACTTAAACTTCCATTTCCCCACACAGAGACACCACATGTAAACATTTAGAGGAAGCACAAGACATCAGAGGCCATTGAATAGCAGGTGGGGATTTAGTTTGATAAAATTTTGTATAAAAATTTGGAAAAATCTGTAATATTATATCTAAATACCTTTGAAGTGTAATAATAATGTAGCAACACTGGTCAAATTCAGATTTAATAATATATCCCATGGAACTATACAAAAGGATTCACTAGCTTTCGGGGCCCAATTTAACCATGTATTTGACTACATCTTAACTTCAAACATACAAATTCATTCCATTGACTCTTCCAGATCAAAACCTTTGAGAAGAGTAGAAATAAAAAATATATCAGGTATAACAATCCATCCTTCATCTAGCTGCATGCACCATGCAAATGATCATTTTAAGACCCTTGTTGACATGCACAAAGCATACAAGAAACCTTGCAATCACTTAAGGGGGAATTAAATTAAGCCACTCTGATGGTGATGATGAATTTTGATGAGACACTGAAAAAAATTATTAATTTGGGTAAGAATTTCAAAATGTTTAAAATCAAATAAAATGCAGAGGTTTCTATAATACACTTCTAGCAAACTAACCATTTTGATCTTTCATATTCTTGGGATGATAAGTAAAATAAAGCAAAGAATTACTGACATGAGCAGGAAATCAGTTTCACTTCAGAAATTAAAACCTCCATCCAGTATTACTACCTGATGTTAAGTCTTTTTTGCAGAATACAGTAGTAATGCCAAGTGCTCAGCAGATTCACAATATATTCCAAAACTACAGAGGTATATTTTTCATACCAATCACGTGTAGGCCTGAACAGCGTAAGTACCTTTATTTCAAATAATTTATACAGATCGATGGTGTATCTTACCATTAATGTGTTCACATTATTATCAATCTCAATTGAGTAATATAAAATTGCTCTTTATTCTTATGCTTACTGTTCAGTGATTCAGAAATTGTTGAATTTGCTGCCTATGAAATGAAAACAAAAATACTACTCTACCCACAGGGGAAAAAAAAGGAAGGAAAAAAAAGCATTTTTCTTACCAGATTTTCTCCTTCTATGTATGCAAGATCTTCTGGCTCCTTATTTGCCTAAATCCTTCAGAGGCAGCACAACTAAGGCTGGAGTGTATTCCACACTGGCAAAGTTATCTCATATTTTCTAATCCCTGCTGGACCTGTGCAGTTCAAAAGACAACAGTTGGTACAAATATTACTTCAGGTTGAGTTCAGCCCCAGCTGTTCAATTGCTGGTGATAGGGCAAAAGTAGTATTAAGTCCAGCTTGTTCTCAGAACAAAAAATAGAACAAAAAAATGGGGCTGCAAGTCAGAAGAGGAAACAGTACTTTTAATTTAGGCTGAAAACACCTTGAGTCAATGACACCATATTTTCCTAACACCATTTTTACAGTCCATGCTTACAATTGGTACCTAGCTTTATTAATCCAGTAACGCAATTCCTACACCATAGACATATCACCATTTCACTTGAGGAGGATACAAGTTCCAGGAAAATTCAAAGCTGAAAATTCACAAGGCAATAAACTGCAGGAGGGTTTGGGGAGTACTGACAGAATCATGACATTGTGACAACTGTCACACTCATTACCTCCTCCATTACAATGAAATAAAACTATGTCAAAAAGGATCTGCTACCTGCAATTTTAAAAACTTACATTTGGAATTGTAAACACTAGGTATTCTTGTTATGACAGGATTTCATTAACTGCCAACTGCTCAATTAGCACACTCTAAAAACACAACAGAAAGTTACATCTTTCAGTCTATCTTTTAATAAAGATGTAATAGAACAGGCAAAAGTTAAATAGTGATATTTTAAATAAGTAGCTTGTAGAATGTTTATATTACATAACATCATGCAATTGAAACTACAGAGAAAGTACTAGAATTTAACAGAAAGATAGAACAAAGAAGATACAACAGAAAGGCTGTATTGTTCCAACATGTTATATCAAAACTGTCATCTATATTTGGGAAAACTGGAATGTGCACTTGAAGTGAAGCTTTGCGGGCTGCATTTCAGTTCCATCTTCTAGATATAGCAAAAAAAAATTTCATAGAATATATCCTAGATTTACTCAAGTCACAGGCCAAAGGAACTGTTCTCAGGAAATAAGAAAGCTATGATATGTAAGACTTAACTTGGAAAACCTCTACACAAACTCTTCAGAGCTGAAGTAATCTTTATGGTACTACAGGAAGAAAATGGGACATTTCAATTTTTTCATCTCACATGAGGACATTTCAGATTTCACATAGGAGAAGCAGCAGCAATTACAGCATAAATACTGATAGAAAATATGTTGAAACTGAAAGTATTCACAGCAGCTACTTAACCTATTTACACAATTCAGAACATAACAGAGGTCAGTATGTTTCAATTGAAGACACTAAACATGAGCTCATACTGAGAAAAAAATAAGCCTTTTAAAAACTGTAAATAGAAGAAGATAAGTCTTTAAAACCAAATACACAGTTGTAGAGAAATGATAAAGCAAACTTCTTTAATGAACAGAAACATTAGCAGATACAGAACTCTCAGAACAGAAGTACTGCCACGAGATGGGCTGCATTAGCCATAGGACTGTATATGCAGGAATGAGCTGGGGCTTAACTCACTGCAACCTCTGTTTTTATCGTGGGTAATTTTTATAGCATCAACAACAGGCTTGCTACATTTTGGTAGATTTGTAATATTTTTTACTTCTACAGTAGTTTTCAGGAAGAAAGCCTATTCATATATAAACTCAAGCATCTATGTGTGCATATATGTATGTACAAGTATATATATATACACACACAGACATACATATATTCAGAAAACATATTCAGATACCCTATACACATAAAGGTATCTAGGCTGATATTGTCAAGTGTTTTACAATCTTTATTTCATTTCATTACATCAACACTAAAACATCACTAAGCCAAAAAGAGAAACAATGAGATTGAGTTAACAAATGCAAAAAAACCCAACAAACAAACCAACCAGGAGGACAATTTAGACTACATAAAACTGCTTCCTAAAGTAAATGCATCAGCTCTGGCAAGAAGACTTGGGCACTATGAAAACCTTTACCTAATTCATGTGCCTCATCATAATTTTTAAACACCCAAATACATTAGAATAACCTCATTTCCCTCAGCAACCTGTACCAGGGAAAGGAAAATTTACCATCAAGAAACCCAATGATCATGACAAGCATCAAGGGAATCTCAAACAGACATGTGGAGACTGAAAACACTGATGTTAAGATGTCTGATAAATTTACAGGCACTACATTAATCTCCTCTGAAGAATAAACAGTTAGCAAACTATGCAGATTTCCAGGTGGTTCTTTACTGAGTCTTTAGCACTCTAAGCAATATTTCATGAATGTGCAGTCACGGGCCAACTGGTAAATCCTCAGTCCACGTGCACACTGCTGCTCCATGGGATTCCAGCTGCATTTGAAATGCAAGAGAGGAATACTAATGAGCATACCCGCTGTGCAAAGGGGTTTCACTCATTCACTCCCCTTGCCCTACATTCCTGAAGGTGCACCTACAATCCACAGTGGCAAGATGACACAGGTCGACAAACAACTCAAGGAACCACACGGATACCTGAAACTAGGGGACTGGCCTGTGATGATTTGCCAAACAAACCTGACTGCCAGGAACCAAGGTTTTTCGTTTCATCAGCAACTCTTTGGTGTTTGAAACTGTGATCAACAGCTGTGTTTTAAGAAATCTGTTCTATTAATTGGCATGGTTTCTGAAGTGGCATGTCTCCTCTTACACTCTCTGAGATAAAACCCATGCAATGACTGCCTTTCATTCTCTATAGAATGCAGACAAGGAAAACGGATGGGTGACTAAGATTGATAAAAGCCTTTAGAAACTAAGCAGAGGAGAATTTGCATTGCATTCATCCAGAAGATGATTAAGCCATGTATATGAATATAGTATTTCAAATGACAATGAAGGCAGTATCCACAACTGAGTCATCTGAAAGGAGTTTGAAATAGCTTATGGCTTCTAATATTCAAAATGCGTAACTTGGAAAACTTCCTGAATGCAATTAAATTTTTTTTATTACTAGCTGGTTCTGAAACTTGGCTGATAACAAATTCAACACTCACGGTGGGTAACAAACACATCACACATGACAAAGTCACACACTTTGCCGAACAACTGCATAACAGAAGCTATTTCATTGCCAGGAATCACCCATGAAGGAGACACTAAACATTTTCTCAGAGCAAGGCTAGGCTCTGCAAGTTTACAAGGAGAAGTACTCAGTAAAAATCCTTGGTTGGAAAAGTTTCAGACCCCAAATTCATCCCTGTTTGTTGGTCAGCAGCTTCCTTAAAACTTGACAGTTTCACTGCCGTTTGTGCTAATACCGTAACAGAACACCATGCGAAAGCAAAATTTCTGCTAGAACAGGCCACAAGCGATACGAGGCCTAAACAGCATCATTTTCCAAGACTCCAGGAGTCTTCCAAGTGCTGTGAGCACCACAGTTTTGAGGGACAAACAGCTGCATGTGGAAAAAATGAGCAGACAAAGCTCTCCAGGAAAAAAACACTGCAAAACTGTGGGGCTTCCCAATTAATCATGATTCTTACCACTACCTTAAAGAGCATCTCTGTCTATATGCTGCTCCCCACTTGCTTCTCATACAGAATACAGACATACAAACATGGAAAAGAGAGGCTGTCGTGTACAGCAAGAATCTCTGTGGAGTAGTGACAGTCCTCAAACTACCCATTCATTTGTCTTGTCCCTCTGCAAGTGAGTTAAAAGGTCTACGCCCCATGCATGCAGAGGACAAAATTTCCTCTCCCCTGTAACATTAAACACTCAGATAACTTTCCTAATTATCTTTCTGCTCAAAAAGACTTTAGAACATTACAAATTAGAAATAAACCTACTAACATTTTAACTGGCAAACAGCAGACACTGCTGAACTTTAAAGAGAAAGTTCTGGACACAAATATGCTTAAATCAGCATGTCCTTCATTTTAGACTGAATTACTAAACTGTGTATTATTACAAAATTATTCTGGTTAAAATTCAGAACAATCCATATTTGTAGAACAACACACCCCATAATACGGCAGGCTACATTGCTCAGCAGGCTCAAACAGACAGCATAACCTGTGGGAAACTGAAATCTAAGACCTCTTCAAGATAACCTCCCACTCTCTGGAAGTACAAAGCCAGGGCCCACATGATTACAAACATAAGTACATTTCTAAAGAGTAAAAATATTTAATCTCAAACAATATAAAAAAAATATTGTAAGATGGGAAGAAGAGCAGTTTGCTCTCATAAACTTAAGAGTCACAAAATTTGTATGATTTTATTATGCACAAGCAAGAAATCATGTATCAAATATATGGGGCCATGTCAGGTAATGGTGAGTATGACAATATGATTTTATGACCTTTAAAAAAACCAAACAAAACAACAAATAAGTAGTTCTTATTTTGTATATATATATTATAAAAGGCAAACGTTTAACTATTTAGTTGGTATATCCTCTAAAAAAGAAAGAACAATATATCGTCTTGAAGAAATCAATCCATTCAAGCTGACTGAGCTGTAAAATTGCAGGCTATAAAGCCATCAAGAAATACAGATGCTTAAATATTCTTTTAACCAAAATCTGACCAAATAAAGTTTGTACCACATCAGGAGTGTTAACACATCAAGTAATATGCCTGCATTATAAACACAAGGAGGAAATGTTGAACTTCACTGAAAAATTTATCTTGGAACACATTCCGAACAATGTACCCACCAAGCTACAATTCAGTTCATCTTGGTTTTCATGAACAGTTTTGGCAATTGTTCTATATCCACACGGGAAGTTATGAAGAATGAATGCTAGCTACTGCATCGCATCACAGCAATCTATAAACTTACTGAGTCATTGCACAGTTACAACATTTACTCTGAAACCCTACCCTCTGCTCCTTCAAATACTGTTGCAGCAGATTGGATAACATATTTTAGGACTCCTCCTAGTGTTTTTCCAGTATTTCATATGAGATCACGATATATATTTATTTAGAAGGTCAGAACTTAATCAATTTGTTTTGTAACTCCAAATCCCAAGCAGCTGCTTTGAAATACACAGTCTGTCGACCCAAATTCCACTATCAGATGTGGAAATCGCAAGCAACCTTGCGCCTATAGCAAAGGCTCTGCAGCTCAACCCATTTGGTAGAGATGAAATTTAACTGCTTTTGTTGAACTGAGTCAGCCGAGTGAAAAGGAAACTGTGAGTAAGGCCAGTATAGGGGGTCTTCTCCCATGTTTTGGTACTGTTTTCTAGTAACTCCTAGAGGAGCACTACCAGAGAGACTACTAGACCATGTTTCCTAGCACTCCCTACTCTGCTCGTCTCTGACGAGTGACTCTCAGATACAGCCAGATACAAATTGGAATTGACTCAAACCCATTTTGTTTTTCCTAATCTTTGCAGGAAACAGGTGTTAACCCCAAAAGAGTCAGGGGATTAAGCAAAGACAAGCATTTTGACATTCAAACAGCTATTTACAGCTTTCACAACTTGAGACAGCTAGTGAAAGATCCCTCACAAAAGCATAATGACATAATGTGACAATTCATGGGTTTTGTCTGAGGAATTCTTTGTTTTAGAAGCAGTTCAAAGCTCATGATGACAAGCAGCAACAATGACAATTAATACAAAAAAGTTTGTAATGATCGATAGCAAGGATAATTAAATACCTGATTTATAATTATCTTCATGGTAGTAGTATCTTTATTTTTCCACTAAAATGAGGTCATACAATTAATTCTAAATATTAAAGACTGACATCTTAAGCAATGTTTCCCCTAAATAATCTAAATTCCCTGAAGTGCTTTGCTCAGACACTGTAAACATAAAAAGAGCTAATTAACATGAGAACATATCCATAGGGGTGTCTTATTTCCTCTTTAACGCTTTTTCTGTCCTGGTTGATCAATATCCTAGAATTCAGTGGCCCGTTTAATTCAGAGTTGCAGGCTACCAGTAACAGCCTTTGTTCCAGCTTGACAGAGTACTCATATCTCTGCTCTTGCTGGAAGGTTACTATGGATCACCAAAAATATAGATCCAGAAAGGAAAAGAAATAATCATGAAGCTACCCAAAAATCCATTGATTCAGAGCAATTCAAAACAAGCTGGCCTGGCTGGTCTGTGGCTCAGTCACAAATCAGGTTATTCTCCTCCTGCATAACTACCTATGGGAAAATTTAACTCTCACTCTCTGCCATTAAACAGTTTCCTTTCACAATTTTATCCTGTGAAACTATGGAACTTAGCACATCTTTGTTACAAAGAACAGACTAATAGAATGTGCTGTGTCAAAGTATTTTATTAGTAAAGCTGATTTTTATTAGCATCTTGATTCACCACATAATCTAAAGGAGAGCACCTATTAAAGAGCAGTTTGTTTCGTAGACAACCCAGGTAGCAGTTAAAACACAAATCATTCCAGATTGCTGAGATACGCTTATCTCAATACACATAACCAGTCTGTGATGCAATACATAATCACACGTCTCTACATATGCATATCTAAGACACATAGCATGATGTTAACAGTTTTAAAGACGTGTCTGAGCAGCACAGCACCTTGCACGGGTGAAAAACCATAGCCCTGAGCCTTGGACTGCAGCTCTGGAAACAAACCACACCCCAGCTCAGACCTAAAAATGAAAAGCCAGCGAGGCAAACCAGCTGCACTTCCTGGATGACTTAATGGTGTAATTGCACCTGTTTATTTCTGTGTGTCAGTAACTGTAAAATATACCCGAAGGAATACATCACAAAAAAAATATAGCACTCCAGCAAGAATTTGGACAAACACCCGCACGTCCAGGTCCTCGGCACAGGACTGGGGCGCCGGCAGCGCTGACTCAGTGCCACTCAGGCCAGCTGACTAAGGCACTCGTTTGCCCACACACGATGGCTTATGCCGGTCGGACCGCGACCCGAGCTGGCCCCGCCGGCACCGGTCCACCGCGGCACCTGCTGGCGGCCCGGGGCACCGGCGGGAGGCCGCAGCGACCCGGCTTCCCCCGGCCCCTCACCGGCGGAGGGCGAGGCCGGCGCGGCGCCCAGGCGGTAGCCGAGCCTGCACCCCTCTATTTTCTTTGCTCAAATTCCTGAGTCAATGCTATACAGAATTATGATTCACTCATTGCAGAAGAATTAC
>JAOXNO010000003.1:21783530-21803961 GCA_028565335.1 Limnodromus scolopaceus | reverse complement strand
ACTCTGGTGTTTCTTTTTCTTCTAGGAAACAAGTCTGACCTAAGTGACCTTCGAGAGGTTCAGCTGGAAGAAGCTCAGAGTCTGGCTGAACACTATGATAATATCATCTGTGCCATAGAGACCTCTGCGAAAGACTCCAGCAATGTGGAGGAGGCTTTTGTGAAGGTGGCTACAGAGCTCATGATGAGGCATGGAGGCCCCATGTTCAGTGAGAAGAATACTGACAGCATCAAGCTTGACAGCAAAGACGTTGTAGAAGGCTGGGGGTGTGGCTGCTGATATGAGCTAGGTGATATCCCTAACTTTACTGGAATTTAGATGGTGCTTCACCCTAATGCTGAGTAGCATGGTAGCCATATTCTCCTCCTCCTGTGAAACCAGCAATTTTGTAGAAGCTAGACACAATCCTGTTTGCTTTGGTGTCTTATTTTTAAAAAGGGACTCTTGAGAGGTAGTCCTAAAAGTCAAACCCTCTGAAAAACTTACTCAACATTTGTCCCCGCCATTTCTTCTCTGTAACCTTCATACAAGTCACAAAAGTGGAGGAAACAAATTTGAACTGGTGATGTGGGGTAGGGAGACAGACGGTTGGGGAGGAGACTGATGCACACCTGAAGCTCTGAAGCATTTAGCAAGGGACTGTTGGCAAAGAAGGTCCCATTTGGAACAGGCAATCTTGACAGTGTCTCTTTAAATCCTCAGCACTCCACCAGTGACCAGAAAGTGACAGTGTCTCTGATAAAGGTATTACAATACCCAGCGTTTTGATTACAGGACCAAATAGCAGTCACCTGTCCTAGGGCATACGGATTGCTAGTTAGTACTGGAACAGGCCCAGGTGGGGAAACCTTCTCTCAGGTTTTGTTACAATTATTTTAAGTTACCATTTTAACAAAAAGCAAAATCAGCCCGAACAATATCACATGACTTGCTGTCAAGCAGGACTGGACCAGTTGTACTTATTTTAAATACAGCCTTGAGGAGAGGGTAGATGCATTTCATTTGTTATTGTTTGCACAGTGATAGCTCCCTTTTCCAAGCGGGTATCATTGAGTTTTTGCCCTCAGGTCTCTTAATCTCATTCCACAACTCAAGACCTGCACCACTGGAAACAGGAACTGGAGAAACCTTGAACTGACTGGTAGCCATGATCTCCTGCCATGTGCCTAATGGTCATATACAGGGTTCGTTCTGGTCATACATTTGACATGATGTTACTAGAGTGTTTATTCCTTAGGTGGCATAAGGGAATTTGGGGTTTGGCTTGTTGGGTTTTTTTTAAACCATCTCTTTAAATACAATCTGGGCATATAATGGGAAAGAAGATCTCAGAATAGCTGAAAACTGCATGCGTTGCAACTTCTTAGTTGCAAGAAACAAGTGTCTTTTTGAGCGATTCCCTCCCAACTTTGTACTCAACTGCTTCCCTCTCCCTATCACGAGTTACCAGCTGCTTTTCACTTCTTGAAGACATTCAGCAGGAAAAGTCTTTCACTGTTGATCAAAAGTCTACATTGTTAAGTAAAACAGATCTCATAATTCAACTGCACGTAGAGATTCAGCTCTGTATTGTATGTTGTAGATGCAGTTGAAGTACTGATGGCAGCAGTCCTCTCTGGATTTACTCTCAAGCACTTAACAAAAATGGATTTGCAAAGGGAGCAGAAGCAGGATTATTTTTAACTCTGCAGTTAAAGCAAAGGTATTCAGAGGTGACAAGTGACTTCTGCAATCCTGAAACTTTGAAGGGGCTCTTTTTCAGAAAGCACCCGCTAAAAGTGAAGTCACTTGTCCCTTTTGAAAATCTTGATCAAAAAGGACCCAGACTGGTTTGCTACTAGGGTTTTAGCCATTGCTACAACAGCTTTTAGCCATTCAGCATATCCATTATCAAGAAAATCAGTAAGATTTAAGAAAGGGCTAATGGATCCTAATTTCAATACTGTTCATCTTCCTACAGAAAATACTAAACCATTCTCTGGTCTTTCTGGGTTTTTTTTAAACTATGAGGTAGATCACTGAGGAGTTACGTATGCTTTGTAGCCTGTTTGCTTCTAATCTAAGGGGTTAGTTTTCAAGTTTTATAGTTGTAAGAGTGAAAAGGGCCTTAAATTTTTCAATTAGTATAGTTTTCACAATTTTAATGTTTTATATGGAAGAGCAGGTTGAGCTGTAGTGCTCAGCAGTATTTTTGGATAGTTTTCCAGGACATTCCCTGTCTAGCAGCAGCTAGACACTGAAAATGAAAATTGTCCAAACTCTAGATTTGTTAGTGATTAGCAAACCTTGTATTTCACTCTCAGGAGGAACTACAAAGATGGTCCAAGTTAAAACTGTCCTGATGACTATTTTTCCTCCTGGTTAGATGGTCCTTAAGATACAGAATACTAGCAAGCATTTGACTTCATGTCATGACATATTCTAGTTTACATCTGTAGGTCTCAGTCCTGCAGTTCTGCACGCCTGAACACGGACCCTCAGATAAGCTCAGCCTCCTGCTATTTACAGGATTAGTGCCAAATTATTTAAGCCATGCTGAGAGAAACTCACACACCTTTAAGAACAGTATTGCTACTACTCAGATTGAACTCAGTAGTTTACAGAGTAACTCATCTTGAAACTGGAGCAAGATGCAAAATGAATATAAATCCCGCTTCCAATGCAGTGAGTGAATGAATGTATTTTTTACAGTAGATGGAGAAATGAGGAATTATTGATCCATTTCCTTTTAAGGTTTGTTTAGTAAATAAATAGAATTAGAGCAAGCACTATACTTCCCTTATGATTTGCCCCCATTTATCTGTTAAGCTAGCCTTGAAGGTTGAGACTCTGCAGGTTCTCCTTCAGTCAGAAAACATGAAATACAGCATCAGTGAGTTGTTCACTGTATTTTCAGTTGTGGCTTTAACTCAGCTTTGTCCTCTAACTCTTGGCTTTTCTATGTTGTAACAAGCGTAATACAAGTTTGCATGCCCTACCTAACTGAACAAAAGGGAACCAGGAAGACCTGGTTTAATTTTTTCAGGTGAGTAGTAGATATGAATGACAGTGCTTGGGCTGTCAGTAAAAGACCATTTCAATTACCAAGTCTTTCTTTGTCTATTAGTAATAGCACAGCAGTCACTAGACTGAGAGCTCCTTGATGAGAAATAAATTAAACCGTAAATGTAACTTAGAGCTTTTCACTCCCCTTCTGAAGACTTTTATTAAACTTGTAATTCACACGCTTAGCTATGTAATTCAAGTATTAGGAAGACAAGCCTGTTGGTTTAATTCCATTAATCCTATTGAAACCAAAAGGATACCTGGGTGAAGAGAGTGAGAAGCAATAAACCTGAGATTTATGGGTAAAAACCCAATCTTAGGTTACAAATGTGCACTGATGTACGTCAGGTGAATAATTCAGTAGTGCACAGAGTTCCCAACATAAACATTTGCCAAGAAACCTGTTTACTGGCAGTTGAACATTAACGAGACTATGGTGCAGTAATTGCTTTTAAGCAGGTCTCCTTGGCTGACCATGTATTTGCATTAGTATTTGTCATTTATTTTTGGCAGTACCCAAAGTGTGCTAAATATTACAAAAACACAGAGAGGGGCATAGATCCCTGTCTTGTAACACTTAGGAGTGGAATGCAGAGGCAAATACTGAAATGAAATCATCAGCAGAATGAGGTTTCCAGGAGCGTGGGCATTGTTATCTTTTCTATTGACTTTGATTTAAGCTAATTTTATCTCTAGTTACTCATTCAGTCCATCATCATGGATGGAACTTGTACAAATATTTATAATTATGCAAATATAATACCAAATAACTGTCAGCCCAGAAACCTGCTAAAATTTGCTTTGCAAGAAAAAAAAAAAACAAAACACTTAATAACAGAGGAAAAGTGCTAATGATTTTATCACCATACTGCAAAGCAGGTCACTTTTTGGGGAGAAAAACTACAAAACTAAATGAAGCTCAGATAGATTTCTATGAACTTCATGAAAAGTGGAGCTCTCGCTCAGTTTTTTCTTTGCCTTTAAAAAAGATCGTATTTATTTGAAGAATAGAGCTGATAGTCACATCCAATATACATGCATTATTGCAGTAGTACATTACATTATGTATACACTCACACAGTAGCACGTTTAAGTAACATTAAAGCCTTTCCTTGATTTGCCCCAGTATATATTGTCCCACCAGAATTTCCACCTCCATTATTTAATCTCATAGTCCCAGCCAGTTGACCATTTGAATGTCTTTTGCCATCTCATGCCAGTCCTGAGGCAACTGGGAGGTAGTAACATTATTAGTTTCTTTTCATAGGATTGTTTTACTCAATGTTATAATGTGAGTCTCTTTAAATCAAGATGAATTTTTATGTTATTTCATTAATAGAAATTGTTTATCTTTACCCATCCTGCTTCCAAAACATTTATATATTAACAGACAACTGAAGTTTATCCTATTGCATTATTTTGTGTAAACAGTGTGCTGGAGAAAAATGAAGTGAGAACAATACATTTCTTTGTGAAACTGAAAAATAAAATTACTCTCCTTTTGGTATCTTCCAGCCTTGGAGAGTGCTCAGTTTAACCCTGTCAGTCATTCTCTGCGGAGACCTCAGAGAAACAAACCAGGTTACAGGCAGAGTGTGCAACCAGTAAACAGGGAAAATCCAAGGAAATGGGAGCGAATTATATACTCTTATTATATACTTGTGAAGAGGTGGTTCTCGCATGACTCGCTTTGCCCCAGTAGCTGATAATGACCATGTAGCTTGTATTCCCACCCTTGTGGTACAAGAAGTGACACAATTAAAGAGCAAAAGATCCAAGGACATGAATAGTCCTTGGGGGAATTGAAAGGAAATGAATCCCAAAGTTTAGGCTAATCACCCTAACCCACTTAATTACCCTTTCTCAAATGGTATTGTTTCATGGACTAAAAGGCATTCTAGATTTACAAATTTGGCAATAAAAGATGCCCCATTGTTAACCCATATAGATTAATAGCTACATTTTATTACAGTTGTATGAAATATCGTGACTTCAGAGTCACAGAGCAGAGTCCTTTGTAATTGGATTGTTCCCAGATTTGACAATTTTTTTCCACGCTATAAGAAGAGATTCATAGATCTGGGGAAATACTGTCTCAGTTTATTTTTGTAGTATCTTTTGGTGCTGATCATCCCAGTGAAATTTCAGTTAGAGAACCAGCCTCCTGGGTATCTTAGTTTTTACTGGTTAGATAATGTTAGATTTCTTTTAACTCTATTGAATTGGGTTATAAAGCTATTTGAAGCAGCAAAAAATCTCAGATGAAAGCATTTAATTGCAATCCCCACTGCATACTTCAGAGAAAAACCCCAAACTATTGCACAACTAGACGTTCTGATTTCCAGCACAAGTTTAGCCCTCTGCATCTTTTTTATCATTTTGTTTCAGTTTACTCAGAAAAGAGCAGGGTTACAAAATCAAAACAAACAAACCAACCCAAATGTATATTTGCTGTCTGTGGAACTGTTGCCAGAGGTTAGATAAAAATAACCAGCATACTCTCCTATCCTGATCTTTAATAGCATTGTTTTAATATGACTGAAAAATGTTAAAGTGCACTTTAAAAATAATTCTTTGAAGTACAAAAGGGTCGTGATTTTTTTTCTATGTCTTTTCTTAAGAAGGATTTCTATTACTTGAATACTGATAAAGACAGATACCTGTATTATATTCATAACTTTAGGTGTCACTGAAGACAAACCATGTCAACAATTGCCTTGTTTCTCCATATGAGCCAGTGAAAAACAAGTGAACAGAGTAACTTCACAAGAATGAGTCAAGTGAAGCCTGAGTAACAGTCAGAGAAGATTTTCTATTTAGTCTGGTTAAATATGGTAGGTTTAATCAATGCTTACTCAGTTCAAAGAAAATAGTTTCCTTCCCAGAGGCGAAATAATACGTTACGGGTTTTCCTGTTTGCTTTTTGCACAACAGAAGTTTGACTGCTGACTATACTGAACAAGAGCAGATTGCTAAACTAGTTAAGTGTATGGTAACAAAACAGTTTCTAACATTTGGAGAACTGTTAAATTGGCTTAAAGCTGTATTTAGAATCTATTCCTTCCATTATGAGGTAAAAGTATGTCTCTCTCCTCAGGGACACCATTTGAAAAACTTTAGAAGGCCAGGTACTATCCAAGATCATAAATTAATAAAAATTTATTGAGGGGCTCTTTATCATTGAAAAAAGTTACTTTCCATGTTTCTTTTGCAAGATTACTTCAATCGAGTTATTTCCAATTCGATTATACAACTGAACTGCTGACAGTGATTTCTACTTACTTGCAGCCTCAAATGTAGCAGAAAACTGAGGATTAATCTTCCTATCATGAAGCACTGAAGGGCCACCAGATAGACTATAGCCAGCAGGTTTTTGCACATGTATAGCTATCAATCTCCTGCTCCTGTGACAGTTATTTAATATCTGTAATGTGTGTATATAGTACACTGTACTCTGAAATCAATCAAGTCCAGCTTTGTCATTGTTCATCTGAGTAGGTAGTAAGGGTAAGGTATCAGGTAGGTACAGCAGCTTCACAAAGCTGCTTCTGTTTAAGCCACTTCTGTCTAAGATTTACCTAGCTCATTCAAAATTTGCTATTACAGCTAAATTACAAATATTTTCTTTTCCTTTAATCATAAACATAACATTAAAAAAATCCTAGATGTGTATCTTTTAATTTTAAAGCCTAGAGTAGGATACTAAGGACAGCAGTCACCTACTTTAAGTCTTATTAGAACATATACCTTATCTTTGACTACTCTGTAGAAGTTTAAACCTTAATTGCCCCATAAAGTCACTCAGTACACACTATTCAGACGTAATAGTGAGCTGAAAGGATCCAAGTTTCTGTAAATTTTAGCTTAGAGGAAGTACCTTACACAATTGTGGCACCCTAGCAGTTATGATTTCTAATTGGTCAATCAATATAAAAAACCTTATGATGCAAAGATTATCTTCTCAAGATAAAGGCAGAAGAAAACATTAAACTTAGAAATTGTCTTTTTAAGGCACCTGACCAACACAGTCTGTATACTTCCAAAAGCCAGCGTGTTTTCAGTAACCGCTAAGTAGCGGTCTGTTACACTGCACTGTGCTGTAGAACATGCGATGATCAACCCCTCCTTTTTTCTGCAATAAATTTTATGAGCAATATAGACTCATATGAAGATGCGAGGGAATGATTTTGGGTACCTAAACGATTGCATGTGGAAACAAGGGTATGAAAGATTGTCCTTTGAACACGGCATGCAAACTTGTCTTAACAGTTAGAAGGTACTTTTAAAAAGCGAGTTAAGAGCTGAATTAAAGCTGCAGACAGATGCCTACCAATGTCTTCAAAAGCATCTAGTTACCATTGCAAAAAAAGCACAAAACTTGTATGGAACTGGTTTTGCACTAAAGGGAATTAGTTATCAGGAAAAAAAAAACAAACACTTTAATGTGAAAGGCAGAGCATCCTGATTATTCCGTATTTTCCATATTTTTCACATTCATGCCCTATTTCAATGCTGTGCATAAGTAAGCCTTTTTCCCTTTATACATGGTATTAAAATAGATTATTCTAAGTGTGAAAAGTACTTTGATACTTGACAAAATAAAATGCTATATACATTTTCTTAAGAAAGTAATAATATTGATGAGGAGATTAACTTTGCTAATACAGTTTGGTGATGTAATATAAGGTATTCGCCAAATAGAGCCAAGTGTTGGAATGGTGCTACTACACATACCATTTCAAAACCAGGGGAAAGGAAAAGGATGAGATCAGACACTGTCCTACTTGCTAGACATAAAGTAGAGACATATATTGAGCAGAAGGTGAATTTAGTTACTTGTAACAGTTTTTAAAGATTTCTATTTTATAAGTCTATAAGGAGAAATGCAAAGATTTTTGATAGATATGCTCAGTGCCGTCAACCAGCTTTTCCCTCTTTTGTGCCTCACTCACGGAGACCTGACAGACACAAAACCCACAACTCCATAGAACATTCGAGTGAGTCTGGCTCACACACCTGCTGGGGAGAAAATAAACATCTCTAATTCATATTGAATTCATTCACTGCATTCCAAAATTATTTGAGGGTTTGGATGATAACAGTGTTAAAATTATTCTGCATTTTCTAGGACAAATCTGTTGCTGTTTTTCAAGGTTTCTTCCAGAGATGCAGGCTGTACATTTCTAATCATCAGTAACTACTTTGCTTTTAAACTTTCTTATCACAATACTGACTAGATCATTTGGAATATGAGGAGACAAGGGAGCAAGCTTGCATACTACAGTAATTTTTTATACTTTACCTTCATCTATTTATGAATTTATTATGAAAAATATTTTTAAACATATGAAACCTGCTTTTTGTTGTGAATTTTAGCAAAGTAGTGGATACATTGTACTGTGTATCATTAAAAAGGTTTAATTAAAGTAAACATTTGGCAATTAATATATTTTGTTGTTCTTTTATGGATGTAACTTGCTGTGGTTTATTATCAGAAACAAAATCAAATTGTAGAAATCACTGTAGAAATTATTCTACAGTGCTGTATGATCTTCTACTTTTACACAAGATACAATCTAATGCACTCTGTATTAAACAAACTCTCTTCCTCTTACCTGACGGGAGCTTATCACTTACATGAGTGCATGCACATCCCATTGTATTCTATTAGTAAGCTCTCCAACATAACTGGCCAGAAGATTAAGAATGAAAAGCAAAGTCTTCAATGTTGGAGAAGTGCAAATAACTTTTTCAGTTCTTATAATTACGTGTAAACAATGTAACAACGACTGTACCGACCCAAGGGAACATTTAGATCCTGGATTTTATTTAATTGCTGTAAATTAAACAAAGCAACACCCCTTTCTCTTTGCTTGGCCCTTTAATTCTAAGGTCAGTAGATGAGCTAAGCAGGTTTTTAAAACCCGCATTTTTGAGCCACAGGAGCCAAATACTGAGTTCCTTGGTTCTGTATTCAGGCTACTACTTAAGTAACAGCCTCAGATACCAAAACAGCAATTAATACTTTTAAATGGATGCAGTCCTGAGTAATGTGCTCTGGGCAATCCTGCTTTAGCAAGGGAGTTGGACTAGATGATCTCTAGAGGTCCCTTCCAACTCTGACAATTTCATGATTCTATGAATGAAACAGCCATGCTCTAAAGCTGGTTCCTTAGAGTGGTGACTACAGCTGAACACATTATTTAATTCCCTGATAATAACACATTCTTTACTACTGAAACATTCTGGATATAACTACACACGTCACTGGTGTGCACAGTGCTGCAGAGAATCAGTGTAAGAGATAAACGATGCAAGTGTCATGTTTAACGTGTACTTACTCTTTGTAGGCATTGACCTTTATTTTTTTGAATGTACTTCACGTGTTCTGCACATCTACACTACAGTTTCTAAATCTACGTGGGGAAAAACCTAACTTACCCAAAAAATACAAAGGGAAAAGCAACTCATGAATTCCAAGGCTTCGATACAAGACCAAATGTAACAGTTTATATACAAAGCTAGGATTCATTTATGTAAATAATACCACTATTACAATACAATCCTAGAATATAACATGTAGAACAGTTCTCTCTAAACATCTCTGTAAAACACACGGCTTTCAAAAGCAAGTCTGTGCTTTCATAGCACACGCCAATAATGATGCAGTCATATGTCACCTCGTACGAACCTTGGAACCCACCTGTCTTGCTGCAAATAAGGTCTCACAATATTTCCAGAACAGAAAGGACACACACCCGTGTTGATATAACTAACTAGTTTCAGAGTTACTTCCCAGGTCATCTTCCAAAGCACTATATGACATGCACAACACACAACTCTGACTGACAAGGGAGCAAGACAAGTGGCCAGAATCTCCCCAGGACACACTTGTGGATCCTTGAAAACGTGAACAGGCTAAACCAGTCATAAAAGGTTATGTGGAGGGAAAAAATAAACAAACCCACACAAGGGAAAAAAAACCCAAACCCCTGCTCTGTTCTCTGCTGCCTGACCATTTGTAAGTGTGTGGCAAATTAAAATAAATATCATTAACAGGTCTCTTCTGGTAACTGGAATTTATTGTGGAAAGCAACCATGACAACTGCTTACTTGGCTTAAAGGGACTTCTTAGTCACATTTCTAGGAACTCCTTCTTCCTTGAATTTTCTAGGAGTGTGAAATAGTTTGGATACAGGAGGAGATGTACACATATCAACCATTTTTCTTCTCTTGTTAGTGAGGCAAACTGGCTTTCATTATGTAGCTTGCATCTGCAAAAAAAAATCCTTTTTTTTTTAATAGTCTAGGTTCACTGACTATTTTTTCTCCCCATATATGGTCAGGAACTTAGCTGTTAAACTACCAGAAAGCATATTCAAACTCAAGACCTATTGAAAATCCACTTCTTACTCTGAGAAACACTCTTATCTATTCAATAGGTGCTGCTTCTGCTGCAGAAAGAGGTCAATAGATAAATCTGCAGTAAACCTAGCTGGGTGCTAAACTGTAACACATGTTTAGCATGATCTTGGATTCTGATACTGGATTCATAGCTTGGCATACAAGACCGACAAAGGAAAAGAACTTTCAATTTAGACCAGCTGAGTCTCAGGTGGTCTTAATTACACAAAGTAAACCCATCTTCACATTACACAAAGTAAACTAATCTCTGCTATTTTGAATATATACAAATTTCTTTTATTCACAGAAGCGACTACAGAAACACTCCTTTCCGAATCTTTCAACATGCAGGCTGTTTCAGTCAACACTGAAAACAGGATGTGTTTTGTCACCCAAGAATTCATCCTCATCAAGACAAAAAATTTTAATGTAGACTGTGTAAGACATGCAGTGGTACCCTACCATAAAGACTGTTAGTCCCCATTTCTGTTCAAGTTAGAAGCACACCACTGAGTTTTAAAGATACAAAGCCTTGTAATTGAGGCTTCCTGCCTATGACACTGAAGAGATTTCTTCCTCTTTCAGCAACTGCCTTCAGTGTGTTGTGCTACTCAGGTTGCTATTTCTATTTCCCTTTAGAGACTAGGTGTGGGGACAAAATATCTACACTGCACTTGACATAACAACATGGCATTCTTGTTTTTAACCAGTACGCAGAAGTCAGGGTATGTGGAAAGTTAAGTCAACCAAAGGTCTGGGATAGTTCATGTACTTTCAGCTGCCAGTGCAATTAAGTGTAATTTAAAACAATATACACATGTACATTAATTTCAAATGTATTTGCCCTTCATACAAAACTATATTCAACCATTGCAAAGGTGGACGTCTTGGTGTCACTACAGGCAGATACTGTGCTTGGAGCTGCACTCCGAACAATTAACTGACTCAGCTGAGATTCAATCCTAGCTGCTGGGAACAAAAATAACTTACATTGGAAAAGGCAAAGTTTAGCACGATTTTTCTGTGAATCATTTTGTTAGTATTCCTCCTTTCCATCCATTACCTAGAAACACTTTTTGAACAAGAAAAAGCTGACAAAGAGCTGACATGGAAGGTCTGAAAACCCAGAGCTGAGAAAGGCACGACCATGGTACGATACCTGTCTCCCTGAGAGTCCATCCACCCCGTGATGGAACAAACCCCAAACGCTCCAGGGCCTTTCAGCTGTGCATCCTTTCCACGTTTTACAGAAACAACCTCCACTGTGTCACTTCCACACCACAGTTGCTTATTTTCTTGCTGAAGAAAGCCCAAACAATTGTCAGTTTTATAAAGCACACAAACCCAAAATCATGAAACATAGCTCTTACTAAAACTGCATATTTCTGATTCATTTGAAACCATCTGCCACAAAACAGAGGAGTAAACACATCTTTCCCAGCAGTTGGGAGAGTTTTCAAGAGCATCAAACTGAGTTCATCTCTCAGACCCCTGGGCCACAACTTCTCAGTTGCTGACTGGAAAAAACTTACCAAGTGCTTTGCACTTGTTTGACACCAAGAAGGGGTGCGAATGAGAGGCAGCTAAAATTATGAATCAACACTTTCACCTGCTATTTTTTAAGCATTTTGGCTTTTTGAGCGTCTGCCAAGCCTGTATTACCAAACTCCCACTTACCAAGCTGGAGTTCAATCCATGGAGTTGGAGAAGCTGGAATGCCCTGAGCATTGGAGAACCGCGTGGGGGCAATGGTTTTGCATTTTACTACTTCTACAAAAGGAAAAAGGAAAAAGGAAAAAGGAAAAAGGAAAAAGGAAAAAGGAAAAAGGAAAAAGGAAAAAGGAAAAGCGACGATGGAAGTTCTCCACCGCCTTTCCCGCCCAGCGCCGCGCCTCAGCCGCGAGCGCCGCCGCGCGGCCGCGTTGGGGTGAAGACAAGATGGCGGAGGGCGCCCCCCGCCGCCTCAGAGCGGGCCGTCATCGACCCTGGAGAGTCCCACAGCAAAAACCAGCCAGTCTCCCTCAGAGCAGGTGTCTATCTCTTCGCTTCCCGAATAAATTATGTTCTTACTGCGACGCCCCATGCTTGTGTGTTGAAGACAAAGGAGTCCCCAGTTTCCCTCCATTTCCTGAGGCGACGGGGGAGCGGCCCCACTGCAGGGCAGGGGGAGCATCCCAAGGGTGAAACAAGTTCCCACATGGACTTTGCTGAACTAAGTACCAGGTATCTTCTCAGAGAACCAGATATTAATTTGGAGATTAATGAGAACTATCTTCTACATTAAGCATTTCACTGTCTTCTGCCAAAAGAACAGGTTAATTCACCAAAACAGCAAATAATCCCCTTCAAAAACTAGAGATGGTAGTGGAGAAGCAAACCCGGGCCATGTGTGAGAGCAGACATCTTTGCACCACAACAGCTCAACTCAAACCCCATGTACATTCTTCTATATTCTTCCAGAATTTAACATATCGTGGACTTAAATACCTCAGCTCTGCCAAAGTGCGTGGTTGTGGCTGGGTACATCTGCATCACTGTCGTTCTTAGTTGGATCAAGGTGTCTCCTGATCACCTCCACTCGCTCCGCAGAGTGCTCGCCAACCTCATCAGCTGGATTCCTGCTGGATGAAGCCTAATGCACTCCAACAGAGGGCTAAAAATTATATATTGGGCTTAAATACCACACTGACAGCAGCAAGAACATCTTCCAAGCTTAGTGAAAACTTCAGAGCATCTTTTTCAAAACTCTTACCAATAGTCGTCTGCCAATCCTACCACATTGCAGAGGAATACATTGCAGTAGTATTCCTACTACTGCTGAAATATTTTTAATTTCTCTAGATGTGATTCAATTACACGATATCACAGCATATCATCGCATTTGTGTTGCTGAAGAACAAAAGACATAGCAGCATCAGTTGTCCCAGAAAAAAATATAATGATCAAGCAGTTTATGGAAAGAAGTAACTACAAAATACTCCAACAGATTATTGTGAATTACTCGCATCTTTAAGACAAGCTGCCTGGACATGATATTTTACTAAAAAATTCTGGAATTTTTTGTTTTGTGCTGATGCAGCTCCAAATTTAGTGGCACCTTAGTCCATTACTGGGTCTCGGTCGTGCATTCATAGGAAGAATCACGGTAAAGGACAGGAGGAGAAGAGGAAATAATATAAATATAAATAAACTTGAATATAAGAAATTCCACCTAAACATGAGGAGGAACTTCCTTCCTTTGAGGGTGGCAGAGCCCTGGAAGAGGCTGCCCAGGGAGGTGGTGGAGTCTCCTTCTCTGGAGACATTCAAAACCCACCTGGATGCGCTCCTGTGCAACCTGCTCTGGGTGGACCCTCTTTGGCAGGGGGTTGGACTAGATGATCTCCAGAGGTCCCTTCACACCCCATGTCATTTTGTGAAAGGCAGCTCCAGCAGACTCACCAGCCAACATTCACACCACTGCAATGCAGATGTAGCCTAAATGCTCTAAGAGGGATATAGACTAAAATCCTGCCTTCCTTTCAGTTAAGAACAGTAGCAGCCTGACAGTCAAATGGCATCTTTTTTCCTACATATGCGTTACAAGTTTATGTTTCCATGAGGGATGAAGTTTACAAAGTATATACACAATTCCTTCATGAACCTTTTCAAGTGTTCATGCATATTCCAGGGGGAGGAAGAACAAAGAAATAAATCAAACATTTTCTGTTCCTCATCAATTTTCACATTTTTATTCCTTGCTTCACTGACAGCCTGGAACCACTTGTGGTAGTAGTTAAAGAACTCTACAACATGCTTTGGTATTGAAAAAACGCATCCTCAGTCACCCCCGACATTTCACAAAACTACAATCTTTACTTTGGCGTACTTCACAATAGTTGGCATATTACAGGAAAGTGCTAAAGAAATAGGTATATACCTGTTTATTGTAACAATTAAAAAAGGCGAGAACGTGCTGCTGTAATACCTTCCCAGTGAAGAAACAGGAAATACACTGTTTCGGGCACTGTCCTTAAACTGGATCCAGCATGGTATGTTGAAAGCTACTTATGAAACACTGTGAGTGAGCACATCAACAATCCTGACAGCCGAGAGGGGCACGACAGTGGTTTGCAAATGGAGAAAACACAGCAACAACAAAAACCTGACTTCACAGCAGCAACATTCTCTTCATGGCATGAGTTTTCAGATTTTGATTTCAGGATAATAAGCAGTGAAGAAGCTGGCCAGGAAGTCATTTCACTTTATGCCACCATCTGTCTTATCAGTGCTTTTAAGCTAGTTTTTTCCTAGTTCTGCAAGAACTTGAGAAAAATGAAGACCCACAGATATTTGTTTGTACAATTTCTAATTTGAAGAAAAAACAACACAAACAAACCCAACCACAAAAACCTGACTGGCCCCCAAGGTGATGTTAAGTGACATCTGTGTGTAAGTTGACTTTAAGTACACTTAATTGTCTTCTGTTTTCCAAGATCATGTCACAAGTACGTCATATACCATGTTATAACAAATTAACACAAAAATATTTTCAAAGGCATCTTTGGACGAAAACGTTTAAAAGTATTTTATAAAAACAACATAAATTACTTCTTTTTTTTTTTTTTTAAATGAACAGCTATAAAATCTATGAACCCAACAACACATAACATTGACACAAGGTGAAATATATTACACTCAAGGCCGGTTAATTACCACAGTGGTATGAAACTTCAAGTAAATTGCTAGGCACTTTTTGCCCAAACAGTAGTCACTCATTCAGTGGAAAAGTCCAACTGACAGAAACGCCTGAAACATAATTGCCAAAGCTTGCTAATGTAAATTCCTCAAAAAAAGTGCAGATAAAAAGGCAAAGACAAAAAGGCCAGGTTTTGTGCCCTACGGGGCACCCACTGTTGGCTGCTTTCCTGACAACAACTGTGCTCAGCTCAGCTGGAGTTCCAAAAACGGCATCAACAAGTCAGCCCTCCCCATCGGACACAGGCAGCTCTATTAAGGCTTTATGTGTTGGAGCAGAGAGAAGAAACAGCAGCTCCAGACACACGGCAAAATAGGTAAAAAGCAAGGCTGCAGGGTTATACCTGAGCAAGTACAGAGTAACAGGCGTGAATTTCGCTCTGATCTCACTACTCGCAGAGTAACAGGCAGTAATACACATCGTGCTCTGTACCTACCAGTTTGTCACTGTGTGAGTGATCCCAGTGCCACAATCCCATATCCTCAAGTTCCCCAATACCTAGAAGCTAAATCTTCGAGCAAACAAAAGCTTGTACTCTCATATGGGAATTTAAGTACTGCTAACATGAAAAATTGCTGTTAAAATACCTAACCTAATGAATCAGAGGACAATAACGGGCAACTAAAGCAAGAAATTGCATATTTCAAAGTATTTTAAAATGCATTATTGATATTTAATATACTTATATTAAGTATATTAATATGCCAAAGTACATTAATATACTTTATATAAGATTGTATTGATTTTAAAGTTAAAAATTTTAGAGAGCAGCAGTTTATGGCATGCTCTTAAAGCAGTTTGGTTTTGGGAAGAAAAGCATAGCACTGAGTAGTCCTTAAGAAATCACGTCATCTCAATTAGGCGTAAAGTTCTCCAGCTGGAAGACCAGGTCTACAGCAGCATCAACATCTGGTACGATATGATCCGGTTCTACTAAACCGGGCTCAAATCTAAAATCTCTGTGGCCGTGGAACACCGTTTCTGTGACGCTCTCCCTGGTGTCCAAGGGTACCTCCGTGTGAGGGTTGTACACCCCAGTGCAAACCAGAACAGACCTACAGTGGGCAGCAGCCGCGGACGCCAATTCATTCTCCCAACTGTTGTCTATTTCATCATCCTGAGAGAGGGCGGCAGATCCTCTGCCACTGGCAGCTTTGGCCTGAATCCGTGATTTTGACCCTTTTCTGGAGTTCTCTTCAAGGTAGCGATTGTAAAGGTTAGCACCATAGACATCAGTCATGAGATTATCTCTGGAAACATAAGAAGAAAGTTTAGTCAGCAGTGCAATTTTAGTTGTCAAATTTCGATTGTGTGAAAGACGTGTTTACAGTTTCAATGTAACAGTTTACTTTACACTTTACACAACTTTCTGTGGAAGTCCACAGACAGGAAGAAATCAATTTCCATTGTTATTTGATTACACCATTTTCATTAAGTGTGACCTATGATAAAAGCAAACAAGTCTCCATATTGAAATTGCAGAGCAGGGCAGGAGGAGGGGAAAATCAAGGATAGGTAATTAGCAGTCCATGAATAAGCTTATTGTATTCCCAAACATCTTGGAGATTCTGAAACGGTCTTTAATACAATACAGCTTTATCTCTTTCTATGAAAAGGATTCTATGATGTGACAACACGCACAGTAGCATGTGACCCAGCTTAACGACCTCACAAATAAATTCTAGCTCCACACTCCCTAATAACCATCCTTTACTCAAAGCTTGCTGGTGTTATACCAGTAAAGCTAACAAAACACCCATGCTAATTCCCTAGCCTATTACAGAAATTAAACAAAAATAATGATTTAAAAAATCGTGAGAAATCTTAGTTGCACATAAAGCACTCTTTGTGCCTCTACAGAAATTACACATAGAAGGAGTAAAGTATTATTAATTTTGAAGGTTAGAAAGAGTGAGGCTCAAAAACATTACACGAAGTGCACCGCAGCATCGAGAACGTTACGTGTTCCCAGTGGCGTGAAACACAGCAGTAAGAGTTGCGTGTTTTTCATTGCTGGTATTTATGTTGCGTAGGTAATTACCGGATGAACTCGTTAGACTTGTGGCATCTTACCCGACAGCATAAAGGGTTCGAATGGGTTGTTTCCACTGCCTTTCTGCGGCCTGCGCCCGGATGAGGTGTTCCGCATACTGGTAGGTCAGTTTACTGGGCTTGCCCATTAAGGCCTTGTATTTCAGATCCTTGCCAGTGATCTTCTTGTAAATGTTTTCCAAACAAACCATGAAGGTTCCGTGCCCAAACCTACACAGATATAATCAAATCATATTAAGTACACATAAAATAAGCAAGGCTTTTTTAATTCATGATCTTTTAGGAATAAATCACATCCTGTAGCTATCAAATTTCCCTCCATTTCCATGCAAGATTTCCACAGCTGTTTCGCTGAAAATTAAACGCTGATTAGCTGAGTGAAAAAAAACCAGAATAAAAACACATTATTGGGAGAGCACAACAGACTGATCTATTTTTAAAAAGTTGCAATGGTTTGTGTTAGTGTTACTTGCACTTAAGTAGATACCCTACTTACACAAGTGATGCTTCTGGAAACAATGCCTAGCCTGTGGCGTACGCTCTGCAGTGACCTAAGAGAACTGGCTACATTAACAAAGAGGAGGGATGAAAAAGGAAAATTAGAGTCAGACAAAAGGAAAATTGATCTCTCCTTAAACACAAGACTATACCAAAACCCACTTGTAATATGGAAACAAAAAAACCTACACAGGTTTCTCTGAAAAATTGGATGCGAAGGAGGATCAAGAAACAAACTCTAATTTTACAATTTTTGGTAACTCGGTTATTTTCATCAAGGTAGAAACAGTGATGATGGGTCAACCACCAAACCAGTAAATCAGTTATTTCGAAGATGTAACCTCATGATGAAAAAAGCAGTTTTCCTTCATTACTGAAGTCTGGGTGTGATATCAGGGATAAACTAATATGTACCAGCTGAGAAACCCGGAATTATCAAAAACACAAAAGAAGAATAAAAGGTTGCTGCACGACAATTCTATACATAATAAATAACATACAGTTCTTAAGAAGAGCCGCTAGGTAATTCTAACACACACAGATTAGTATAGCTGCTCAAACCAGGTATCTACAGCCTAAAAAAACCAAACCACCAATAGAATGACCATCAGAAGCCAGCAGAGATATACGAGGTGCACTAATAAAGAAATTCAATCTCTAGTGGCCTAGAAATCAAAATACTCTTTTTAAGGAAAAAAAGCTACAAAGGAGGGGCCAGCTGTAGCACTTTTAAATGTGGTACAGAATTGGCTTTTCTGAATTCTGAGTGAACCCCGCACTCCTTCTCTCCACCCTGTTTGTTGTTTTATATTATGAAATACCAATAAATAAGCATAAAATTATTTCCAGGAATTGTTAGTAACAGCTTAAAACAACTTAGTCGTGGCATTATATTCCAGTAGTGAAGGTAACAGCCCTGACAGATGCAGAGCTGTCAAACTGTCAAACTCAAAGGACAAAACAAACTTTACACTGGATCTTTCCCAAGGACACAACTGAAACGATGGATCTTATTCACTGCAGATATATTGGTCGCCTTATTCTAGCCTCAAACTATCACACATATCTATTTTGCCAACGTGCTAATTAGAAATGGTCGTTGCATCCAAGTAAGGATATCTGACAAGGTCTCCAGCCCAAGATGAATCTGGTCACAATAACAACAATTTCTATTTCTGTGTATGTTCACATTTTAGACTGGGCAAAGAGAAAGGAAACAAAACTATCGAAGAACTCCCTTCTATTGAAAATGAAGTCAAACAAAACCACTATCAGAGATCATGCCACCTTGTTCTGTGTGTTCTACTGGGTTTTTCTTATGTTCCTTAAAGCGCTCAGCATATTGCCCTCAGCTCAAAAACGCTCTCTGCTTTCAACTAGCAGGGTCCGTTCTTTACCCTACCAGAAACTGTAGGGTGGAAAAGAAAAATACCAAAGAAGGACCTAATGACATGAAACAATGGCCTTGATAATTTTTTCATTTTTTCCTTTGAACAGAGACTCTGAGGCCCTCAGGCAAAAACCTTCTGAGAGCAGGGGAACAGAAAGGGCTTAAAAGCAGTTTTTATCTTGAGTAGCTTATTTCCTGAATGCAATAACGTAGACAGTAATTAGACAGCACTTACTGAAAGCACGTTGCTTTAGAGACCTTATATTCAAAGCCAAGACCTACTGAGTAGCCGCAGTATAAAGAAAAGTACAATAAAGTATTTTGTACACAAGTATTGACTCTGTATTTTACTGAAGATATGAGAAACCCCCAAATATATCACGATATATTATTGCCCTTACCTCGGGGACTGTGCTTCAGCCACCCACATCAGATCCATGTTACAGGCCAGGACAGGAATGTGAGGGGAGTTTTCCCGGCGGTAGGGATTCCCAGGGTAGCCACTTGTCAGCAGAACGTCTATGATCAGCTGGAGGTTGGTTTCCCATCTGACCGGCTCCCCAAACAGAACAACAGCTACAGAACAGGAATTGCAAAACACACAATTAGTTAACGGCACCAAATCTCTGATGCGAAAACTTGGGCTAAAGTGACTGAATAAGTGATTTAACCGTGAACTAATGTAATAGTCACATTAACTTTAAATTAGGGTTTTAATATATTCCATACCCATTTATTCACAGAGTATCTCAGAAGTAACAAGACCCCACTGCAAAATCTACAGCTTTAAGGAATTTATTTTTTATTGGCCAAGTTTCTCCACAGCACCATAAAATAATAAGTCCTAAATTGCATTTCTAAGTCTCTCATACCTTTGTGAATTCTATGTTTATGTACAGGATTTAAATCATCCATTGGAGATGTTATTTTGCTCATCTTAAAAAAAAATAATAATTGAATGTTGGTTTTAGCCATTTTTCTGGTATCCAGCCATAATCTGACTCAGATTTTTTTAAATCCAAAAGTCCAGTTTCTACTTTCCTGCACTTCAGAAGAGACGCGGGTGAACACGGTCTGCTGAAACGAGATGCTTCTCCTACTACAGCTCTGAAGCGACCACCCTGACCACTGCACCAAGAAGGCTGATTATTTCTGAACACGGCGATTCATTCCTTGTTTTTGAAAGGAAGGCAATAACAGCCCGCTAAAGGAAGATGAAGAGGAGAGCAGACCTCCCCCGTCTTCTGAAACTTCAAAACCCCACGGCTGAAAACTGCACACATTAAAAAAATAGCTTTATCACA
>JAOXNO010000003.1:21763727-21775727 GCA_028565335.1 Limnodromus scolopaceus | reverse complement strand
AGCCTGGCCCAGGTTGCCCAGAGAAGCTGTGGCTGCCCCATCCCTGGAGGGGTTCAAGGCCAGGTTGGATGGGACTTGGAGCAACCTGGTCTGGTGGGAGGTGGCCCTGCCCAGGGCAGGGGGGGAACGACTGGATGATCTTTAATGTCCCTTCCAGCCCAAACCATTCTGTGACTCTAGAACGCATCTCTAAACCACAAAACCAAGCCAAAATCGTGCAGAGAACAGAAGAATTAGGGAGGTTATTCTCTCAAAGCTGGGGCACGTTGCAGAGCTCCGAGGCAGACACAAGAAGCTACAGAACGATGTTTATTTTATACCCGGGCACTGCACCAGTACCAGTTAGGAGCCCCGTGGCACACGGGTGTCTAAGAACAAGTTAGCGCAGAGCCCATGCACCACCCCATCCCCCAGGACACACCACAGGATCCCTTTTTCCCGGCTGTAGCCACAGAAACTTCCCAGCCCCATCTCCACCAGCAACTTCACAGCCCGTAGGGCAAGTGGAACGTGGCCACTGTAAGCCCAAACGTGGCCGCCGTAAGCCCAAATGCGGCCCTAGGGGCTGGTGCTGGCAAACAGCCGCTCTGCAGTTTGTTGGCTCAGATGCAGCCAAAAGGAACATTCAGCTTAAAAACGCTGAGCGCTCGGAGCCGGAGTGAGTGCTTGGTGCAGCCGCAGTTCCCACCCCACAGTTCCACACTCTATTTTTGTACATTTATTCCCTTTCTGCCTTGGTCAGCAGAGATCAGAACTGCCCTAAAAACCGCTCCAGTGACATCATGGTCTTGCTCAGGGCTGGTAGCTACTCCTTTGAACATGAATGCAATTACTACCCTGTCTCAATTTTCTCTCATTCTTCCCATTTATTCTTTTTTTATCCCTTCTGTCACTATCACTCCGTCCCTCATCTGTCTTCACCCTTCTGTTTTCCGTCTTCTAAGCTACAGATGGATGTAGTGACAGAAGGGACCAACCACCAGTATCCTCAAACTCCCAGACTCTATCAGGCCATAAAAACTAATCGGGTTTTTCTCCTCCAAAATCTAGTTTGGTTATCTCCAGCACAGAGTTTGTTACACAAAGCATGTATTTTTGGTGGCCAGGGGTTTCAGGGAAGAACTCTGAGAACAGTGTTGTCTTTTACAGCAACAGAGATAGCACACGGATAACAGCACATCACCTTCTCTAAACCCAAGAACAGAAAACACTCAAGGGGCAGCAGGAAGAACCGAACACAACGTTGTCTGGGTGGCTTGCAACTCAGGGTACATGAATTATTGTGAAATCATAAACATACTCATTTACTGCTTTATTAGAAAGCAGAGAAAGCTACGCTGCTATCTGGAAGAGAAAAGAATGTGTTTGTACTGTTAGTTGTCAGCTTGCTATCAATATTTGAGTTTTTGATTTATTACCTTTCTTTTTTTAAAGATTTTAATTTGGCAGCTGTGCTTCCCACTTTTTCAACGCTTTTTTAGTTCAGTAATTTACACCAAGTAAGACAAAGCTTGCCTCTACGATTTAGAGCTTCAATTGTCCTGGAGCAGATTATTTACAATAGACAGAGCTGAATACTAAGAGCATCTAGAAACTCTAATCGGAGAAGGTTATTTGGTGGTTAAATACTATATTCCTTAGATAACCCTTCTACTCCATGGCTGCAGATGTCCAATTTGAAATTCCCTTCATTCAGAGCTGTATAACAACGTCAGTCTCTGAGCAGGCCCTGCTGCAATCTGCCTCCTGTCACAGGACACACAAGCTAAGGGCGGCAGGGGACGCAGAGCTTCAATCCCTCCACAGATAGCTCTTTATCATCCCCTTCTGGGGCTACAAATAGGGAAACAAGACAACCCTCTGAACTAGAACAAAACAAGATGCCAGGTTGCAAATAAGTTTTACTAAAAATATTGGAACAAGGCATTGCAAAGTTGGAAGTATTTACAATAGCTGCTGAAATATCCAGCGTTTAAGCAATTCACCCAGGCACGGTTACAAACCACAAAAAGGGTGAGAGCTTTTAGACACACTCCATCTGTTAGATAAAGAACCAAATTAACTTCAGAGTCACTCATAAGATCTGCCATCGAGGTACCTCTGAACAGGTTCTGGGCTATTCTGGTAAACCAACCAGGCGTTAACGGAGTAAGTTACTTCTGGACTCTGCAGAAATCATCGTGGGGAAGATGTGCACGCTGACAGCCAGGGTGCAGCAGTAACACCAGTCAGTTTTCCTTCTGGATTTAGGGAGCCCCCGGGTTCACGGCTCTGTCTGTACGAGGCCCCACTGCACAGACCGTTTTACGCAGCCAAAGGACTGCAGAGTTGCTGCAGATGCAGAGACACGTTAACCTACGTTTGATCTTTTTCAGCACCGCAGTGCAAGTCATCCTAGAGGATAAACCAGAACGCTGGGTTTCCTTCTGCAGCACGCACTGTAACTCCATCAGTCTACTCCTACCACCCAAAAGGACCTTCAGAGCTAAAAGCCATTGCTACCAGAATACACGAACCTGCTGCTTTCAGATGGACTTTACAGAAACCAGGACGTACTGGTGCAACGTTACAGTCCTAACAGTGTTTTTGCTTCTTCACTCTGTGCCATGAGGGTTTCACTGGCGTACTTCTGAAGAAGCTCCATCTTCTTTCTCCGTACAAGAGCTTCCTCAATCTGCAAATACAAAAAAGGGTGACGTTCAGCTTAATTGAGAGGCCGAAACCCAGCACGCTTGGCTATTACGACAGGAGGAAGAAAACCACAGGAAACAGACTGTGAAAGTTAGAGGTGTGTAAAAGCAGTTGAATTAAGATGAGTCAGGAGTTCCTTTTTGACACTCAACTGAAGCTCACGGAAGTCAGAAGAAGCAGTAAAATAGATGCCTCTGTTTCAGATCTACGCTCCCACCCTTTTTAATTGGGACGTTAGCTGCCATTTTATTGTACTCTCAGTACAGTCACTTGCGTTTTGTTTCAAACATTGTCTCAGATACAGATTTAACAAACACGGAACCCGTGGAGTTGAGCCACACTAGTCCACCCCCCTGGAAGAACAGTTTAGCGAGTGTGCCCTTTACATTAGCAACGGCCACAAACCTGTGGCTTACATTTTGTCTAGAAGTGCCATCATTCTTTAATGAGCATATACTTTAAAGATCTACTACCAACATGCAAGACTTGTTTTAATCTCAGTAATGATTTTATATTTGTCCAAACTGCACCCAGCATCTCTCAAAAATAGGTGTTCTGAACCTTAGCTTTTTGTAATTTAGAATCTAGAAGACACATTCCTATAGGCAAAAGGTATGGAGTGATGTGCTACTAAAAAAAGAGACAAAATTACAGACTGCTATCTAATTAGAAGAGACTGCTATGTAAATCAGTGATTATGTATTAGAAAACTGGTTATGACTCTCAGTTATGCTCTCCTCTTCATTAAGAGAATACCATCAGCCACAGAGCAACGTTTTTAATCATTATTTCTCTCCTGCAGTTTTGACAAGCCATTATGTGGGTATTTTTGTTCAATGTACAGGATCATGACGGCACAGGAAAATACAGAATTGCTGTCTGACAAGACAGCAGCAGGAGACAAACTGCCACATGCTATCTGTGTGATGCAAAGGCACATCCACCAGAAGATACGTAGCTCCAGAACCTTCTTGCCCAAGTTATATTTCAAACAACCTGTCACTGTTAAGGTATTACATACCCTAGAGCACTTTCAAAATATAATAGTCAATTCAAGGTCATGACACCAAAATAATTTGAGAAAACTTATGAGAGCAAATCCTGCAATGCAGAAATCACCTCATTAAATTTAAAGAGTCAGACTGTCAGCAGAAAAGCATGGTAAAGATATACGAGTCAATCAGGCTTAACATAACACCACAACACTTTACAATTTACGTAATACTTACGAAGGTTTTGGAAATTTTGGGGTAAAAATGGTTCTAGCAATGGTACCATAATTCCAGCCAGCTCCAATGCATTTGCAAGAGGATTAAACGGCTTCAGAGTCAAGTCACAGAACTGACAAACTGAGGACACTTTTAGTGATGACCTGCCATAAATTGAGACCTCTGTCTTTGAAAAGCCAGAGTGAATCTCTGCAACTTAATTTTCTAGTGTCTTACCTCCTGTTGAGATGGCACTGGAACATGTGCAATAAATTTCTGCTGGCCTTCTTCACCTTCTCTCTCCTTGCCACCTTCCTCATCAGACTGAAAAAAAAAAAACACATCAAGTTTACTTTCTAAAGAGATCATCCAAAAAACCCCTTTTTACTTGCTTTGCCAGAAGGAACCAGATAGAGCATGATCAGTGCTACAAACACAAGAAGCAGGTGAACAGGACCAAACAACAAAGGAAAATGACAAGCATCTTAATCTGCTACTTGACATTTTCAGGATTATTGCTTTCGTTCTTCATTTGGCTTTTCCTCTGCTATGGCATGGGCATGAATGTAAAGCTATGCTCCCCCCTCTTCCATAGCTCTCTGGCTGCAACAGCAAAGCTATTAACAAAAGAGGAGCCAGCTAATGAAGAAGAAAGCAAGTGCTTTAAAATTGTATATACCACTTCCCTATCCTGCTTCGTTCTCACACCCGAGAGCTGGGCTTATGAATCATGAGATAATGCAAACAGAACAGGGTACTGAAGGAACCACCAGTTTCACCTTATGGACTACCTCCTTTTTATTCTTGTAATAAACCCACTTAGGTACGGACTGGGAAATAAGAACTAGCTTCCAGTATCCTTTCTACAGAACTTGCAGAGCGTGGCAACGTCCTCGCCTCTCTTACTGGTGCTGGGAGCCAGGAGAATAAAGAAACTAGAGCCACATCCCAGCAGCAACTCCAGCATCAGCGAAGCCTTGTCGTGTCAGGATTCAACCATGAACAAGACCCCGGCAACCCTTGGGTTTGCTGTGCCATTGCCAGTGTGAAATTACACTGCACTCAAAACTACTTGTGCTCTTCTGGATGTAGATTGTACTTAGAAGCAAGAGCAATCAGTGTTAACACCACACTCCCTTACGAATACCAGCAGTCCAGGCAGTGGCAGTGAAATCACAACAAGGTCTCAGCTGTCAGTTGTTTCTCACTGGAGTAAGAAGTCCTCCCTACCTGCCAGTCTTCACCGCTCTCTAAACTGGGACCAAGCATACTCAGCTGCGACTCATTTTTACCAAACAGGGACAAATGTACAATAAGTTCAGCAGAGAGAAGAGCACAACACAGCAGTCAACAGGTTCTCGGCAAAGTAACTCCACATCCAAGACGACACACAAAATATTACATCACCTTTGCCATCACATACCTCATCGTCGTTGACAGCATAGATATTTACTTCCTCTTCCTCCTCCTCCTCACCTCTAGCAAGCCGTGCTTCTCTCTCCATTTTCCATTTTTCCACTGCTTCTGCTATAACTGGTTAGCAAAGGAAAATGGGAAGTTAAAGCAGAGTGGTCCCATTTCCAGAGCTTTTCCAACAGACTTAAATTTCCTGCTTAAATCCTCTACATCGGTAACACACACTTACTGTAGAACCTTGATGTAGTATCTAATTAAATACCAAGGTAGTCTGAGCAAACCCCAATGTGAGCATTGTGAAAGTGTGGTACTTGCCAATGCCTTAATTTGGGAGAATTTTAGACTATAAATGTTATGGATAAAGATCAACCTACTTTCTGAACTGAGTAAGAGGGGCTCACATGACCAGGCTAAGAGACTCTTACAGCTCTGGAGCATGTCAACACCTATAGGAATGTTGATCAGTGCGTAGTTAATTAAACATGATTATGCTCCTTAACATGACCACCCACGTAAATGTCTTTCTTTTCACCTTGTAGTATATTTCTCTTATTCTGTAGCATGATTCCAATTCTGTAACTCGCTGCTAGGCTGCTGTATCTCTACCACACAGCACAGTGCTAGTGAGAGCACTAAAACAGGTTTTAAGAAGCTTAATCAGTGACATCACCAATGTCTAAAAACCCTAGGGAGGTGCAAGATCAATGCAACCAGGCAGGACAAAATGTCTACACCAACAGGAGTCGGCAGTCTTTCCCCCGACCTCCCAAAGATTAAACATTAAAACGCTCTCCCTGAGAAAGCAAGGTCTAATTAACTAGTGGCACATGGCTGCGCTTTTGTGTGGTTTCGGAACAGAAAAGGTAGTCCGAATTAAGAAGTTTTTTCAATACTTTGTTTCATAAAAAATTAACATTTCTGATAACAAGGTAAAAACTGAGCGGGAGGTGGTTCTGGGAGCACTGCACCACACAACTTCCCTTCTCACACTATCAGCTCTCTGCCAGCCAGAGCCCGTTCCCATGGTTTAAGGCTCTCGGCGACGCTGCGGGACACAGATAAGTGAAACAGTTCCTTTATTCCCCTCTTCCTCCCTGTCCTATAGCCCGACCGAGGAGGCATGATCTCTGACACACAGTACTGTGAAGATCTCACACGTGGGGAAGGGATAAATGTAAGAAGTGGATGAGCACACCCAGAGATACCAAAGTACTGAAAACGGTTTCCAGCTCAACAACTTGTCATCATTTAAAGAAGTCGCTTCCTGCAGTTTCATTAGAAGTTTATCTCTCTAATTCCACAGCTAAGTTCTTAAAGGTGGTGGGTGGCCTCTTGCTTAAAGCTACACAAATTCCAGAAGGCGGCACACCGCGCTGAATTTTAAAGAGGGTTTCAGGAATTAGACTCATAATCCTGATGTCTTTACCCAGCAAGTCGTAGAAGTCAAGCTAGAGAACTAAACAAGCAGACACGTGGATAAATATTACCCATTGAGAAAGTATGGGGTTTACAGGAAAATATATTCACAAATGTGTTGAAGTTCCGAGAGAGATGAAGTGGATAAATTAAGATAGGCCACCTAGACTTCAGGATTTCCAGAAGGTCCCCTCTGATCTCCAAGAGAACTAAACAGCTATGTTTATGGATAAATAATTAGGTGAGACAGGAGAGAGACGGTACAGTCGGTTTTCACAAAGGAGGGAGATAACCCCTTGAGTTCCATAGATCTCTCTACTGCAGCCTTCTCTTTTACATCCTTAAGCATGAAAAAGGTGGGGTGAGAAAAAGGAGATTTTGTTTCATTAGTGAATCACTCGCTGACAATATTAAATCATTAACATGAAAGCGAACTCTAAAGCACACCCCTGTCCCCTGAAATGCCTTACACAATAGTGATTTGGTTACAGATAACTTCAGAGTCCATCATCACCCCTTCTTGGACTGATTTCTGCAGGTTTTGGATCCCACACACCTTTCTTTTCATGTTCTTGTTCCAGTGGCTCCAGAATACCGTCATCTTCATCCCTGTACCCGTAGTATTCCGCATCAATGGATTTCATCAGCTCAGCTCGAGTTTTCCGGGGCGGTGGGAGGGCTGCAAGAACACACGACTGTCATTCATACTGGAGTCCCAGTATGGAGCGAGGCTACTATGTAAAAGGAACTGAAAAACTGTCCCAAGCTCCCCCAGACCATGTAGTACTTCCCATGATTTTTCTTTGCATATGGCAAAAAGGAGCTGAGTCAGCAGGTCTGCCTCACTTTCAGGGCCAAGTAATTCCCACTCATTCTATGACAAATCAAAATATAAGGTTTTATCCACTTACATCTAGTTTTTCCTGTTATGAAAGCTGGTTCCTGCTTCTAAAATTATGTCCGAGCCAACTTTTTTTTTTTTTTTTAAATTATGAACTCAAGAGTACAATTTAGAACTTATCAATAAAGTTAACCTGTTATGCTGGAAGGTTTCTACAGAACATTAGTCCTTGCTATTTTGAACTCCTGGGAGAAAACAGTTTACTCTTACTTCTTTAATTAAACTGCAAACAGCCAAAGGTGTTCTTTGCCCAAAGAAATAGCATTTAATTACTCGTGTTCAACATTTAATTTAGTCAATCTAAGGCACAGCCCAGGTATATGGTGTTATTTGCATTCCCCCCATACTACAGTAGATCTCTTACTCAAGGGATACTACGAGGCAGGCTCACGTCTGGGAAGAGTTGCTATTTACTTACGCTCCTTTTCGAAAAGTTCTCTAACTCCTGGTAAATCCTTTGCAGCTCCGAAATATTTGTAACCTCTGTTTCCTGGAACTTCTTTCCCTTCATGATCTAACATTTTTGGTCCAATCCGCTGGAAAATAAACAGAATTAATTGTTTAAAAATGTGTTCCTTTTGCATCTCGTATTTCCTGGGCCTCTTACTAGATAAAGGGATTGAGAAAGGAGATATGTTATACCAGTTCAAACAACCCTACAAGTAAAATGCCCTCATAGCTCGTTTTTACATACATTCTCTTCTTTTAATACAAATCACAGTTAAAACAACCACGCGAACCATACCTGATGCGCCTTGACATAAAACATGCAAACCTGCCATCCTCTGTACTAGTATATTCAGGCATCAGACAAACAAGCTTTACTAAGTCTGACAATAAGCAGAATTTGATGTTTTGGTAAGTGACAACTAGCCCCATTATTTAATTTTCAGCAGTAATGAGGTGAGCCAAGTGAAAACCCTTCCACAGACGGACAGAGTACAATACAGAAAAAAACCCACCACCCACTGATGGGTCAAATCAGAGCATCGCTGCAAACTCCTACCAGGAAGGTAAGACCTCCTGAACCCTTGTTCCAAATGAAAAGCCTGATTTTCTCATCACTGAAACAAACATTTCTTCTAACACAATCTAACATCTTTAGGGCCTGAATAAAGTTCCTCTCTAATAGATGTTGGCCAAGTAATATGTCGTTAGCTGAACATTGCACAGATTTCCTCATTAGTCAATCCACTTGTAAGCAGAACAACCAGGTAGGACAAACTAATCCCCACTTACAGCATAATCTGGACCTCCCAGCTCCTTTATTCTGAATTCCCAGTGTCCTTTCTCCCTCAGAAGTTTGTTTATTTCATCATTCAGGTCCCGAATTCTGAATTCACCTAATCCAGCTGTTAATGAAAAAGGCAATAAATTAGGCAGTTTACTAAAAGCACCAGAATAATTTCAGAATTTGTGGAACAGAAACAGTACAGTTCATGTGAAATGTGATCTCTATTGTAACTGCTTATGACTGGAGATTCAAAAAAACAAAACGTAATTAGAAAAATCTTACCATTTTGAATCTGTGCCACTTTCTTGGATATTTCCCCAATGATCTAGGTAAATAAGAACACAAAAGTTAATTTATAAAAAAAAAAAAAAAAAGAAAAAATGCAAACCCTAGAAAGATCCAACTTCTAAGCTGGTTTTTTGATCTAGAAAATGGATCTGAGCCTATCAATTTCAAATGTCAACACAGAATGTATTCAGACACAAATTGAGACACACTGAAGCTCAGAAGCTTAAAAGCCAAGGAAAAGTTTTTACAGCAGTCCACATGATGGGGGCAGGAGCCCGTGAAGTACAGAGAAATGCTGAGAGAGAAGTGGGTTTGATCCATCTTAAGATGAAGAAAACCTATTGCTGTCTTGTGGAAGGTGTAGAGAAGCCAGAGCCAGACTGTTTGAGAGGTGCACGACAATGGTACAAGTAGCAACAAACACAAGCTGGAGCAGGGGAAATTCTGATTAAATTCAAGGGGGAAAAAAATCATTATGGTAATCAAGCACTGGAACAGGGGCCCCAAAAAGCTGTGGAATCCAAATCCCTGAAGGTATTGAAAAAATCTGTTGGACATGGCCCTGAGCAACTGGATGTGGTAGGTCCTGCTTTGAACACCCTGGTGAACCATGTGATCTTTGTTGGGAGATATTAGTTGTCTAGCTTAAATAAGTACGTTTTAATTACAGTAAATTACTTAGAGTTATAATATAGTGTGATTTACGCTGTTTGCCCAGCTTTACTTGGCATGAGTAGCTAGATTTGCTGAAGCCTTTAGGCCACAGTAAGTTAATTTTCTATAGTGATTTTCCTAGCATCTGGTACAGTGCTGTGTTTAGCTTTTTTAGTAGGAGGAAAATGTCAATAGCAGGGCTGATATTTTGGAAGTGTTTTCCCAAGTCTGGGACTTCTCAGTTCCCCACATTCTATCAGCGAGTGCAGGTGCACAAGAAGCATAAACCAGAAGATAAGGAGGTGACAACCCTCAGCAGAGACTGCAAATCAACAAGATAAGAGCAGCCAACAGCTGCTCTGTCTGGACACAGAAAAAGAATCCAATACAGTGTTAGAAAACCCCAGATCAAAAATCACCATTGGACTAAAAGATGCATGAACAGAGTGTGAAGAGCAGCAGGTGAGGGGTGGGTGTAGAGATGGCAAGGGTATCATTGCCCAGGGATCTCTTTGTTCAATGTCCCTCTCTGGAGTCACCCAGAACGGGCTGACTCTTATCAAATAAATTATTTATTTTTATATAACCTAACACCCAAGACTCTGCTGCAGGAAACCAGGGTCAAACCCAAAGGAGGGGGTGTGCCAGGGAGAGAGGGAAAGAGAGAGAGAGAAAGTGTGTGCGCGTGTAAAAATTTGTAATCAGGCTGCCTAAATAGAAAGTGCTAAATTAGAATTAGAATATCTATAGCTTAACATTACCTGTCGCCTCCATTTCTCAGCTTTAGGCAACTCATTACACTCTGACGCCAGGAAAGGTCTTCGTTCCTGTTTGACAGAAAGCCACACACCATGAAGTTTTAATCCAGCATCAACATATTTACAGCATTTCATGCAAACTTTATTGTTTCATTAATCCCAAATTATGCTACCAAGCTTCAGTGCCTACTGCTCCCACATAAGTGGAAAACAACCAAATTAAACCATCACAGAATGTAAAAATCTACTTAAATCCACTTTATTCAAAAGAAAATGTCACCTGTTTTTTTCAAAACACCCCACAATCCTCTCCAATACAAATAACGTTCCATTTAGGGCAGCTGAGTTATCACATCATTTCCATTATACTAGAATCTAAATAAAATCCACTGTCTTCCAAGCAGTGATTAAGTTTAGGCCTTTTTTTCTCAATTGCTACTATCTAAATAATGTAGTTTTTTCCCCAAGATGATTTTGTTTTGTACTCTTCCCAACTACAATTAATCCAAAACACCTTTATCCCAACCTTCTTCACATGCCATTGACTTGCTTACAAAAACCAGTATTTCATCTTACCTCTAGGACTCTGTGTAGGGACCTTTCCCTACAGTATTTCCACAGCTCGACCTTTTATATATTAAGAAGTCTTCCTTGACATAATTTACCAGAAACTCTATTCCATCTTATTCTCTGGCTATAATTCATGGAATATTTTCCACTACAGTTTCCCCAAACTGTTATTTTCCACTTTACTGTTCCATATTGCTTGGACTTGTGTGTAAAACATCATTTCTTAAGGCACAAATATAGGACACCTCAGTTTCCAGAATTCTTTTGTCAGTTATCCAAAACTAAAAATTATAAACCTGTACCAAAAAAAAGGTTATTGAGAACACTCTGATCCCCACATAAATATTCTTGCAATTTGAGTTATGATTCAGTGAAAAATGTACAGGAATTTCCAGAGATAGCTGACAATCAGTCCTTAAGGTTCTTCTGTATGGGATGCTATTTCTCTCACTATAGTGGTGGATTCTTTTTTAATTATGAGTTGTTAAGTCTATTTTTTTGGTTAATCTTATACCAATCAAAAAAAAAAAAAGCTGCACAATAGTAAAGACAATTATGAACAGAGGCATGGCTATCATCTGTTGGGTTAATAACATGCCAATGTTATGGCTCATGCAAGCCTCAAGTTCACAATGACTCTGAAGACCCTCTTTCATGGTTACTGCTTTGTCAGAACACACCTATGAACAGGACTACAAGAAGGATTTCTCTACCTCCTTTGGGAAGAAATCCAAACAAACCTTGTGATTACAAGGCTCGTGCTGGACGTCACCACCAAACACATTGGAGATCAAGAAGTTATCGGTATTGGTCAACACGGATTTACCAAGGGTAAATCATGCTTGACCAATCTGATAGCCTTCT
>JAOXNO010000003.1:21730996-21742746 GCA_028565335.1 Limnodromus scolopaceus | reverse complement strand
GCTGGACCCGTTCCAACAGGTCCATGTCCTTCCTGTGTTGAGGACTCCAAAGCTGGACACAGTGCTCCAGGTGGGGTTTCACAAGTGCAGAGTAGAGGGGTATACTTTAATATTTTGCGCATGTCCATCTTCAAGCTGTTATTTCATTTTATCACACCGACGATTGCACCATTGAACAATTGTTATACCTGTTAAGCTGAGTACAGTGTTAAAAATTACACTAATATTTGATGGTCTGTATGACACATCAGAGAATTATCTATAGTGCGTGAGGGAGCAGTCCTCACTGAAGGATGTCGGTAAGACTGCACACGTAAGAAAGATTGAAGAATAACCTATATAACCTGAAGTGTGAAGTAGTTCAGGCACTAAACCATGGTAATAATAGTGGATGTTTACGTGTACACAGCCTTGATGGAGTCCTGGTCTCCCTCTAAAATGGGATATTCGGCCGAAGGGTCAGATTTTGTAGCGCTGCTGGTTCTATTTTTGCACGGTGCCCTAAGGTTAAAGCGTGACAATGTAAAGCCAAGGTCAGGAGGTGCCCTGGGCTGTACCAGGGACCGCGCTGCAGCCTATTATCAGGTGTCTGAGCCCCGGGCATCTGCCGCAGTCAATCTGGAGCCCTGGGGGCTTGCTTGCTGGCTTCCAAATGCTTTTCTCGCTTCTCACAAGTCACTTTACATAAGTGATTACAAAATTTTTGCTGACTGGGAACCAGTGACAGAATATCTCCATGTAGTGTTTTATTCCATATACAACTAAAAATACTAATTATTAGTTTAAGATATATGAGCCCAAGTCTTCCATGATGTGTCTATCAGTCAAGTGCTTGTGCAATTCTGTTTACTTCAGCAGGGTCCCTTCCCTCCCCATCGGTGACTCCAGAGAGTACCACATCCAATAGCTAAAATCTTTCTTTGCTGGGCGGTCGTACGGAGCTGCGTAGATTGGATTGTGAAGATTCATTTGAGATTGATAATCAGCCCATCTTACATCAGCATGTTTGCTGTCAAGCGACTGTCACTGGACACCAGGGATTGTACCTTCTCTAGAGGGCATCCCTGTGTGGGGAAAAAGACGATTCTTAGGAAAAAAATGTCAAGAGTGCAGCAGCAGCCCAGAGATACCCAGGTGCTAGAACAGCTTTTTTAAGTTTTCAAGAGGCAGCTGTATGCAGAGAAAAGAGACTGTTGTAACTTGACTGGACTGCCAGAGCCTAACGGAGAAGTGCAGAAGCAAAGCTGCTTTGTCCTTCTGCACTCCCACCTCTTCCCAGCCTCAGGCTCCCAACCTAGTTTGGATGCAGCAATACTCAGCTTGGATCCAAAACCGAAACGAGCTCTTTATCTGTACTTGACTGGGCTCCAAGTGATTTCAGTAAGAGGAGGCTGAGTAAGGACTTGGCTGTAGGTGGATGAGAGGCTTTGCAGTGTTTATTTATTAAATATATCCCATTTGGTGTCCTGTCTGCAGCCTGCCAAAGCAAAAGGGATTAAAACTTTCACCCCCACTACATCTCATTACTGAAATAATGAGTAGAACTTTTTTTTTTTTGTCCCCCTACATTATTACTGGAATAATCTGTCAAGAAAGCAATTGAGTTGCTTCACCTTATCACAATCTTTGCCAAGAAAGACTTAGCAGCACGATAATTTAATGGAAGATATTATAGCCACATTCAGACATAAATTCTCTGCAGAAAGACAAACATCTAATGGGAAAAAAGTTTGTGTTAATACTACAGAGATTTATCTGCTTTATTGTTTTTCCCAGAGTGGTGATTTACCTGAAATAGTGCAGAGCGTATATGAGAGCGAGCTAACGGAAGTTATCCCACCTCTTCTCGCAATGTGAGTATAAAAATGACAGCATCCTTTCAGCTTCGTTAAACGTTAAGTGGAAGTACAAACCTAATTATCACAAACGCTCTTTTGATAATTAAAAGACGATTAAAGAAGATGTTCACTGAAAGCTGTGCAAAGCGAGGTCAGGGGGTATTGCCTGTCAGGAAGGAGCAGCGTGAATAACTCACAGCCAGGGCAGAAAATATCTAAAAAATGTAAACATTACCAACAACAAAAAGCTAACGGAATTCCTTGGTAATTTCTACCAACTAACAAATGAAAACAATCAGGCTCTATCAACAGAGACGACAAACAGTTGTGTAGTTCCTAGAATATTTTTGTGTGCTAAAAATAGGCATGTCTCACTTGAATTGCATGAGAAACTATGAGCTGAGGATGAGTAAAAGGTCATGAAAAGGTGCTTGGCTTGAAGGTAGAAAAGAGCATCAGAGCAGGCATATCAGAATTAAAAGTTATGATAATGATATGTATGTTAGATATTCTGCAGGACTGAGTTATTAGAGTTGCTTTAATTATGTCATAAGATAGAAGTTAGAACAGTAATACAGGGGAGGCAATGTTAAAGGTTAAAAAAAGCCCTGATTCTGTGGGGTTGACCAGCAGTGCAAACACACTGCATTTGGAATGGTAAAGGTGAAGATTTATAGATATAAACTCTTGTAAGTCGTCCTGACTTCCATGCTTTTCATGTCAATTCCGTGGAAATCGGATAGAAATGAAACAATATTCTCCTCATAATTGTATAATAATATAATCTTCCAGCTGTTTGTAACAAGAAAGCTAAATTCACAGATCTAATTGTTTGCTTCAACCAAACAAAAAAATCATCAGCTTCAATGTAAGCTTTTAGTGACATCATCCTCAAACCATGAAGCATCTTTTTCTTCTCCTCAATGCATGGGGCCAGGTTCTGCTCGTCTCCTCTTGGGATATTCTCGAGTTGTTTGAAGGATTTCAGTCCCGGGAATGCCGAGATGCTGGGCTTTGCTGGCCGTCAGGAGGCAGGGAATGGCCCCGCGTCCCTCCTTGGGGACTGTGACGCTGATTTAACGCCACCTTCGTCGGCCAGGCCCTGTGGAAGCTTCTCACGAAGGCTCAGCTCTGCTTTTGCACTGTGTTTGGGGCTGTTTTCATTTCCTGCCAGCGCATTTCACTATTTTAAGCAAGACTTTTACTTAGGAAGGAACTATCTTCACTTCCTAGGCTTCTTCTCGTTAAGGTGTGTAAAGTTTAACTTAGTAGACAGCTACCTAAGTCTTGAGTTTCAGAGCAGGATTTACTGGCGAGCACATACGGTCTGCCATGTAAATTTATAGTTTATAATTCACAATAGGTGTCATCTGCTCTGTATAAATAACTACCTTTCTTCTGTTTTCCAGCTTTTTGAATTGATTATTCATAAAATCTCATGGTGCGTTAGTCTTAGGGAATCTAGGAGCAGCTCTCTCTGGAATGTACAGTTTACCTTACTACTTTTACATAGATGCGTCTCTGGTATGAATGCAGAAGGGGCTTCCATTTAACATTTGCCCTTTTAGAATATGTTTGCTAGTGGATGGACTTCTTAGAAGACCTTTCTTCGCACACTGAATACATTCAGTCCTGCTACTCAACTGGAAAACCATTTGGAATCACGGTTAGATGTGTGTAGGGACACGGGTGCAGAAAGGTTGGTGGAGATGTGCCAGTGGAGACGTGCCAGTGGAGAGCAAATAAAGGCTAGGCAGGAGCCATCCGTTGCACCATACCCTTGGCTTGGGGAGAAGTAGGGCTTCTTATCCCGTATTCTGTAGGGGATAATGCAAAACCTGCTGATAGAGTTAAGAACTTCTGTTCTTGTGATATGCACAGGTTGAACACGTGCTACATCTCTCTGACCTTTCAAGATCTCGGGGGTGTTTGGGCATCTCTTAAATCAGTATCTGCATGTGTGAAAGCAAAGAGACTCTTAGCGCAGCACGTGGAGAAGGACAGCCCTGGATTTCCACAGGCTTATCTCATCAGCCGCCGTTATACCCACACCTAACTCTGGAATTCCTTAAATCTGTATTCAGTGGGAACTGAGCTAGGTTTCTGAGCATCAGGCCTAGAGAGAAGCCAGTTATTTCTATTTTGTGACCTGTAACTAAACTCCTACCTTGCTTTATCAATGCCACAACAGGACAATGTATCACTAGTCCTTCAGAAAATCAGCTTACGTGGCTCATAACGGAAAAATGCTATTATTAAAATTACAGGATTAAGCACTGTTATATCCCAAACTGGCCGAAAAAAGAAAGATACTCCTTCTGGCATGTTCTGTAGCTTGACCAAGCTGCATTATAAGGAGAGCTCAGTCATAGTGAGGGAAAGAAAATAGTGCCCAATACAAAGGAATAGCCATTTAGAAGAGAGCAGGAACAAGTCTGCCTGAAGTATGGGTTAAATACTAGATGACTGTTTAATGCAAAATAAATGGTTTTTTGAAGATCTTAGTCTTAAGACTGATGAAGGAGTCAGAATAAATCCAAGTCTTTTAGAACATACAGAAATGCTGTTTGAATTTCCTACCCCACTGCACAAGCAATGAGACTTCACACTTTTAAGGCACTTTTCCCCGCCCCCCCAGTGGTTCATGACTATTAGCCCAACTTTACACCATCTTGGGAATGGAAGAAGATAAACAGGATCACTGCTGAAGTATAGTCTCTCGGGTACAAAACAGGATCTGCTTAAAAGCTCTGTTCATTAGATTTAGCCAGTATTTTGATCCTAGTTCTTTTAGAAGAATTTACAAGAAGAGTGAAATGCAGGAATACACCGCCTATAATGTAATTTTTAAGAGAGCTGTAGGCAAAGTTTCTTTTTTTAGTGTCAGATACAGAAGGTGGAATAAAGAGTTTGTTTATATTCCAAAAGGGGATTCCCAGTGAACTACCTGAGCGATTTAAGCATCACTGGTCGATTTGGCAAATTATATCAAATTGTGCATATGGCTTTCAGAACTGCAGACACTTGGTTTTCAAGACATTTCTAATTCCAGGTTGATGGTATAACATAGACTCTATAAGATGACTGTTATACAAATGCTATAAAAGTAGATAGAGCCACCTAAGAAAATGATGCAGAAATGGTATTTGTTTACAGCATTTGTTATTCAATAAAACGGAGTAAAAAGGCTCTCTTTGCTCAAAAGTATGATTTGTTTTTCCTCACTGGTGTCCTACTTGATAATATCATATTATAGTAATTAAATATGCAAAACCTCAGCCTCAGATTGTTATTATTATCACCAGCTTTAATAATTTCACTTCCTATTGAAGTCTTCTTTAAAAAAAATCTTCCTTTAAGATTCAGGGAACTGAAAATCTAGGCATAATTATATCATAAACATCCGTCTCCAAGGTTGGCCATAGTAACAAAACAAGTAATCTCAAAGGATGTTTTATCCATGTGAGCCTGAAAATACTGGTATTTAACAAAAGATAGGAAAAAGGAGGTTGTATTTGAAATCAAGAGAAAAATCAGAAGCCCCTGAAAACTGAAGAAAAAATAGAATTAATGGATTTTTGCTGTTGAAGAAGGGAGACATTATTTTTCAGAAATTATCGCGTTTTTCTCTTTAGCGTGTACCAGGATGAAACACCTTATCTGCTTGGGTCATGATCACTTTCCTGGAAGCAGCTCTCAGTCAGCTTCAAAGTGGAAAAAGTGATAAAAGTGGCAGCAAATGGAAAGTACACCAAGAATGTATTCTCATACTTCGAGTTGGGAATGACCTTGGGTGTTGCCTGATCCTTCTATTGTTACCCACATTCATACAGTGACTAACTGGAACATTCAGAAACAAATACGTTAATTAGTCAACTTGATGAACAGGTTTGTGGTCGTGAAACTCCTGCCAGCCTACATGCCTAATTAAAAGCTCCGTGCATCTGGTTTGAAACGAGACCTGAAATGCAGGACCTCCATTGTATTACCAACTGTAATTTATTCCTTTTTTACATCCTCAGGTTGTGTTGTGGAGGGTCCTGGTGACTGGAATCTCTTAGCAATACCACGACTGACAGCCAGGCTGTTTCTGCGTGGAATCTGTGAGAATCTGGGCTCCCCAAAGGCGAAGGTTCCAGCAAGTCTGGGCAGGTTTTCAGTGTGAAGGAAGAACGGGGAGGCATATTAATCAAAGAGCTCATCATTCTCTGTCTGGTGGACACAGAGATCTCTTCCCCTTGTAGGGGAAGGTCTGAGTGGGCTCTTCCGTTAAATTTTCATTTATTGAAAGGAAACCTCCCTCTGCTAAGCCAGCAAAGTGCCTTTTGGACAGTCCATTAGTATCAGTGAATATAATTGTTAATTCTTCAGGCCCTCATATCTGAGCCCTGAGACTGCCAGAAACAGTGACTGCAGAACGTTGATGGTGACAAAATTCATCCAGCAAACAAAGCCAGTTATTAAAATACATGCAAAAGGCTGCAGACCAGGTACTCCAAAACCAGGACATGCTAGGGTGAAGTTTGCTTATACAACCTTAGCGTAGGAATCTTGTTGACAGAATTGCAATAGCCTTTAATGAAATAATTCAATGCCATTTTTTCCCAGCCTCCTTGGAGTGAATCGGGGTTGCGTGCTGATGGAACATTGACCAGGTTGGAAGACCTGGGAGAGGCACAATAAGACAGGAGACTGCAGGAAAGGCAAAGGACAGTCATGGCTCAGAGAGCTGAGCATTGTCCTGGAGAACTGAATTCTCTCCATGTTTGCGTCACGGATCACCTGTGTCGTACCAGACAGGTGACATAAACTCAAATTTTCACAGGTGGTGACTAAGTGTATATGCTTTACTTTCAAAAGTTCTGTATTTGAGACACTCAGAAGTGAGGAATGACCACAGCTGTAGGCAAGTCCTAACCCTGAAGCATGGGAGCAGTGATGTTGTCAGAAAAGAGGTCACAGAAACTTCTTCTAAGCCACTGGTTGGCCTTGGAAATAGTTGAATCAATTTTATTAAGTTGTCCCAATATAAACTGAGTGTGTGTAGCCAGGTGGGGGAAGACATTCGGCTTGAAAAATGGAGGAAAATGGTTAAAATTTGGTACAGTCACAAGCAACCCACCACGGTCTTCCAAAGGAAAACACTGGTAAATAATTCATGGCACACTGTCCCTATTTGGACCACATCTAGGTAGATAGGGGAGCCACTTCCCCGTCCTACCGTTATGTCTCAGTCTACTGACTCTTTAATTCTAAAATCTCCTTTCTGACATTCACCCCAGCCCACAGCTGGGAGAGGAGTTGTGCAAACCAATCAGCACATTCTCAGCTCCAGGGTTATGACTTAATCCCTTGGAGTCAGCCTTGCTGAGTCCTGGGCGTGATGCTGAGCTCAGCAGGATCCCGCTGCCTCGTTATTGTCTGACGTGCTTGTTGATATTATTCTTACTCCTCCCCACCTCCACCTCTCTCAAAAGTTCTAGGTCTTAGTACAGTCTGAGCTGACATCAGCAGGTACTTGGGGTTGCATTGGTAAGGATCATGCAGTGAGGGACCTCACCTGAGACTGTGTAATAGGGATTGGTGTTCACAGAGCCCTGATTCCTCCATAATCTCATAATTGCCCCCTGTTCTGTGTAGATCTGATGTGGCACTCACAGGTTTTAGTGACAGCTCACAAGACTCTTAAGTTTTGCTTTGTTTCACTTCTTTTTAGAGAATAACTTGATAGAAAAACCATTCCCAATTATTCCAGAGTACTTGGAGACAGAGGAAATGTAATGCAAGTTGATGGCTTTCTATTTATTGCAGTTCAGCTGGGAACACAGGCTCCTTGGCAATACTAAACTGAAACGTCTGGTTTGTTTTTCTTTCACACCTCTCTGGGCTTTACACCAAAACTCAGGAAAAAAGTACTTGTGGAAAATGGGGGAGTGACAACTGCTAGAAGTGGTTGAGCAGAGCCAGGGGAACCCCTCTGTACCTCCCCTTATGTCACCCAGAACAGGACCACTGGTCATAGGTCAATGCCCTTGCTTTTGTGCTGCCCCTGAAAATGAGCAATCTATTTCTGAAAAACTAGAAAAGAGGATACTGAGGGAAAGACTGTCTCTAGCTACTCACTGGCTTCCCCATCTAGAGTAAGTTTAAGCAAACAAACTAAAAGCACAGCCAGTTGAAGAAGTAACTTTAAAGTGTTCTCCTAAAATACAATCCAGCTTATTTTTATTATTATATCCTAGAAAGCTACTGGTTGAACCAGGACAACATTTTGCACTTGCACTTGGGAGTGTGACTGGGCCGGGGAAGTAATTCTATATTTGAATAAGGACGAGGCCGAAGCCCCACGGTACGTGACGGGAGGGTGCTGCGTGCGGGATGAAATTCAGAAAGCACAAGGGCCGTTCCGCCCTGTTCATACCGCGCAGAACGGGATGTGTGAATTCCAAGAGATCTGATTTCAACTTAACTCCGTATTTATACTCCCCGGTGCTCATCTGTCACACCGAGAAAAGATCATCTGAAAAATGTGATCCCTGCTAGTAGCGGCTAAAAAGCTCGTTCAGCTCATCAAGTAAAGCGAGCAAAACGCTTGCTGGCAGGAACAACAGCTGCCGGCTTGACCTTTACCCATTCTCCCTTTTCTCGCTTCGCATTCAGGACCAGGCTCGATGCATTCTTAGGAGGCATGTAGTCGGAAAGAGAGGGCTATTTTTATTCACCGTGTGGTTTCTCAGCGTAGCGGGTCTTTAGGAATATTTCTTTTCACGTCAGTCCCTTTAAGCGTTTTACAGAGCCTAGTCTGTTCTGGGAAGTGGGTACATTTGAATTCGTGTTTAGGTTTTATCATGATTGGGAGTGTAATGTGCAGAAGGCAGATAGCTCAGTTGATACACAAGGCAAATGGGGACTATGTAGTCCTGCTAAAGCCATTACCAGAATATTTTGCATTTTCTGTGCACCCAAATTAAACCCTTTATACAAGCATAGTAAATCCAAAACCATCTGGCACCAGAATTTGGGATTTCATAAGGCTTTAATGCAAACCATGTGAGCAGGATGTCCAAAATGTCTGTGTCAGTGGGTTGAATTAACACACCTAAAAAAGACAAACTTTGCAGTAGTTTTGTCCATTTTTTCGTTATGTCCAGTCAATAAATACCTTATACCACTGCCGTTCAGCACGGGTAACTTCTGCGCCGTTACCTTTCCTTGCCTGACACTTGTCACTTCACTGCTCCTGAACACAGAGGAATAGCCAAGATCAGAAAGAAGGAGCCCAATTGTGGAGCCAGATGTACACGTTCAGCGTGGAGCTAAAGAGCCACATGATTTTTTTCCCATCTCGTTACTGAACAACAGTAAGAATTTGTTACTGCGGGTCATCAAAGACCGATTTGGCCTTCAGTATGGAAGAGATGCTTCATCCTTTGCCTAGCTGTTCTCCTGAAGTCCTTTCCCACCCTACCGTTCAATTTAATAAGCAAAGGGAATAACTGTGACAAAGGGAACTCGGAATACTTTGAATTCAGTGTCCCTCTCTCCAACTCTCAGGGCTGAATCCTTTAACGAGTCACCACTGGGTGACCAGGCAAATACTGGTTCTGCCTAATGGAGGCCCAGAGTTTTCAGCAGCCTGAGCAGATTGCAGCCAAACTGTCTCCTTACATATTTAACGAGCATAAACTCTCTCTCTCCTGACCATGACTCTCCAAAACGTGCTATGAAAAGTTTTGCCAATACACACGTTACCTCTCCAGATTCCTTGGGGTCCCATCCAGTTACCTTTCCCATGTGGATTTTTTATTTTTCTCTATGCATTTTCTTTCAGGGCATTCCAGAAGTCACCTACGCTCTTCACGCTGGGTCTTAGGGCCCTGAGGACACTAATATGCCTTACTGGCCTTGACCAGCCTCGACTGGTACCTCCACCCGTGGTTCCTCCACTGAAGTACAGCCCTGGGCCTTTAGTCCCAAGCTGTACTGCAGGAGTGCTGCTCATCCACAACGGTACGTGGTCATGGACCCCATTGATCCTGAGCTCTGGACTGACCTCCCAGCTTGACCGTGGATCTGTCTCTTGACTATGGACTCTGGACTGACCTCCCAGCTTGACCTTGGATCTGTCTCTTGACTATGGACCTACCCAGCAATCACTGGACTATGCTCCCAGGAGACGTGATCCCGGCCCTGACTTGTGGACTGAAAAGTGCGACTGAACTGTCGGTCCTGCCTCATCGTTGTGAATCTGTGGGGTGGTCTGGACTCATGGTTGAACCTGGCTACCACCTTTGGGTCTGGTCTGCTCACCTTGGCAAGTTCGGAAAATCCAGAATTTGGTGACAACATAACTAAAAATAGACTTGGAGAAAATCTTGAGTAATAATGATTTCAGAACTCTGATTATCCCAGTAATCCTGCTGCAAACCAGAAGCACTTTATTCTGCATTGATGATTTTGCATTAACCCATGAATGTTCAGCTTGGTTGGTGCGGTGAAGTCTGTTGACTGCTGGAAGATGACTCTGCTCTACTCTATTTCTGACCTGTGCAGTGCACCGGTTGATCTGGTGATGTTTCTAAAGAGCATCAATGACTTTCAAAATCCTTAATACTGGCCAGAGTTGGTTGGCATTTTGAGAACCAAGCAACTGAAGAAAATCCAGGCTACGCTGAGTGTTCACTTCTAATTTACCTCAGATTTTAGCAGCATAGGAAATAAATGACAGCTAACTGCTGACTCATTAGCATAGCTCATAAAGTAGCCCCTCCCATCAATGCTCATGTTGTCCCATGGTTGCTCACGGGTGTGGGATGTCTCCTGTTGGGCACAGGAGCTCTCACACAGCTTCTGCTTCTGCCACAAGCTGCCTCACTGCCTGTCAGACAGGCGAGGTGGATGAATTCCTCGTGTGTACTGCTGGCATAGCAAAGTGGGGAATTTCTCTCCTGGAGAACTGCTTCCTGTGCCACCACCTTTGTCTTTTCCCCAGGTACCTTTTTTGTGGATGACCTGAGATGCTTAGGGCCAGAGGGGGACATCCTCCCTACTGCAGAAGTGGTACGTGGTGCTTTTCCTCTTTGCTTCCCGTGTCCTGAACCTCCCCGCCTCTAGATAAACGTTATTACATTCCCCAGCCCTGGTGCTCTCACAGAAGAGGTGGATCCTAACAAGGTTGGATTGTTGCATCTCTAATGAGAAGACATTGAGAGATGCCAGCTTTCAGACTGGACTTTGGAATGCGCACGGTAAATATGCAGTGGGCAAAGGCTGTGCCTGAATCTAAGAAACAGCTTTACCTTGGCGGGGTGGAGCAAGTTAGATGATCTTTAAGGTCCCTTTCAACTCAAACCATTCTATGATTCTAAGAGAACAGAGGACTTTTCTGGCACCAAGCCTTTTTAGGCAAAATTTCAAATGAGAAAACCTTCCAATAGCGTCAGTGAAGTCACCACAGCAATTACATTAATCTGGGGATGCAGGTCTGAGATCCTTATGGCAACTTCAAGCCTCCCCTAAGCATGTTGACAATCACCTAATGGTTGCTTAGTTATGTCAGGTAATCAAGCAGGCAAGAACCAAATAAAGGCAGGTGTCTGTTTTATATAATTTAGCTGTGCTTCTGTTGAAGCCTTAGGCAGGTATTTCTTGTTTGAGAGAGGCACAGCTCCCCCCACACCCAGGCACACTGGTTTGTATTTCCATCTGTGGTACCCGAATGGGCAGAGGGGGTTAGGAAGGCAAGCATGGCCACCACTCCCTAATGGACACCACACCACCACCATGGTACCTGAATGGGCAGAGGGGGTTAGGAAGGCCAGCATGGCCACCACTCCCTATGGACACCACACCACCACCATGGTACCTGAATGGGCAGAGGGGGTTAGGAAGGCCAGCATGGCCACCACTCCC
>JAOXNO010000003.1:21717625-21730896 GCA_028565335.1 Limnodromus scolopaceus | reverse complement strand
CAAAGACATGGATACTCAGTTTCCCCCTTTCATCCAGCTTTTCAGCCACATGTCTACCCCCAGCGGACGCAAAGGGAGGGGTCTCAGTTTAGAAATGTAGTTTCTGGACCTTCTCTCAGATCTGCACGCCTTATTCCTCTGGGCTGTCCTCCAGAGCTTCTCTCCTTGTCCCTACCTCGAATGGGCCACCCCCAGTTCCTGGTTATCCATCCTTGCCAACTTGCCTTTCCCACTACTCTCCCAGAGCACGAGCTATACTAGCATTAGTATTATTCTAACAGCAAATACTATATTAGGATACTAGTTTTAAGCGAAATGTTTACTGATAATTAAGTAGTTACTATATTCCAAAATAATGATAAACTCTGCTTTTGAAATTAACAGCTTCAAGTCTGTTGTTGTTCTCTCTTTATTAAGCTGTGTTTATATACCTTTGAACACCAAAACAGCTGCCAGTTTACTGTCCCTGTTGCTAGGTCATGGCTAAGGACAGTCTAATCCATTTTAGGGCTTTAATATGCGTTCCCCAACACTGCGAATCTTCACGTCAGCCACAAGAGGGAGGACGTGACATATGGTACACTGAAGACTCCAGTTTACCAAAGAAGTTTCCAGTTTACAGGAAAGTCACACTAGTTTACGTTAAGATTCTATTTTAAATCAGTTTAGTCAAAATCGGTGCAAGAAGCTGGCTGACATTTGTAGTCAAGTTTAAGAATAGCTTTTTTTGGGTTGCCATAAACAGATTCCAAATTGGCATAAACTAAACGAAGAGTCTTTACAGAAGTGTTTACACCAGTTTAACTGCATTGGTTGAAACCTTCATGGAAGATTAACCAGTGGGACTTGTGTGTTTGGATAAACACTAAGCTTGAAATACACTAATTTAGCTTAGAATAGGAATGAGAAAGTCTGGTTTAACTTCAGAAGTAAACTGTGTGCTATATTCCTCATCAGCTTCACAGAAAGTCACCCTTGAAAAAGACTTCTTAGTGGTATTTGATTGTTTCTATTTGAATATTTTCCTTTAATTTTTGTTGATTCTGCCTCATACAAACAATCTCTTAACACCGGGGCACTCTGAACGCAGCGACACAGCTGAAGACAAGGGAGAATAGATATTCTAGCACTTGGATACTTGTAGCAGACCTTCTGTGAGCTCTTTAGAAAAAAATTACTCAGAATTTGTTATGATGTTGCTGAGGTGTTGCTGGTTTCTTTGTTTTCTAGGATAGAGGGGGAAATCAATGTTTGGAATGATTAGATTCTGAGAGCTCCGGGTCTGTAGAATACCTTCTGGATACTTTTTCCATCACTTGCTTTCTCTCGGTTAGGATTGCCTCCTTCCTCCCTTCCATACACTTCCTCCAAGGCTTTGTAATCGACATTGCCCCAAGGAAACGCAGCTGTCATGACGGTTCACAGATCAAAATTCAGCCTTTAATGTAGCTAAGGCTTGATCCATTAACTACTTTGAAGATTATGACCAAAGCCTTAAACTGGCATCTGAAATATGAAACTTCAGCATGAGTTAATGAGGCCCAGGAAAGCTGCAGAGGAGGCAGCTATTGTGTCCCATACGATGTGATTATAAAGAGAGACAAAAGCCACCAGCGCTGCAGCGGGAGTAATTAGCAGGGCAAAGTAAGTTTCAGACATTCTGAAGCAAGATGGGTAATTTTAAAAGTGAGAAGGGAAGTTTCAACTACAGCATTAGACAGACATAGAAGCTGGGAAAGTCTGAAGACAAGAGCCCAGATTCACAAGTCAGGCAGCAGCGTTCAGCATGTTTAGGAGTTCCTCTGAGCAACGCAAAATACAGAGGGAGGGTGCCCTGGAAGGAAAAGGATGGATAGTGATATTCCTGGATTGCACAGGAGTCACAGGACAGTGGGAGACTGGTGATATAAGTGGCAATAATCCAATTTATACAGCGTGGGTCATGTCAGCCGACAGTAAATGGAGGAGGGAAATAATCAAGCCCGAGAAGGGATGTAGCAGCAACAACCACATGTTTGTATCTGTAAGGTTCTTTTGAGTAAAAAAAGAACTTCAGTACTTGAAACTACCATTTAAAAACAGTTGTACCTACATGTTTACCAGCACTGGAGTGTCAAAGATGGACCTACAGTTTTACTGGGTCTGAGCTGAAGGAGAAAATGAGCAAGAAGGAGCCATTCACAGTATCAATTAAGCAGGATACATTTCAACATCAGCATAAAGAGAGATGCTAAGATTAAGGATCGTCCAGAAATAGCCCAATAAGTTTCCACTGAATCAACATTTTCTGATGGAAAACTGTCCTGGCTGGAAAAGTTTCAGCAAACTTAAATTGTTACGTTAAAAGTACTGGTTATCACTTCTCCATTCTATAAATACCAAGTGCTCATGAGCACTGGCTTTTCAAGTTTAATGTAATTCTAAATATGATTATGCCGTGTGACTCACTGGAACAGACCAAATGACAGAAAATGTAAATGGACAAAACTTAGAGGTTTTGGTATTAGAATTATTCTATTCAGCATATACTTCATGGAGGCTCCTGCTACAAAAATACATTCAAATTTTGTTTTCAAATACTTACCACTGCGCAGGTAATTCAAACTAAAGTCACCACAACTTGGTTGTACTCTGCATATTCACTATCTGCTGTTTTACACACCACCAGCTGAATGAACTGAGTTCTGAATTCCTTCAGAATATTCAAAAGAAGAGCCTAAAAAGCAAAAAAACCAAAATGAGTCAAATTTTATATTTTCAACGGGGTGATATTCATGAACAAACAATCCACTGACACAGAGAAAATGGTTATATTGTTCATATAACTAGTTCTAGGTTACCCTTCAGGCTTCCCCACTGAGTCAGGCAGGATTCAAAAAAGAATGAATTTGGGATGGCAGGTCATCACCCAGCTGATACTGAGCAATGTTTTTGTGACAGGACAAGGCCTGGACCTGAGGTCCAAGGAATTTCTTTCTAGTTCTATGCCTTAATTTGGACAATGCTATAGATTAACTCCATAACTCAGTTACTGTGAATGAAATAATCCCAGCGGAGTTAGTTCACAGCAGGTTGTTAGTGCCAGAACAATTACATCACATACAAGCACTCTGTAACCTTCTGCAGAGGGGACAGTTCACAGATGACTTCCAAGAAATGAAGCTCAAATTTACAATTAGATGTTAACTGCTTACTGGTAGTACTTTTGTTTTGACCAGGTATTTATTTTGCTTCGTTGTTTCACAACCAGCAGCTCTGTCAGGCGTGACTCCCTGCAGCTGAACATGAAATGCAGATCATTTTTTCATAGTGACTTTTTTTTTCCCCTACTTTTTCCCCTGGCTGAGGAACAGGTATAAAGGCATAAATCTTTGTGCTTGTTTCCCAGGCCTCATCTCACAGTTCGTTACAAATACACGTACTTTGTGCCATGGACTCTACAGCTCAGTAAGAATAACTATGACTGTCTTTGAACAGCATCTATGTCCCTCAAAACAGCTCAGCCAGTTGGACCATGGCAGCGGCTCCTGCATGATACAGTCACACAGGCTCCAAACACATCTTTATAAAATACAGGGTCCTCTATCTCCATGTGCAGCTGCGCTCACTAATGAGTTGCAGGGCTTCTCAGCTGCACAAGCCCAGATACAGTCTGTGGTTTAGGGATTGCAAGCAGTTGGCTGCAGAAGATTCCACATGTTCTTTATATCCTTGTAGCTGGAATTTTTTAGTCTAGAGTTATGACATGCCAGCTCCAGCACTCCCATACTACCAGGGAACATAGCACTGAGACTCTAGGATTAGTTTTGGGTTTTTTTTCCCAAATGTTCTGTGAAAGATTTAAGCCTTAATGAACCTTTGTGATCTAAAATTTGAATAATCTAAAGGAGCGGCTTCAGATGTTCAACCCCTTAACCCTTTTCCTCCATCCGATACTGCCACAACCATTATTAACTTTACATATAGCCATCAGAGGAGATACTTGTTACTGCTTGTCTGTTTGCTGCAGAAGAGGTTTCCAGATGCCCCCATGCTCCTGTACCTCGGTAGGTATTTGTTTCCAGCTACCTGCAGATATTTTCCAGGAGAATTTGCTGCAGGGCAGCAGGGAAATTATTCTTAACTCTTTCCGGGCCAGTCTGTAATCTAAAAGTGAGCCATAAACCTTGGATTAATACAAGAATGTCAGTGTTTTGTTTAGGAGCTCCTGGCAACCAAAATCACATTGTAGGCCCGTGGCATCAAACAAGGCTCTTGGCATTCTGAATGTGAAAGAACCCACGGGAAGTTGCCGCTTGCTTCGAGTCATGAGGAGAGAGGGCAGGATTTAGTCTCGCTGGTCCTCTTGTGGAGCTCAACTTGTGGACACTTGAACTAGTATTTTCAGATTGCTGCTGATGTGCACAGGAAAGGAAATATGGGAACCATGAGAATATGATGCAAGATCCCAGACTGACTTGTTCTGTCTTTGACAGAAATAAAAGCCTTGTTCAGACTTCCCAAGGGAGAAAAACTTTGAGAGTCTGTTCACCAGAGAAACAGTCAGAGAAATATCTGTAAAAATAATCTTGGAAGAGATTTGAGTGTATTGGGTGGTACTGACATATCACTACAGCATCTTATATATTTTCTCGGACAAGAAAATAGCAACATTTGTATTTTAGCTTTATTATAGCTTTGCAATTAGCAGAAGGCAATCTATTATTAGCTGTAGAGCCTCATTAAAGTCATCTGCGCTTACACAGATGGATGTTTCTCTTTCTCAGCAAAGACTCTCTAGAAAAATCTCAAGTTTATCCATATTGGATCCTTGTGATGGGAAGGTCTTTTTCAGTTACTATTTCTGATTTCTAATGCTTATTCTGAGTATTACAAGTACCCATTCACTGCTAAGCACGTTACCATAGGTAGGCTTCAAACCTTTATCAAACGATGAAGAATAACACAAAGCTGTTACCCCCAATCCTATGTAAATGCAAGTAGGTCAGTGTCCCCAAATGCATAATTTATCTGTTGAAGATATTTGCTTGTTTTATTACAGCTAAAAGGCAAAGTAAGAAGGAAACTGAAGAGAGCGTGGGTAGCTACCTGTATTACTGTCATTGAGCGTACACCTCACAACCTATTTTGGAGAGGCTCCTTCTGCTTTCTGGGGATACCCCATAAGTCACATCTGGCTGCGCAGTATTCTCATCCCCCGGATGCCGTATTTGCAAGGCTCACATCACTCATCCTGTTTCAGTAGGGAAGGAATGTTCAACAGAACTGCCATCATACGCCCAGAGTCACTTGGTGGTGGCTGGGACATGCTCTGGCTGTTGCCCAGCAGTGGGAGGTTTTGGGTAAGGGGAGCATGATGGGTTCAAGCGGGCTTCTTTCATTAGTTCCCACAAGCAATCATCTCCTCCATAGTCTTCCTTGCAAAACTCTGGAAAAGCAGTGTTTTCAGCGTTTTCCATTGTACTGCTTTGTCACAGCGATGCACACGTAGAACGATTCTTTGAATCTTAAGATTTAAAACTTAAGAAGCTGGATATTTGGGGCTCTGAGTTTGGCCGTAGGTCAGGCTTCACAGCCAGGGAACTGGAACTTCTTTCAAGACCAAAGTGCTTAGCCAAAAAATGTTTCCACTAACTAAGGCTAAACTAGTACAGTTTTACAAGTCAGTTTAGTTTTATCTCATTCTGTGCGGCACTGTCCTACACTTGGTGATTGTTTATGATGTTCTACAAAACCATTAGGAATTAGTGGGACAGCAGACTCAATTAGGAGAATGGAGACAACAACTTCAGGGAGCCTGTTGTTTCAGGGTGTCTGTCACTGATTTTTCCAGCTCTGTGTACATTCAGGGAGTGTGGGTGAAGGACAGAAATCCCTTAGACCAGCCAATCCATAAAAAATGGACTCGTAGCAAGACACCAGTTTCACATGGGGCTGTAAAACCGAGCAACACAAACCCTCTCTGAACCTGATTCCTGCTGAGTGCAGCACCGTGTGCTGTGCTGCTCCGCATTCCCGCAGGAAGATGGGAACAGCTGTGATGGTAGCGTAGAAGCTTCAATAGACTGTTCCAGACTGCTTCCAGCTGGTGGAGATGCTGCCCTTATGTCCCATACCAGGAAAAGAACGCGAGTTCCTTGACCAGCCGGTGCAGACTGGCTCAAGCCTGCACTGCGTGGCTCTGGGCCCCGTGTGCTTGTCCCAAGATGACTGTGATTGTTGTTTCTTTTTTTTTTCCCCTCGGTTGGAAATGCATGAAATAATAGTCGGCTGTGTTGCAGCCTACCACAGTTGTGTCTTTATAGGATGACGCCATAGAGGTATAGATCTCCTGCCTTTAGGCATCTAAAGATGTAAAAACCACTAGTGTTAGAACAAAGTCGGTACAGTTCATGTCCATCTCTCAAAGTTGAAAAAGTCCCCTGGTTTCCTTTCAATTCTAGAAGGAAACCCAGAAGTAAATTAACCTGACGGGCTCTCAGATGAACCAGCAGTTGAGCCACGTGGAAATTGTACATTCACATCACTGAATCTTCAGCGGACTTTAATGATGTAGGAACAATAATCTGCATATTTGTATCTCAGACTGTTCCCTTGAAGCGTTTCAGCATCTCCCTCTGTAAAGGAGACCCTGTCTTCTGGGAAAGAGTTCAAAGGCGACCAACACAATGCAGGGGCTGGAAGCTTTCTCAGTTTCAGACCTTGGCCGCCTGTGTCCTAGGACACTTCTTAGCCAGCTACAGAACGCCCACTAGCAAGGGGAGCAAAGGGGCTCAAAAGCTGTTAATAAATAAAAACAATTAAGATTTCTAACTCTTGATTTGGGGAGGAACTGCACGGAAGAAACAGCTCCAATAAATACAGTATTTTGTACTTTATCCGTAAGTTGAAGCTTTATACACAACCTTAGCAAACTCAGGCAGTAGCCTTTGAAAACGCATTGTTGGTAGCTGGTTTAACACCCTTGCTTCTATTGTTTCTGGCTTTAATAAATACATTCCTCTTGGGTCAAAGCTCTCCATGCTTAGTTCTAGATCAAAGGCCAACTTTCATGTTTGAAAGACCAAGTGAAATGAGTTTTCAGCTGTGAATTAGTCAAAAGTGAGAGTAGGAAGGAAAGAGACTTTAATGCCATGATAAAAAATGTTGCCCTCTGGTTACTAACAATTTCTGATCAACTTCAGCCATCTTTTCAGAAGTCTGTTTGGACGGAGGAGAATGAGCTCTCAGTGCCTGGTGAAGGTTGCTTTGGGAGACATTTTCATCGGAGATTCTGGTCGCTTTATTGGGGTGGGTGCAAACATGCTACAAAGAACTGGAGGTCGGGTTTGCACAGTCAGCACTCCTGCACTAAGCTTATCTGCAGAAAAGCAAATCTGGATAGAGAAACCAAATAGCTCCTTCCTCAAGATGGTGCAAACGCTCTCCCGTCTGAGTATCTCTACAGTTGTGTGAAGGAGGTATAGGAGAAATACGAATGCCCCCTAAAGCAAACAGGCTGAGCACCCAAAAACGGGTGAGTTTCTAAAGGTCACGTTGCTCTCATGCTGACTTGGCTCTGGCTATACATTTCCCTTTGCAAGGTAAACCTCAACTGTTATTGTTATTTGCTCTTTGCATATACCATAAAGCATACAGGATATGAAACGCGGAAGATTTAGAGATGCAGGAACACCTCTTAGTTAAAGAATTTTCCGATATAATACTGAACTAAAGTTAAATTTTCACTTCTGGTTTGGCAGCTGCCCTCAGTACTTTGCAGTGCCTCTTTCAGCAATGAATTACCCTGTGTCTCCTCCAGAGACTTGGCTGAAGACACAGAACTCCTACAAACTGTGCGAGATGCTGGGCCTGAGTCAGCAGCATGCCTTTGGCCGGGCTGAAGAGCAGAAAAATATGCAAAGCAGATCAGCATGTTTTACCATATATATGCAAGAGCCCAGTTACCTTTATATAAAAAGCCTCAGGGGTAGGTGTCATTTGGAATTTAGACCCAGTCTGAAATAGCCAAAACCGTTTAGGCAATATAATGAGTCATGGATAATGACTTTGAAAAAGACCTCATGTAACCACATATGAAGGGCAGAGTCACTCTTCAGTGCTCCAGGTACCTGTGCCTTTAAAGGAGCTGACATTCACTTCACCTCCCTGGTATGCAGTGTCAGATAACCAGTGCTCTGCTGAACAATAGATAGAAAGCTGACAGACTTTCCGAGGAGCAAGCTTAGGTTTACATTAGGCATTTTCCATAAGGTCTTTTGGAAAGGTACACCCAGATCTGAGAAGGAGAGCAAGCAATAACAACCACGCTTAGCAATGTGGACAGTAAACAGACTTGAGAGCAGGTGACAGGCTCGGCTAAAGTGCATTTCTAATCTTAAAAGCGACTCTAAAAGTGACACTGGGGAGGAGACCGCTTCAGTCTGTCTGTCTCTTGTTCATTTTATAAACAAGTTTTTCCTTGAACTGCCAAGTCTGCCTGCTCCCCGGGGAGGCTAAAGCCAAGCAGGGCTCCTCCTGACTCATGCTTCATAGACAGCAACTGAAGATGTGTCAGTGAAACTCATTTAACCCTCCCCGTGACGGAAACCATTGGCTCAGCGGTACTTTCCTTACTAGAAAGTAAGCAGCATGGCTGAACACACAGCGGCTGTTTCCTGGGTGCCCTTCGTCTGTCGGCAGAACTTCGGGAATGGTCTGAGGTGACTTAGCTGAAATCCTGCGGAGAGATTCAAAGCGTCACAGTCAGAGCAGAGAGCTGTTTTGCAGTCACCGTTACCAATATCAAGCTGTCACTAGCATAAAATAGTCTCCACATTAAAAATTATTAGAGGCTTTCCATACCACAAGTTGTTTTTCCGTTCTTCTTCGAGCTTAAAGAAAGCTCAGTCTAACTAGTATTTCTCATTATTTCTTATCGTTACATTATTTTCCAGCATCTTCTGCTTTTTATATGGTAAATAGCCAGGAGTGACCAGATGAAAATGTTCCCTTTCTTGTCCATGTACTACTCTTGCAGCGGCTGTACAATCCACCCCCCCTCCCCAATTTCATCACTGAGAGGCCTCAATTCCCACCTTCTGGGGTCTTTAAGGAAAGTACTGGGCAAGACACAGAACTTCGATAAAATCACACTAAAAAAAATAGAGGGTCTGTGGCTTTGCATCAAATTCTCTGGCCATGAATCTGTGCGTGTCAGTGGTGGCCCTGATTGTATCACTATGCAAACGAGGGTCTGTCTGTGGCTGTACAATTAAATATATGATTTTGAAAAATAAGGTTCTTACTGTTACTAAGTAGTTAAATGATTGGAACTGGAATTTAACTGCTATTTTAATTTGGACTAGAGTTTCCATAATCTCACTTTCTTTCTAGAGAGGGAAACTCGACAGATAAACAGAACTCATATCTATTGAGTTTCCACTTACTCATACCTCTGCTCAGTCCAGTTTGCTTTGCAAATAATGTAGTGTGTGTATATATACATGTATGTATGTGTGTTTGGTTTTATATATGTGTGTGTGTGTGTGTATTTGGTTTATATATATATATATATGTAAAGAACCAAAAAGCTGTTTTCATTGACTTGATTTTTATTGTTTTTCCTTCTTCCTAAGATTAGGACACTGTATCCAAGCTACTGGACAAAAGAAGCTGCCTTAGCCCTCCGTACAAATTAGAGGGAGCCCCATCCAGAGTCAGTCTCCACAAGGAAAGAAACTCAAGCGCTTGCTCCCAGCTGATAAGAGGAGAACCTGGAGCCCAGGGACTCCTCCCACCCTACCACATAAAACAGGGCACTGAGCATCAAGGATGCAGTTTCAGCCACAAAACAGTCCTTATCAGCACCAAGGAGTGTCTTTGTTCTCGTCCTGGCTCTTGACCTGTATCACGAAGGTAAATATGCTTTTTCCTATGTGTGTCTATTGCACGGGATAAGCAAGAATGAGCAGCCATGGAAGTCTAAAGACTTTGTTCCCACAATTACAGCTGAAATCCTGGCCTGATCTAAGGATGTTTGCTACTCTTTGTGCAACATTGGCTTTAATGAAACTCCTGCTTACTTGTAATATTTTACATTTACCATACCTACACAGCAAGTATATATTTTTCAAAATCCTAATGGTCTATGTATCTTTACTGCTGCTCCATGCAGTTTGGATGGTGCATTGACCATGTTGATAGTATAACGTCCAATACTATATTTGATTATGTTATGAAGGACATCACAGAGAATTCATCCATGGTTACAAGATGGTGGAAGTCTGAGACTAAACCCCAGAACTCTCTCCCACAAATCCTTACCATAACTCAGTTGTAACTGTTGACTCGGAGGACTCCGGCATCCTCTCCCTGGTTTTGCCTCTGATGAGATGCTGAATTGCTATTAGGGCAGTTTATGAAGCCAAACAATTTACTGCTTCCTTCTGCACTCATGAATGAACTCATGACACCCCGGACCACCCAGAATTATCAGAATCATCAGAATTATTCTGGTCATCAGTTTTATGAGGTAAACAAAATGAGAGTTCTTTTTCTCCAAAACGATATTAGTTCTGCATTGTTTCAGGCTATCATTTTTAGACTCAGCCCTGTCCCAGATGTACAAAAAATCTAGTTTGCTATTTAGTAATATGGTGTGACTGTCTTTCTAAGGAAGAGAGAGGCTAGTGATACTCCTAAATGATGTAATAGTCATATGGGAGTTCACTCCCCTGCTCAGATTTGGTTCCTGGTTTTCAATGTCTCATCTACAAAGCAATATATATTACATCAAAATTTCAAGGGCGTTCAGAGCCTGTGTAAGAAAGGCAAACAAATGTTAACTATTATATCATCTTAGAATATCAAAGTGGCCAGGTACAGAAATTTCTCTAAGAAAGCCAGGATTTTGTTAATGTTGTTTTGCTTTTAATTTTTTGAGTATTGAACAAGAATGAGGGCATAAGTCATATTTGAGTCAACAGGGAGAATTGAGTTAAGCCTATCAGGAGATAACAGTGATGTAAAAAGAGACCAGACAGGATAGCCTGCTTTGATTCTGAGAAAGAGAAATAATCTTTAAGCACTGTAATGAATTGTATCATTTAACAATTAATTTATTTGGAATACCATATTTGCTCATTTTAGTAGTGATGTATTTAACTGTAGCCAGGATTCTAATTTGCTACAGACAGCCAGGCATCTGCTTGCGTGCCCTGCCCACGTCTGTACGCTGGCAATTTTTCAAAGTACTTGCCTCCTTTGGGCTTGGGTTTTCTAATATGGATAAGCAACCATAAATCATACCCAAAAATAGTGAGAAAGAAACCAAGTAAAAATACTGTAACAACACTCAAGGAGCAAGACAAGTCAATAACAGAATGGTATTGCTAGGAAACAGAGCTCCTTGAAAATAGTCTTTGCACATAAAATGTTTTTTTCATCACTGAACCTGTTACAGCTAATTCAAATAATTTCCTTACGCACAAACAATTAAGTCAAAGGAAGTACAAAGTATATGTTATAAATGAATATTCAGTCTATTGATAAGTTCAGATCACGACACATAAGAAATGAGAAGTATACTTATTTCCCTATGTGAAGGAAATGCATAGGAAAGTAGATATTTAAACTTTTTGGCTGATGGCATAGACAACAGGTAGAGTCAGCTGTGATTTGGAACTGCATTTAAAAAATGTGTCAATGAAACCCACGTATTGAGCAAAACAGCACTTTAGCTCAGAGATCTGAATCTGGTTAACATTTGACAGACGCGTAAGTTTTCACTGCCCGTGAAACAAGAGGGAGAGGAGGTCACATCCTTCTCAGACTAAAGCGAAATCCTCACATTGAAGGAATTAATGTAAAATGGTTTGGCTCTGCGAATCCTGGCAGGTTCTGTATTCAAAGTAAGTCAAATAAAAAATGAGAGTCCACTTCTTTCCACCCCAAATCTAGATACTGCAGGTTAGACTGTGTGGGTACTCTCATCCCCTCTCAAAAACATCGTTAAAGTTGCTCTCTTTAAAGTTACGGAACTGAATAAAAACCTTTGGATCTGAACTTAAATTGTCTATGCCTTCCACAATGATCTCCGTATCATTGGTTCTAAAATCTGCCTTCTCCACAAGACAAATTCCTAGATTAATGGTTTTTACCATGTCCAAAAAAAAAAAAAGAAAGAATAAGTCAATGAGTTAAAGAGCAACGTGCCTGCAAGAAACATGTCAGGGTAGGTAGGAAGCAATCCTTCTTTGGAGATTAGTTGAAGAGAAACTGTTTATTAGCAGCAGCTACACAGCACACAGATTAGGGTTTGAATAAAATACACTTGCATCTGAGAATAAAACAGAAGGATTTATGTTTACCCTAATGCATAGGACTCACTGTCTGCTTTACAAATATTTACGTGCTAAGAGCTTAAGGCTTCTTGTGTGTCCTGCTCTCATGGACTCACTCCTATATTTCTTGGTGACAGAAATGCAAGAAGTCGATGAATCATGCCCAGCAGTGGTAAGCCAGTTCTTACTGTTAAGTCATCTAAGCAGCACCCCATTTTCTTTTTCTAACTGCCTCAGGCTACCATATGGGCTTCCTAGAATATCTGGCTGCATTTCCTGCCCAGCACAAACCTTTCTGCACCACCCATCATAGAAAAAGCACTGCCACGTACATTCAAAGCTGTACGCAAACACATACCACACTTAAAGTCACTTTTAGTGAGGTAACTTATTAAATAGGACGTAATATATAGCCCAAAATGATGCTTTGGCTCTCAACACTATAAGGGCCTGTATAGCAGCCACCCGTGCTTTCTCATGGAGGGGTCTTCCCCAGCAGGGAAGACATTGACAGAGCCCAGTGGGGTGTCATGCATTTTCTGTCCTGGTGGTCACTCCTGCTTTTCAATGCTAATTACAGCTTGGGTTGTGCTAACCTCAAGAGGCTCCTTGGTGGTGGATAGTCCATAGCACCTCCCAGTTCCCCGGCGACCAGCCCACTGGACTCTCTGCCTTGAGCACCTTCTCCAAGCCCTGTGGACCAAGCAGAGAGTTTTCTGAGACAGTCCTAATATTTGTGAGCTCTCTGACAAGTGCTGTGTCAGCTCACGCTGCCCGACCTCATCTGTGTACATCCTGAATGTTAGGGAACAGAAAAAAAATGAAGAGCAGATCAGACACCCCCTTAACAGATCAACATTACTGGTTTACCAATAGAGACGGGAAGGGAAGGGAAGGGAAGGGAAGGGAAGGGAAGGGAAGGGAAGGGAAGGGAAGGGAAGGGAAGGG
>JAOXNO010000003.1:21699714-21713771 GCA_028565335.1 Limnodromus scolopaceus | reverse complement strand
CTGGAAGGGGCTCTAAGGTCTCCCCGGAGCCTTCTCTTCTCCAGGCTGAAACCCCCCAACTCTCTCAGCCTGTCCTCACAGCAGAGGGGCTCCAGCCCTCCCAGCATCTCCATGATGTCATGTCCAGCCAGAATTAAGTGGATGTTTAAAACTCCATGGGTATTTTTGTTTTGGGATCCCTTCTAATACTCTAAGACAAAACCTCTGTTGTCCCAACTGTGTGACCTTGAAAGTAGTTCACATGCAGCATTTTATGCAAGTTAATTGTTTTTTAGTAGTATAGCTAAAATGAAATGTTATGATAACATATAACAATTTAAAAGGCACAATCCAAATATTTTAAAAGCTGTACTGCTAATTTACATTTCTTCATTTCCCTCATTAGCTTTGTAGAAGAAATTTGGACCTATATATTTTAATTTACAGCAGAGGAACAGCTAATGGAACCATACGGTGGGCATTTGAAGCTGGTTCGTTGTATCTCAGGCTGAGTGTGCTCTAACCAAAAACCCCCTAAAAATAAATATGCAAAATACCTGTTACTTATGCATATGAACATGGCAGATTCCTTTATAGTTTTGCAGCACATCAAGTTTGCAGCTTAACAGCCGACGAAGCGCACCTTGCAGTGAGAGATTCTGAGAGTAGAAAGGAACCAAACACCTGGCTCTATTATCCCACGTAACTCGATGAGTCAGTGTGTCTGATTTAGACACACTCACGTCAGAGTTTGTGTGAGGACTCGCAGTCGCTCTGAAGTAGCCAGAAAGGCTACTACTTCTGGCAGGATCCAAACCCCCTGAGCCAGGCACCGTGCCCAGATAGCAGAGGTTCTCCTTCTTGCTGTTCAGCCCTCATGGGCTCCGGTGACACCTCATCTAACTGTTGTTCCAGCTATAGAGCAAAGCCTTTGAAGCCTCTATTTAATAAAGATGAGTGAATAGGCTGAATTGCTCATTAAAACTCTCAAACTGTCCCCCAAAGATTTGATTTTACTTTTTGTTTTTCCTAGATAGTCTGAGGTTTAATAGATTTCAGCTATTTATTTGGAATTTATTTTAAGGAAATAAGTCATTCATATCCTCTGATAGAAAAAAGTAATCCAAGCTTTTTGATGACTGCCTACAGTTGGACAATATCTGGCAGCAGCTCAGAAGTCGCAAGAAAAGCAATAATATCCTCCTTTATCAGAGCCTATGTCAGCCAGGACATTCAGCACACAGGAAGGCCTGGAATTCCTGCCTAACTCTTAAATTTTTCAGCTGCCTCAGAATTGGAACTTCTCTCAACTCCCTCAGTCTTGTGTGTGTCCAGGTTCTCTCCCTCTGTGTGTCCACGTTCTTTTGAAATCCTTCCTCTCACCACTCAGTAAGTGTTGTATGAAACCCTACCCTACCTTTTCTTATGACTGAAAGAGAGGTCAAGACGTGGTAGGGGACATGAAGCACCAATTCCTCTTTTCTGCAGTGGGCAACTGGAGCAGAGGCTCAGCAATTTGCTCAAGGACATGTGATTTCCACTAGTGGTGAGGGGACCTAAACAGGCTCAGAGAAGCTCAGAGGAAGCTATGGGTAGCGTGGAGGAAGGGACAAGCAGGCTTCTGTACCAGAAAGATCTAGTGTAACTGTAGGGCAGAGTGAGGTCAAAATAAACTGACATTTTGGAGCGGCAGAAAGATGAAGTTCTGAAGGATGGTCAAGATCAGCAAAAAAGAATTGTAGAGACCTGAAGGACGCTTAGCACAGTCCCAGATCTGTTTCACTGTAGTGAGGAAACCAAGTGATAGGAATATCATTTATCTTCTTCCTTCATCTTATCTTCTCTCTGATGTACCTTCTAAGAGTAAATGTGTCAGAAGTCTCATGCGAAGTCTGGGCGTTGGGTTCTGCCTTTATTGCCTGTCTCCAACAGCACAAACCGATCACGGGGTACACTCCAGGGAACACGCAAAAGTTTCTTGAGAGGTTTGATACGGGTGGTCTAAGTTTCAGGGCTTCAACATTTAAACTCTCTCTCCACCAGGAGAAAGGGTAACGGGCACAGTGTTGGCCCCTTGCAGCCCGGGTGGAAGCCCATGCTGTTAATTATTTCAGGTTGGTAGGGACAAGTGATTCCGCCTGTAAGTAAAACCGGGGGGTGTCCAGCAAGGGGAGCTCCATCAGTCCACAAGATGTCAATAGACACATCCTTAACCAAAGCACCTAACTCACCAAATTTGAAGCACTTGCTTGAAAGGCTGGGCACACTACAGCTTCGAAGAAATAGTTGGAAAATGCTTAACAGAGTAACGTTTATGATTCTTCCCTCTTGAGCAATTGGTTGTTGCTATTTTATCCATATGGACACACACACATACACAATATCACTTTAGGGCAGCATGAAAATTTACAGTCCAAATAATCTGTAGGCAAACTAATAACCAAGAGAAATCAGGATCTTATGTTTGGAAATGTCAAGTGGACATGATTATTCTGTGATTCTGTTACCTATGCCACTTGGATGTATACTGTATATTATGTGTCATATTCTCAGACAGCTTTAAAATCTAGCTTACTGTCTTTACATGCTTTATGTAACTCCATCTGTTATTCTGTACTTTTCATTTTGGTTGTATGTAACCAGAAATGTTGCACAGAAGTCAGTGAGGGTTTTGTTAAGAGCTGTCTAATATAACCCAGGTGTCTCCTCGTGTGTTTTCCCTCGTCAGCAGCAGGTGCTAGCCAGACTGGCACTGAGAACAATTTTTATTGACTCTATACTAGCCCTGAGCAGGGTTTATTGGCCTCTGTCCTAACCCGGCCACCTTTACCTGTAGCTGCATTTTAGGCTCACGTAACCAGTGCAGCAGAGTTAGAACTAGCCCTCCAAAGAGATCCGGGTCACAACTCACTTTTCCTGGTCTCTAAAGTCATTAACTAAGGTAGCAGCAGAGTTCACTGCGTACGGTGTCCTTTACTTTTTTGCCGTATTTTAAAGAATGATTGCTGCAGCAAGTTGAATGTGTTGCGTCTTGAGTATTATTGCGGCTGGACCACAGCCAAAGCAACCAAGGAGCAAAACATCTAGGCAGTTTTCCATATCTACAATAAAACTCGGTCTCTAGCAAAGTTATCTAAGGAATCCAGGCTGAGAACAACAAATGAAAAAGGAATGACACAGATAGGGGTGTGCTATGAGGAAAAAAAAAAAAAAAGTTAAGCATTTTATGATTTTGGATGAAGTTTCCTGCACAGTTATATCACTACATTACTTTTATTCCTCAGAAAAATCTGAGTTAACATACTGCCACCTCAGCAGCTACATTCAGATTCTCTGGCAACCTGGGTAAATCAAAATGATCTTAGAGAGATGGATCCAAAATCCAAAGCTGTTATCCATCCTTGCCCATTCATGTGGGAGAAGCCAAGGACCAAAACGTTGTGTGTACTTCCACCCAGTATTTTAATTATTTGGTGCCTCAGCTATACCATAATTTGAGTATTGTTTCATACATCTTTAAGGACCAGAAGACTATGCTTATTGTGGTCTGAATGTTAGAGTACATTTCAAGGAAAAAAACCCAACTTTGCTCTATGAGCAGCACAACTAAAGCAGCTTCACTACAGATTTATACGGTCTCATCCATAAAGCACCTTTGCTCCCTGCTATAATAAATAAGGATATCTTAACTGCGTTTCTCTGTTCAGTGTCACCCCCATAGGGCAAAAACCTCACTTACTGGGGCTAATTCAGCTTTTGGTAACTGGTGACTGGCCAGCCTGTGATAGTAACCAGTACAATATGCAATGGTTGGCTTCCGAATTCTTTCTTTCTGGGGAATGAATATGGTTCCTTTTCCTGTCTCCAGTTGCCAACTTCCAAGAAACTTGTAGAACTGTAATTATTTTTGAGACCTTGGCTCATGTGTCAAATATGTCTGAAATTTGGAGCAAGAGATAGGTTGAACCATTACACAAGCTTCCTCTCCTTAGGAAAGCAAGCTAATCAGGATTGTTCCATGGAAAGCCCCACACCCAAATGACTGGAAATGCCTTTTTTTTTTACAAACATAGACTTATGCCAAACAATAGCCATCACTGGGCCTGTTTGCCCAGTGTCCTTTTTCTTGGCAGTGATACACACTTGTGTGTGACAACAAAGCACATACTGTTTGTCATCTGCTTTGAAGAAGCAATTTACAAGTTATGTCTAAGTTACATTCCCAGTTTCAGCTCAATCCAAACCATTAACAGATTACCATTAATCAGGCTGTAGGAGAAAGAATAACAAAATGGAAATGTAGTAAGATTTTTTTTCCAGAATGTTAGGTTACCGTACTTTTTTCCCTCTAAGCTCCAAAGACACACTGTATTTCATTTCATTGGCAGATCTCCCATACTCCATCAAAATCGGAAGCAAAAAGATTGGGATGAGTATTCTGGGCATTCATAGTACATTAGATTAATACTGTTGGCTATCTACTCTGCAGAGCATGGTTAATTCAGCGCTCCCCCAGCTGCTAGCTAGTCTGGATTCTGTTGTTGTAGTTGATGGGGTTGCTACCTATTTAATTTTTGGAGCCTGAATACTATACTTTTTCCCCTGGATTTTGCATGTTCCTATACAATGGACTGTGTACCATGGGGTGCTCTGTACTCCTTCCCGTACCTCTCTTTAGGTGGGGGAACTGAATATTCACTGTATTTTCCCCCTAAGCACAAAGATACTACATCACTCCTACTGGGAAGGCCAAATGAGGGTAGTGGTGCCATGCCTATAAACAAGAGCAGTAGCTGCACGCAAAGCCAGAGGACAGACCAGCATTTGCCAGAAAATGAACTATATTCCCTTCACCACTGAACTGATCCTTGCACAAACCCTATTATATTTATGCAGTTCTCCCACAAAAGATGTGCTTTGGTTTTATTTCATTTTTAATCATAATACACTGAAAGTTTAATTGAATACCTGCTCATTTGATACTCAGAATCATATTAACTTTTACAATCAATTGCATACAAGTAGATTCAATTTGATACTCAAATTTAATATTTGCTCATTTTGATTCCAGAATGTATACGGAAGTCCCTGCATAAAGAATCTCATGTCTGAGGATTCGTAGCTCATTCCCTCCTTGGAATATTTCCAACCAGGAATCACTCTTTCTCCCTGCCTCAAATTTGGCAAGAATCAGCTTTTCTTACCCCAGATTGTATCAGGTAGCAGTAAACGTAAGGGGGTTAAGACAGAAACCTTCTTACTATGGAGGCAGCAGAGAAAGATTCCAGAATTTTGTCCCAAGGTTTTATTCTACTCTATCTTGTACCCGTATTCATTTACACGAAGAAAGCGTAAGTAGTTCCATAAAGAATAAGGACTTCTATTAAAATAGAAGGACATATCTCTCTAGTGCTCAAACGCTCTGGTATGTGAAATGATTGGTTAGGGGAAAAAAAAAATATTAAAAAAAAAGAATCAAAGTTTTGGCAAGCCCTGGTTTTGCATGCCCCAAACACCAGGTAGACACCTGCACAAGTGTTGTTTGCAGACAAATACAACTGTGTACACACGAGTCTGGAAAACAAATCTAAAAGCTGAATCACACTACAGAAGCCAAGCCCCAAATCTCCATCTGTTACAGTAAGTCATTACTGAAATAGTGATAGTTTAAAGTAATTGTATTAAAGGAAAAAGCAAAATAAATATTTTTTCTAGACGATGACAGATTCACACCCTCTGACACTGGGACTTTACTAGCATTTTTAACTAGTGGACTGAATTTTATGCAGAGATATTTTTAGCTGCACCTATAGGTTGTTTTTGCTTTTGTAAAATGTTTACACACATCCCTACAATCTTTTAAACTTTCCCACTGTCTCCACATGCCGATCAAAGCAGCACCATACACGTAGAGAATCATCTCATGGAGATCCTCACCAACAAGCTATCTGAAACACATGATTCTGCTTTATAATATCTATGAGATCTACAATATCCTTTTCTCTTTGTGAAAAAGGGGAACCTGCAGGTGGACAATGCAGGACTGAAGTTGGTTCTAAGCAGAGGTCCCAAACACCTCAACTAGTGTTGAAAGCTCTTCCAAGCCTGGCATCTTACATCAGAGACTGTTACTGAACCACTGTTCACACCTGGTGCATCATTTATAATCCAAGTGTGAACTGAAATGGAGAAAAACTAAACTTGAACTAAAAACATGAATTTATGGACACCAGAGCAATATTTTCTTAAGCTGAACTGAAGTTAATTCTTCCCAACTACCAGCTTATTTTTTCTCACTTGAGTTACTTCTTATCACATACATGGGAATAACTTTACTTTTTTTATTAGGAAACTAGAACGTAATCTGTTTGTGTACCAATTCACTGGTACCTAAAAAAGCTGGTTAAACTTCCCCAACTTTCAGATGGAAAATTCTTTAACCTTTTTTGTTAGGAAATCTGTAGGGGATTTGAAATGGACCTTGTAGTTATACAGTTTTGAATACAGAAGCTTGAAAGTTCAGGCAGAGAAAGCAGAGTAAAAGCTATCCTAGACTTTCTATTATAAATCCTTTACTTTCCGTGCCTTCCAGAAGCTAAACTTAAAATATGCGGGACTGATTATTTTTCTGGTTCAAGTGTCTAGCTCAGCCTTTTTTTAAAGAAAAAAACCAACTACTTAAAGATGTAAGTAAAAGTTGTCGATGTCTAGATGAGAATCATAGTTAGGAGGGTGAATGTGTTACCAGAAATAAGTAAGAAAAACTTCATTAAGTTTACCTGCACGTTGAAAAGGCTTCATGCTTCAGAGAAAGGCAAGGATATTGGCAGGCATTATCATAGTGGGTTTTGCAACGTTCATTCTGCAATGTCTAGATTGTACATCTGATTTCTGAATATAGTTTCTTCACGACACGATTTTGCATTCAGCTTATGTGCAATGTGTTATTTTATAGATGGTTTTGCATGGATATACACCTGCAGTGGTAAGCAGAGGCTTGGCAGTAGTACAAAAGAAGGATTGTCCAGAAGCAGAACAATGCTATGCCGTGCCATACCCAGAGCCTATCCCATGTCTGACTACAAATAAAAGAAAATGGTTTACTGGGAAACGGTTTACTGGGGGAAGGCTGTGTATTTCTAGTGCAATATTGGCTTACCCAGTAGACCAGATGGGAAACATTTCGTCTCCCCACAAGAGAATTGACTTTCTTTCTACCCAATGCTCATGACTATTGAGTGAAAAGCCTGGTTTGTCTTTGTCCTATGCTATTCTCAGGATTGTTGTTTACATTCTCTCACGTGGAACAAGGCAGAGGCCGCAATGAAAGAATGGGCATGAGAATAAAAAAAAAAAAAAGAAGGAAAGGCAGCAACCTTTTTGCCTCCCCTCTGTGCTCTTGCAGAAAGGAGAAGTCCATGAAGTTGCTGCAGCGCAGAACCTTGATCTTCAAGAGAGGAAACAGCTGAAGAAAGAGTACTATACTGGTCACAGTGGTTCCACTTCTTGAGAAGCTGCATATTCACCCCCTAAGTGAGAGGGCAGACTTTTGTCCAGGGACAGACTAGTGGGTAGCCCAGCAACCACCATCTTCATCTGGAGAAAAGAGACAGCTGGTAAGGACAGCAAGGCTCTGATCTGCTACTTGGGGTGCCAGCAGGAGGGAGAGGCTATAGGAGCAGCTGAAGGAACAGCAGGCAGGGCAAATTCAGTGTTTCTTAAAATAAGGAAAAGGGAAGAAGAGCTAGTATTTTAGTTTAAGCTCTCCCCCCTTTTTTAAATCACCATTATCACTGCATGCTAATTTGCATCTAATTCTGCAGCCTCCTCCCCACTTTTACATATGCACTGACTACTAACAGCTAGACATATTAAAAGCAGAATCTTTTCAAATTGTGTCAGTGGAAGATATTTCATTGCAATGCATTTGCCTGAGTGCAAATCCCCAAATGCAAAATAAGAAATATTTGATTTGAAAATAATAAAAGAATAACCCTGATTTTGTGAAATAGGGAAGAAAAAGTGGGTCAAGCTTCAGCATACCTGCTGCTGATTTGCTGAATCGCTAAGCACCTGAAGCTAGTGGGTAGCAGCAGCAATTGCAATCACTTGTTGAGGTTCTTCTTGTCTTATTAAATCAAGTCAATACTTGCTCAATGATCAGAATCTCTCTCAGCTTCAGTCTTGTGCTGGAGCTCAGGGGAGGAGACTTGCATGCAGGCTTCACGGTTCTTCTTATAAGAACTAATAAACAGTATAAAAATGGAAGTATGAGCGGTCTGTCTTGCCTGGGGCTATTATTGAAACCTGGTTACATGTAGATTCATTCTTATTTGGTGATGGCAACTCCCAATCTGAAGTCACCTGTAGCAGATGAGGAACTCCTTGGGTGTATCAGGTACTTCATTTAGCTTTGGGCAGATACCAAGAAAAATTACAGGTTAGTTAGCTAGTTCAAAAGGGAAAAAAAATGCATTGCAATTAGAGAGCCTGTTATAAGCAGGAGATTAATACCTGCCAAGCTGCATTCTGGGATGTTGGGATCTGTTCCCAATGCCATCAGATGACATGCAGAAGGAGATGCAGTAAGTACAAGGCTTTGATTTTGAAATTATATACATAAATATATATATATACACATATATTATTTATTTTTATCTGAGGGAAGATTGCAATCACTATTTAATCAAAGATAATGTTTTCAAGGTGCAGAAGCAGCTCTGGTCTTCTTCAGATTATAGATTAAAGCTGGCTATACATCTATAAATCTTGTTTTGTCATGAGCAAGGATTTTGAATTGTGGATATGGTTGTACCTTGAATAGTGTATCACATAATGCTCACTAAGTAAAAAAATATATGGTTACCATCCTGAGAGAGTTAAGCATTTAACATATGATAAATTGGTATTATGTTAGTTGTGAAAAGTACTTAAATACCATAACTAATTTTACACACAGACTGTAGACAGTTCTAATTCTTTTTTCCCCACATAGTATGTAAGAGACCCTTGTGACAGTTTTGTGCCCTGTTTGAACATATTCAGCTCGTACACTAAATAATACTGTTTAGAAATACTTTATAAGTATGCAGATCTCAAAGCCTATGTGGCAACGCTGACCCCAGCAAGCAGAACTCAAGAATTTACACAATCCCTGCAGTTAGTTTACAAACTAGTGGATGTGCAGCCTAACTGGCTGTTTTCTCTTTATCTGCTCAAATTAACTCTTTCCCATCAAAGTGTCCGCCCCTGTGCTGTGAGTAGCAGGAGATGCTTTGTGACTGTATGGGCACGGAGAGGAGGGGATTCTTGAAGTCATTTTAGTCCTGAGAAAATACTACTGGATTTCCTTACAGAAATTGATGATCCTATGTACTGAGACTTAAAAAACCAACAAATTTAAAGATTTTATAATAATTCCTTTCTCCTAATGTAACTGAAGGAACCTGTATCTGAAAGACTAGTAAGAATGCTCAAATTAATGATATGCTACTTCACTATTACTAAATTATTATTACTAGATTCAGTTCTTTAAGAGGAGCTTAAAACTGTCTAGAATACCCAAATTAGTGTAGTTTTGTGTGAGTGAATGAATCGCCAGTCTATCAATAAAAAAATCTTTCTCTGAGCACATTCCAATACACAGACCTCTGAGATCCCATTAGGATAGTTAAAAGTACCCTGCCCTTATGTTGTTTTTCACATTGCTGCTACTTTTTACTGAACAGAAGGAAATAGTAGCCAAGGGATGTAAAAGAGTAACTGAACCAGATGTGACTTGAACATCTATTGTAGAAAGTGGCTGCAACGTAAAGGAACCATTTCCTCTGGCTACAAAAGCAAGGGATGATAATAGCTACCTTTTTGCAGATAGGCAGCCCTCAATTTCAAAATCAAGTTTATAGTATCTTGTCTTGCTGATGAATGACACATCCATTCACCAGAATGAAGCTGTAAGAACTAGCTTAGCGTAGTGCTGTGGAAAACAAACCAAAACCTGGTTCAATTCCACTCAACCCATCCGAGTCTCCCTGCCAGCTTCCTGGTGCTCTCTCTGATCGTGCAAGCGAATGCAAAGGGTTTTCCAGCACCTTTCTGAATCTGGTTTCTTTCACAGGCTTTGCACTTGGATTCCTTTAGATATTGCCAAAAGCTTACAGTCCTTGCCTCAAAGTCTCAAAATTCAAAATAAATGCTCTGCCTACCTCTTTCTGGTTCTTTCTTTGACCCAATTCTCCTTACAGACACAGAGCTGAAAGAATGCTCCGACAGCCTAATTTCCTTCAGGAGTATGCAAGCAATTCATATTGTTTAAAGAGCTGATGCATCTGAATTTCTAAATCAGATGAGCATATGCTACTTCTAGTCAGTTTATTTGCTAACAATGGCTTGTGGAAAAATAATTATTTCACCAAAGAATTACGTAAATTCTTGAGTTTGGGCTAATGAAGAAGAACTGTTACATAAACCAGAGGCAAGATTTACAAATCCAGGTCTTCATCAGAAACTTGTGCAATGTTGTTTACGTAATTGTCCAGATTCAAATTTGGTTGTTATACCACTCTTCTTAAGTCTAAAGAGATGCCATGGTACTTAACAAGGACTTATATTCTGATCAGGATCACTGTAAATGAAAGAGATTGCTGACAAAAGCATTTATTTATGGACAGAGGTACTAGGGATGAACCATGAGCCAATAGGACCATCGTTCTTTGATACAGAGTTTGGTGAAATGAATGCTTTGTGCTTGAAGTACCAGTGTAGCCTTCACACTAATCCTTCACACTCGCCCTTCTTATCCAGTGTTTGTCTCTCGTCTTATTTCCCACACCCACCACACCTTTATATTACTAACTATCAATTTATATGAAAAGTGTCACTTATACTACTGCACCCTGCCCCTTTGATTATGCCAAACTGCACCAAGTCCCACCTCTTTGTACCCTGAACCTCCAAATGTGAGTCGAAGCATACTCAATAAACATTTTGTCTTCAGAAGTTTGATTTATTTGAGTTTTTTCCCCCGGTTTCAATTATACACTAAATCTTGAGATTATAAAAAGATATATGATCTCATTGCTCAAGTGTCTCCAACCATCAGTGGATTAAAATTATTTTTCTTATTCAACCAATAAAATGTGGTATTTCGCAGCTCTTTTCAACACAGTTGCAGAAATCTTAATGCAGTATCAGTAGCTTTTACATCCGTGTTGTGCTGTTTTTTAAAAAAGGCCAGATGGGGGGAAAAAACCCCATACTGGCCATGTTAACAGAGCTTTGGTGGTCCCTCTTCTATACTGTAGTAATAAGAGGTTATTAAAGTCTGTCTCTCCACTAGAGGAAGGAAAAATTATTGAGAAAGTGTGTATTTACAGGGATGCTTGTCTTGTTTACAGTAACTTCTGTGCAAATGGTGACCAGAGACTATCCAAGAAAAATGTATTCCAGAAATCTTAGTGCCAGTAACTATACCCAGAGATTGAAATATGCCATAAATTCTGTTAGTAGTAACTTCTTGAATAGTTCCTATATCATAAACCTCAAACCTCTCTAAATGTTGAATGTGAGTGCACAGAGGGTGCATCAACACCCCATGAAGGTTGTGTTAGAGAACTGTAACTATGTCGTTCTTTAACATTATTACATGTCTAACAATTGATAAAACTGACTGGAGTCATTGTAAGCATTAATACTTGTAACAGCCTCAGGGAATATGTATATATTAAAGTTGCTTTCTAGGTTGACATCCATGAGAACTTATCTTTGCTGTTATTTTCACTTGTTCTACCTGTACTAAAACTGGCATGGATATATTGTGAGCACATCTTCTCTTGAAATGGAGCATATATTGTAAGTACTTGAATGAAAGAAGATTTATTATGTATCTGGTTTGAAGTAAGCGCAAAGATAATTCAAAACATTCAGATTCTCGTGTTCATATAATTTAACTGCTCAGAGCCCCATAAATTTTCACTTGATGGGCCTTAAGATTCTGCTCCAGTGGAATTTTTTGGGTAATATCAAAAGCAACTGAACAAGTTAGGAATGAAATACAGCTTCCAATCAAACTGTAGTGTTCAATACTGGCAAATGCAATATTTCTTTCAAGAAAAAAGGCAATTGTCCACACAAATTGTAATTGCTTTCTAACAGGAAGCTAAAGATGTTTAATCTGTTTCAGAAGAAGTAGAAATTAGTCATACACAGATCAAAATCTATTCATATGCAAAGATTACTCATCTATAAATTGCAGCTGCTTTGAGATGCAGTGCTAGATTACTCACTATACCCTGAAAATAACTGCAAACCAGTAGAGAATGCTTATGTATATTTCTTTCAAGTTAATTACTTATGCAAAAATGCATCTGTTGGATGACACTGATGAAGCTCATGACTTTCAAATATTTCCTTGTCCTACACAGTGATTACTCAAAACGTATCTGTTCAGAAAGAGAACTCATCAAGAATCTTTCAACAAAATGCTTTTTCATTGGAAAATGCGATTCAAAGCCAAAAGTTTTGCATGGAAATAAATTTATTTTGGTGAAGCTTTTGTCAGGAAAGGTTACAGTGTTTGTTCCAAGACAAAGTTTCTGGTTTAGATGAGAGACACCCCTTCATTCCAAATTATCAAATAATGTAGGCCAACTGCTTGGAACACAGTAAGTTCCAGGATTTTGCTCCTATTCGTGTGTATTTATACAAAGTAAACCGGTTCCATCAGGAGAGACTGAAAGATCTATTGAAACCCAGCCACCAGAGCTGAGTTTGGGTATCCAATTTGGTCATGGCAGAACCTGAGGACCTTGCATGTAGGTAAGAAACTTCAGTCCTAATGTTTGTTCTGTTTTATTGAAAAGCTTCCAAAACGGTCTTGGCTTTAGCCTCTAAAACTTTCTAGGGGGGTTCTTGCCACAACAATTCCATCCCATGATTAGGTAACTTCTAATCCAGAAAGAATTGTTTTGCAGTTTCCAAATACAGTTGCCCTGTTATGGGACTCAAGCCAGGAACAAGAGATGTGCAATCAGTACAGCTTAAATAAGTCTGGATTCCTGCCTTCAGGTAAAAGTAGTAAAAAATGTGAAACCTGAAGAAAGCTAATATACATGTATCTAGATCTTGCACCTTAAATAGGTTTACGTAGTTGAATTATTCAGTAAGCTTAAGTAACAGAGAACTAACTTCCTTTAAAGCAGAAGGATCCTACTTGAGCCTTTTATATACAGCACCACAGCAATCTTCATTTTTCAAGGGTTTGCAACCAACTTTTTCCTCCCCTAGCACCATCCCCTTTCATACTAAGTAGAGTCTAAAAGCCTTGATTCCTCCCTCTCCAGAATGCTTTGTGATGGGGAAAACCAATGGATCATAATTCATTTTCTCATTTCTCCTCACAGTCTAGTCTTGAAGACACCACTAAAAAGGAGAGATTAAAACTTTCTCTTTTTTTTTTTTTTGGGGGGGGGGAGTGGTGATGGTGGTGGTGTTAATCCACCGACTTCCTTTGCGAGCGTTTGTCTTTCCCAGGCGGGGGCCACTGCCCGGGTTCGCCAGGCAGAGCTGCCCGGAGAGGAGAGGGGAGGGGAGGGCAGGCTGGGCACGGCCCCAGCCACGACATGGGACTGTTTATCTTTGTCCTTCAGCCTCCTTCTCCCTTAAAATCGCGGATAAAAGCTTCATGTATTTCTGTTAAACACGAGATCGAAGAAGGTACAAATATTTACCTTAAATTGTCTCTCAACACTCCTTCCATTCTATTTATGTTTTCCAACCCCTTTTAGATCCTTCCCCCCTACATCCACCCCCCCTTCCCCAATCTGTAAATAGAAACGCATCCTGTGTTTAGATGGTTTCGTAGGTTGGCTGGGAATGGAGATTTGCGGAGAAAAGTGAAGAACTTCTGCCTTTCCCTGTGAGGAGTCCCTTAAAATTCTTATTTAAAAAAAAAAAAAAAAGCCGTTTGCGCGGCGGCTCTGAGGCGCTGCTCCCTGGAGGCGATGAGAGGAGCCCGGACCCGAGCGCCGCGGCCGGGTGCGGTGCGGTGCCCGCGCCCCCCGGCTGCGCACCCGCGCACG
>JAOXNO010000003.1:21679138-21699614 GCA_028565335.1 Limnodromus scolopaceus | reverse complement strand
CTTTTTTTTTTATTTGGGGGGGGGGAGTGGAGAAGGGGAAAGAAGGAAAACCAAACCCAACATGCATATTGTTTCCTGAATTCTTTTCCTATGGCTGAGTTCTATGTCTATGCCTTCATGCCACTTTCTGCATTTCAGTTACTTAACCTTCAGCCAGCACTCGTTACACTAGCTATGCACAGGCTCTCAGTGTTGAATAGCTGGAGAATCAATTTCAACTATAAATGTGGTGCTGGTATTGCAGAATTAACCTCAAAAAGCACAGGCTGGATCCTAAAATATCCTGAGGAAGAAAACTTCCACAACAGCAACAAGAAAAGCATATGGAGTGTGTGTGTATATTTATTTGATTATCCCAAGCGCTCTGAAGTTGGGTCTGTAATGTTGCCAGTTCTCCTAAATGCACAGAATGCAATTTGCCTTTGGGGTGCGGGAACCTTTGAAACTGGCTGATAATAAAGGCTTCCAGTAATGCCCCACATTCTGTTCCACCATCCTATCTGCTTACAACAGTTAGTGATCCATCTAAGGACAACATCCCTCATCAATACTTATGGTAGCCAGCTCTTGTTTAATCATGGGTTTGATGCCCTTATTTACATTTCTGTTCCATGAGGGTTGCCGTGTGCACCTGCTTTTATCACAGCCTTGAGATGGCTTCTAGACTGGAGATCTCCAGTCAAACAGAGGAAACCCCAAGTGTTCTTCAGTCCACCTCCATGCTGAGAGGGAGAGAAAAGGAATGACAGGGAGAAGGGATAAGGGCTGACCTGGACTTCTGGACACTTTCTGCTTCTTTTTTTCCTATGAGTGCTGCAGTAATGATTCCACTTCCCATTTAACTTCAGCTGAAAAAAAATAAAAAATCATGTTGAGAACTGAAGGAGAGAAAGAAGAGTCCATCAGCCTTCTGAAGTAATGACCTACATGTTTTACCCCAGGAGATGGGAGCTGCAGATAGTCAAAAGAAATTTCCACAGACAGAGTTGAAAAAGATGGGAGAGCTGGAGCTGCTGGATTTCCAAAAGCCTGGCTGGATCATGGCATGGGATAATTTTACTCTTGGTAGCGTCATGAGAAGTAACAACACTATACTCAAAGTTCAAAGGGACTGGTCAGGGTCTACAGTCTGTTCCTCAAGCCAGACCAAGATTATATCATGGATGAGCCACACCACTAACGATACGGGGAAGAACTTCCCTTTGCAGGATTAAACGCTGAGTTGTTGTTACACAACTGGCTTCGGGAGATCAGAGCTCAATGCAAACAAAAACTTGTACATGGCCAGAGAATTCAAGATAAGTTGTTGCCACATAACTTTTTATTTCAAACTTCTCACTGGAAGTCTGCATACGTTTTCAAAAAAGATCTGTAAGCAGTACTACCTGCTGTTCTCCAGAACTGCTGGAATGTTTTATCTCAACAGTGTTTAATTGTCCTCTTCATTAATGATTAGATGAGTCAAAGTAAGAGAAAACTGCATGCCCCAGACTGCTTGGAAACAAAGTGGTAATCAGCTTTAGTCTTTAGGGAACTTGCTCATTTGTGATGGTATTTGCATTTCATACCCCTCAGACACAATTTTGGACCAAATAGCCTCTATAAAATTACGTCAGAGAGAAAATGAAGGTATCTTTGCAACTACTGCAGCATGAGCTTCTTCCTTTATTTCATAGGCCCTGGGGAACACAGGGTTGCTAGCCAGAAAAAGGCAATATTATAATGTCATCTCAATATGCTGAGAAGTGAGTAACTCTTTGTTTAGATTCTGTTTATTCTGTTTTGGCCAGCAAAAGCAGACTGTTCATGCTGCAAGTATGCTAGCGAAACTCTTCCTAGGTAGACATATATATGAGATTTTACAGATGTCTAGAACAAATGTACAAATGCTATGAGTGATAAGAATATCAAGAAAAAAACCCAACCAAACAACCCAACTTAAATCAGAACCAGTTTATCTCAGTGGAACCTTGATAGGCATGTATATGCTTTTGGAGAGCATGCCTTTGTATGATGAGTTTCTCTACTGGTTAGTCTTCTCCCCTCTTCATCCTCATGTCCCATAGAAAGGAGGCAGATACCTCAGATAAAGGAGCAGCACATTATTTGCAGGTGGGGTCTTCTCTTACATGTGTGAAGTTCACTGTGCGTGGACATCTACATCTGCTTGGCCCAGGAACCTCAGTGAGGCTTACTCCTGCCTGACTTCCATGCCTCTTGTCCATCAGAAATGGAATAACACTTATATAGCTCATTTATGGCTGAAGTGGGAACTTTATACAGTAAACGGTCCTATTTTCTATTCTAGTATGCTTTTTAATCCTTCTTACCGTTCAAAGTCTTACAGGATTTTTTGTTGTTGTTTTCCAGTGCCTCACTCTTCATCAATACAATTTGTTGGTTTGGGTTTTAGTTTTGTGTTTTTGTTTTGTGGTTTTGGGGGTGTTTTTTTGTAGCTTTCCAGCGTTAGTAAGCATTAGAGATATTTTTTTGGTCAATATTCCAGTTATGTCCAATGCTAGCAGGAATTCTGGCTTATGAATGAGTACGACCCTCACATAACCAAAGCTGATGCCTCATAAACAGCTGAAAGTGTTGAAAGAACACGGGAAGCATGTCCTTTTCAAGAACAGAAAATTGAGGCACTGGGAGGCTATGGACCCCTACTGAATAAAACATTTTCCATATATGTTCCAAAATATTAGACCTGAGTCTCATTACAGTAATACTCAGGAGTCTTGTGATGTTTCGCTTATCTTTGCTTCATCCTTCCTCACTGAGGTATGGAAGTGTAAAGTTAAGAACAAAGAGCAAGACTGAAAATTGGAAGCTAAAGCTGTCTCTAAGGTCTCAAAGAGACAATCTCTAAGACTGCCTTTGCAGCGTGACCTACCATCCAGAGGCTTCAAACCTTTCACTACTGCTTGGAGCATGTTCTGGTAAACATGCAGAAGTCAGCAGCCTGCAGAAGGGCAGTAGGTATAGCTGCTCTGCAGATGGCTCTTTCAGAGCCTTTTAGACAAAGCCAAAGTACACGGACATTTACAAAACTCACAGCGAAGCTGATGCTTTCACCTTAGTCTTTCTAGTTCAGTGTCGCCAAGTCCTGTGACTTCCTGGAATCATGCAGATCTGGTGAGGACTGGTATCAGTCTTGTGAGGATACGAGAAGTTCCAGCCCCACTGTGGATTTCAACCCTCCACAGGACAGAACTCTTCTGAAAAGCTGCTTTCCTTCTTTCTGTACCGCTAGAAGCAGTGACAACAGTGAGGCTAGAACAGGAAGCAGAACTAACCCCCTGTTAGAGCCAAGAGCGACGTGGGGGTGTGTGAAAGAGCTCTTGTACTTGAGGTCAGGTAAACTTGAGAGTGGTGGTAATAAAGGACTCCCCCTAAGGGACAGATCTAATCCTTAAGAAGGGCTGTATTTTCTTGGTTTGGTTCAATGATGTTGAAACTACTCGGGTGTGGCTAACAATGGATTTTCCCTGCTACTGCCTTGCTACTTCACAATTTTTCCCAACTGATGCACTTTCCCTGACAAAGCCATTTTGGCATTCTTGAAGATCTCTTTCATGTTTAACTTAGTCTTGGAGGCAGTAAAGCATTTAACATCTGCCTAAACATATTTCAATTACTCGCCTGAGTGACTTGACTAAGTAGTCTAGTAAAGCCACAACTTGAGCCCTTCACTGCTTTAAATCTAATGCCTTTGTAGCTGCTGCTCATTATAATCCAAAATTTGTTATAATATTGTATATATTTTTATTGTGTATTTTATCTTAAAACCACATTATTTCCTTACTAACACCTAGTTCTATGAAGAGAATTAAATGGCATAAAGCATCACACTTGAATATTCAAGTACTCTGGAAGAAAAGAAAACTAGAATTAATGGAGCTGGATAATAGGAGTAACTTCAACAACCAGGAGCTATGACAAGCTCCAAAGCCACATGAGTCTGCTGCTGAACTCATCAATGGTGTTATGATGTAGAAAGAGAAGATAACACAGAATCTATTTATGGGCTGATTAAAATTCAAGACCAGGTCTAAAAGATGGACCTGGCAGATCATGTGAAGCTCAGAGCAGGCCCAATTTTTTGTTTTGTTTTTTCTTAGAGGAGATTCTAATGCTTTTTTTTTTTTTTTTCCTCTTCTGGCCATATTCCATGCTGGAAGGAGCAATGCTTCTCTCATGTGGTTTGAAATACCCAGCCACTGGGCCAATGATCTCATGCACCAGGGCATATGGAATGACGCTCTTTGCTTGCATTAGTGTATTAGCACACTGCATACAGCTATTAATTTTCTCTAACCATCCACAGCCCAGCACTGTGGTGTGTGTTTTCCAATATATTCTAATGGAAATCTTACTTTGGAAAACCTTTTTCTGGCGCGTATTGCTATAGGAATGGGAGTGCAAGCTGGCAACACCAAAATGCAATCCACTGCCCTCTGCTGCATCACAGATTTCCTGGGTGCATTTATTTACAAGAACATATGGTAGAAAAGCAACAGACTAAAAATCCTTCGTATCTGAGAAGTCATGAACCTCCTTTGTGAGGACAGAACCTCATACTGGGATTGCTTAACACTCCTGAATCTAGTTCTGTCCTTGAATGGAAGAAATTGGGTGGCTGCATGATGATGAATTTAATGCAGAGTAACTTTTCCAGAAATGAAGGTCTTATTCATGACTTCTGTGCAGTGCTTTGCACTGTTATGCCAAAGTTAATGTAAGATTTTTCTACCATGGGCTACTGATGTAAGCATCAAACACATACAGATGAAAGCTGCCTTTGCTCTGGTTCAGTGCACTAGGGCTAACCTTTTTGTTGGTTTGTGTTTTTCCTAGAGTTTTACTGAATGTACGGGGGTTTTTTCAGCTTAAAAAAAGCAAGGATTTATTCCATGTTCACATTACATCACTCCATGTGACTCCTGTGGCTATTTTTGTAGCCTGTGGTCATATCGTTTAGTTCCTAGAATCAGGATGATAATTTTTACCACTGAACATCTATTTAGTTAGTAAGCTTCTGTATTTTTTTGACTGCAGAGTTCCTCATTTTACTTCTCCTGTGAGCCTGGCTTTTCTGTAAACTGTCTGTTTACTATGTTGGGTGGAATCTGCTATATTTTCCAGAATACCTGCATGGGAAATTATTATTTCTCTTTCTTCTCCCCACCCTCCCTTTTTTGTGGGGGGGTGTTTTTCTTGAGTTTTGTTTTGTGAGCAGTCTTGGATGACAATCCAAGTGTGCTTTAAATTTGCTTTTTTTAAAAAACATGCTGCACACTTTAATGCTGTTTTGCGTTGCCAAAAGAAGTGCTATGTATAAACAAAAAGTCTGAGACCACCATCTTTTTATACGGTCCTTTTGTCTTTATTCCAGAAGTTAACACCCCAGCTGTTTCTTTAGGATACACCTGTCAAAGATTTTTAGGTTATTTGCAAAACTTTTGTAAATGCAGAAGAGCTTTTTAACCCTTCAAATTGAGCCAGATGGTATTTCTGCTTCACTGTAAAAACTTTTCGAAGTAGTCTTATATCATATTGCTATTTTTTTTTCCCCCCAGTTTCTGTGTGTTGGAGGAACAACTGTGTGTTTATCCTACTTAACTAAACAAAGGTAAAGCAAGGCAAAACACGCACTGTCCAGAATTTTGTGAGGATTTTGGAAGGAACAAGAGCATCACTATATCTGAGCCATAATTTTTCTAAAAAGCCTGGATTTTTCTAAAAAGGCAGTCCTGGATTAGCAGGTCAAGATTCCAACAAATCTAAATCTTGTGTCCTGAATTCTTTTCAGATGAGGAAATGCACATGATTTAAACTATAAGTAATGTATATCAATAGATAGATGACTTATTCTTCCTGGACAAAGTGGGACTAGTCAGAATCCCGTACTTAAGGAACGTTTTGGACACAGAAAATCTGCCCATTCGGTTATTTCAGTAATTGGACAAAGAGGAAAGCACTTCCCAGCCATTCAGGATGGAAATTGAGGAGCAAAATGAGATCAGCACAGATCAGAAATAGGAAAGGGATGAAAATGTCTTGAAATTACTTAACTGAGATGCTGTCAATTACCAGTGACAAACTTTGATAATATTTTTATTATATTGGCTGCATTTTGTATAAGTAGAAATTAATTTCAAAACAATTGTATATACACCTTATTTGCTGTGTAATTATATCATACTTCATGTACTTGCTATATATAGTAAAACTCTAAGATCTGTATTGTAATATTTCAGAGATGCATGTACGTTGAAATCGTCAATTCAGTTCACACATGTCATCTCTAAAGTGCAGTCAAATTATGAGAAGTCCCATTACACTTTGTAAATTAGTTCTAGAACTGCCCGGTTGTAGCCCGTCAATCGGGCACATGTTCTGCTTTCACTGTGGTCTGTATTGAGACAATACAAAACCGAAAGTTGATATGCAAGAATATTTCAACATTTTTCAACTCCAGCGTATCTCCTATGGCCATAAGTGTCTGGCAGTAGAGTGAAACTGCAGGACAACCGTTGCCAAGAAGTGAAGATGATTTTTGTCATGCAGTAAGAATTAGGGGGGGAGAAGTTGAATAGTTGGATATTGAAACAAAGGATTGCCAGCCTTTGCCTCTCAATTTTCTTCCCCATCTCCCTCATTAATTCCCCATGTGCCCTTACACAAAATAATCTCTTCTCTTTTTAAAGTAACAGCTAAAAGGATAAAATGCTTGCAGGTAGTTTAGAGTTTAAAGACTCAACATCATCTACTAACATTAATTAAAAAAAAAAAAAGAAAGGATTGTTCCCTCCAACCCCAAGAAGAATAAACTGCAGAAGTTGTTTCTAAATAAGAATCTAAAAGTGATTGGCTCTGGTATTTTAAATATAAAATCCTCGTAAGGTGAACACAAAACCCGAAAGGCAACTTACAGAAAGCATAAAACTATAAAAGGCTTTCAAATGCACAGAAATAGAAAATTGGCCTCTAATTCAGGAAACCCTTCCATTGATTGCTGTAACATGGGAGGCCATAGTATGGGAAAAACACTTTTTTGTTTGTTTACAGCACTATCACTGGATTTGTTGTGGTTTGTGAAGTGCTGTGAGAACCTAGGGGAGGAAATGCCTACAAATACACATCAGAGTACCCACATTCCGAGTTTGCCTGATTCCTATTCAAATCTGTCTTTTTAGTCCCTACGAGATGACTGTATCAGCATGTGTGAGGTACTTGTCTTATAAAAATAACTTTATTTTTCTCTGTCATCCTTTTATTTTCCCAGCTGAAGAGTCCTAATCTTGTTAGTTGCTTATCGCGTAGAAGCTGATTTACATCTCTAAAAATCCCGGCTGCCCTTTTCTGTTCCTCATTTAATTTTATTAATCGCACATTCTGGCACAGGAGCAGATCTGCATTCAAAATGTGGGTACATCCTTGATTTATACAATGCAAAAAGTACTCTCTTCTGGTTTGTTCTCAGCCCTCATCCTGAATTCCTAACATTGTTTCTCGTCTTAACCATTGCTGAGCACTGAGCTGGCATTTTTAGGGAGCTATTCACAGTAAATCCCACATCTCTTTATCTGGTTGACAAGAGCTAAACCAGAACCCCTTACTGTTTACATATGATGTAGGCTGTCTTTTCCTAGACTGCTGCTTTGAATTCACTTGCATAAGATTTAATCTACTATTTCGTAATCTAATATTGTGCTTTTTCAATGTCCGTGTTTCAGCCTCAACTATCTTGAAAAATTATATTTCTCAGCAAACTTTCTTGCTTTCCTGTTTACTGCTGTTGTTCATATTTTATAATCCTTTGAAGAAGCCATATGGCCTTTTTTCAAACCAGAAAACACCTATAGTGTAAAAGGTAAACTAATTATAACGTGTGGAATTTATGAACAACAGACGAAACCCCCCCTAATTCAGCAACTTCAGCTCTGATTGTATATAATGATATTGCTGCTTATGTCAGTGTGATAAACAAATGAGTGAGAAGGTATAGCCTTTGAGATAGAATTTGCATATGCAAAAAGATACTATTTATTGGGATCACAGAGTTTCTAACTACTCAGGCAGCAGTTTCACCGACCAAGTAATTGGATCTGTGGACTGTTGCCAAATGGGGAGATTCCAGTCTCTGCACACCTCATCCACGAGTTGAGGCTCCCTGCTCCTTCCCCTGCATTGATCAAGAAGTGCTGGGGCTGTGAGATTAGTCATGAAAACATAGAAATCTGACTCCCCGTGCAGTGTCATGACTGCCAGATCCAGTGGGAGAGAAGGGACAGGAACGTGCAGCTGGGACTGAAAGGGCAAAAAGGGACTGTCCCTTTGGCAGCAGCATATAATTAAATGGTGTTACATGTATTCTGAAATGGCACCTAAGCCCTAAAGCAAAGCAGCACTCCTACTTTTTATTTACAGAGGAGAAACATGAGGTGCAGAGAACTTAACCAAATCCACGCTCTTTCTCCATGTGACAGTCAGGAATGTAGCTCAAATGCTCTGAAGCTTTACCCCTAGACAAAAATCATTAACTGCTTGGCTGCATTATTAGACCTGTGACTGGCTTTGAGCACATCACTTGTGATTGTTATGCAGGTTAGAATTCATCCTGCTTATGCTGAAAGTGAAAGCTGGTGTCAGGAAATTAAGCTAAAAAATGAAAAGTTCTCTAATGAAATACAAGGACCAACTCGGTTAAATCTGTCTGACAGTGTCTACGTCTAGTAAGAATAACTTCTTTTTAGCCTAATTCTGTAACTTCCATGAATTGAAAAGACCTCTGCAACCTCTTAATTATAAATAGGTAAATGGAGCTGGCGTTCTCAGTGGGAAAGCACACTGGGTGGCACACATCTAATGCAGCGCGGGTGAGGCAACAACTCTGGAGCTGATGGCAGGAGTGAAGGCGGGGGAAGAGAGCAAGGTATGAAGGCAGATAGTGATTAAGGCTGCCTGATAACAGCAGCCTTTTTGCTGTTTGTTTACTTTTGTAGTATCAATGGGAAATCGGAATAACAGGTTCAGGTTAAGCTTATTAAAATAAAGCAGCTCAAACTGTTTGAAGATAGATGCTAACATAACTGAAAGCAACTATACAGTGTATCAACAGCTGCTCCAGTATGACATACTGATATTCATAATGACATTCATTTATTCTGAAATGCTAACGAAGACCAAGGGTGTTTGTGCCTTGTAGTAAATAGCTGTGGTAAGAATATAATTTATATGGCTTATTGCTTTGAAAGTTTTCTACTGCATGAAGTTATTGCGAAAGAATAACTCTATATTCTCTCCTTCTATGAAAAATGTTTTCTTGAAACTTATTCTTTCTTTTCCTTGAATGAGGAATGCAGTATTCAATGTGAAAACTACCTGTTTTCAGAAGAAAATAATTGATTTTTCTCATAGCCTACACAAACAATTATTTATAATACTGCTCAACATTGGCTACCTAGCATTTTATAGCCTTGTCAAGTCTTCTTTTATAAAACATTATTTTCACTATGTTCTGAATTTTTTTGGAAGACTGCTTAGGTTTCTGGCCCAGCAGAAGAATTAAATTTATGCAGGATTATCAAATTCTACAGTACTAGCTACTTCCAAGAGGTACTTTCTTACCAGGAACTCAAACTGCAAAGTAAAGGTAATTAGAACATACTGGCTTTTTGCCAAATTCCAAGGTAGGCTTCCTAGGCAAGCATCAGTTCAAATGTTTCATCCTAGTGGTTTTACAGCAGTTCCACTTTTCTCTAGGAAAAGCTATTTTATAGAAAGGGAGTCTTAGCAATCCTTACTTTTTGACTACTGTAATATTTATTGTTCCATATCACTAGGCAGCAGTAGCATATGTTGTTGTAAATTCTTTCCATTGCTCACAAAGCCATACAAACATCTTGAAGCTTTCCTCAGAGAATTCTTAACTTCCTACAAAAACAAGGAACAAAAAGCTACCAGGAAAAGTAACCAGAAGACTTTTTAATCACTTGAGTCTATTTCCTATTCCTAAGAGCAACTAGGATTTTCCACACACTTAAATACTCAAGTAAATTATACGGTCTGCATTAAACTGAGTAAGTCTATGATCTATTATCTTTTATGAACTACATTGTGTCAAATATGAGAATAGATCCTATTTCTTACCCATACTCAAAGACTTCCTAGGACTGCTACAGAAATGGAAATTCTTCTTGAATAGGCCTGTTTTATCTTTCGGTCACTTAGACATGAAATTTCATTGTGTTTTTCAATTGTATGAACTAACTGCCATCTCTCACTCCTTTTGAGAAATAAAAGCTGCTTAAGTCTCATATTTTAAATATAAAATACTAGCTCACACATGTGCACAATAACTCAATGTCTTTAACTCAGTTTACTGTAGTAACATTCACTACTCTCCTCCAGATACCAAAGGAATTGGGATATACCATAATATCAGATTCCACCACTTTGAATATTTGCAAGGACAAATTGTTGCAGTTATGGTAGTGCATGGTGCTAAAGCTTTGCATTGATAATCTTTAAATACTCTAGACTGCTCTAAGGTGTATTCAAATTAAAATATAATTGCACTAAGGCTTGGCACGTATTGTTACATATTTGTGCATTTAGAAGTAATGGCCCACCTTGGAGAGAATCCGGAAGCAAAGCGGAATGCCAGGTGCATCTGGAAGAGATGCATTTTCTTTCTTACAGTCAATTTACTAATAGGAGTTTACTAAATTTAGTAAATTCTGTCCTCTGATACTGATAGGTAATGTGTGTGTTGGTGTGTTTTGTTTTTTGGGTTTTTTTTAATCCTCGTGTTCTAAGGTTGTGTTTGCTTTTGGATTTGTTTTTTTGTTGTTGTGTGGTTTGGGGCTTTTTTACCCCCCTCTTCTCAAAATTCTATCCTAAATCCTGCCTTCCTACATCTCTGTGAGCTACATGAAGATGGGTAGGAAAGCATAATTGTACAGGTTACAGGGGGAAGTGCAGTAAGTATACATAAAGTTATAAAACTAAACCATGTCAGTAATATGCTTTTCTACGATAGCACTAAAAATCTGAGGTTAGACCTTTGTTTCAATGGAAATTGCCTGAAATCTCCTAGATATAAACAAACCAGGTGACAAATATATATATTATGATAAATTAAATATATTATACACTAGTAAGGTATGCTGTATTTCAAATATTCTGGAAACTTGGTTATAAAAATATGCAATATCTAAGAATAAGCATAGTTGACTGTACGTTATCAAATGCTAAAGAAGCCTAGGGAAACAAAAAGGCAAATAATTTTGCTTGCATTCTTGTCAGCTAAGAGCATGACCCTACTTGAAAACGTGATAAATCAAAATCCATTACTTAGGGAAATAACTTTATTGCTTTGTACTGAATGTTTCACCCAAATGTTTAGTTAAAATAGCTAAATTTGAAGTCTGTGATCCTGAAAGCTACAAAAAGGCAGACCATTTACCCAGAGAGCGCTGGGTCAAAGCTTTTGAAGGCTGCATGCACCACCGTAAGATACCTTTGGTCATACCGTTTCTTATTTGCTGCATGGCCTTCGAAAGAGAAGGAAAAAATCCACTTTAGTTTGTTTTTAAAAGACAGTCTTAAAAGAAGTGTATCTGTCAAGTATGTCCTGAAGGATGTCTCAGCAATTGATCCTCCTTAGATAGCAATAATGCTTTTGAGTTTCACCCTACTCACCTCAGGAAAGATTTAGCATTACTTCAATTACAGAACTATCATAAAGCACCACTGACCCTATAATACTTTAAGTAATACTCCGTTTCGAATTAAAGTAATAGCATGGCACATATAAAAAAGAATTACAATGGTGGTATGTTGAAGTCATCAACCGACAAGTTGGAATTGTAAGTAAATATATATTAGGTACTGGCAATAAGAATTTGCTGTTCCTTTCCCTCTGTCAACTTTATATACAATTAGGGAAAAAAACCTACCCTTTTTTTCATTTTCCATCTGAAAGTTAGCATGTGAACATAGAACCAGGATATTCCAACTCACAAAGATGTTAGCAACACTTACTGTATGAAAAACAGGGCTCTAGTGCCCCCCAAAAGATTTTGCTGCTTTCTTTTATTCAGCTTGACTATCAATGAAACAGCTGTCTCAGTAATAATGTTTCAGCAGTTACTTAAGCTGTTATGTCACTGTTCTGCTTCGGTGAAATGCAGAAGAAAGGCTTACATAATTTCTTGCTAATAGAAAGCTTCTGTCTCCACCAGAAGCAAGTCTGAAGTTAAGGAATGTCTGCATAAATTAATCTGAATACATCTGAGTATTAGATAAACATCTTGAAAGTATTAAAAAATACTCAGGTACAACCAGACATGTCGATACTCATTTCTCTGCAATTGCTGAAAGATTTAACAAATCTACTAACACAGCATACTAGAGTTTTGCAGTGAGGCATAGCAATAGACTTGTATGTTTGCATTCCTTTGACCTGATGTCTTTGCTAATTACTGTTCAAGTAATTTAGTTGTTTTGCTCATAGCATTGTTTTGGGTTTTTATTATCTTGCAAAAAAGAAATTTAAGAAGTTCTTGAAAAATAAGACTAAAATGAACATCTTCTTGTGTTAGAAACTTTAAACATAATTAAATTGACTTTTCCCTTGGAGGAAAAGCATATCCTGATGCATATAATCAGTTCAATCACCACTGTGCAGTCCAAGAGAAATGAATTTGCAACAAGAAAAAAGCCTTAACATATTACAAACATCTGACAAAAACATCTCCCACCTTTTTAATCAGAGACTGAATTAGCCATATACATATGCAATTATTTTTTTAAAATAGCATACCTACACTGGTGTATCATCCTACAGAGCTTTCACATGCTGAAATCTACCGATGCGTTCGGCTGCTAACAAGAATAATGCTGATACCTGTAACAGAGACGGGGTCCATTAGCACATACTGAAACTTTCCTCAATGCACCTTAGTCTAGCCCTGAAATACTACGTATCGGCATACTTTATACAGATATATTATGAATTTTTACGGCTACCAAGCTTAATCGGCTTAATAACAAAAATCTTTCACTGCTGTCATATTTTCTCTTAGTATGTCGTTTCTGAAGTGACGTGCTTACAACATAATTTTTAATTGTCATACCCTTCTAAGCACAATGTGCTCTATAGGACACTGAGGTACAAAGTATCAAAGGCAGCTAAAGCATGAGTATATTGCCAAACGTAATGTATGCCTTTGATCACCTATCTCTGTTTATCTCAATGTTTGAGATGAACTTGAAAGACAATGGATAAATAAGCTTGTGCTGAAAGCCAAATACTTCTTTTTTTCTTACGTTGCATAGCTTTTTATAACAGAATCCAGTAAATCTAAGTTCCATTTCTCTTAGTACATCAATGTATGCACATGGCTAAAATGGACTTTTAATTTGTCTTCTTGCCAGATACATTGAACCTTCTGAATGATGCCAGGTATTTATAACCTTATACTTATATTCTAATTAGTCTGGCTTTATCTGGGAGTAGCAGTGCTGGGGAGCAGCTTGGATAGATATGCTGGCTAGACTGCTTTGGGTTCCCTTGTCTCTCAGAATCTACCTTTGATAAAAGCCGAGTCTGACATCAAAAAAGAACGTGAGTGTTTCTGTACACAATACAAATATATGACAAGAAGAATAGGTTCCTTTTCAGAAATACTGAAAAAAAAAAATGGCTTTTTTATGAAAAACCCCAATAGGATTTATGAAAAGACAGAGGGAAATATAATTTCTTCTTTTGTTGCCTATCATCCCTCCATGTGTGGTGAACACACATACACACTCAGATACAGTCAGATACATGTGTATGTACACACACCTTTCTATTTGACCCTATCGCTACTGATTCAATACTTGTGATTCTTCATATAAAACTGAAATATTGCTGTCATCCCAATGTACTTCATTACAATTAATAAATTCCAGAGAAACTAAATATTGAATGCAGTTTGGTTACCACACACTGGAAGTTGTCCGTGCACAGGAAAAATAATGCATAGCTTGAGATCATGCCAAATCAGATGATCAGTCTCTTTATGTAGCCCTGTATCAGGTATAATAATAATAAAAAAATAATCTTCTGCAGCTGAGCAATTATATATTCAGGCTAGGTTTGAAAAATGTTTGTCAGGGAAGAGCTATTTATGCTTTGTTATTTTTAAACTGTAGTACCTAGCTCTGAATAGATTTTATTGTGGTTAGACTTTTTCAGAAAGTCAAAATAAACCCAATAAACCAGTTTGGTTAGGTTTCAAAAATAGAACACATGTATAAATCAAAGTGCTGTATTTATTGTCTATGAAGGAGGAATGACTGTTCAAATAGCAACAAATTAAAGCCTAGATTATTATTTTTTTTTTTTCTCCCTGTTGGAGCTCCAATAATGCTTGTTCGGACTGAGTGTTTATTCACTGTGCAGGTGGCACTCATCAGTTCAGCATCTCCACATTAAATGTATAAAAAATGATTTTCATGCTTTGATATCCTCAGTATACAGTGGTATACCAATTGACTTAGTGCATTTGTCTGCTGCTGCTCTTTGAAGCTTATTAAGTTCCGTCTGTGACAAAAGGAATGTTACCCAGATTCTCAGTCCTTCTACTGGGAATCTAACTGCTATCCCTCCAATAAACTTCCAGCTACAAGGGGAAAAAAACACTGCTATGGCTACCTCATAAAATACAAGTGTACCTGTCACACAGTTTCACAGTCATCGCTTTAAAACCATATTGCTTTAATGATATTTATATTTTTTTTTTCAGTCTGCTTGTACCGTGTTTGCAAACAAACAGGTAGCCAAGGTCCATAAGAGCAAATGAGTCAATGGACACGGGCTGAGTCACGCAGCAGGGACCTGCAGTCTGTAAGCAGAACCTGTGCTTCTCATCTCAGGTTTCAAAGTTATGACCCGCATTCTTATGTGTCACAACTTCTTTTTACACTAGAAGAAAATTAAATCTTGGCAATAAGTACTGCAAATGAGTATCTAAAATTCAGAAAAGCAACTTAACGCCTCCTGTCTGGAGAAGAGTCTGAGAGAACTGGATGGGGTAGTGCAGTGCCTCTGAATTTTCCTAGAAGCAAATTGCATTGCCCTGAAATTGGAGAAGCAGAAATTCTCTGCTGCGCTGCATGCAATGAGCCCAGAGACACTGGATATCTATAATACCATAAATTACACTAGGAGCATATGGAGGACTGAAAACTGGTACAGAGTTTTTTGAAAATTTTAAGAATGTTTCATCTAAGATTATCAGCAAAGAAAGGCTAATATAACTTTTTTTTTTTTAGTACAAGATTATTGCTTACTATTTATAGAGCTGCTCTCAGAATAATTTACTTAATACTGTAAGGCTTAATGAAAATATGTTTCAATTTTACTCTGAAGTGTTCCTACACAAACTTGCATTGAAAAATGTATTGCAACTGACGTTTTCATCAAATATTTTTATTGTTAAGTTTATACAAAGATAACCCAAGAACCATAAGAGTACCTAATAGATGGATTATAGCATTAAAGATGGAATTGGTTCTGGAAGAATACACAAATCTGGGGAGGATTATAGTCCTTGACGTTACAAAGAATTGCATATGTTTTTTAGATAAACATGTTTCCTAAATGAAAGTGTTAAAGCAGTAAAAAAGAAGAAAGAAAGGGAAAAAAATAGAGAGAATAACTTAAAATTATATACAGAATGAAGTGGTCAACAGAGAAGGCAAAACTTGTTTGCAGTACTGTGGAGGCAACCATGGCACCATGTGTTTACCTCAGGCAGTGTGTCTCACTCCTGTGTGTGTGTCTGTAAAACATAACAGAAGCAACTTTGTATGACAGCTCTTGGTAACTGTCTTTAAAGCACTTAAATCGGCTCAACCCTGCAAGTGAATAAATTAAAATGAGTTTAAAAATAGATACTGAAGTATGTAGTAACAACAGCATATATGAGGTTTGTATCAGCCGGTCCATTCTGTATCATAAAGTATATGACTTTACACTGAGACAAAGATTTACTGAAGAAGATCCCTGTGGGTTAGAACCTGCAGATACACAAGCCTACGCCACCCCGTCTCAGCCTGACTGACTTCCCTGAGTTCTCCAAGTGCAAGAATTGGTTAGATGGATCTGGTTCCAGAATCCAGCCTTTCCAGGGAAGTAATGAAGTCACTACATGCTTAATCTATGACTGATTATAAAGACTGAAGCTTTCGGAAGGAGGTGTCTCTTGGGTTGTGCCTACGGGAGTCAAGTGCTGTTTTCACAAGGAAAAAAACTCCCAAGATTTAGGTTCACAATTTGGCTGAAGAGGTGCTGAACAGAGTGGATAAAGGTATGCACCGTAGCCAGCTCAATATCAAACACATTTAGTTGGATATGGATAAAACAGAAAGTTAAGAGTTTGTTCAGGCTAAAACAACAAAAATAATTAATGTGAACAAACTGTGCTATGGTTTCCATTCCAGGAAAACAAATTTACTGCTTTAACAGCTTCATATATAAGATGTCCTATTGTTGTAATGTATGCAATTTATATTCTACAATGCATGAAAAAACCCAAACAAACTATAAATTACATTCCCACCCCTCAAATCACTTCAGTGACCCAAGGAGATATTAAAGTCTTTCAGCTGAAATATAAAATATAAATAGTTTAGGCACCATCATACAAATAAGATATTCCTTATTTGGAGTACTTCTCTCCTAGGTTGCTATTGTTTGATTTGTTCAAGGCCGCTTTCTTCATGGCCTCTGTATGTTGGACTTCATTTGTATCTAACTTGACTTAAATTTTTCCTAAGCAATGTTACTTACTCAAAAACAACCAAAAAAAATTCTTATGGGGGAACAAGAGAATAATATATAGCATATATAAAAATAACATGCTTTGAATGTGGCTCAGGTTGAATAATCCTGGATAAAATGGCAACGTTTGTCTATAGCAATCCTTGGCTTAAAAAGCAAGGGCATAATAATTGATACCCAAAATTCATAATAATGTGTATATACGTTCCTTCCTTTTCCAGCCAGCATTACAGTCCTAATTGTTGCTGCTCATTCTGGAGCTTATAGGTATTTCAAGTACTAAAGATACAATTAAAGTTATACAATGTCACTTAAAACATTGTATACTTTTTGAGACTCCCCAGGTAATCACAGTTCAATAGACTGGGAGTACATGAATACGGCACATAGCAAACTGAACCACAACAAATACAGGATAGGTTTAAATTTTACGCGCTTCTTTTCAGCAGTCGCTATTAAAACTCTTCCAAAAGACGGTCGTTCAGCATCACTCGTTCAATTTTTAACTATGAGGAAACTGAATTCTCTGAAGCTGAGATGGCTTTGCCCGTGTGATGTACCCACTGGAGGAAAAGGAGTTCCCAAGTCTACAACCACTGCACAGATTTACCCGATATCTTGAGATAATAGTTACTGTCACTAACTCAGCCCGCTCGAAGCCCTGGTGGCACTGGTTCTCATTCTCTTTTTCACTCCTCAGGCTGCTTTTTATAGAGGCAGAAAACAGCTCCCATGGTGAAAATGTAAGATTTGATTATATGCCTGGACAAATGAAAGTCAAATACCTGGACATTCACATGTTAAATCTATTGTAAACACAACCACTAAACACAAACACAGACCAGATCAACCTCAGGAAGAATGCTAATAACTTTCAGTTTATTTTGGAAAGTTTTTTCAACCCCCCCCCAACTTTAGTGCTGTAATGTTTGAGCTTCTTTGCTTCATTCCTTGTTTGCTTTTCTTTTTCTTTCTTGTAATTATTTTATTTCTTTTCATGTGCCACATTGTTTAACTATCTGAAATTTGGCTTGCTTTCCTCCGTATCTGTGTGCATTTGTTCCATGACTACAATCCTTAATCCCTCTATTCTTTTAAAAGAAGTTTAAAACATTATGAATTGTCTTCTGTCAAAACCACCTCTTCTGGACATGGTTATCCCTCTTTTCTTTCCCTGTTTCTTTTTAAGCTTCTTGTGGCGTGCTCTTATTTGTATTTTACATTACAATATTTTAAGCTTCTTTTACGTATTTTGCCAAAATCTGTACTACTGTCTACCATACAACATGGATATGCTTAGTCTTAAGCCACCTGAATATTTATTGTACGTGCTGCTTTCCATTTATTTGTTTCCCCTGGGCCAACTCTCGCAGTCAGATACGTGGATACAATTCCTATTCAAGTCATGTAAACTGTGTATGCGCATCAGGGGACACCTATGTGACACTTAATAGAAAAGCTATTCTATTAGAATTAGAAAAGAATGATTCACATTCGTAATTTATGCCCTTGGTAGATACCTTCTTGGTCTGGATTTGTTTTTCTGGGTTTTTTTGGTAGGTCTGAGCCCATGGCAACGGGGAGGAGAAAAAGAAGAGAATAAACACTTTTCCTAATAGAAGGTTTGAAATCTCCATGTGGTTTTTCTTATGAGAGTGCTACAAAAGTTTAGTTAAATCTTTCTTTTGGCAGTGGCCTCTAAATTGAAGGCATTATCACACTGGAATAAGTGGGTAACCTCTAGAAGATACAGGAATAAAGTGCTGAATCACAGTGTTCTAGAGACACAGAAATTTCTGTTTCAGCCTTCTAGAGCTGCTGGTTGCCATCCCCATTTCAATCTCCGATTACTTGGCAACCACACCTCTTCCTGGAGGGCACCAGTAGCTGAAGACTTGGTATGGTTTTTTTCTTATTCAGTGCTTAGGAGAGGCAAGCCCAACAGTGCTGCTTTTTTTTTTTCCTTGCCCTTGCTATGCCTCTATGAGGTTAATGTGACTTTAGCTGAACTCAAGCCTCGGTTAGTATCAGAATAAACCTTCTTCTGTAGAGAAATCCCAAATAAGGCTGAGAGAATTTTGCTGGAGGCTCTTTTTAGAGAAATGCTTTTATAATTAACAATTAATGTAACTTATATGACTGTAAATGCAACCATGTATGCTCTTTAAAAACAGTTCTAGGAGAAATGTTTTACTTTGCAATGGCTAACCTTAGTTTTGTTTTGGGATGATAAATTAACTGTTTTAATATGCAGCACCGTACGTTTTCAAAGCCTGATCTAAAATAGGTTAGTTTGTGGTGCACTGGCAGTACCTTAAGAGACAGCAGAGTCCTTCAGTATCTTTACTCTTCTTACGTGGAGGCTGGGCCGAGTTACACACAGGGGATTGCTGCCTGACAGCTGTTCCTTGTCTCCTCCAGGAAAAGAGGTTGCACGCTATTTCTTCTTTTTTTTTTTTTTTCCTTCTCCTTTCTCCCCAGATACCTCTCCCAGCAGTTCACACCCCACCCCTCTCAGCACGTACCGCCCCTTGGGAATTTCTGTCTCTTCCCTTCAGAAACAGGGCTCGCTTTCCAACAGGTAAGACGGACGGGCCCCAGCTCTGCGGCCGAGGCAGAGGGTGGCCTGAGGAGCGGAGGGGAAGGGGCGGCCGGGCCCGCAGGGCCCCGCCGCTGCGCCCACCCCCCTCAGCTCACTCCCTGCCGATGCACCCCTCTTAATTAATGGCCAAACAACCGAGAGATTTTAGCCTAGGCAGGACTGAAGGGAAGCGAATTTGGCGGCAGCGCTCCGGGTCCCTCAGGAGGCCTGAGAGGAGGGGGCTCGGGTGGCCTGAGGGGCTCGGCGGGCCCGCTCCAGCTCTCCCGTAGAGGCAGAGCTCAGCCTCTCCGCCCCCGGATCGTTTCACCGAGAAGGGGGGAGCGAGAGGCGGCGGGAGCGCCTCACCTTCCCTGAGCGGCCGAGCGGGGGCAGCCCGCTGCGCCTCAGCCACCGCTCCCAAATGGCGGCCGGCGGAGGGGAGGAGCGGCGTCGATCGGCAGCTCGGCGCTCCGCCGGCAGGCCGAGAGGCGGGGAGGAGGAGGAGGACGGGAAGAGAAGGGGAGAGAGGCGAAAGGGAAGGAGCCGAGCGCCGACGGGTCGATGGGCGGAGGATAAATGTCTCGCTGAGTGTGAGGCCGCCATTTTAGATGAGGAACGAAACGAACGGCGCCGAGCGGGGCGAGAGCCTGGAGGGAGCCGCCGGGGGGGAGTGACATAGGTAGGAGCGGCGGGGGACGAGGCAGGGGGCTGGGGAGAGGAGGGGTCCCCCTCCTCCCCTCTCTCTTCGGCTCCTCTTCCCTTAGTGCTGGCGCCTGGAGCGGCGCCGGCTGCTCCCAGCGGCGCCTCAGCCCCGGGCGCGCTGACCCGGCCGCCGCCTCGGCCGTGAGGGAAACCAGCGCGGGGGACGGCGGCTGACAGAAGTCGGTGGGAGAAGGAGCGGGGCAATCCGCCATCTCCCTACCTGCGGGTCGCGGCTCATCGCCGAGCCCGCTGGGGCCGGGGCTCCCTCCTCGGGAGGAGCGGTTGCGCGGCGGCCCGGGTCGGAGAGCGGGGAAGGTGCCAAAAACCCCGGGGTGGGGGGTGGGGGGGGTGTC
>JAOXNO010000003.1:21641117-21679038 GCA_028565335.1 Limnodromus scolopaceus | reverse complement strand
GCCAAAAACCCCGGGGTGGGGTGTGGGGGGGGTGTCCGCGTCCCGCAGGGGAGGGGGGGTGCGCGGTGGCCGCCGCCTGTCAGCGCCAGCGCGGAGCCCCGCAGCCGCCCCCCGGAGCCGAGGCGGGTGTGGGCTGGGGCCGGGGCTGGAGCCCCGCACCGCCCGGCCGGCGGCGGGATGAGCAGCGGGCATCCAGGAGCGAGCACCTGGATCGGTGCCCTGGCGGGGGGGGAGCGCCCGGCGCTGGCTCGGCCGCCCCGGGGCTCCGCTCCGCCCCTCCGCGGGCAGCCCTCGGCGTCTTCCAGCGGGGACCCCCCGGCCGTGCTGGGGCCGTGGTCTGCGCTCCCGGAGCCGGGGACGGAAAATGCGTTTAAGTTTCATTAGCATAACTGAGTGCATGCTGCTTAGGCATTCTTCGCTTGGAGCCGCTTGCTTGGCTTTTTTTTTTTTTTCCCCCTCGACTTAGATTCAGTTTTAAAAAAAGCATTTGAAAGCTGGAGTGCGATTCTTTGCTTTCCCAAGGTCGCTGAAACTGTTACAACTTTGCCATCTATAAATGGTGTTACTCCAGAGCCACGGATCAAAGACCACGCTTTCTGGACTCTTTTTACCTACAATCTAAATATATGCACCTATATAAATATATAAAATAAAGTATATTTTAGCTTTATATAACTACAAAGCTGCCCATGCTCCCAGCAGCACGTCTCTTGTCTCTTGCCCATTGTTCATCTTGCCAACGTCAGGCTAAATAAATCGGGTAGAATTTTTTTTTTTTTGGCCTTTTAAGTGGCATCCATAAATACAGAGACCTTACCTGGGACAGTGAGACCTCAAAACCAGTTGTAGTGGAATTGCTACAGCACAGCGTGCATTCCAGATGCAATTGCAGGTTGTCAATTATGTTGTAGGTACGCAAACCAAGAAGAGTCTGTAACAGAGTAAAACTAAGATTCTTCAAAAAACGAAGCCCACTTAAAATATCTGAAAACAGTTTTGTATGAAAGACTTTGAAAATGCCTTTTATTGTAATGGTTCTGAAAAACTCAGCTCCAGTTATTGCCCAAAGGATCACTGCATTGAGTAAAACCAGGATGTAATTTGAATGGATATGCTTATCCTTTAGGACACGTCTACAGTGCTGGTGCAGAAGAAGAGATTGAATTGGTGAATGTGAGAGTTAATTTCAGGCGGTTCAGTGAAATCTGTTCTGTGGACACCCATTCAGACTGAAAGTGGCTTTAATTTAGTTTGCCTTAATGAATATTTTTTATAGGTAAACCCTAAGGCTACAATTAATCATAAAAAAAAGGCATGGATCTGTATATATATGTTCATGAAATGGATGACTGATTAACATGGCAAGCAATTTAATCTTAGATTATTAAATCAGATGTGAACTTGCTTACTTGGGTTGGAGCAGTGGTGCTTTCAGAAATCTGGAATGTGTTTTTCATATGGTTTGTTGCCATACTTAATATCTTCAGGACTAGACAACTTATTGTGCAACACTGCTGACTAACCTGCTTTGAAAGAAAATCTGGAAGTAGCAGAGAAAATACCTATTTTTTTTTTCCAAAGAATACATAGAACTTTTTTTTTCAGTTGAATGCCTTTGCTGTGTACATAAAATTTTCCATTTTTTATTCTTTAACAACAATGAAGACTGTTCAAATTACATGTGAAGTTACTGCTGTCTCAGGGCCTGAACTTACTACAACTTATTAAAATAACTCATATTTCATAAACCACAAACATGACCCACGGAAATCATTGGTCAGCATTTCTTGGTATGCCAAATCAGCACTAGTTTCTTCTGGGACATATACTCCCCTCCTCCCCCCAGTTTATTTATTTGGCTCCTTCACTTTTGGGAAACCAGGAGTTGAGGAAGAAAACAAGTTTTCCTTGTTTTCTGTCTTGGAAAACAAATTAAATTGAGGTGATGAGAGCTGTTGGTTCTAAAACTTCTGCAGCAAATGAGAACCAAAAGCTGTTAGGTCAGATTACTATGTATAGATGCAGGAGTTGTGCTAATAAGTTAACTTTCGTGCTATAGATACAGAATGTTTGAATTATTTTTATATTACTAATAAAGTTATGAGAGCAAATGAACTAACAAAGTTTGCTCAAAGTTTGGTACCAATTTGTGGTTGCATCTCTGGTCATCTCGGCTGCAAATGTACCGTCTTCCTCTTCCGTGACACCTTGAGTCGTTTCCTTGGCCACGCTTTTGCAATACCTCTAGCACCCACTGCTTCCCCATCTTTGCTATTACCTTCCTTAAACACCATACATACATTCTTCCGTGCGTTGGCTTCCTATTTCCATAGCCTGTGGGAATTTCATCATCTTGATGCCTTTTTTCTAACCGTTTTGTTGAAATAAGGTAATATCTCTAGGAGTTGCTGGAGGAGAGGCAGAAGGACAGCCGGGTGGCATCGGCACCTCAGACCAGTTGCCTAGGAAACAAGGGGAGCATTATTTTTTTGTGTGTGCAGGTGAATTTCCAAAACTTCTGTGCAAATTCAGCTTGAAACAAATGGATAATTGAGAAGGATGGTTGTTTTCTAAGAAATAAGTTCCTGGACCATCTTCTGACTTAAAAATGTAGAAATCTAAAGACTGTGTAACTGTGTGAGGAGAAATGGAAGCAAGTGTTCTATTTCTCATCAAAACATCAAATTTCCTCAGTCAAAATTATCTTTACTTGGGAAGTAACAAACATAGTCAAAGCAAGATTAAACCTTGTGATTTAACTAAAATTTCAAGCACAATAATTTATGCACAATTTCAGTAAGTTTCACATAAGATTGATTTGTAACCAAGCAGGATGTTTACATCCACATCATACGGATTTCGATTGGTTTTGTGTAATTGCTTGTGCAAAAGCCTTCAGTATTTTCTGGTGTGAAATATATCCATTGTGTATTGAATAAATTGTGGAAACATCTTGTCAGCTTAGAAATCGATTGAGAGAAGAGTTGATAGAACACTAGGAAGTCGGGTAAAAATGCTGGTTTTATGACAAATTAACAAGGTGTTTTAGCACTGAGCATGAGTTCATGAGTTTGGAGACAGCATGAAGTAGATACAGCTTCCTCTTTCTATGGTACTCTGTATGGGTAATCCACATAGGTATTTAGTGATATTCCTAATTTTTCTGAAAAGAAAGTCTGTTTTGGACAAACTTCTGTGACTAATTCTCAGTGCTCCGTTGGCTCTTGCTGCGTACACTATTTTTTGTAACCAGCCATTTTGCTTTGAAAAGCAGCTGGCGCGTGTTTATTCCTTTAGTGACTTGAATATTGTGTTTGTGCTGGAAATGTCATCTCTTTCACACAAAGTTGATTTTATTTTATTGCAGCAGCGCGGACTGACCTTTTGCAGTTTAATCAAATATGGTCATTCCGTGTACTGAAATGCTGCGGTGCATGCAGTAGATGAGGATAAACAAAGCGCAGTTCTTGAGTCATTTGTAAAAGAGTAAAGCAATTTTCTTGATAGACTTCAAAGCTACAAATTATAACTGATAATTAATAAATAGAAAGTTTACATAAGTGAGTATTCTTTTTTCAGGGTTTTAAGTGACCTAAGTCAATGTGATTGAATTATATATTTTCCAGCGGTTTTTGCTTGCTTATGGGGAATTATAAGTTGGTTTTTTTATTTTATAGCTAAGATTTTGACGGGCAAAGCTGTGGATTTGTGTAGGACAATAGGGCGGCAAGTGCAGGTGGTTGGATTTGTTTGCAGTTGCAGGTGTGTCCGTGTTCTGCCGTGTCCCCTGTGCGTGTTCCAAAGGTACCCTGCCGTGAGCCAAGCGGGAGCAGCAGCACGGGTAAATCAAAGCTCCTTGCTTTTAACTTCAGGCAAAAGAGTTTTAGAATTGCCTTGCAAATGATGGCTGCGTGCGGTGAGGGTGTAAGTCACTCTGCCTTGGTTTGGTTGTTGGGTTTGTATTTTTATTTTTTTTTTTTTTGCACCCATCTGAAAATCTGCAAACGGGACCTGTATCTCCAGCTCTTCTGATACAATCCCCTTTTTATGTTGTTGTTGTTGTTGTTGTTGCTCTGGGTTTCGTTGCTCTGTGGAATCATTTCTCTTGCTGTGTTGTGGCTCGGCAGATGTTGGGCTGATTACGGTAGCGCTGCCTCTTTTCTCTCACTCCCGTGTTCCAGGGCTTCATTTCAGATTTTGGCTTATGTTGCATGCTTGCTGTTGATTTGACCCGAAAATACTTCATTTCTGACAAGCAGCTGACAAAAGGGTGTTAATTAATATGGCATTCCAATTGAAATACGTAGTATCGGCTAAGAGCAGTTGAGACATCTTGTATATTTTTAGTTCACAAGCTAGAGGGAGGTTGCTTCACGAACTTGCAGCTGGGTGTGGCATGGGGTTAACCATATTAATTAAAGCTGGCTCAGAGGTTTAGACTCTAAAAAAATGGCTCAGAGCCCCCATTACGGTCTGCTGTTACATAAATTTTTCAAGCTAGAGTTTTGAAAATGAGTGTTTTAGGAACACCTTACGGGAGAGACTAGCAAGAGGGAGATGCGAGGTAGCCTGCAACTAGCAGACAGATGTCTTTAATGCCTTTGTAGGGCTAACATTTAGGTCTATATTGAGAAGCTTTAATATATGAATAATCTTCCTTTTTATTTTTCTCTAATGTCTTTTATTTTGCTGGTCATTTGCTTCCACTGCGTTGGAAGTTGAGTTCCTCTCAGCTCTATCAGTAATTTGTGCTAGTTTTTGCATATTCCACTTTCTTGTTCCATTCTCAAACATTTAACAGTGTTTGCTCAAAGTCTGGTCATGCTTTTAGTGTTTTCTAGAGTGGTTTTTTTCTATTAGCGTACCACAAAAGGCACTGCTTTCTCTTTACTCTCTTCTTACCTGTGGAAGAGATGAAGTATATCCCCCACTGTGACTGCTTGTTGGATGAACATGTAACTTATCATCCTTTTTGCTTTATTATGTAATTTTCCCTGCGTAGAAGAAACTACGTGTGAGATTTTACATATGAAGGAAGCGTAGTGAAACAGGTGAAGATATGTGTACTCCCTTGTGTTTGCGTGGAGTTGCGACAGAAATGTAGGAACTCAGAGAAATAGTCCTCCAAAGTACTAGAGCAAATGTAGGGAGGACCATTGGGTTGGAAGCTTCAGTGGTGGCAATGTGTCTGGGGAGAAAAAATGCTAGTTAATAATATTTTAACCATTTTTTTAAAATTCCTAATTTATTGCTACCCCAAAAAATGCTAGTTGTGTTATTTCCAAATGATTATCATGGAAAGTACAATGTTTTTATAGATTAATGTCACTGAATTTGGAGATGAAAGTGCCTGTAATTACCTCTCTAGCTTCCAGTTGGAAAGGTGTATTTGGATTTACAGTGACACCTGGGTGGTTTTATTTAACTTTATTTTAGAAACTGTGATCCAAGTGTCACTGAAAGCTGATGATATTTATGACATAGGATGTGACTCCAGCTTCAGATGCTAGAAAAACTTTTTTTAGAATTCCAGAAGTTCAGAATTTACCTAGCAATTGTTAACTCCAAGATAACTGCCAGGTAAATAGTTCCTTTGTATTGATAATTCCAGATAGACCTGAAGGAATTCAAATTCTAATCTATTTTGTAATCCCTTTAAGGTAATTTTTTAATCAGTTCTTTATTTGTGCATCTCTTGTTGTAATTTTACAGGTTTTTTTGTAAAACTGGGATTGTAAAACTCATACATTAGGGATAGCAAATGTGTCTAAACTCTCTACTTTTGAATTTGTGGGAGACCTACGTACATGCCTTCATGGAGACACGTGGTACCGGGGCCACTGTGTGTAAATAATAAACATGTTTTTGATTATGGCAGCGCTTTCAAATTTAAAGAGAGTTAAAGATGTTGATGATCAGTTTTTCTTAGAATGAGGGAAAAAATGCAATGGTAACTGGGCAAGCTAAGTGATGTCCTGGGATTTTTTTTTTTTATATCTTTCTTTTCCCTCCTTATCTCCCTCTCCAATAACTTTTGAAAGCCATTCCCAATCAATACAAATCTGTAGGCACGAGCAGGCAGAAACCTGTTTGTGGTGTCAAAGATGGGAGGATGCTGGTTCCCCTTGTACCTAATTAGAAAGCTAAGCAATTTCAGCCCTCTCCAAGTCAAGCTGCTGGCTGAGGAGCATGAATTTCTTCTAGTGAAACATTTCTGTCTCGGTTTGATCGCTGGTCTAACAGTTTTGAATGTTTGTTTTCTGGTTATTATCTTTATGTGGAAACATGGGAAAACCCCCATCTAGAGCTCAGGTGCTGGGAATGGTTATCCCCTGGAATAAAAATCTGGAGCTGAGGGGGTGCATTGGCAGAAATGGGCCAAAATGGGTTTATTGGAGGTTGGCACATGTGCAGCTGCGAGAGAATGTAGTAAAGTAGCTTCCAGAGTGTGTCGCAGCCAAAAGAAACAACAAAGTGTGCAAGCCTCTAATTTTATGCTGACATTTAACAAAAAAATAAACGGTATTCTGAATTACATCATTCCTCTTGTGTGAAATGCTTTAGAAGCAAGTATAAAGCTTAGACAGGCAATAATAGCGTGCTGAAACAAAGTGCTCGTGTCAGAGTGATACCGTGGATTGATTTCGGCTGAAAGTGAGTTCCAGGGCTTACTCTTAGATTTCTCAAACCTTTTAAGTTGCCTGTGTAACTCGTCCACTGGCAGTGGGGAGGTTATAAAAAGAGAGCCAGCTGATGTTGCAATCTAAGCACTGGCCATATAGTGGAAAGACTCCCCCTTGGCATGTTCACTAGTGCTATTTTTACCCATTCCAGTAAGATCTGCCCTTGTGATGTTAAATTACGGGACAGTACCTGGAATTATTTTGTTTTACAAAAGTGCTGTATGCTCTGAAGAAGATTTTCAATAAAATTATCAGGCAGATTGTGACTAAAATTGTACATTTGAAAATGCTTTTTTCTTCTGTCATCACAAATAATGCTGCTGCTCCAATTGTAAGAGATTATTTCACTTTTGTTTGTGTATTTTATGTCTGGCAGAGAGTTTTTTTTTAAATTTTGGTTTCCTTTGTATACTGATTGTTTTGTCTTTCTCAGTGGAGAATTTAAATAGACAATGTGATTTTTAAAGGCAGGGAATTAACGGTGTAGCCCAGGAATAAGTGTAGTAGGAGGGTTTTGTCATAACTTCTAAAAAGCCTAAGTGAGTTTGATTAAATTTTAAGTTGATGGCTCCTTCACACAATAGAAAATGAATTTAATATTTTTTTTTGGAACTGGATTTTCAGCATTGCCAGTGACAAAGTGCTGTATCTACCAAACTGATTGTAGTGAAAGCTGGAGGAAGCATCAAGAATGCCGTAACAACATAATGCTGGGGTTCAGCTGTAGAAGTATCACATATAGGATATCACATACACAGATGGATGACCGTCTCAATCACAGTGCTGGAATGTCTAACTTCTGTGATTACCTAATCTTAAATACAATATGGTCCAGGTGTATTTTTTAAAACCGTCAGCATCTAGTTCAAAAGTGACTTGACAACACTGAAACACAAACCTATCATTTTGAAACTGTTTCAAGCTCTTGTCCTGGCTATTTGTGCAATTCGGTGTATAGTTGTAGCAGGTATTTTTTAATTTTTCAAAAGCAGTGGTTTGGCACCGACTTATGTGAGGTTGGCGTTCCCCTTGCAGGACACCTGCTTCCCCTGCTCCGTCTCTGGCGCGGTGGAATATCTCAGGTGGAAATCCTGCGAGCAGGGGAACTTCCTCCAGCCTGGAGTCGTTTTCTTCTCCCTCGGCTGGGCCATTGTCTGAGGTGAACAATTCTACTGCTCAGGTTTAATTGAGTCTCACATCTGCAGTAACAGCTGGTATTTTTGTCAACTCTTTTGCTTCTTGAACCCTCCCTGTTGCCAGTTCTGTTGACAAATGTTCCTACTGGTTTTTGTTTCTCAGGTATCTCTTATCTGTCAAGAAAAAGACATGAGTTTTACTCCGTTCCAGCTATTAGTTTGGTTGCAAGTAGAAGTATTTTACCTGCTGCTTCTTTAACTCATCGCACCTGTTCTATGCTATGCCTTCTTGATTTGTATGTGAGACTCCTTTTTCTTCTGGCTGATTTTGCAATAAAAATGCTTTGGGTTTTTAGTCTGTAAAACCTATATCCCTCCCCATCAGTTTTGTTTCCTCTTTCTCATCTACCATTATCCATCATATTGACTGGATTAATTTTCTCAAAGTTTGTCCCAGACTCTTTTCAGCTCAGCTTTTAGCTCTTGTTTTCCTCAGGAACTGGTCTTCACAGCTCTCTTGACCTCTTAGCTAAATGTGAGGATCACAACTGTATACTTGTTTTCATCAGTTTGCTAATTGTCAACTTGGCTACATTAAAAAACAAAATTGCAATGCTTCCCCCTCACCTATACTGGTTCCTATGAGGATGTCTTTCTTGGCTCCTCTGCTTATTCTTATGGTTCTTAGGATGGTTTTGATCTTCCCTGTTTTTCTCTGCTTCTGGCCCCCACCTGCTTACTGGTCACATCGCTTTCCACACCTTATTTCTCAGTAATGTAATCTGTTAAAAATAAATGAACGACGCCTCCTCCCCCTTCATTTGGTGTGGATTATTTCCTAAGTATGTCATTTTTGCTGACTGGTTGTCTTCTCTAAGAACTAAAGTTTCTCGGCTTTTCCTCTGGTGTGCAAAAGACAGAATTCCTTCCTTCCTCCTCCCCAGTCTCCTGCTTATCTCTTTCCATGCTGGAAACTGTATTCACAATATTTTTATATGTCACATTCCTAAATGTTTGCCGTAGAGAGGTATGCAAGTTAGTAAGCAGGGTAAATGTACAGTTCATACTCTAAGTAGGTTTTAATTTTAAAATTAAGTAGCTTAAGGTGGAGATCCCTAAACATTCTTCTGGTTTCTTGGTAGTCTTTGGGAGTTTGCTGTCTTGGGTAAAATCATTGCAGCTTTTTGGGGATTTTGTTTTTTCCTACCTGCTCTCTCCAGGAGAAGGACTCTTCTAATCAAAAGCAGGATAAGACCTCTTCTTGAATTTTTTTATCTGTGCTTTCTTGTATTTTATATTAAGACAGACATGAGGGATCTGGAAGGGGGCTCCTGTCAATGTGTATAAATACACTGATGGGAGGGAATGAAGAGGACACCAGGCTCTTCTCACTAGCGCCTAGTGACAGCACAGGAGGCAATGAGCAGAAATTAACACACATGACTCTTCATCTGAACACAAGAAAACGCTTTTTTTTTTTTAATGGGGTTGATCAGAAACTGGAGGAGGTCACACAGAGAGGCTGCGCAGTGTTTGTGGCGATGCTCAAAACCCAACTGATGTGGTGCTAGGTGGCCCTTGAGCAGGGGGGTTGAACTAAAGCATCTCAAGAGGTCCTTTCCAGCTTCAGTGACTCTGTGACTGTGTTGCATCTTTACCTTCTCTAATCATCTCTGCATGGGATTGTTTTAATAATTGCTAATTAGGCTGAGAATTTTGGGTAAGAAGGCATTTTACCATTCGCTGTCTAGTGAACATTTTTGTATATTTGACTCACATTTTTTCTTTAACCTAACCTGAGCTTCCAGTCTTCTAATCAAGACTTCTTCAGCTTCCTTTGGAATTCTTCCTCTTACCATCCATGCTGGTATGGAAGATACAGAGAGCCTTCAGAGGCTCAGCTTCACAGTAGTTTTGTTTGTTTGCTTTGGATCCAAGATTTGTCATAACATTTGTGAGTCAGCGAGGTGTTTCTGTGTCCAAGTGTGAAACTGGTGTCTGAGAAGAAAGTATTCGACTCATACTTAATATTTACTTTAGTGAGTTTTTAGCTGTAAAAGAATTTTATGAGATTATGTTGAGCTGGGATTGGTTGTGGCCACAATTTGGTTGTGGTGCAGTCTGGCCTTACGCAGAGCATCTCGTTACACTGCAATGTTACATAAAATAATGAAAGGCTAGAAGGCCCTGAAAACTCTTAGGAGTAGAAGGATGATAAGTTAACTCTGCTCTTGATGTTATTCACAAAATAATGTTTTGGTTATTAATTTGGTATGTTGTGCATGTGTCTAAGTGTGTCTATTAAAATAGTAAATATCTTCTGTTTTTGTGTTACCTTCCACAGATGATGTACTTCGTCCTTTTGTCATAGGACTTCATTCGCTGAAAGGAAAACGAAAGGTATAAATAACTTTCCCTGGGTACCTTTCCCTTCCTTCTTACCCTGCCCCATTCTTGCTTCTGAGGTCACTAGGTCTTTCCCGGGGAGGGGAGGCTTACCACAACCGAGCCCTCTGCTTGTATTCCTTCACTGCTACTCAAAGTTGCTTTTTTGTTTCTTGAAGAATTCCGCAAAATTGATACGATACCTTCAGTTGTTGCAGTGTTTGCTTTATCAGAAGTGTATGTTTAACTTAAGCTCTTACTTTAGTGAGTCTCCGTGGATATTTACTTTGCAGGGGGAAAGCCCTTTCTCAGTTTAGAACTTTAGATCTTGATATTTGCCTGTCGTCTCTGAATAGCATTTGTCTTTCCACAGGTCTGTTGTGAATAATCCAGACCTAATGTAAATCATGTCTGGGACATTATCTTACAACTGGGGGGCCTTTTTTTTTTTCCCTTTTTTTCCCTTTTTTTTCTTTTCTGAGATTGTGCCTCTGAAACAAAAAGTCTGTTATGGCACTTTGTTAAATAATTAAAACCCCACCCAAACCAGAACTGTAATTTCATGGATGTATTTATTAAGAAAATATAAGATAGAATTAAAATGGAGTGTAATTTTTTTGGAGGCACTTAGGGCAGTAAATGTTTGACATAGTCTAAGTAATTTTGCTTGTGTACAATCTGTAATTTCTATTTACATTCAATTTTTATCTGCCATTTTACGCAGGCTTCTTCACAAATACCAGTGCATAGGAAAAAAATAAAATAAAGTTAGAGCTGTCCATGCAGTTTGTATCTAAAATAGTGAAGTAGTATCATGTTAGATTTAGTTCATATTGCAGAAATATATGTTCAACTATTCCCAGGTGCACTTTATTATAAAATATAAGGGAGAATAATATATTTTATCTTCTCACAGAAAAATATGTCAAGGCCCCTTCCAAAACTTTCTTGGTGCTATTGCCCCTATTCCCTGCCCTTCCACCGATCTGTACGTTGTTTCCATGCCCAGGCTCTTAGAACTGGCTCTGCTGGTTCTGGCCCAAAGCCCACATTTAATAAACTGGATTTATTGGTTTAAAGCTGCTTTGAGTGAATGCAGAGAACACCTAACTCTTGAATCAGCTGGATCGCTGTATCCTAGTCTAACTGTACAGGCGATCTAGCGTTGTCTGGTGTTGTACAAGTAGCTGTGGTCTGTCTGAACTGCACGGGGAACCTGCATAACTAGCAGCTCCCAGAGTTACAACAATGTGCCCTTGTGGCCAAGAAGGCCAGTGGCATCCTGGGGTGCATCAGGAAGAGTGTGGCCAGCAGGTCGAGAGAGGTCATCCTGCCCCTCTGCCTTGGTGAGGCCCCATCTGGAGCACTGTGTCCAGTTCTGGGCTCCCCAGTTCAAGAAGGACAGGGAACTGCTGGAGAGGGTACAGCAGAGGGCTACAAAGATGATTAGGGGCCTGGAACATCCCTTGTACGAGGAAAGGCTGAGGATTCTTATCTTATTAGGTTATTCTGTGAATAATCTAATCCCAGCCTGAGTTCCTTTTCAGTAAAGCTGAGATTGGTTTAAAGACTTGTATGTTCTCAGTGGTGAAGTCCTCAGTGTTGCTTCAGCTACTACATGCGTCCGAGGGAGGACAGAGCCAGTAGTTCTTTGTGCTGAGATTCTTGGTCACTTTTGTTTAATCCTTGAGAACTTGTGTGGGAAGGGCATTTTGGGGATTGCTGACATTTGAGTAACTTTTTTATCCTTGCTGTAAAGTGGATGAGTTCCAGGCGACAGTAAACACAGTTTGGGGCTTTCATCCGTACTTGAAACAATTCAAGCATGAGCAAGTTCAGAATGCAAATGGGCACGTGTCTGAGAATGTACGTACAGAAAGACTTGGGGGAAAAAATGCTTGTCCAAAGCGTCTTGTCTGTGCAACGTCAATACGCATGCAAACTCACAGCCACACTTCAGCAACGCAAGTTGCTTTAAAGATCTATCTTTCTAAATCTTTGGAGGATTCTGCTGTGAAGAATTTAACATTATGGTGAAGAAACAAGTCTAAGTGTGACAAGAGTGTCATAGAATGTGATTCCAATACAATCAGGTAAAAGACAGCAGTGTTCAGTGTTCAGAATGCTTTTTATTTCTACTAATGCACTTGAATTTACCAAATTAAAAAATGAGGACGTCTTAAATACCAACCTCAGCTAATAGTCTTTGTGAGGTTAAGAGAATAAATTTAAAACACTGAGTGACTACCTCTCAATTTTTATCAATTTTGGTTATAAGATAATCTTTAATTGATATAATTGATCTTTAAGGTCCCTTCCAACCCAAACATTCTATGATTCTCTTCAAGACCAGGTTGGACGGGGCTTTGAGCAACCCGCTCTAGTGGGAGGTGTCCCTGCCCAGGGCAGGGGATTGGAACTTTAAGGGATCTTTAAGGTCCCTTCCAGCCCAAACCATTCTATGATTTTATAAAAATTATAAATTACTATTATACTAAAAAAGTGGAGGTTTTACTCCATGGCATAGAGTTCTGGTGCTTTGTTAGCAAAACTTGTTAAAAATGTATGCATAAAGTTTGTGCGCTTTCCGTGCTTGCCTTTTCCTTTCATAGCTGTTTCAATGGCAGTTCTATAAACTTTTTTGTGAATCTGTATAAACTCAGCAGCAATATATAACTAAAATGTAAAAAAATTCTGATTGAGTGGTTGGAAACACCTGCTGCATTTTTCTTTTTACCTGGGATTGCTTTTTTGCTTTGGGAGAGGGAAGGATTTGGATTCTATATCCCTTTTAGATAGAAGCAGAGTGTTCAGTGCTCCTGTTTCTCTAATGAAGGAATTCAGCTTTTGTAGCAAAACTTAGAGAGCTCCGCATTTGAACTTGATAGAAATTTCATGTGGAAAGAACTAGGTGGCTGACATAGGAATGATGTGTGTGGAAAGGACAAACCAAACAGATCTTCCTAAAATTTGTTTAGGAAAAGTAGCCCAGAGCCGTTCTCATCAGCAGAGGAGAGTGGGAACAGAGCCACCAAGGGTGGCAGGTAGTTCTGGTGACAAATACCTACTAACCAGAGCCCAAACCGCTACAGCCAAGTGGTATGACTTGCTTTACGTTTACTAACCAAAGTTTTATTCTGGGAGTTACTTCAAAAAGGTGTTAATCTTGCAAAGGATTAATCAATCTGAAAGTGTGTCAGACTGAGAGTTGTATTGCTTGTGCCCTCCTTACTTGTAGAGCCCCATTGTTGGAAAACTAACGTTTTTGGTTTTGTTTTTTTTCCTTAAGTGCTTCAAAATTACATTAGAGCATAATGGCTGAGGTAGTGACTAAGAAATGAATGGTTCAGAGAAGTAGAGAAAAAGATGAGAAGAGATACTTGCAAGATCAGAACAACTGAGGCAGAAATTACATGTGTGATCTTTCAGTATTGGTTGGTTTTGGGGCTTAGGGTTGGTATTTTTTGTGTGTGTATGGTTTATTTTTTTTCCTGAACAAGAACATTTCCTCTAGTTGATTTTTAGTTGGGGTTTTTTTTTTTTTCAGTTCTGTTAGGGGTGACCTTGCTTTTTGGTGTTGATCTCTCAAAATGAAGGACATTTGAAGGAAAAATGTCAGCCTTGTAGATGTTTGAGAGATCTTCTCGGGTTGTTGAACTGATCCTAACTCATGCCCTGCGTTCATGTTTACATGGATCACAGCTTTATTTATTCATATAGGAATGAGTCCATATTTGTCTTCTACTGCTATGAAAAACTACTTTTAAAAACTACTGCTATATATCACACTAGATACTTGTTTGGTGTGGGTTTCTTTTTTTTTCCCAAGCAACTGCTCACCCATGCAATAAATCAATTGAGAATTACTGTATGGGAGGGGAACTGAGAAAAGACTGAGAAAATTAAATGTATTCTCAATCTTTTTGTGTTAGAGCTGGAAATTTTTCTTGTAAGCGACTTCCAAAATTTATGTTCTCTAACAACAGCGTTCATTTTGAAATGAATTCTGGGTTTTGTTCTGTGGTGGTTTGCCTTTGCGTATGTATTTAATTAAACATGAATGTGACTATTAATTGTTTGTGTGGATAAAAATGGCAGTGTGTGTGTGTTGGGAGGGGGAACTGTATTTACATTTTCTTTAAAAGCTTCTGGTGTTTGTTTCAGAAATAAAGGAAAAGGGCAAAACACCTAAACTCTGTACCGAGAGGAGTTTAGCTTTGTATCATGTGAACTTTCAGGCTTCTTCATTACCAGTTCCAGCATTCCTTAGGGAGACAGACTGAAAATTTTAACAGTTCAGACTAAACGCTTTTTTTGCTAGTCATGGAAAAAGTTAAAGTAACTTAAGTGTAGATAAGTGAATGATCTCTAGGAATTTGTTACTGTCAGATGTGCAGGTTGCGTAGATGTTCTGTGCATTTGGTTTTAATGCTTGCTCAAATTCACTAATTATCAAAATCTGTAATCTGTGCAAAGAGTACTAATGGAAAGTGCAGTCTTGGTCACAGTGTGCAGTACACCTGTGGGAGGTGGACGAATAGTAGGTGAATTTTTTTTTTTTTTTGCACATGTTGAGTGTTTAATATGAAACAAATCAATATCAGTTTCCTAGCAGTCATGGAGCTCCAAGGGGACTGATATACTTATGCTTTAATATCTTAAAATATTCTCCGAATGCTGCTGTTGCAGTTTTTCAGTTGTAGACAGGCTGTTTGAAGTCATTATCATGAAAGTGAAGAGTTGCAGGAAGAAAAAATTTAAAAATTTTAGAAAGATGCATGAAAACGTTCAGCTGGCAATCGATTATTTGAGCATGGCATAAACATAAATCTAATATCTGGCAATAATTATGCTTCAGAAATGTGCTTGTAACTCATTTAAAGGAAGAAAAGCTAGTTTCTCTGGAATAGGTGAAGTAAGAATTACGTATTTATGAAGACATCATTGTAAAATCTTTCCTCCTTTATTTTAAATTGAATTTCTCTTTAGAACAGAAGGCGATCAGGAGGAGGACACAGTAGCCTGTGCCCTGTGAGATAGTGTGTCTGTTCTCTTCTGCTGTTGTGCTTGCTTCTGTGTATCAGCTAGAAATCGTGTGTACATACAATATTATGTTGTGTGATTATATATATAATTTTTTTTGTCAGTTCAAAACTGGTCAAGTAGTTGCCATGCTAATTCTCTTGCCTTGTATCTATGTATGCAGTGAGCTGTTTGAGTTCAAAGTGGATGTTTTTGAATATATTCATACGATTTTTTTAAGCTAGCTTTCTTTACACTAGAAGACAAGGGGAAAAGTGTAATTCATTAATAAATTGCTTCTTAAGGAGCATCATTTGTGACTGTCTCTATTCTTCCAAGATAATAATTTAGAATAAGAAGAGTGAGTAGGTTTGGGAAGTGAACATGTCCAGTGGTGGTCCATACGGTATCAGAATTGAAGTATTCTTGACTGGACTCTTCTTGGCCCGAGTGAAAAACTATTTCTCAGGACCTGGAGCCCCCATCATCGCCACGTGAGGGTTGTCTCTGAATAGTTGCAAAAGTCGTCAGCAGGACATTTGGTTACTGCTGTTTCTTCAACAAGCTCCACCTTACCAACTGCATGCCCTTGTACTGTGGATGCCAAGAGCAGGCCTAGCAACTTTTTGTCCTGGATTCCCTGTCTCTTCCTCCGGGAGACAGCAAATATCCTTTAAACTTCCCTTTCTTCTCCCCTACCCTCAGGCCACTAGAAGGTTTTTACCCACTCCAGGCCAGATCTGAGCTAAGTTCTCATCTTCTCCCTTCAGTGGTGGCTCCTTCTTGAAGTGTGTGAGTAGAACCCAGAGCCTTCAGTTTAGGCTGATAGCAGTTGCTGTCTATATGTTCTTATATGTTCTTCTTGTATGTTCTATATTTTCTCCTGACCGTGTGTACAACAACCTCAAAATGAGTTTCTGTGCTCTTCTCTAGCAGGCTCTTCTGAGTATGCAGTAGAACTTTTATATTTAGACAAGAGAGCACGGTTAGAGCAGGGAAGTACCTTTTTTGGTATGAAACTTCACTTTTGTCAAGGTGCAAGTTTGAATTTTTGGTCATTTCCTGTTTTCTCTTGAATTTTTCAGGAAGTGTTGCTAGCGTGTCAAAACACTAAATATAAAGGCTGTAACTTCAGGGTGTTGTCAACTTAGGTCAGCAGTGACAACAAGGAGGTTGTGATGGTTGTCCTACTATTCCTTATGTCAACTTAGTAGAGAAATCCAGTTGGGCTCCTCTTCTTTTCTCGTGTATTGCCTAGAAGGGTGAAATAAAATAGGGTTCCCCGGAGTGGGTAACTTAAGAGGAGGAAAAACCAAACTAACTGGGTTTCATCTTACGCCTCTTAACTAACAGTTTATCTCCACTGTTTTTTTTTATTGTTACCATCTAACCAGTTACTCATTTAGCTGTCTCTATGCATAATACTGTTGTTGGAACTGTACATAACTTTTTTTTTTTTTTTTTTTTTTTACCTTTCTGATTCCTGACAGTAGGGCAATGCAAATGAATTGTGAGGGTGTTGTAGTTGTTTGTGTGTGCTGAACTCGGTTCTATTCCTCAATTTTATCTTCCCTTTCACAATGTCTTCCCATTCCTTGTTCCCTTCTTACATCAGGTGTAAGACTGTTGTCATTTGTGTGCCAGAGATTTAAAAAGGAAAATAATTCCAAATATCTAAGTCTTACTAGATTTCGATTGGGTATTGAGTTTTAAATCTTATTGGCATTTAAATATTTTGAACCTTTTACCAACTGGGCTTGCAAAGCCGGTGGCTTTGATGCAGGAATGACAAGCAATGGCAGGAGGGCTGGAGAGGATGTCTACGTTGTCATTGTGTATGTTGTCAGTGAAAGAAATGTTCACAAACTGACCAAAAGGATCCCTCTGTAGCAAAGTGTGAGAGTCCTAGAGCTCTTCTGCAGTAGTTTCCATGCGATGGTAGGTGCTTCATATAAACCAGACCTCTTCCTTGAGTTTGTTGTTACACGATTCCTTTCTAGATACTCTTCAGGTCTGGGTTTAGGGCTGTAGCAATGTTGAGTGCTCCCAAATCTAGCTAAGGCTTTTCGGAGTTGTGCCGAGAGTGAAACACTGAGATTCAAAGTTCGTCCTTCTGGGCATCCCAAAGTGGACACTCAACACTAGCGGAGATGGTTTTTTCCATGAATTCCATTACTTTAGCTCTTCAGCTGTCACAAACACTGCCTTCTTTTTTCTGACGTAAGCATGTGAGTGTTTGGGATAGTATCCTCTTAAATTGTGTGCTCTCTCCCTCATTTTAAGGGGTGCTTCACAAAACAGCATGAAGAAATGAATTGGAGGGTTCAAATAATTTGCAGCAAGGGAGGCACAGGAGCACTCATGAAATGAGACTTTAACAGAGACTAGTCGGTGTTCAGTAAAGGAGTGTTTGGTGTTATCTGCTGAATCATTAGTGGTTTCCGGGGAACAATGTAGGTCTTTTGCCGTACCACGGGGGGACGGAATTAGGATTGCTTGGAAAACCTTTATTTTGGCATTTCCTGGCTGACTTGCTTTTTGACTGTGCAGCTTTAGTACCGCTTTCTTTCCCTTTTGTGGAGGTGATGAGGAATATGTGGTGTGCACAGACACTGAGGATTAATTTGGAAATAATCTACTAGCATGGCAAAAGAATTGCACTTGCACTGTGTAGTTCTGAACATGAATTTCTCAGATGTTTATAGAAGGATGCAGTTTTATGGGGGAAATAACAGTGAAAATAAGCACAGTAGTTTCCTGTTTTAGTATATTTTTTTCTTTCTGAAAGCTTGGTAATGAATCTGACTACTTGGAAATTCAGCTAGGAGTACATTTCACTGTTCAAAAATGTTTCAGACTTATGTTTTTGCTTAGTTTCCAATAAGATGCATTTGGAATATAACTTGGATTTCAAGCTGTGCTGGAGTTGTGGTAGCTGGGGAAAAAAATACACTGACACATCTTTGTCCCTGAGTGTGCAAAAGTGGTCCTGTGTGCTGATTGGGAAGTATGTAGAGGGTTGTTCATGTCCCTGCACTGGGAGAGGTTTATGCTGAAATGTGACTGAGCATAGTGTGGGGGGGTGTGTTAGAATGTTTTTTGCTGTTTCGTACTATGTAAATTGTGATACTATTAAAATGTTATGTATTTTGTTGTATACTAACAGTATTAAACTTGCTACACTTTAAAAAAAGCACCCCACAAACAAACCAACAACCAGCCTTCCCCCTCCCCCCACAAAAAAAACCCCCAAACTCTGAAATCACTGATAAAAATATCATTTCTTCAATTAATGCTTTTTATTTATAATTCCTATTGCACCTTTTTTTCTTAATAGTGCAGCCTGTGCTAATGCTTGCGGGACTATTCATTAGGCCTGCAGCTAGCATCTGGCCACCTTGCTGAAGGCCCCCCAGGCACTGATTTTCCAAATTAAGATGATAGTAAGCTGCTCCTGTCGCACCAGAGATGCAGTGAGAGAAATTACATATATATTACCGATGATAGGTTTTTTTTTTTATGTGCAGAAGGTCAAATGCTTTCAAGAGGCAGGCTAATTTTGCAGCCGTGGGTGAACTGTAACCACGTATGTGTAGGTTGATCACGTCACGAGAGAAGGCAGCGCAGTTTTCAGATGCTTTCAAAAGAGGCTGTGAGGTCTGTTGTGTAAGAGAGTACCACTTTGCAAGCAAGGATATCATCATTTGCCCTGACTCCCTCAATTTTTGTTTCTTAGACTGCATCAATGGAGCACATTCAGGGAGCTTGGAAGACTATCAGTAATGGTTTTGGACTCAAGGATTCTGTCTTTGATGGCCCAAACTGTATTTCACCTACTATCGTCCAGCAGTTTGGTTATCAACGCCGAGCATCTGATGATGGCAAAATATCAGATACTTCCAAAACTAGTAATACTATTCGTGTTTTCCTGCCCAACAAGCAGCGCACGGTGGTAAGTCTAGATTACCTTTATTTAAGAAATGTCCTGCTGTTCCCATTGCTACACTTAAACAGTTAAAGCTGAAGTGAAACTTTTTGAGGTAACACTTTCTTAGAGCTTAGTGTACTAATAATAGCCTTACGCAAAGTTCCCTGAAATCTAAATTAGGCCTTTTTCTACACTCCATTTGCCTGCTTTTCTGTGACTTCTGCAAGCTACCTGCTTGTGTGAGTGCTGCATGAAATCCTGTTTCACAGAAGCTTAATAATTATAGGAAATTGAAAAGTTATAAAATGGCTTCACAAGTTCCTTTGAGTACACGATAGTTAGGTATTTGGCAGAAAACGTGGCTGCCTGACAGGTTGGCTGAACAGGTGGTGAGTTAAATCAGAAGGCACAGCAGTCTGGCCTTACATCATACAACTCATTTTTATTTACCTGTTTATTAACTTCAAAAGTGAACAGCTGTGCAATTTTACAGGAACTTCTAAAGAAAAGGAGAAAAAAATTACCCGCCCCCAAAAAAGGCTTAAACATTCTGCAATCACTGACTAAAATGTCTTTTTCCCTTGGTCACAGGTAAATGTGCGAAATGGGATGACCTTACATGACTGTCTTATGAAGGCACTTAAAGTAAGAGGGCTGCAGCCAGAATGCTGTGCCGTTTTTCGACTTCTTACTGAACCAAAAGGGTAAGAGTCTGGAATGTTGTACGTGAAACTTTCAACTAGAGAATGTGAAAATCTTGTTTTCAGAATAGTAGCAGTAATGCTTTCTTCCTCTAGTAGTTTCCTTTAAAAGTGCAGTTTGGATGCGAACACTTCCATGTTGCTTTCTTTACCCTCCTCTAGGTGAACTCCTTCAGCTTCCTGGGTATTCAAAATGTTAGTTTTGTTTTAAAGCTATATATTAAAAATGCTCGTAATTGAGGGGTACCCTCAAGCTCTTGTACCATCTTACAGAGGTTTTTGTCATGCTCTAGATGGAATTATGTGATATGCCTTCGTATTTGAGGTGCATTTCTAGTTGGTGAACTTCTGTGCTTGTGATTCTTAGCCAACTTAAATGAACATCTCCTCTGTGTGCTCAATTTTAAGGCTCTAAATTCCTCTACAACTTTTCAATGTTTGGATTTTCAATCTCACTTCAGATATTCCTTATTTTTTGTAGGACCGGGGATGCTGCTATTAAATACCAAATGATTCTTTTACAAGCTGAGGGAGTGAAGGTATCTCATGGAGTTAATACATTTAACTTCACACCTCGTAAGGCTTGGGCTTAATGCTCTTTTAAGCCTCGATCATGAGGCAGTCATTTGTGGGTTTGCATCTCTATGTAACTGAGTCCATTCTGGGGTCACCAGTAACTAGTCTCAAAGCACGTAATACGGCTTTCATGTCACTAAGTCTGCCATTCATAATTTCTTATGTTTTGTTTATAAGGGTATTTCTGTGACTCCATTACAGCTTCTAGGTCTCTTGTTTCAAATAATCTTTGTATATAAATGACTTACACGTTAAAAAAATAAACAGAAAAAGAGGTGAATTGCTATGGTTTCAAAGTTACTTCTAATTTTTTAAGTGAAAGGCACTGAAATATAGCTTACCATAAGAGGTTAGCCACGCTTTTTTTGTATTTGTTTTCAGTTTACTCAAGAAAACTCACAAAACATAGATCATTGATTAGACCAGACTTCTTATCTCCTAAGTAATTTTGTTGTCCCCATTTTCTCTTTCAGAAAAAAAGTGCGTTTGGATTGGAATACAGACGCTGCCTCCTTGATTGGAGAGGAGCTGCAAGTGGACTTTCTTGATCATGTTCCACTCACTACACACAATTTTGTAAGCTTTTGCTCATCTGTATTTTGATGTAAATTTATCAGTGGAACCAAGTATTCAATCAAAGAATGTTTTAGGCATTAGGTACCTTTTGGATTTCTAAACAGAGAGGGTATTGCAGAAGTGATGATTTGATTCCTTCACCCCTGCTCCCCACAAATTGGATTGGCTAAATATCAATTTTCAATGAAATGCCAGAATTATATTTATGTTTACTGATTTTTAAGGTGTCAGAGACTTTAAACGCTCCCATTATGCATATTCTTCAAAATTCTGATGATTGCCATTTTTATTTTATATAAATATGTATTTCTGTAACAGTCACATTACGATATCATGTCTTTTAAGTCCAGAACTGGGAGATAACTTGCATTTTCAGTCCGTGCCTCATCAGTCAAAAGAGGCTGGATAAGCTCGGCAGCTTTATTGGACTGTTGGTGATTGGACTGAACATTCAGGGGTGCTGTTAATTCCATGAGGCCATGACGTTGTTTTGTGAGCTAATGCTAACTTGTAATTTGACAGAGCGTTTTTTCGGGCAATGAAAGACTTCAGATTTGTAATCCCTTCCTAAAAAGGGGTTATTTGTTCAGTACAGAGCAAATAAATGGAGTTGTTTGGTTGGGTTTCTTTTACAAAGAGGTAATACCTAACTAACAGTTTTACCTTGCATTATTTTGTTCTCTCTGTGAAGAACTCTATTCCTCTATTTTAGCATTTTTGTGGTTTTTATCCCAGAAATATCTTGTGCTAAGTGACAAAACTAAAGGATTGCTATTTACATCCATTAGAAAGGTTAAGACTGATATATATAGAAACTGAAAGTAGCTTTGCTGCTACTTTACGTTTTTAGAAAACTACAAATAAAATACTCTGCAGTTGGTCACCAGAAAACTAATACTTTTCTCCAGATCTGGAAGAAGCTCAAACTTGGAGCCTTCATCCACAGCGTGCTCTGCAGGAAGAAACCCTTTGGTTCATTTTAATCTTTTTTCATCTTTCAGAAGCTTTAAAAAACTGTTAGATGCCATTAAAAAAGTAGAATTTCCTTAAACTATTTTATTTACTGAAGAATTTATTTCTTATGCAAGGGGCATTGGTTAGTCGTAAACACACAAGCATTTTGACTAATAAAAAAACAATGAGGTGATTCTTGCAATCTGATTCTGTTTTGGTGATACTAAAAACAAACAAAAACCCCAGTTCATGGCCCTGGCCCACCCAACTCTGTCACCTTACTGAGCACAAACTAGTGCTTTTGAGTTTGATGGAATAGTTTGGTGGGTTTTTTTTAATAATCAGGTAAACAAAGCCCTATATGTTTGTAAGCTTTCCAGGTTTCCAGTCAAACTGGAAATATAGGCAGGAATCCTCGAGTATGGTTTTATGTTCAGTAGCAGTTTGGGGGCGCTGATAACATTTTAACGTGGTATTTATTTATGTCAAGCTCTGAAAATGTTCATCTCAGCTAACGAAGAGAAGCCAGTAGCTTGGATTAATCATTTAACGTGTTTTCTAGGCTCGGAAGACATTTCTAAAGCTTGCCTTCTGTGACATCTGCCAGAAGTTCCTGCTAAATGGGTTTCGGTGTCAGACGTGTGGTTATAAATTCCACGAACACTGCAGCACGAAAGTTCCAACCATGTGTGTCGACTGGAGCAATATCAGGCAGCTCTTGTAAGGACTGTTCCTTTTTAATTGTAACAGTAATTCGCTGTGGCAGACAAGCATCTTTTTTTAAATCTCTTTATCATGGAGATAAATTTGGATTGTTGGGAAGTGTAGTCAATATACAGAACTTGGGTATTGATTTCATGAAACAGCCAGCAATGATTGTCTGTTCCCAGGTGAAGAAGGCCGTTTACACTAAATGCTTTTTAGTTCTTGCGGTAAATTTTCATATTCTGGGACAAGCAAAGATCTCGAATGACCAGGCAGTTGCTAGAATTCCCTCTGCTTCAACAGAGTAATAGTAGTTCTTCTCACATACCACTTTTGTTAGCAGAAAAAAGGTCATGATTCAGTTGGGTTTTAGCTATTGGAAACATGAGCGTTCAGAACTACCACAGCTTTTCACACCCTGTTGAAAATGCACAGAACGGTGAGAAAACTGATGGAGGCTAATACTTTCCCAATATTGATTAGAAAAAGTTGAAAATCATTATGTTATAATAAGTCCTTTTATGCAAGAGTGTTAAAACCTGTAATTAATTTTATGTGTCTTAGTGATTGTATTTTTTTTTTTTTATGACTCAACTTGGTCGTATAGTTACCTAATTTTTTATATTGAGTAGTCATTAGAGTGCAGGATGCAGCCACTTGGTGCTACCTGGGTTTTATAGAACTTAAAAAAATTTGGTGTTGAACACACTTTAAGGAAAATCTGAAGTCTGATCCAAAAAGATTTGTATCTTAAGTTTAGGAAGAACTCATGGAAATTTCCCTTGGGAGTCTGAAGACTTAGTTTTTAGTCGTAGCGTACACAGAGGAAAAATAGTACGTTAGGATAGGAATGTGTTCATGAAGTTAATTATGCCAGAAAGAAACAGCCCGTTAAATTTTCAGCTTTAAAGAGCATTGTACAGGAGGTAGTGTAGCAGTTGAAATTGTAATTGTTTTTGTTGATATTTCAGATTGTTCCCAAATTCAAATATCAGTGACAGTGGTGTCCCTGCACTACCTCCCTTGACAATGAGACGGATGCGGGAGTCTGTCTCCCGGATACCTGTTAGGTAAGCTAGTATTTCCTGTCATTTCTGTTTTGGGAAATACAGATGTTTAAAAACAAACAAACAAAAAAATAACCAAAACATCCCCAACTCCTTAAAAATAGAACAATCTTGTAGAAGGTTGGGATAAATGTGCAAGAAGGCAACACCACTTCATCATAGATCATATGTAGTGTCCTTTCTTGTTCTTAGATTCAAGCACAACATTGATTTGGGATTTTATATTTTTCATTTTTACTCTTAAGATTTCAAGGGAGGGTATTAAAGGTTTTCTGGAGACCTTTGTTTTCCTAAGAAGGTTCAAAGCTCCCTTTGGTATCTTCGTGAATGAATTTTATTTTATCTGGTCAGGTAGTATACTTGTACGGGTTTGTGACTTGTTTTGCATGACTTGCATACATAAACTAAAATAATGGTCTAATGTTACAATGACAGATAAGAGTTTAAAGAGAGAACAGTGGAAATTGAAAATATGGTCCTCTTAAAAAAATTCTGAGACCTAAAGAGAACCTTCCTGTAGTTTTAAGTGCTAGAATAAAAATTGCTTTCCTTTCCAAGGGGTCTGACTTCTGATCCTAATTTGTGCCTGTGTTCTTTTCCTTGGAATTGCAGAGGCTGAAGAGGGCAGGCAATCTTTTGGGGTTTCTACACCCCTTTGAAAAATCTTGGCCTGTTCAGGAGTGAGGCACAGAGCACAAAGCTGACTTACAAATGGTTCTATGTCTTTATTTATTTATTTTAGTGGGAACTGCATCAGGAATTGATCTTATGTTCTCTTTGCCATCTTACTCTGTTTCCAGTTTTGTTGAACAATGACTCCTTAACTTGATAGTTTTTTAAACTTTTTGCAAAGGCTGGCTGATTTGAGTTAAGGTACTTGTGTCATTTGGGATAAATAGGGTTTGAGTGACCTTAGCTGTGATTTATAACTCTTTGTTGAACTGGGTTGTAGTGTTGGCCTCCTTTTAACTGGTATTGGGTTTCATGACTTCCTTGCTGGCTGTTCTGTGCGAACCATTGAACAGTCTTGCAAAGCTCTACAAATTCAGGACTTAGCAGTAAGAGTAGCTCTTAAGCTAGGCATTTAACAGGCTTGAACCGTGTGGTTTGTGTTTTTTAATTTCACAGACCCAAATTAATGCAGCAGAGCCAATATTTTAGCAGTATATTAAGTGTGATTTGATGGGGATTGAGGTGAACTGTGGCAAATTTTATAACAGTAGACATGGACTTAACGTTAAACACAGCAGATGAGTGTGTGAACTGACAAGATCTTACTTCAAGTTTTTTAATTTATTTCCTAAGTTAAACTGGGAATGAATCAGCTGACCAAATAGTTTAGTTAGCATCTAAGTCCCAACTTTTTCTGTTTGGAATTCTGTCTATATTGCTTTTGAACAGGTTACATTGAACAGTATTTTTTCGATTAGTAGAGGGGGAAAAAATAACCACAACTTTCCCTTTTTGTCTTTTTCCTTCTCAGTTCCCAGCACAGGTATTCTACGCCTCATGCCTTCACGTTCAACACAGCAAATCCTTCCTCTGAGGGCTCCCTTTCCCAAAGACAGCGCTCTACGTCCACACCAAACGTCCATATGGTTAGCACTACAATGCCTGTAGACAGCCGGATAATTGAGGTAATACTGGTAGGGAGGGAATAGCAACAAAATTAAACTAAAATTGTGACTGGCTATCTAATAGTCACTGGTTGGTTTTTCTTCTTTGCTTTCTGTCATTTACTTACTCTTTGCCTTAGCTGGTTGAGTGATGAAGAATAGAGGTCGCACATTTGCATAAAAAGTTAATAGTTAATTCTTGCAGACTCTTATCGACTTTGTGAAGTTCTAGGGAGATTTTTGGTGTGTGTAAGGTGGGGGAGCTTAACAGTCAAGTTTCTCAGATCTGAAAAGAAAATAAGCTCAGTTTTGCTGAAGAAAAACTTATTAGGCATGTCTGAAAATGTTCTTAAAAATCTGGTTTTGTTGAGGGGGCTGGTGTTTATTTTAAATCAGAGTACAGGTGCTGTAAGCCTAGAGGTGGTTCTCAGAGCTGGAATACTCAAGTCCGAGTTATTGACAACATGGTTTGTGTTACACCTGCACGGAATTGGCAGCGATTCTGGGCTCATATGCTAAAGCCATCTGTATCTGAGAATATTTCCGCCCTTACTTGCTTTCAAGCACCTTTGTCTTTTTTTTTCTTTTTTTTTCTGCCTTAGACTGGCAGTAGTGGGAGACAGCTATTTGAAGTCACGCCTAAAGTGGGGGTTTTTGTGTTTTGTTTTGTGATAACCTTAATAAAGTCAGGGAGTGGCGTGCAGGAAACACTGGCAGAAAGAAAGTGCCGAACTATAGGTCTTCAGAGAGAACAGTTTGTTGTTTTTCTGCTCTGGAATAGTTTAAAAACTCAAGAAAGAGAATAGGAATTATCGACTTTATAATGTGATGAGCTTTTAAGAATGCATTGCTTCTTTTATCCTTTATGCATAGCAGTAAAGACAGAAATGCTTTCTATTTTGGCTCTTTGTAATATCATAGGGACTGAATAAAAATAGCTGTCATGTCTGAAAGGCAATGGCTGCTTTTCTGAAAGGTTTTAAAAAAAAAAGTTTAAAAAACACCCACAACACAAAAAAAGGTAGTAGAGACATTCCAGTATGACACGAAGAAGACCACCTTACTAAAGTGGTTTACCAAAGGATGGATGCTAGTGAACTTTGGGGTTTGAACAGGAATACTTACTTAAAAGTTTTACTGCACTTAAGTATTATATATCAAACAAATTAGGCTACCTTTTCTTTCATTTATCCTAACACTTAATTCTTTAATTATTTTTTTTTTTATACTTCCTCTGTTCTTTTCTTTTATCTCTTACCGGGTTGGCCTAGAATAACAGCCTGAATGCTTCTCCCAGTTCCTGGTGCAGACGATTTTGTTTGAGGGGAAGAGTAGGTATTTTCTTGGTGCCTTTTTGTTTTCTTGTGATTAACAGGATTGCTATAACTTGTAAGCCATGGTAGTGTCCCCATGATGTGTTTAATCTGGAGTTGATTTGATGGAAAGCCTCATAGCATGTTGATACTTAAATATTGAGGATGCTAATTGGAAGAGGAAAAATGATAGAAGAGCTTCATTTTTAGTTTAGCTGGATGAATCCATACTACTATGAAATTTGGTATACATTTAAATAGGCTTGGATTAGAGATGCATTTGATCACACAGTTTTTAAAGTAAAACCTTCTCAAGCATATCTATTGTGAGGCTTTTTCCTCTGGAAACTTTTGTTTAATATAACTGTACAAACCCCTTAAATTATGAACATGATGCACTATGTTTATTTCACATCAAAGCAAAGGTGACAGACTAAACAGCACTGTGTGGTATTATTTGTGCTGTAAGAACAACTCTAAGGAACACTAGTTTTGGTTCATTTGCTGTGGGATTAATACGCAAAAAAGAAAATACATCAGGATGGAAATTCAAAAATCCTTTTTTATTAAATAAGAATTATGTATACATAAGTGTGAGAACAATTTTAAATCAGTTATCCTTTGACAGCTTACTTGGAAGCAATTACGTTCTCAGGCTGATGGACAAAACTCATTCCTTGTTAGTCATTCAGGTTCTTAAAGATTTTTATTGTCCGCAGAATGGGCAAAAGCAGTAACTTGCAAGAGTTCTTCGTTGGTAGTTTATGCAGATTTCAACCCACTCAGGCGCAGGGCAGAGAGGCGCTCTGCGAGAATACTGTACATAGAGTCAAGCCTGGGAGAATGCAACTACCTAACTAAAATTATGTCTTTCAGAAATGAGTCTTTACTAAGGGCAATCTGACTGTATGGTGGAATGTAGGCTTGTTCTGTCCTCCTATGAAATCTTACATTTATTATTCTACTAATTAGTTAGAAAGTTTGAATTGACTTCTATTAACTTTGACGGTATTTAACATCTCTGTAGTGCATGTTCTTGCTTTGTACTTATACAGTACCTGGATATTTTACCTTTCCTGTATGTACTTTGGGATAATACGTAGCAGGTGAGAAAAGTTGTAAAGTTATGTTTGTCAGAGCTTAGTTTCTCTTGTGCATGGCTGTAGAATTGTGTTGTCAAGTGCCTGTGGCATGAGGTGAGAGTTGTTGCACTGTACCAACTAGTGAACTGTGTAAGAACTTGCTTTTCAAATAGCATCCAATTTTTAATCTGTGGAAATATGTTTTGAAAATTAGATGGTTTTGTATTAGGGCACAAGATACGGCCTTTTTTTGAGTTGAAATACTACGGTAGAGATATTTCAATATGTATATTGACTTGGATTATTTTAAGGGCTTTTAAAAGTTTTGCTACTTGTAACCCAAAACCTTTTTGGGAGCTTGTCCCCTAGAGATACAGGGCTATCACAGGAGCTATGTTCAGATCTGAAATACAAGCATGTACAAAAGTCCAGTGGTGGGAATGCAGACAGTATTTCTGGTGTTTCTTCTTGTTCTGTGGCTCTTTTTTTTTTTTATTTTTTAGCTTTTTTTTGTTGTTGGTAGTAATACCTTTTAATATGCTGTGAACATTCTTAATGTTTTGTCAGAATTCACAAATTGCATGTTTTTTAGCACCTAGGATTCTTGTAACTAGAAAATAACGAAGCTGTCACCTTTTGGAGGGTGTTGGTCAATACTCTATCACACTTGACCAAAACTGTCAGGAACAATTTCAGCGCTTTTCCTGCTTGTTCCTTTATATGTTCTTATATATTTATTAACTTTGTTATCTATTTCCTCTGTTTCAGGATGCAATTCGAAGCCATAGTGAATCAGGTATGGTTTCCAAAAACGAAATAATATATAATATTATTTTGTGTTTATTTTGCTGGTTTGTAATTTAATTTTTTTGTGTGTCTATTTTTATATTTTAGCTTCACCCTCTGCTCTGTCTGGAAGTCCTAACAATATGAGCCCCACTGGCTGGTCTCAGCCCAAAACCCCAGTCCCAGCCCAAAGAGAGCGAGCCCCTGGATCCAACACACAAGAAAAAAACAAAATTGTTAGTATGATAATATTTTATTTTTATTTTTTTAAAAAATATACTAAAGTAGTATTTGTATGTTGGGATAAATTTCTGTACATAAAAGGCAGTACAAACTGATGGTAATCTTACATTGCTCTGCACTGTGTGTGTGTTTAATAGCAATTTAATTTTGACTAACTTGGGAAAGATAGCACTATTGCCTTGTGTTATCAATACCCCAAACAAAGTGTTTTGGATTGAAAATTAACGTCAGACAGTATTGTGAAATTATTTTTCACTACAAGCGGCAGAGAAAGAAAAGTTAGGATAATAATGAATAATATCTCAAATTTTTTGAAGGCTTATGAGATTTTAACAATGAAAGTACGGCTGCTCAGTGAGACACAGTTGTTAATCACTCAGATATTTGAGAATTTTGCTCTCGTCTTTGTTTTATTCCTTTTAAATATGTAAATGACTTCCTGAATTTTAATATTGTAATTTTGAGAAAGTCAATAAATTCCTTAAGTATTTCAGATATTTTTAAATAGTTGATCATAAAATACTTGTTCCTCTTAAAATCTAAGATCAGGGTTTAAGTTTATGGTGCAGAACTTAATGACAGCTTCTTAAGCAGTTAAAGCCATCTAAGAAAATGTTTTGTCCTTTTTTATTTTTTGGTAAGAAACCCACCACCCCACACAAATTGAGGAGAAAAACAAAAGTCCAAACTGTAGAACAAAACCCTCAAGGTTTCAGTACGTCTTAAACTTGTAGGCAGTTATTTCATTCTAGTTGTGTATATGTGATATATTTGATTGAATACTTGCAGTAAAGCCACGTCAATTTGTGTTCCAGAGGCCTCGTGGACAGAGAGATTCCAGTTATTACTGGGAAATAGAAGCAAGCGAAGTCATGCTTTCTACCAGAATAGGGTCAGGTTCTTTCGGAACAGTTTACAAAGGCAAATGGCATGGTAAGTTCTTGAAAGTGTTACTATCTTCTCAAAATGTTGATAGTGTAGGACAGCAATCCAGAAAAAGGTAAAATAAATCATTTTAATGGCACTGTGTGCTTATCTACCACTCAGGGTACTAGGTGAGAAATATTAATTTCCTAATATTAGCAGTGGGGAAATTAAGGACATCAAAATCTGAATCTCACAACTGTCATCTGCTTGTTCATTATGTTGGAGCCAACTTTGTTTTCTTTGTTACCATGTTCTAGAATAGCTTGTTTTCTGAAAAGATTTTGCTTTTCATTAGCAGAACGAGCTAGGAAATTTTACAGCCTGATGTTAAATTATATTTACCTTTTTTTTGTAATCCCTCTGTGGTTTAATTAGCATACTTACATTCAAGGTGACAGGGAAAGGAAATAAACATAAATTGCTTTTACTGTAGAGTTTTTCTAAGGAAAAAATGGTAGGTGTGAGAGTTTATAATATGAAGTTAGCTGGAATACTTTGAAAAGAGGCACTCTGCAGTACTACAGAATTAGTTCCCAAATTCAGGGCTTGTGATTTAAAAAGAAACACACACAACTTTGCCCGAGGCCCTAATTTAAATAGTGTTATTGTCATAAAATAAGCTGACAAAAAAATCTGGAAACTTACTTTCCACCCTCTATTTTTAAAGAATAAGTACTTGCATGTCTTAAAGCCTAAATATTGTCAACATCAATGAAAGGCCTATTCTTACAGTAAAAGTAATAGTCCTGAACAGTTAAACTTAACTTTCATTATATAAGTGAAATGGAACACAGAAATCAAGAGGAAAAATAGGTTAAGTAAGATTTCACTAAATGAGCTAATAAATGTGAATTTCTTGTAATACACTTCAGTTTCATGCTTTTGTAACTGTCACATCATTTGTGGTGTGGTCTTAAAGGCTTTAAAAGGTTTATATTTCTTTCAAGTCTTCTCTGTTTAGAATTGATGAAACTGAGAGTTGAAGGTACACAGATTGGTGAAACCACAGACTTTTTTGTAGTAACCTATTCTTATAGTACAAATGCAGCAATAAGAATGTCTCGGTGAAGCTAAATAAAATTAATTGAAGTGGGCAGACTGTTGCAAGTAGAAATTCTAGATTATTGGAGGTGTTGGGTTTCCTGACATGCCCAACCATAAAGGGCTGTTTGCCATGAACCTCTGGAGAGCACCTGTGGAAGACTCCGGATTAGTTTTCTAAAAATCTTCCCTGGTTTAGTCTTCCCAAATAAAACTGAAGTGTCAAGGCCAGTCCTGCTCTGACTGTCTCATTGAACAGGTATCTTGCGCTTCCATATTTTTCCAGATTGTTCTGATGGTTAAGCACTAATTCTCATATTTGCACCACTTCTGTTACAGACCCCATTTGGATCCCGTAGTGTCCTGTAGCATGCTTCTAAATTTAAAAGGCGGAAAGAGAAAACCAAGGCAGTTTAAATTGGTTGGAAGACCTACCTATCATAAACACTCACATTTCCCCTTTGACCCTGGTAATCAGTTCTAGGGTTTTGGTGGTTGGGGGGTGGCGGAAGCTGATTTGTCTTCAGTTTGCTGCTGAACAAAACAAGTGCTGCTGTGTATTTGTTTATGTAGAGAAAACTGCTTGGGAAATGCCATCCAGCCTTAAAAAAAAAAAAAAGTGTGGCACCTGATTCAGTAAGAACAGTGTAAGGTTAAAAACATCTTTTTGTCTGTGGAGCAAGGATCATAATGGAGAATATATTGGGGAACAAAAAAACCTAACTCAGTGGATGCTGCATCCTTGTCTTGTCTTGGAATAGCTCATAGCAATATAATGCAAGAATTGGTAGATCATCCGTTGGTGTGGCATTGTACAACAGGAGTTGCAGTAGGAACTGGCTGCTCCAAAGCCTGTGATTTTGGTAGTCATATGGAAACGTAGTCTTTCTACCAGTTAAGTTCTGGTCTGGTGTGTAAGCAAAGAGATCTGTAAGTTAGAGAACACTATGTACGCTGCAAACGTGAGGTGGTTCTCTTTCTGAAGGTGCTAGAAGATGAAATAGGAGGCATATTGCATTTGCTGAAGGTAAAGGAAGAAGATACAAATGTATTTGATATTTGTGCATCTTTGTGACTTCAAATTATACAGCAAATTAGGCAGCTGGTACCTACGGTGGAAGATGCTGCAGTTCACTCAGGGCACTCTGAAACTTTCAGAGTTGCATTTCCTTCTCATACTTTGTTGGCATCCTGTTTTTTTTTTTCCAACTGAGCAGTTAGTATTATGCTCTAGAGACATACTAATGTATATGTCACATAAATCTTGGAAAAGAGACCATATTAAGAAGAAAATAATTAGGGGTTATGATAGCAGAGAAATCTGTCATTAGGGATTTTTTCTTTTAATGTAGGCAACGATTCTGTAATGCTAAGCAGCAGTAGCCTTTCAACTATGGGATAAGCCTGTGTTGGAGTACAGCACCTCTCCAATCTTTTTACTGCACGTGGGCTAAGATTGAAGCTTCAGTTTTCCTAAGCTGCTTTTACCTTCCTGTGACAGCGTCAAGGCAAATTTACTCCTCTCTTGAATTCTGAAATGCTGTCCCTCTGTAGTTAAAATGGATGTGATGCTTCTTTCACTGAGGAGTTGGTGGGTCTTGCTGTTAGTGCTTTTACTTTGGTTAGAGCAGTCGGCTTCCTTCCACTATGGTACCTTTTCTGGATCAGTTTCATTCTACTGTTTTCTGGCTGTGCACTGTAAAGGGTTTTCCAATTTCATTCTCTGGAAACAGTCTCAATACAGATAGCACTGGATCATCGTGTGTTCCTCTCTGTATTACCCTTTAGCAGATACTGAAATTTAAAGCAAGCACTGACACTGAAAGCCATTAAAATAAAGCTTTTAAGTGAAATTTTATAATGTATCAGTTTAAAGAACAGAATCTGCTCTTCCTGGACAGAAGATTTATCCCTCCCATTCCTGAACTTTAACAGTACTTAAATCTAGGAAGTTTGTATTTTGAATACAGGTTCTATTAAAAAAGGATGTGTGTATATACATACGTATATAACTTCTATATATATATAAAAAACTTTAACATACAAACTGAATTATATAAAAATCCAAAGGTGTGTATATATGTGCACTAAAGTTGGATAGAAAAGGGAAAGTGATGAAACTTTGGATACTGTTTGGAAGATGAGAGGCTCTGACATGACAGTGCTTGAAATAACATGCTGAGAATGCAGCTACACTAGAATACCTTCATTTTGAACAACTTCTGGAGACTTTAATAGCTTCATAACTTGCAAAAAGCATACGTGTGGTTCTAGCCAGCCATAGCTGTTAAAAAATAGAAGGGAAGTATGTGAATAATTAGTGACTTTTCATTAGACAGAAATTCAGGTAAATGAATTGCTTGATAGTACAGAACTTCTTTCTTCAGGAAAATCTTAACCTATGTACAAATTAGTAGAGGTGTGCTTGTGCACAAAGTAGGAGTTTTAATTATACTGTGTATTTGTGTTGGATTTGGTTTTTGGAAAAAAAAATAATCTGTGTTTTTAGTAACTTTTCTGGTAAATGTATTTTCAGGGGATGTAGCAGTGAAGATACTAAAGGTTGTAGATCCAACCCCAGAACAGTTCCAGGCATTTAGAAATGAAGTGGCTGTATTAAGGTGAGTTGGTAGTTTCGTTGCTATATTCTGTTATTCCAAGGCACTGTATTTGACTACAACCCCTCGTTTAAACCCAATATTCTATGCTATAATTCTCATCGCTGGACAGAATGCTTGAACAGTACCTTTTAAAATTGCAGCATGATTCCATTTTTAATTTTTTTTTTAAACCATGCTCTAATCTGCTTAACTCTTTTCTGCTTTCAAATACTGGTTTTGTAGTGTCCAGTTAACTATCTGTAATGTTAATCCTGAAACTGGAAAAGTCAGAACACATGAGAACTATCTTCTCACCTGTTAATTCCTTCACAGTTTGTGATGACCCTTCAGATTCCTATTGAGATTCAGGCTTTGATCTAAAGCTGTCACTTTTTCAAACACTTCAGGGCGATTTCTGTTATTCCAATAACTTCTAATACCCCTCGAGAGTGTGAATATTGGTTACTAATTACAAACCCCTTGAATTTTCATGACATCTTTACTCAAAGGTTAATTTTAAAGAGTTTCCTTGGAACCAAAAGGAAGTATTTTGACTAAAAAAAAAAAATTTTTTTTTTAAAATTAAAAAGCTATAAATTGGCAACTGTGGTATATTTTTATTATTTTTAAAACCAAACTTTGCGTACGCATCCACTTAGCAAAAATTTTGCAGGAAACTTACCTTTTTGGACTCAAAAGCTTAAATACGTTCCTTCAGCCAGGAATGCATTTTAAAAAGAAAGGGAAAAAGTTTTTCATAAAGATACTAATTTCTCTTTCTGCTGCTTTCTATTAGGAAGACTCGGCATGTTAATATTTTGCTGTTTATGGGCTACATGACTAAGGATAATCTGGCCATCGTTACGCAGTGGTGTGAAGGGAGCAGCCTGTACAAACACCTGCATGTTCAAGAGACCAAGTTTCAGATGTTCCAGCTCATTGATATCGCTCGGCAGACGGCACAGGGCATGGAGTGAGTATCAGAAACAATACTGGCTATTTTCCATCTTGGGATGGTCTTTCCCTTCTCTTCCCCAAACCCTAATGTGGAGTTACTGCTCAAAAATAATAAGGGGTCATGGAACCGTAGAATGGTTAGAGTTGGAAGGGACCTTAAAGATCATCGAGTTCCAGCCCCTGCTCTGGGCAGGAACACCTCCCACTAGAGCAGGTTGCTCAAAGCCCCATCCAGCCTGGCCTTGAATCCCTCCAGGGATGGGGCATACTTCTAGGGATAGGTCAAAATGGTATAACAGGTAAAGATTTTGTTCAGCCTTAATTCGGCACTGTTGTGTGTATTATACTTTAATTTAGTACTGTTTTTTTCATGGATTCTTGCCTTAGTTCATGTTAGACCACTAGTCACTTAACATACAGAGAAGCTGCCTGTTACCTTCTTTTGTAGCTTGAGATCTTACTGTAATCACAGAATCACAGAATGATACGGGGCTGGAAGGGACCTCTGGAGATCATCTAGTCCAACCCTCCCTGCCAAAGCAGATCCACCCAGAGCAGGTTGCACAGGAACATGTCCAGGTGGGGTTTGAACATCTCCAGAGACGGGGACTCCACCACCTCTCTGGGCAGCCTTTTCCAGGGCTCTACCACCCTCACAGGAAAGAAGTTCCTCCTCTTGTTTAGATGGAGCTTCTTATGTTCAAGTTTGTGTCCATTTCCTCTTGTCCTGTCACTGGACACCACTGAAAAAAGACTCTTGACACCCACCCTTTAAGTATTTATAGGTGTTGATCAGATCCCCCCTCAGTCTTCCCTTCTCCAGACTAAAAAGCCCCAAGTCCCTCAGCCTTTCCTCCTAAGAGAGATGCTCCAGACCCCTCATTGCCTTTGTAGCCCTTTGCTGTACCCTCTCCAGCAGTCCCCTGTCCTTCTTGAACTGGAGAGCCCAGAAGTCACAGTGCTCCAGATGGGGCCTCACCTATTCTAAACATAGAATGAATTTTTTTCCTTCTCTGTGTTACTTACTATAACATTGGCAAACACTAATTTATACTCCTGGTACTTCTGTGACATGAGGGAATGGCTCTTCCTGTTCTACAGCTACAGATGTATTTTGGAAGCTTCTCCAGATGTCTGAGTTGACACAGTCCCACCTCGCTTCTCTCTCAAAACATGTTATAATGTTCATAGCGCAGAAGATGCTGATGTTGCCTGACGCTGTCAGGGCTCATTCGTTTTGTAGATCAGGACCTGGGTTTCCAGCCAGACACCCAGAACACTGGGAACATACATTGTGACCGCAAAGTAAAGCAGTTAGTAAGAAGTAAACCTTTGTGTAACATAGAAATTTCATGCATATGAGGATAGCACGGAGTTTTCCAGGGCATTATACAGTCAGATAATGATGCCAGAGATTTATGATTTTAACAATGCCGGAGATTTATTTACTGTGTTGCTTTCACTTTCTGTGATGCATATGGCAATAGTCTCACCTGGTCCTTGTTACGTTTTTCTTTTCCCAAAGTAGACACATCCTGTAAATTGACTAAATCAAGAGGTCTGTGAAATGATCAAGTATAAAATAAACTAACACGCAGTCTATCGGTAAATGGAAAGGTGAAGTTTGTGTGAACAGCCTTCATAATAGCACTTTTTGTGGTTTTTTTTTTTTTCCACAGCTATTTACATGCAAAGAATATCATCCACAGAGACATGAAATCCAATAGTATCCTTTCCTTAAGGAATTGTATTTCCTTTAATGGGAGAGTGATTTGTTGTCAATATAGAGGTTTTTGGGGTGGTTGAAACTTCTAGTGAGCAACTCCTATTGATGAGTAAGAGGTTGCTTTTTAGAAAGAACCTTGATAGAGCTCATGTGCTTCCTTACCAAACTGGCATGAGAAAGATGAAAAATGATGTGCAACAGTTGTGCTCCAAAAGCGTCTTATTTTACATAAGTGGTGTTTATGCAATTCTCTGTTACCCAAATGCTGCATCAGAGAGAAGCCGCGCTCTTTACTTGACGGGAGATACGTGTGGATGCTGATGTGTGTGTGCACATGGGGGTTCGTTAATGTTTACCGTATATTTTTAATAAATCTAAACCACCTTCACATGACTGGCAGAAACGAAGCCAAAAATCATACTTTAAACTCAAGGCAACCTTTTACCACTCTGTTTCCTGCAAAAATATGAATTTAGTAATGCACATGGAGTTAAAAATGTTGTGAACTGATGTCTTTGGCCTTTGAGAATGCCTGTTTTCCAAATTGCCAAGGAGAGCACCCATTGAGCTAGCAGCATAAATTGTGATTTCCTGTCATAAAATGTGAACAGAATGTTTTGCAAATGTCATCATAAAAAAATATGCCAAATTCAGTAGCTCCATAACATCAGGGGACTCCCATTTTCAGCTAAACAAGAAAAGTCATCATTTTAGTATATAGGAGGTCAGGAATTTGTGATTCCTGACAAGGATAATCAGTTTTGTGAAATAAATTACATCTTCTCCTGATGTGGAATTGACAGACTTCTAGTTCTCATGTTTATATTTCTGAATAATCTTTTTGAACTTAAACCATTCTTAAATGAAATTGTAAAATGGTATCTTCTTAAAATAACCCCAGCAAAAGAAGCGCTAGTTTTCAGCCTTGACAGACAAACCTATGAAGTAGATAGATTACAAATATTACAAACGTGCATATTTCCAGTTAAAATAGTTAAATCATAGTTAAATCTCAGGAGATCTGCCAGAGAGCTTTATGTAAATATTTTAAATTTTTTTTCTACTTGGAATTATTTCTTTCTTGTGACGACTTCTATGTCATTTCCCTATGTGTGTCTTGACACCAATTAAGTACCTGCCGTCATTGATGTTAATTAACACAGTTGATATCCTTACTCACCATAGAGATAAATATACACATAACACTGAAATATCTGGTCTTGTTGAGTCTTAAATGTTAACTCTGTAAATCTGGATGCCATAAAATTACTTTTCTTCTGTTTAAGGTAAAACTCGTAGCAGGTTTAAATAGCAATATTCTTGGGTATAACCAACCAGACACTTTGTAATCACCTCAGAAAATGCAGAATTGTTTACTCAAGTTTTCTACAGAGTTTCTTTAACAAATGTTTAGATATATTTCTTCATGAAGGCCTCACCGTGAAAATAGGAGACTTCGGTCTGGCGACTGTGAAGTCCAGGTGGAGTGGATCTCAGCAGGTGGAGCAGCCCACTGGCTCGATCTTGTGGATGGTGAGAGAAACATTTCACTGCTTTTAATTAGCTGGCTTTCATTCTGTTTAACGCTGTCTTACAGCTGTAAACCTAAATGAGCCAACATACGCTGTTAGTACTGTGTAGGCTTTTATTCCAGCTGTAGGACAAGTTAAAAGTGAAGAACAAAGTGTTGGAGTGCTTGATTGTCCAAAGTAGACACCAGTCATCTACGGATTCTCCTTTTTTATTTTTGGAGTTATTTTAAATATTTAGGGCAGAGAGAGGGCTGCCGGTGGAATTGCCAGGAGCTGTTCCAAGGGAAGAATCACAGAATCATAGAATCATTTCAGTTGGAAAAGACCCTTGGGATCATCGAGTCCAACCATCTACCCTACTCTAC
>JAOXNO010000003.1:21624995-21638900 GCA_028565335.1 Limnodromus scolopaceus | reverse complement strand
TTGTAGAGTAGGGTTGATGGTTGGACTCGATGATCCCAAGGGTCTCTTCCAACCTAGACGATTCTATGATTCTATGAAATGTGCTGTTCTTACATCATGAAGTTTGGATTCTGTGCTTTTTACGAAGTGAAAAAAAAATAGTGGCTATTGTCAAACCTTTTAGTATTGAGTGTTAATTTGCGTGATGTAGTTGTTACTCAGGTGTGATCTCCTCTAGTCAGTTAACCAGTAATTAGAAAGGAGATTAAGGTCAGAAACCTCACTGTTCTCTTGACGTGCATCTTCTTCTGGCTTAGCAAGTGCAGAGCTGACTCCTTCCGTGAGGCATGGACTTAGGACTGTTAGATCTCTTTGATCTCTGTTTTGCTGATACTTGGTGGTGGTTTGTGTGTTTTGTTGGCTTTTTTTTTTTACATTAAGATGTAATAATGAGCAGTGTGCGTGTTTGGGGACTAGCTATGAGATTTAAGCCCCTATTATGTAATAAAGTCTGTGTTCCAAATAGAAGAGGCCAATTCTGTTAAGGAAATTTTTCTTATTTTTAAGGTTGTCTGCAAATTAGGATATTGGAATGTGGTTTAATTAATAATATTGAAATTATATGCAAGCTTTAATAATTGTTACTGCCACAAAACATGTGACACTTGCCCCCCAAGTAGATTTTCTGGGGAGGGGTAGAATATTTCCTGGAGAACAACACTGAGATCTTACTTTAGCAACATTATATTGATGTTTTTGTTTTCTGGTTTGGTTTTGGTTTGGGTTTTTTTAAACAACATTAGTTGAAAAAGAAACAGTAGCAGAGTTACTCTGTATACTCCTCCTTCCCCTCCCCAGTAAAACCCTCAAACAAAATCCCCTCAACCAGCCAAACCTACCGCTGTTTTACCAGATAAGACTCCTACCAGTGCTAAGTAGTCAACTAATAAGTTTCCTGAAGCCTGATGACAGTCCTACACAATGACCAGATTAACTTGGACTAAACCAGAAAATGCATTTTCCAACACTAATGATGTCTCCTGTTGTCTCAAACCAAACCAAACCCCGTTTCCTTGTTTGCTGCATTAGTGATATTTCAGGTAACCGATTGGGACAAATCTGCAAGTACCTGGGCGTGTGTGTGCCTCTGGCCCTCGGGTTTAACCCCTTTGGGACACTAAAGCCATCGACCACTCCAACAACTTCTACAACTTTGTTTTTGTGCTTCTTTCTCAGATCATTTTCATGGTTGGCCGAGGGTATGCATCGCCAGACCTCAGCAAACTGTACAAGAACTGCCCCAAAGCGATGAAGAGGCTTGTAGCGGATTGTTTGAAGAAAGTTAGGGAAGAACGACCTCTGTTTCCACAAGTAAGTGTGTTTTCTGCATGTAACAGCTTCAGAGTGGTTTCTAAACAGCCACTGGCGCTCAAAATGTTCTCCAGGGAAACAGGCTTTGGCTGAGAAGCTGAAGGTAGAGGTAGGAATGAAGCGTGGCCTATTTTTTGTCTTTATTCCTATCTGCATCTGTCATAACCCAACTCCCTTAGGCAGGTCCTGATTCTGATTGTACATAATTCCTGTAAAGGTAATTTAAAAATATTATGTACTGAAACAGCATTAGATTAACACTGCAGCAACTGTGCTTTTCAACAGCTGACCCATTTTAGAGGTAAGAAAAAAACCCTCCAAACCCTAACCCGGTAAAAATCAAATCTGTCTTTGTATTTACATTGTGGTGTAGGTTTGAGGGAAATGAGAGACTGTTCCTCCTTTCCTTCCCCACAGCCACGACCAAGCAAACAAAATCCCCTGGGGGATTTAAATTCATGCAGGGATTTTTTGGCATTTTTACAAAGGATACTTTACCTTTTCCTCTCACTGTGAGGATGATGAAGGTACTTTTCTTATACTCATTAATTAGCTGGAATTAACTATCAGCAGGTTTTGGAAAAGTAACTTCTTGCCATTACAATTAAGTAGAACTTCTGTTTAAAAAGTTCCAAGTGTTGGTTTTTAACAGAGCATCAGGCAGAAGATGCAATTCTTTCCCTGGAGAGTTGGGCAGGTGCTTGTTAATTGACGATAATGTCTGTGAACTAATGAATCCTCTGAAACTCAGACTCCCCGTAGCAAGGAAACTGTTTGGTGTATTCCCAGGGTGAGGGTTTCAGTGCCTCCCCAGAGCATATTGTTGCTCTTAAGGATGTGCCTAAAGCCATAATAAGTGAAGGCTGAAGACCTAACGAAGACAAAGCAGCTCTTTCTAATAACCCTTCTTGTAATTTTGTGTGTGTTTCCCTCAGATACTGTCGTCCATTGAATTGTTGCAACATTCTTTGCCCAAGATCAACCGGAGCGCTTCGGAGCCCTCTCTGCATCGCGCCGCCCACACGGAGGACATAAACTCATGCACGTTAACGTCCACGAGACTGCCCGTGTTCTAGGATCCTGCCCCCCTCCCCTCGTCCTCTCCAGTGACGGGGAAGGGACGGAAGGGACACAAGTTGTGCTTTTAAGGCCTCGGTGTACAGGATCAGTGCCAGCAGGATTTACCTGCGTCCCAGTTGGAAGAACAAGCTGCTAAGGATTTCTGCAGTTCTTACCCTGCAGGGACACAGCTCCACGTTGCCTTTTTCTACAGTTTCTTTTACTGGGATAGTTAACAGACTATAAATCAAGAGATCTATTACTATTTTTTTAATAGATGCACTTGAGCCTTATTTTCCCCCCGATACACAGAAGCGATGGATGTTTCTTTGGCAGTGTTTCTGGATTGATTTGAATCTGTCGATAAATGGGTGTATTTTACAGCGAGGAGGGCTTGCCTCGGCGGTGAGGGAAGCTGACGCGTTACGGTGCTCTTTGATTGCCCCGTGCCATTCGCCACTTCACTTTGGGGCAGTTTTGCCCAAAATGGGTATCTGCAAACAAGACTGAGGGAAGAGGAAAAAAAACAAACAAACAAAACAAAACAAAAAAACAAACAACTTTCTGGAAATCAGCTCCTGCCTAAGAGCTTTCATCAAGCCAATGAAATAAGTTAAAATGCTAATTCAACACAAAATAGTTTTGCAATAGTTTTGCACATAGAAGACAAACTCTTGCAAAAGAATGGAATCTATTGGGAACTGTTCTGCTCAGAGAAGGAAGCTGGCCAGGCTCGCTACGGTCACCTGCAGTAACTCCAGCAGCTTTTTTTTTTTGGTACTATTGACTTGTTTCTCGCAGCCCGAGGAGGGGGCAAGTGGGGAAAGACGGGCTTTTGTGGCTGAGAAGAGGCTAATTAACATTACGCGTATACTTCTGCAAAACGAGCGTAGTCTTCATCCCATCTGAAGCTGTCGTCCGAGAGATGCACTATCAAGAGGAAACTGAGCATATACAGTTTTTCTTGCTGATTTGGGTTTTAATTTTGTTTTTATTGCTCCTGAAAAAATGCATTTATTGTAAGCCAAGGTTCCTCTGATTATCTTATTTTAATAAAATAAATTAAATTTTAGGTTTAAGATTCAATGTCATCATTTAATGTAGTCATCCATAGCTCTGACATACACATCTAGAGTTGAAAAAAAACCCTCAGAAAATGACATTCTGAACAGTTTTGAAAAGTTACTGGGATAGATAACATAGTAAAACCTCACTTGATATGATGACCTATAGGTTTCCAATCACATTCTTAACAATATGCTTTTTATTCTACTGTAATAATCTTTCAGCAGCGTCTGTGCATTAAGAGCCCACACTGAGGTACTACCAAGCGCTTTCACTGCCACCGGTTTTGCTCTGGGGTCGCTCTTCTATGAGCCTGTTGTTTACTTGGGTGGAAGCGAGTGGTTGGTCTTGGCTGAACTCCACAGCTGACAAAAAAGAGGTGGTTTAATCTAAGAATTTATTTTCTCATATAATATCTAGACTGTTTGTCCTCAGAATATCATACAACGAGAATACTAATCCTTTGGTGGTAACTGAACACGACCGTAAGATTTGCTTGCTAAAAACTAAATTGAGGGTTGAAGGAAACTGTTCCATATAGTTCTGCATTATTTTTCATAATATTCTTGGTATTTTAACTATTTTATCGCTCATCTTAAAGTCTCTCTTACTACAATGAAGGTTAAGAAGGGGGGGAAGGAGGGGAGAGAGGAGAAAGGGTAAGCTGCTTTTACATTAGTTCTGATTTCCAAAAAGAAACCATTAACTCCTGATTTTAAAAACAGGTTATGTGTCTCTTGAAAAATTAAAATATTTTTGCTAAATAGGCTTTTTTTGACCAGCATTTGATGTCAAAGTAGATGAAAGCTGCCGAGTGAAGAGTTTGAGGGATCTGAGGTTAAATCTTACTGCTCTTACATGAAAACTTCTCTCCGTGTTGCCTGTAGGTAGCTTTGAAAAACAAGTGATCTTTTTAATTTCAGACTATTGTTACCTGGTTTGTGCCATCTTGAGGCAAACACCCTCTCCATGGGCTTTTTTTGGGTGTATTTTATTACTGAAAATAATTCTCTCTGGGGAAAAAAAAAAAGGTGTGCAAGACCAGCTAGAGACAAGCTGCAGGAGGGACACAATTTTGGGGTAGAAAGTACGTCTTGAACGTTGTTCTTGTAGTACTTACATCTCTCTTAGGGAAACTTCCTTCACCCTTGTAATTAGTGATGAGTAATTACACTAATATGACTTACTGGATTTAGAGCTTTACTGGCACCTTCATATGCCAGTTTTAAAAAGAAGCTGACAAGTAAGTGGTTATAGAACAGCGAGGAGGTAAGGCCTTTGCAGGAAATATTGTTTAAAATTAACTTTAGGATGAAAATAATTGTGGAAAAGTGTCATTTCCTAGGTCAGAACAGAGAATAGAGTTGGGGAGTTCCCCTCTTCTGCTGGAACCCTGGGTCAGAACTGAAGCCGAGAAACATTGCGGGTGAACAGAATCCGTGAAATGCAGTATTTCCACCCGGAACGTTTCTCGGCTTCAGTTCTGACCCAGAAACGGCGACCAAGAGCTGGGATAATCCCGCAGTCACTGAGTTGGTGCCCTCGAACAGTGTTTGAATCCCAGATTAGGGTTCCTGCTGCTTGCTCTCTGAGAGTGCCCCAGATCCTGGTTTCTACCCATCACAGCAGTGCCCCACGTGCTGTGCTGACCTAAGGGGTGCCTTTAAATACGCTTTGCCTCACAACACAACTAATTTCTGCTGCCTCAACAAAAAAGCTTTCTGAAATGCTCCACTGTTTCAGCAGACGAGCAACTTCCCAAGGGCAGGCAGTCTTATCCTCGAGCTGTCGGTTAATTTGACCCTCTGTTTATTTTAAGAGCATATTCTGGACGGGCTCAAGGTTTATGCTGTTCCTCGGCTGCCTCCTCAGTTGTGTCCACTCTGAGGGAGGGCAGCGGCTTGGAAACGGGGCTGTTCTCTAACTATTAGCGTGTCAAAAAGGGACCTCTCACTGTGCCTGAGCCACACCGAGATAGAACAGCCCGAGATGTCTTTCTTTTTTTTTAAGAAAAGCAGCAGTTAAATAATTTTCAGTTACAAAAAGAAACAACGTTGTAGAGCTGCAAACTCTTAAGATCACCCACATAAAAAGATGAGAAAAATTACTTCGTACCTTCATTTAATTTTGGCTACTTCATTTAACTGAATCAAGGTTTCCCTTCCTCTTAAATAGATTTGAACTAGTTAAATTGAAAACAAAAATTCAACTGTTACTGTTGCAATGACTATTGCCAGTAACTCCTTACAGTTTCCAAAATCCTGTCATTTCTATTGCTCTGCCTGGATTGTATTTGCTTACAAAGGACGCTCTAAGGGACGCTTCCTGCCACTATATACACTTTTTAAATAATTTTAAAACACAGTCAAAACCTAAAGATTTGCAGAATATTTGAGAGCCGGGCAGGGTCCTGGCCCGGCTCCTGCAACACTGGTAAGAACACAGCAAACTTGATTCTGAACTCTGAGGTATAGCGAATTAGTTCTTATATCTCCTTTTTAAGGAAGAAAAAAGCTCCACTGACCGTTATTCCCAGTGGCTTTTTGTGGATATACATTTAGTTGTTTTAGTGGAGGGGAAGGGGGAAAAAAAAAAAAAAAAGCATCCAAAATAGATTTAGCAAGTTTTGAACAGCTTAAGCTTTAAATGGTATGAGAGGAGCTGTATTTACACGACCACTCAGCTCACACGACAGCGCGCGTTAGGCCAAAGAGGGAGAAAAACCCTCTTGGGATTAAGGAATTTGTTTTTCCCATGCAATCAGTTTAACCTTTTTAAATATATTTTAGGATTTTTGTTGCCATACAAAAAAAAAAAAAAAAAAAAACCAAACCCAAAACTATCTGAAAACTTTACCAGGACTGCACAAGTAAACCACGGGGCACGGTCACTCTAAGTGTGCTGTAGAGAGGAAAAGCACGGCTGAATCACCACCAGCTCGCTCGCTGGAGAAGATACCACTTTTGGGGCTCTTTATTGAGACGTGGTGGAATCCTCGTCAGCCCCGGAAAGGTGCATGAAAAGTTCTCCAAGTTCCGTGACTCCGTCCTCTGTGCTGCTCACAGTCCGACTCTCTCGGTCCTCGATGAAGTCCCACAGACGAACAGAATTGAAGAACTGGAATAGAAGAAAGTGCCTGAGCGCGAACCAGTGCTTGTCACGGGTCCATCACAGCGTTGCCCCTAGTTAGGCTTCTTGTCAGCCTCAGTCAGAGGCTGAAAAGCTGGGTTTGGTTCAGAGAAGGGCCATGGAGCTGGAGAGGGGTCTGGAGCACAAGTCTTGTGAGGAAATGGCCTCAAGTTGCACCAGGGGAGGTTCAGATCGGGTATTAGGAACAATTTTTACACAGAAGGGGTTATTAAGCCTTGGAATGGGCTGCCCAGGGAAGGGGATGAGGCACCATCCCTGGAGATTTTCAAAAGACGGGTTGACATAGTGCTTAGAGACATGGTCTAGCGATGGGTTTTATCAGTGAGGTTGATGGTTGGATTAGATGATCTTAAAAGTCTCTTCCAACCTGGATGATTCTTTGATTCTGTAATTTACTAACACTCTCAGCAACATCCGCTGTTAAATTCAAAGAAATACATAAAAGAACAGCGTTGTAAGCCAAAGAAATGAAACTATTTTTATTAAAGTTGAATTTCAACACTGTAACACTCTGAATATGGCTACAGTGAGCTCAGACTGACCTGTACTAACGAGCTGTATCACCATTAAAGCAGCAGGCCAAGCCATAATGAGTTTTTTGAGAAGGTTTTACCCCTTTTGGTCTTACTTCCAGCTACCTGCAGGCACGTGAGATGAGTTTTTAGTACTTTAACAGCAGGATTCCTTTGAAGAAAGGTTTGCCATGAGAAGGACCGGTTGAAAAAAAAATAACCGATAATAAATTTTTGCTATTAAATAATAGGTGCCTTCTCCTTTCCCTAATAACAAACCTCTGCCTCAAGGAAAGCTCACTTCTCCGAGGCCATGGAGGGTATGAAACGTATTTAAGTCGTACACTTTACATGGAAAACGTGTTTTTAATGACTCTTGACGGGAGCGTCCCCTTACCCGCACGGTCCCCTCAGAGCTCAGCTGCTTCCGTGGTTTCTCAGGTTCAGCTCGTGTCCCATCTGGGTAAGCGTGAAGGTAGAGACACTTCCCTCCAAAGGGGCAAGTTCCTTTCCCTTGTTCAAAGTACTTGCAGGGCTTTTTCCTGATTTAATTAGAAGAGAGAGAGTTACTGCCTTCAGCTGGTACGAAGTAGAGAGTTCACGCTCTCTGGCTAATACATAAAAGGCCAGCATCAGAAGTCATAGAAATTTAACTATCTTAAGACATGGAAAATGAAAGACGTTCAAGGAACATCGATCCTACACGTGCATTTTCATTATACTGAACAAATACGTTGCTATTTTTCTACGATTTCTGCCGCTACGTGTTTATGAACCACTCCCTCTCACCATCTCCTTTGGAAGACTTAAATTAGCAAAGTATTGTCACAGGTTTCCATCAGCTTCGTTGGTCAACCAAGCTGTTCTCGCTGTGCAGCAAATTTTAACGAAGGTGTTCCTTACAACGGGCGCACAACCGTGCTCGGGCTGGGGGGGTTGATGGGTTGTTCTACCAAAACTAAACATCTACAGAGGAAACTACAGAGAAAATGTAATTGAACTTGTCCCCTTAGTATGCACTGATTCCTAAGACACCTATCAGACCTACAGCCTAACAAAAAGCAACTAAATAGAGAAGAAAGCTCAACAACAACCAAAAAGCCCCCAAACAACCCAGCCCCCCAACCAGGCAGCGCACTAAAAGCGGAATGAGTTTGCCTTGGTTTGGAACTCAGGTGGTCTGTGACTTCCACCTTTCTAGGTTAGACTTTTTTCACCCTGCGCTGGTGTATAAATCAGAATGGATTTGTGCTGGTGTCACCCCTTCTCTTTGCTCAGATGCCCCTTTATTAGCATTTCTTCATTCCACGCAGCACTAAATCCCCAAGTCAAACTGACCTCCAGGAGCTCTATCCAGAAAAACCTCTTTGGTAGAGACATTCTGTCTCCAACACCATTTCTCAGCCTCAAGCTGAGCTCGTAAGCAAAACCCCTTTTTGTGTTCTCCTCTGTACATCCAGTTGCCAAGAGCCAAACCCAACCTGGGACACAACCCGACACCTCCGTTCCAGTAACACAAAGCTGAGACGGGGCCATTTACAAACTGCACGAAGCCCAGGCCTTTGAGCACAACTTTCCACCCTCGATTCAAAGTCCTTAAGAACTGAAATGAAAAACCACACCATCAACAGGGTATCGAAAACAAAGTGCAGCTGAAGAACGCAGTCATGTAGTGTTTTCCATTTCCAGCAGACAACACAAAAGCCCCGTGAATTTCTACCCCGTATTTCAAGAGACTATTACACTCGCCTTCCCTATTTGGTTTCCTCAGTAACTGACAACCTTCCAGGCAATTAATTACATCTAAGGGATCAACAGAAAATGGAAATAGCTTCCGCATTTCAGAGCACAGCGAGTCTGAATAATTTCTGGCCTAGAATCACACGACAGACCATTTTGTGGCAGTCACAAAGCCGAATAAAAGCACTAACGGGTATTCAGAGCTCTCTGTAGACTGGTTTGTAATGATATAGTTTAAAAATACCGGCATTTTGATTGACTAAGTCTTGGTGTACGTGCCCCAAGGACAATGCACACAGCCTTCGTGGTCGCTGAACTTACCCCACTCCCTGCTTAAACGCTTCAATCAGCTCGTTTTTCTTCTCCTGGTCTTCCACCCAGTAGGCACTGGGAATGACGAACTCGGATATCACACGGCACTCCGGGCAGGACCTGAACCCAGCAAGACAAAACAGGAACACTCCGTTACTTTCTGAACACGATGCTCCTCAGTAAATTTGCCAGAAAGAGCAGTGTCCCGCGGAAAAAGGGAGCTGGTTTGTCACCCCGAAGCACAGACACCTCCTCACGCGTCACCACAGCACACGGGCACTTCTGTTACCAGTTTCAAGTGAAATGACCCAATTCAGGGCAGTCAGGGCTCGTGCCGCCTTGCGTTTGTTTCTAGACTTGAACAAAAGTAACAGGTATTTCCTCAATATGCAGAGGTAAACTCCATCTGCTGATCCCAATGTGCAGAAATACACCCTGACTGTTATGCTGCAGAAACCCAATCCCCTCCAAAAAAGACAAAGGAAGGTCTCTAAGCCTTTTGAAACGTGACCTCTACCAGCAGCGATGAGTTGTTGACTTGGTGGGTTTACGAGATAGATAGATTTCTACACAAAGAACTAGGATCCAGAATCAAATACACAACTCCAGGTACCTCAACAGGCCCAGGAAAGGCTTTATTACCCCCTGCCCCTAAGTCCCACAGAACACCCTGATCCCAGCAGGAAGGGCTTTTAGATCTAAGCCAAGTCCCTCCTTTAGATTCACTTTGCAACAACCATCGTGTTCAACATTATGGAGAAATGTAAAAAACACCTTTGAAGGATTTGTATTAGTATTTAATCCACGCTCAAAACGGATTCTAGGGCGCTGTTTCTGAACAAAAACACACCAAAACCCTCACAGTCCCCACCGGAGGCAGAATATCTCAGTATCTGTCCCGCAAGAGCTCGACTCCAATACAAGTTACATCCTAACGAGCTAACATTCACCTCAGTGAAATTTATAATGAAAGCTGTGCAGAAAAGCCTGTTTTGGGAGCAGACTGAAAATACTTCTCACCTTTTTCTCAGCATGCTTGTAACTTGAGAGAGCTTTCAAAGAGATGCTCAAAAAAGGAGACTGCCCTAATCAGATGGTTTAAATCCTCATCTAAAATCTCACCTAATAAGAAGCATGTTTGGCATACATTTTTTTATAGAGCTAGAAGATAAAGGCATTTACTCCGATACAGACACTTGTGTGATTAGTGGGAGATTTAGCTTGGGTAAGCTATAATTTAGAGAAAAATCCAGTAGTTAAGCACATAGATAGAAAAAAAGGAGTCACTGATTTTGCACTCAGGTTACTGTGAAGGACAGAGGTTGACTCAGCTGCCCCAGAGTCCACATCCGTGCACTTTGCCCACCTTCAGCGCAATGAGAGAGGGCAAAGTCACAAAGGGCCAAGCTCTTCCCATACAGGACCGCAGCGTGTAAATAAACTGTTACCAAAGGATAACTGATGTGTTCTACGGGTCTTGAAGGTAGTTCTTCTCACAGCCACACTCCAACATCCTGGAATTTGCCAGCACTTGGACCAGGATTTTCTGAGCTCAGATTTTATTAGTGGCTATGTCAGTATTTAGAGCTACAGAACCCCTTCTCACTGACACGGGCCACGGGGAAGGGACTCTGGAGAACACAAACTTACTTTATGATAGGATTCTCAAACTGCTTGGCACATCTCCACTGCCGGATGCAAGACAAGCAGTAGGTATGGTTGCAGTTGGAAAGGATCCCAAACCTCCTCTCGGAGGCCGACGGTTTCTCGTACACCACTTCCATGCAGATACTGCACACTTTGTCCTGACTTGCCTGAAAGGCAAAGGCCTTCTCCATGTCGTGCTCGAACGTCGCCATGCACATCTGTCACGGGAGAGACGTCACTGGTTATTGCATCCACATAACAGCCTGCTCCTTGTAAAACAAACGTGTCTATGAAAAGGATCTGTGACAGGAGAACCAAGGTACACTCATTAAGGGCACCACTCCTACCCTTCATCAATTTTAAGAACATTAAATTCAATCACGTATTTCAGCTGCAGAGGACACTGATGGGCTTCAGGAGCACCAGAAATGAAGCTGCTCGAGCATTTACTCCTTTCTGTATCTCTGTCATGGAACAGGTATTGCACAAATACCTCTAAAACCATCTAATTCTGGGTGCAGGATGGGTGCTACACTCATGATGTTACTCTCCTTACCACTAAGGCCACGCTCATTGACCGGATACCAAGCTTTACCCTGGCTCAGGAATCAGTCTCTTACTCTTACTACAGGCTCTTCCCACAGCACTTCTCATCCCAGCACTGGCAGTCAATAACCAATTTACACTCTCACAGCACTACAAGGTGAGCTGGTGGTTACATCTGCATAGTACCACCCTTTTTCAAAGTTCTCAGGACTTGACAAATAAATGCAAAGACTTTAAATTATAATAATAATTAAAAAAAAAAAAAAAAGACATAAAATAATTCCACATTAGTAGCAGCACTTTGCCTATTGCACCTTCTCATCCAACCCACACCTCTGCTTCTGGAGTTGAGCACCTGACAGCAGTGGTGACGGGACACCGTGCCAGATACCACAAAGCTCCTGGGACAAATGGGAACTCCTACAGAAGTGTGTTTTCCAAGTATATGCTGCTCGCACAAAACCAGAGGTTTTTAACCCCTTGGATTCTACTCCAGACTCTGGAGAGACACATGATTCAGTAACCATTAACGCTGCTGGTCTTTCTCCTCCTCAGCCTTGAGAACTTCTGTATCTGATCTAAATCTGGTAGCCAGGCAGAGAAAAAAGCAGCCCCTTAAGGACGTCTTTATCCAGCCAACTCCTCCTCCGGTCCCTCCAGCCGTCCTAATTCAAAAGTTCAGCTCCAAAACCTTCATACTCTGTTGAGTCTGTCCCTACTTGACCCTGCCCTGAAATGAGCCACGACCACGAGGAGATGTGTGAAGAGGTCCCTCAGCAGAGCACTCTCTCAGGATGCACTAGCAGCCCACAGCTCCTGTCTCTCACTGCACATAATGTACCACTGAGACACCGTGTAAGCTACAAAAGACCGTTTCCTGGTAGAGGTTTAGGGTGCTCTGGGAGAAGGCTGCCGGCAAGTTTCCCATAAGGATGAAATGGGAAAAAAAGAAGCTGCTGTAAAAGGCTACCTGCATCATCACTACCATTTAAGTCCTAGATACTGGAACACACCTCTCTTAGGATCGTTTTATAGCTAAACAAACAATAAAACAATAGCTCTTTGGAACAACAGGCTCTTCTACAAAACACATCTTCGGATGTTAGAGCAAACAACCCAAACCCTGCACTGAGCAAAGCAAATCTCACACCGATTGCATGTTAATATTACCATCTCGTGAGCCTTCCTCTGTTCTTGGTCGAAAGGGTGAAGTACTTGCAAGCCACATATCTCACAGACGTCCCCGTGGAGGTACAGGCAGCGGTCTCCGAAGTGGCAGGCTCCCGCCGCCGCGTAAGGACACAGCTGCTCCCCATCCGCACAGGCGCTGCCGGCCACCGGATCCTCCAGCCCGCTGCAAATAGCTTCCAGATACGAGTGGGGCTTCATTTCCAGGTTATCGTTTTGGTCACTGCAACACACCACCTCGCTCGTGGCGCTGGGCCTCTGCTTTTCTTCGTTCAAGCCACACAGATCTTAGGAAACAGAAACGTAATATGAAGCACACAAGACACTGCCCAAAACCCACCCAAGGGAGCTACATGTACTTTGTTTCCAGTAATTACCAGGTGTTTTTTTTTTTTAAAAAAAAAAAAAAAAGTTTTCCTCTCATCTTTAAGCCCCTTTTACTCACAAATCACAAGAATTTTCACAAACTACCTACTGAAAAGTTTGATTTGAAGATTTCTCCACCTGTTTTCTATTTACAGATAGGCTAAAAAACCCTCTTATATTTCAGATGAGGGTAACTGGTCCATAAGGTGCGGTGATGAGAAGAGCGAGCAGGCAGAGGGGGGGCTTGGCTCCCCTGCCCCCACTGCCAGGCACGGACGGATGGCTCCGTGCTTGTGCTCCTAAGGGCTGGCACAATCCTCCACGTGCCACAAAGCAGCCAGGTTTCTCACCATTTCAAATGCCTTCATGTTGAGAACAAAATGCACATAAAGATCTGAGGGGCAGAGATATTTTAACCAAAAAAAAAAAAACCACCCAAATCAAACCCAAAAACCAACCCAATAAATTCCCTAAAGCGAAAGCCATCCTTCAGGGAACACCAGGCTAAAAGGCAGTCAGATGGACACGGTCACTAAAAGGTACTGACGGGCACAAGCATTTCTAGGAAAGAGGCCTCATCTGGTAGGAGGTCTATCTGCATCTCTCCATGAAACTCAAGTACTAAAGGGAGAAAAAAAGACCTGACTCCCACCAAGCACCACGGAGGAGGAGGAGGCACAGCACCACTCCCACTCACTTCTGTCCCTGAGCACCAGCGTCTTCTTCTCCCGCTTGCCCGTCTCGTGCAGTTTGCTCCGGATGATGGGCGCGCTCTGCTCGGGAGGGTGGCGAGGGTTGTGCAGCGCCACCGAGGAGCGGGGGGACGGCGCAGGGGCCGCTGCCCCCCCTGGGGCAGGGAGTCTGGTGTGATCGTACCTGCGAAAGGAAAGAGACGTGGTGAGTAGGACTCGGGAGGTGATGGTCCCCCTGGACTGGGCACTGGTGAGGCCCCACCTCGAGGGCTGTGTCC
>JAOXNO010000003.1:21606446-21619000 GCA_028565335.1 Limnodromus scolopaceus | reverse complement strand
CAGCCCAGGATTCCGTTGGCCTTCCTGGCCACAAGAGCACACTGCTTGCTCATTGTCATTTTGCTGTCTACCAGGACTTTTTTTTTTTTTTAATTTTTGTGCCACAGGAGTGATAAGTGTCCACCCAAGTTTTATTTTGGCTTGATTTGTCAAGAAAAGAACTGCCCAGATAGAAGTTTTAGTTGTTTCTAAGGCAAAACGTGCACTTAAGGATGCACCTTCTACCAATGCTTTTTTGACGTCAAGTTAGTTTTAGTAACAATGGTATCTCTTCCACAAGCTTTTATTTGTTTTTCCTTGGTCTGCACCCTCCTGACAAAGTGACCTACTTTTTCCCACAAATAGACCAATGACCACTAAACTGCTGAAAACTGATTTTTTTTTTTTTAATTGTTAAATTAACTCCTCTGTTTATTTTTTCAATGGACAGGAACTGTGCTACACTAATCCTGTAACTCCTTTGGGTTCAGGCCAAGCCTGTTTCTAATTTTCCTGATTGCTTTTCATTTACTGGAAGGACGATAAAGAACAGCAGCAAAGAACAGCAGCAAAAGCCACGACCAGCAGTACCTTAAATGACTGAATTACTGAGAGATACTGGGTTTACTTGTCCGGATATAAAGACATACTTCCCAGACGTAATTTCCAGATGTTTTGCACTGCACAGTGATGATGGCCATTCTTTAAGTTACTTGATTATTTTTCTTTAACAATTAGTTGACGAAACTGTCTGGAACCGGGCTCAGGGTCCCAGGGTTGCTTTTGATAGCCACAGTCCTCAGATGTTGCAAAACCACCCTGTAAATTCCCAGGGCTGACAGGCAAACCTCCCAGAAGATTCCCTGTGGCAACAGGGACCATGGAGCCACCAACAGTGGAAGGCAAGGAATGAGTCACAGGGCTAGGAAAGAACAAGGGAAAAATGACACGGGATGAGGCAATTACGGAAGGCGGCTGAGGATTAGGCAGATGGCAAACAGGTCCGTATCAAACACAGTTACACAGGGCCCGTGGAAAAAGCAGCACTATTTGGGGAGGGAATGGAATAAATTAGTGAAGCTGTTAGTGGCCAACATGAAACATTTGGGAGAATCTGAGAAACATTCTAAGAGTGAAAAGAACAGGTAAGTGCCATGTGCTCCTAGGTCAGGGTAACGGGAAAAAAAAAACAAAAAAAAACCAAAAAAGAGAACATTTTAAATGGCTTCTCTTATTCAGTGAGTATTTCTGTCCTTGCACAATTAGCACAAGTTATTGCCAATGGGAGTTTGACTGGCACGCCACAGAGCAACTGTATCAACCAACGTATTAGCCATAGAATTTAACTTTACGTAAGGTCCCAAGGTAACGCTACACTGAAAGAAGTGCACATGGTGGCACACAATTAGCATTACTGCTGCAGGAAGACGTTTTCAAGATAACGAGTAACAATACATGGAAGAGCAAAGGTTAACAAGGTAAAAGCCAAATAAGTCTAAAAAAATAAGAACTCATTATTGTAAAGTTGGCAGCCCTTTTTGGTTGTGGGTTGGTTTTTTTTTTTATACTCACGGTTTCTAGTATCCCTGGCTGGAAAGTACACTTTGCAATGAATAAAATATATTTAAGCACCAGCATTAAAGGGAAGTGGCAATATTTCTTGGAGAGCGTGTGCTTCCTTATTTCACTCGGTAAAATATTCCTCCATGCACAGTAATTCATGGATCAGCACTAACTCTTACTAACGAGATGTTTTTCCTAGGTATGAAGAACATGATCATAACTGCTACACATACGCGCTGGCATTCATTAACAGTGTACTGACCGCACAAGGGAAACGGCAAATGAGTAAAAGTGAATTTACAGAGAAATTTGTGATCCCACAGACAAAGAAAGCTTCCAAATACATTACTCTGCATCAGGAGCTAACAGCTAATGAGTTCTACATTGTACCCCTTCCTGATCAAGAGGACCAGAGCTGAAAATGACAAGTATTAAAACATCTACAACATGCAATAGGAAAAGAAAGTCTTAAAGACTCCAAATCTCAGGGTTTAAGATGCCCGATCCACTTAATGTTTTTAAAAACACAATTAACTTAACATGTTAAGCTGCACATCATGGAAGGATCAGGAAACTGAACTTGGGCATTTGAATGAAATAACATACAATGGAACTATTCATACGGAAAAATGTTTTCCTATGTATTTACATTCACATTTATATGCTCTGTTCTGTCAAGACACTTAATACCAGAAATTGTAACTGCTGTAAATTAAGGATTTTAACAAAAGAACTGTGGTAACTTAAGCTATAGCAAACCAAAATTTTCCTGTCACATATGTTGAGTGAAAAAAGGGAATTTGTGCTTGCATGCTGCTGAAATCCAAAGTCAATGACTTAACACAGATTCACTACATGCACAGTTATTTTCCTTTAATTACTAAAAAATGCACCAACAAATAAATCCAGCCTCTTTGCCAGATATATTTCTTTTCCGATTCTTCTTTACATTTCACACATTTACTCCTCAAACCAAGACAGATGCTTCGTATTAAAAGATAATAATTTAGTGTCTGTATCTGTTAGTATATGTAATAAGCCACAGATTCCTCGGGATTTATCTGAGTTAAAACATTAGAACTTAACAAAAAGAAATTTAAAAGATCCTCCAACAGCATGTTTACCTATTGTACATTACACAGGAGTGTATGCTGAGGTCAAAATACTGCAGTCCACAGTTTTGTGCAATTTCACTTTATTTACTTAATTTCTAGTTTTAAGAAAATAATTTCAGCTTTTTTCCATTCTGCTAATTTCTGCAAAGTAAGCTGGCTTTAGTCAAGATGCAAGTTCTGTTTTCTCAAAGATGGAGAAGTAATCATAAATGACTGGGGTTTTGTCCACACCTAGTTTATACTTTAGTGTACACGAGCTGCATTAACCCTGTCCCCCAGTACTCTCCAGCTGCGCAGACCACAATTCACACATTCCCCCCTTCCATGTTCTTCCACTTCTTCCTAAATTCTAAGTTACAGCTCCTTTAAAAGCATATTAAATAATAATGAAGACACAATAACAATAAAAACAATCTGCTTGAAATGCACAAATCAGCTGCTGTTTGAGACTGATCCACCCACTCCTAGAAATTACGGTATGCTATTTCTGAGTGAACCACAATCCATACTTCATTTAAGCACTGTATTTTAATTGGTAAAATATAAATGCAATGGTGAGTATCGGTGCTATGGTACAACTATTTAACGGAAGTTATTTGATACAACACTACTGAAGCATGAAGTAGAGTTATCTGCAGCTAGAAATAGAACACCTTGCCATGTACAGTCAACACATACCTACCTGTTCAGCTTGAAAATGCTGTTACGCAATTAATGTTTTCATTTTGCATCTTCCCAGTACAAGTCATATTAAATGAAAGCAAAGATCTTCCACTTTGAGTTGTATGTAGTTTCCTGCATTCTTGACAAGGCTTTACACTCTAAGCTGCCTAAGTAAACAAGAATGTGGGTTTGTGTTTGGTGGGAACAGCCCGAGTTGACAGAATTTTTACCAGCCCTGGAAAATTTCCTGCGACCAGGAGGCAAACCCCCTTTTATAGTGAATGAAAACAGCACAAAGAAAATCCAAACAGTGTCACTGTCACCAGCTATAATGTATCCCTGCTGTTGCAGCAAATGTGTTCTCTCACAACAGGGGGGAAAAAAATAAATCTAAAAAACTCTTAACAGAGCAGTGAAGGAAGGAAGCCTGTTGTTCAAAGGCTAAGATGGAATTCAAACGCCTGAATCTAAAGCAGCAATACTTAAAACACAGCGTAGCTTATATTTAAACCTCCTGGCTCCACTTGAAAGCCAGCTGAATACCTGCTGGGTTGGTTTTGTTTGTTTTCCAAACATGGCTTAGCAATAGCAAACACTGTATTTAGGAACCTGTAATCTACACGATTAAATCTTACAAAAAGATAGAAAATAGCAGGCGCCTGCTGTAGCAAGGCAGAACTGCTCAGCGCTGTCCTGTGTCTCACGCGGCAGGGCCTCCCAGTCTGTTTTACAACAGGCCAGGGCAAAGAGAGCTACCAGTGCACTATGGAAAAAACCCCACAACGTATGGACTATTGTAGTTGCTGGATAAAAGAGAAAAAAAACAGTGATGAAACCGAGAATTATACTTGCCAAGCTACAGAGACTGACTTCCTCTTGCTAGCTCAGCAAATTTGTCATTATTTTCTACGCAGTAACCCATCCTCAACAAAAGCAAAGGGCATCGACTTGTGGTCCTGGGGCAAGATCAGGCCCTTCCTTCCAAGGAGGAACTTTGTGCTGCAAAGCCCAAGTGAAGCCCGCATCTTACTGAAATGGGGAAAGGTGCCCCAGCACTCCCTACTGCCGCACACCTAACATCGCTGTTAGCTGCTTAGAACCCACAATTAATTAAAATCTTTACACATTCTGGGAAGAGTTCCTCAATTCTGAGCAGTTCTTGTGAAAACAAGCACTTTTAGGACCAGTAAATTCCAAGGCCTAGGCACCTAATGTGTTACACTGCTCAATATTCCAACAGCCAGATCTCTCCCCAAATCTAAGTTGGTGCAACTTCATCAAGACTATGAAGTCAGGTTTTGGTTGAAAAACGGTACCGTAGGTATTCAAAAAGGTTATTTAACTCACTGTAATCGCTGCTGATGTTTAACTAGCTTTAACTAGCTAAAATCCAGCATTAAACTTGAGGACTATCAAGTTTAAGTCCTCATTTCTGAAGAAACGTAGGACCCTGTGCTGAGCTACAAACTGAAGTTCGCCTTACAATTCCCAAGCTTGACTCGGAAGAATCTGGGAGGTATTCCCAGAAAACTGTTGGATCCCTCATCTCTTCAGCTTTCGGACAGACACTCAGGTTTTGGACTTCCAAGTCTCTGCAGGCCGTAGTGCCTACTCAGCACTAACGCCTGGATCTGTCAGAATATTAAAAATACTAATTACTAATCACTGCAGTCTAGCCACCATTCGAAGATACACATCTGGAAGTTTTAAGGAAACAAACCAAGTATTTTGAGTTGGGACAAAGCTTTAATTTTTCCCCTTCCTATGCATTATTACAGTTCAGTTAAGTTTTTCAATACAAAATTCTCTCCAGTAAACATGATATATCTCATTTTAAATAGCATTTATACATACCAACTGAATACGTCGATAGAAACTGTTCCGAGGCAATGGATCATCATGAGAAGATGAGGTAACAAACAAGACATGATTTTAAAAAAATGAAAAGTTTTTCCTACACAGTCAGTTAAAATTCATCTTGCTCACTGCGCTCCCGGGAAGAAACCCAACGACTTACAATCAGTTCCTGAAATAAAAAAACAGCAATTATTATGGAGAGAAATAATCAGCAAGGGATAGGGATTAAGCCTTTAGCAAATTGATGTATATTATGTGACCATTGAGAAATTTTAGTAGATGACTATGTTTGTTCCTGAAGTGAGCTGGTCTCTCACATAATTTTCTCCCTTCGCATAGTTTAAAAGAGAGACTTACAGTCTCTGCAAGTATCCCTGTTTCCCCATCCAAATGCTTACACTCACTGTAGCAGCAACATAAAAATTTAGATTAGAAGATCTTATGTGTTTAAAGAGCCTGCAACGCACTTCTCATGCCTTGGGGCACAAAGGAATCTTGTTATTTTATTGCAGCTTAGAGTACAAAACCCAAAGCAACAGCTCAAGGAGACTCTTACAGTTAGCTGTCCAGCTGCCCCAAGGCAAAGCTACACAGGCAAAGAGAGAAATAATTACTCACCTGAACCTTAATTTTTTTCATACATTCTGGGGTTGACATCTCTTCTTCAGTCATGTCAGACGGTCTAATCAAATAGCACAACATAAGTTCCTGGTGGTAAACAGAAAACACGAATACATGAATGTCAACTGATTTCTTTCTATACCTTGTTTTAGGTTAATTAGAAATGCAGATACCAAGTTTGCTACTTCTGCAAACCAAGCTGGGGAGAGCTGTATAATACGTATATCTCATTTTCCTTATCAAAGCATAATACTGCTATAAGATAAACTAGAATTGTGACACAACACCTGAGCAGCGTGGCTGTGAGTATGGAAGCACTAGGTATGAGCCCCTATCAAAGAGAACATCTTTTGGAAGCTTTCAGTTTCACTGTTCAAAAGAAAATCCTGGTAGATGGAGAGGGCTTTAAAAACAGAAGCGGCAAGCAGGAAAGAAGTGTCCCTCGGGTCTTTCTTCTGTTCCTCACACAACTTTCAACATTCCTACAGTGAACAGAACTTTAATAAAGTTCCTTCCAGAATCCCCTGGACATTGACAAAGGACACTCTTGTTTGCCTACTGGCAACTGAACATGTTCTTCAGCAGACTAGAAACATGAGCATTCTCTTTCCAGCCTCATTCCAACTGCCTGTTCTTTGAAACTGAACTGTACATTTATCATTCCAAAGCTATTTTAAAAATAGCATCTTACACTTACCTTAGAAGCATTAACAGTTGTTCTGTTCAACCCAGACAAGCACTTCCAGCTGAGTGGTCTGCGAAGAGAACCTTCAAAGTTATCATCAACTAATTCAGCAATGACAGAGTAACTGGAAAACAAAGCAGACAGGACAATTCAGAGAAGGAAAATGACCACTTTAGGAAGACCATGAAACTTAAGAATTAGAGCGTAAAACTTGGTGTTAAACAATATGCTGGTATGCAGTAAGCAAGTTGTGAAACTTAAGTCTCCTTCTGCTAGGAAAATCTGCCAATCTGATATTTATAATCAATTTATTATCTAGGAGTTCAACTTGACTAGCTAATGAACAAAGACAATTATCATCCCTTAAAAGATTTTTCTCCCAAATTACATAAATTATCCACATCATGTATTTTTAAAAGTCAGTATTACTAAGTCAAATTACTTTCCTGAGTGCATTCATCATATGAATGCTAAATATGCTCATTGCAGCTTTTAATTTTTAATCTTATCACTGTTATGTGAATTCAATGAAATTGTGTTATTTAGTGCCTTTGCTAAAAAGGCTTTTGCATTCCCATTACGAAGGCATCTGGCAAAGTGTTTTGAGCGAAGAATATGTGCTTAACCAGTGAAGATACTAAATTCGTGTGAGAGAAATTTACTAATTTGAAAACAGGAAATTGGATAGAAATATTAGCTTCAAACCTTGCATGATAGAAGGGAGGGCCTTTTCGATACAGCACTGAAATGAAAGAGAAACACCTTAGTTAGACAATCACAGAGTTTCTATCGGAGTTTAATACCTGGGTCCATAAATATTTTCAAATGTTTTGTAAGGTTTAATTACACAAGACAGAACCTCAACACTTCTGAATTCTGATCAGAATTAAGTTGTCCCAGCAAGTGGAGAGAGAGAGGGAAGAGACAAAAAGTCCCCATAGGAGCAATAGGGTGACACAAGGCAGGGGAGTGGCATGTAAAAGACAGAGTAGAAGAGCCAAAGGACAGTTAGCAATTGCTGTGGGAAAAAATTTAGGATGGAATTTAATTTCTGTGCAATAGGTTCATGCTTTTAATACTGTATTCACAAGAGAAGTTGAGCCAGGAGTACATGTAAAAGATCACAATAAGCCATTGAGTTTCTGTTCCAAGCAAGCAAGCATACATTTTCCACTAGTTTTAGGAGAGGCACAGGGCACAAGTTCTTCCATTACTGCCCACCAGATCCACTAAAAATACCTTCTCTGTACAGGAGTACACAAGAATCATTGCAGCTGGACTGTTCTAACTGACCTAAAGAGTTAAATTTCCTCTCTCCCCTTCGTCAGGAGCTTGTAAAAGGGGACTGCCTTTAACTAGCGCAGGTATTCTCATACAGCTGGCTAGCATAGACCCTGTCAGGAAAAGGACAAGCAGTACTTCGTTCCAGTGACAACCATGATTTGCAAATTATCTATTATAAGCAACTGCAGTAAAATCAATTCTAAGAAGGTACTGCCAAAGAACAAGAAGCCCGATAGCCTAAACTAATCCACTTTCTTTGCCTGGCACAAATCCAAAGGCAGTGATATGCTAAACAACAAATTCAGGCCAGAACACAAACGAACGGTGAACAGACTAGTATCAATTTCCCTTATACATCAGGTGATCAACAGCAAAACCCCATCTACGACCCAGAGTGCTAACACCAGTGATGCTGAATTCAGCCAAACCTACACACTGATCGAAAGGACTAGCTCAGGACAACCTCCACATACTCAAATCCACAAACCCCAACATTTTAAAACTGCTTCAGCAGTATTAAAACACCTGCTGGGTTGCACGTACCATTAAAAAAAACATTTCCCTTTATGCACATTTTCCTGTAACAACAGGCATTACTGTACTGTTTACGTTGACGTGAGCTGAGTGTAGTTCTTGAATTACTTAGCAAGGGATTATGGACACTACTAATTATTTCTGTAAGATTAAAACCCTTATCATTAGCAAGCAAGTCTCTTCCCCTTGCTCCCCTACCCAAAATAACCCATACAGAAAAAGTCACGGCAGCAAGTTCAGCAGAAGTCCAGCTTCAATTAAATGAGAGATAAATCAGATTAAGTAATGCACTGACTTTGATGTGCATGGGGATCTAGACACAAACCTGCTACTCCAGAGACTGTCATATTAATACTGCAGAAGATGTGTTTAGAGGGGGTAGAGGAACTTGGAAGGGAATTTCAGTGCAATCCTGTATTAATTATTAACCCCATGAAGCAAAACAACGGGCCTTTTGAGCTGCCTCCTCAGCTACTGGGTATGTGATGTTGTACTCCGCTCCCCCTAACTTTATTGCTAACCCCTAGGAGCCAAAGATGCCTTTTGCCAACAGCAAGTAGCAAAGCCTGATCCCGTCATGTAGCTCCTCATTACTGAATTCAGCTTTGGCACTGGAGCCCTCCACTGCCTGGAAAGAAGTCAGATGCAAATGATTCCTTTTTTTTTTTTTTTAAGGAAGCTACTCACAGAGATCTGTTCCATACTTCAGTCCGACTTTGGGGACCCAACCCTTACTGCGGAAGTAGTGATAGGCCATGTAAGTAGTTTTAAAATTGGGCTTCACTTCACTGAAGATTTCCCATAGCTTCAAAATAGTTAGGGGCTCCTAAAAATCACAACAAAAGGCATTAACGTGACTATATTAACATTACAGCAGATGTAGAATACCGTGTGGAGCAGACCGTAACAGCCAAATATCAAATACCACAGTCCACTGCAAACAGCATGGACTTCGGACAATAAAATATGGAATCCCTAAATATAAAGAGAGAAACCTCTCGGTCCATTTAGTGATTTCTTTTACCATTTCACAAGCAGTCCCATAATGCCCCTGTTTAAAGGAAAATCTGACGAGTTTTAAACTAGAAGCATAGGTTTCAATTATTCTGTCATTACATTAATAGTAGCTTGATATACTTATAGATTAATGCTTAAAACTCCAAGGAATTTTCCTGTTTCAGCAAAGGGAGAGTATTCACCATATTGTGCCTCCCATACTTGCTTTCCCCGTATTTCCTAAGTTACAACAAAAGCCTTTCTTTCCAGAAAGGCTGTACATAGCTGTATTTGCCTTGGTAAACAAAACTTTCAGACCAGTATTTCATAAACAGATATATCATTACTTTTAAGAAATACTTCCTAATTACTCTGGTGTTAACAGCACAAAATACTGCCATAGTGGGTAAAAATTTCACACCAAAACATATCCAAACTAATGGTATCCCCAGTCATCCAAAATTAATCAAATCTCTTACCTCACCATAATAAATGCTTAAACATCCCAGAGCATACACCAAGAAAAAAGCCTGAAAAAATAGAGTAAATTTAGGTGATAGCTAGACTCTTCCTGTAGTTTACATTCCACGCAAGAACAAAGCCTCTAATTAATTTTGTACAAGAATCCTAAAGTCAAATAGACAAGTTGCTGAAAGTTTCCTTTGAGATTTGCCTTCATGACCTTTAAATTTCAACTGACACAGCACTACAAAAAAATCCATGCATGTGCTGTAGACTCCTGAAGGCACCGAGTTAAAACTCACACATATGAATATATTTAGAAGCAGAACAATCAAAGCAAGATTTATATAAATGTTATATTCCTCGTATTTCTATACCTAACTCCTATCACTGGTCTCTTTGTCAGTGGGATTATCCATCTAAAGCAAATGGGGTTGGACCCGACATATTTTTTTTAAACTGTACCATGTAATTATTGCAGGTTATTAAAAATAAATGGAATGACTAAGACAATCCAATTACTTAGGAGACATGGTAGAACCCGGCATTTCTGTAACAGGTATTCAATTATGTTGTAACATAGATTAATGTTTACTTTTCAGAGTAAACATTAAAAGTAAAACAATTTGTACTGTACTTGAAACATACCTCTTCCAAGCTGAGTTGTAAATATTCAAAAATTCTGAACGGATTTCTTCTGCATACTAATTTTTCCTTCTTGACAAGCTACAAGAAAAAAATTACTGTATTACTAAAACTTTAAACTGGAAAAAAACCCTGAATTCTGAAAATAGCACTGATGATACAGTTTTTCTAAAAGATTAGGATACTCTTTATCCTTACACTTTCTTGCACACAAGCAGAATCATCTTCACGACATAAGCTACCTTCTTCTTCCTCTTGCACCAACACACATTCTGGAGCACATTCTTTTGACTTGATCATCTCACAAGATCTTTGCTCAGTGTCCTCCCTGGCCTTGCAGCCGCACTGCACGAGAAAACCATGCTTCTGGCAAGACACTTCAGCTATCTCTTTCAAGCCACCTTGTTCCTTTTCTTTAGAGCCACTTACAGCCACAGAATCAAACGCTGGATCTCCTTCCAAACAGGCTTTCTTGTAGCCTGTGTTCTGATTCTCAGAACTTAGGGCTACTGCATTTCCAGTATCTGTAGAAGATTGCTTGGAAAGTTCTGCATTTTCTGTATTTGGGCCCATTTTGCTGCAACTATTACCAGTTTGTTCAGCTCCATCCTCTTCCAAAAATGGCAGCTCAAGAGGTTTAGTGTAATTTTCAAGAATTTTGGTAACCGAGCAGTCATCAAATCCTTGCTCTTGCAGAATACTTTTAGCCCACTGAACATGACGCTGGTACCTAGTAAACAAGTAAAATAAATTAGAAGTTCTAGGGCATTTTAGTCCCAAATTAACATCTTAAAAACAAGCGTCTTGAAAAAAAGAAGATTCAGCACAGTTCTCAAAACAAATCTGAACACCCCCCCCGGTAACTGCTATGCAAAATACAACATGCACAATGTAATAGGCCTCCAGTCATCAGGAAGCTGCAGTCAACATTACTGAACATCAAGATTCTGCTACTTTCTTTGGCTTTGTTTTGCAACTCTGTGAAATTCAGTGAAAATTTCTGCAGCAACAAACACCGTTACCAATGTTGCCCAAGAACCATGCATTGAGGACTACACAGTTTCAAGAAGCAAGAACTTCACCAGGACTCCCACTGCCTCCTCCCACTGAGGCCTTACACCTGAATTCCCTGCAAAAACACCTTGGTGTCAGAGCTTGCATGAATAGAAGCATGCAACAAGACTTTGCACACAGAGCTCTCGCACACTTCATCTGTTATACGGCTAACTACTGAGAAGAGTATCTTCAAAACACAGTTTTAACTGTCTTTGAAACAGAAATGGCATAGCAAAAACACCAGCATAAAAATGTTAAGCAGAAACTACCAGTGCTTTTGACCAAAACCCTCACATCCCTGAGAAATAAAAATAATCCTACCAGCGAGATACTAGCTACAAGCTACAAATAGTTCTAATATTTTTCCAGTATGATGGCGTTTTCAGTGCCCCTTCAATTATTTCTCCTTGGAAGATAACATGATTATCCAGTTGAAGGCATTGATCTGCATTCTGTGAAAGTTACAGGTAGCTGAGCACAGCTGTCCTCATTCAAACCTGGACAGCTCTAGTACAATATTCTTCATTTCCCAAAGCAAAATCCTAACACAGCAATTACAGACTAGGTAATGAAGAACTACAAAGACAAATAAATGCAGATTTCATGTGTCAACACAAAATAGAAGTCCCTCTGAAGTCTCATAATAAAGCTATATAAATCAGTGCTATAGTTTTTGTTATAAAAAACACTCCTCTTTGTCCTACAATTTAATTACCATACCATTTACACTTACAGATCTCTGCTGAGACAGATTGCGATGCATTTTCTGCACTAATACAATTGCACTTTCATTGATGCTCAGCTGTATTTGCTGGCATATAAAGCAGTCACAAAGTAGAGTAAAGAGAATGACAAGGGTTTCTGCGAATAGTAGTAGCCGCAGTAGTAATATTGCTACTGTTTCTCTTAACTATAGTTGAGGACTGAAGACGCGTAACTTTTAAATTTAAATAATAAATAAAAAAGTTAAAAAGTTTAATAAACTTTTTAAATTTAAATAGTCCAGCGAAGGGCAACAGTCCAGCGAAGGGCAACAAAGATGATTCAAGGATTGGAGCATCTCCCTTATGAAGAAAGGCTGAGAGAGCTGGGAC
>JAOXNO010000003.1:21556829-21603327 GCA_028565335.1 Limnodromus scolopaceus | reverse complement strand
CGCGCGCCCGCCCGCCGAAGGACGGGCGGGCGCGCGGCCGCGTCTGCGCACGGCCCCGGGGAGGCGGGGGGGCGTGTGTGTGCGTGTGCAGTGTCTCCTCAGAGCCGTGAGGGAGCGTCCTCTCTGTGGTATCTCCCTTCCCGATGTGGCGGGAGGCGGCGTCGCCAGCCCCGAGGTGCGAGCAGAGGCGAGGCACGGCGGTGTGTGAGGAGATGGGCCAGTCCCTGGGCTGCCGGTTGGGGTGAGGAGGTGGCTGCCGTTGGCAGAAGGGCTGGGTTCCACCGTGTTACTGGTTGCTGCCGGCCCTTGGTGCTGGAGTCGTGTCACCAAAACTGCAGACCAAACCCTCCTGGCGATTTAAAAGTAATAAAATGAGAGGAAAAAAAAAAAAAAAAGTGACATTTTCTGTGGAACACCCATTCTGAAATGAATGATGAGCTTCATAATGAGGGGCATTTGAGATACAGGGGTGGATGAAATTTTATAGCTGTGGGAGGTGAGGCAGATAATTTTTGGCTTGAAGCAATTGTTTTTGGCTCTGTAACAAACCCTTGACATGGCCGTGACTCATATAACTGCCTGGGATAATGCAATGCTACTTACACAACTTGTTAACAGAGGTAATTGTGATCGTGCAGCTTATTACCAGGACTGAATTCAGGAGGACGTGGTGGTGCAATTTAAAAAAAAAAAAAAGCACCTGAATAAAATGCAGAGCATTTTCACTGGTTAGTGAGGAGCAAACATCCTTTTTTCTGTTTTGATAAGCACTGAACCTGTTACTAGTTTGAGCCTTGTTCATCAAATTCATAACTACAATGCAATTACTCTTTCTTATTTTGAGGTTTTATTGTGAGGTGACACTATCAAAGGAAGAGGATCAACACATTTTGGATCGAGACAGACTCTCAGTAGAGAAGTCTGATTTTCAACAGAGACGTCAGTGAATTCAGTGGTGAAAAGTTGTAAAAATGCATCATTCTTACGAGGTATTTTGTCTCTTATTCCCATTTTCTGGACAGACAGGGAGGGCAGCAATGGTTATAATGCCACACAAGGAATGTAGCGCAAAACATGAGAGTGCTAAGCTGGTATTCTTACAGTTGTTTCCTACAGTGGTCCACTTTATATACCAGCTCATGAGCGTTAATTTATTTTGAATGTTGATTGTCAAGTGTTCAAGCTAAACCACACAGGACCCCAATGTGTTCCTGCCAACAAAGTACACAGCACTGCTCTGATAACTTCAGGTTCATTCTTGCAGCTCTACCATTAAAACAGTGGTGAGTTAAAGTGATCTAGGTAACAACATGAAACTGAGTATCAAAGACCTCACTCTGTTTCAAAGTTCCATCTAAATTCGTCAAATCGAGTAGATTTTAAATGGAAGTAGAGTTCATCTGTGCTAGATATATCAGTATTTTCTCATTGTGCAGACACATTACTATGAGACGTACATTGAAGTGAGAAGTAGACAAAACATAAAAAAGCTATAGGTCAGTTGCTTTCCTTCACATCTCATTATCTTCACACAGCCTTGAGAGGGAAACCACAGCATACGCCATTCAGTCAATTAACTGAATCACACATACTTCTTTAACCAAATATCTGCTCCTGTTTCTGATTACAAGCCCAGATTGTGCTCCAACCAGAAATTTTGCTATCTGAAGGACGAGCTGTCTTTAAGATGAGTCATGCCCACTTTTTTTTAGAATATCAATAATTGTACAGACACTTTCACAAATATCTGGATCTCCCTTTTTATGATGAGACAGCAAATGACAAGGTGGCAGCTAAATGACTAGGCCACGGCTCTGAAAAGCAAACCCTCAAGATGACAGTGAATCACAAACTGGGAATGAGTCAGAAATGTCATATTGCTGCCAAGAGTCAAGAAGAGAGTGACAAGAGTGACCTATAAGGAAAGACTGAAATAACTCAGTCTAGAAAAGGTAAAATTGGCAAAATAGACCCTTGCAAAGAGGGAGATTTGCATTGTTCTGCATGACCGCCACAAAATAACAGAAGGAGCAAGAAGATTATTTTGCAAAATAATATTGTACCTGTGAGGTGAGGACAATACTGTCATTACCTGGGGGGATTGTATTATGTCCATCACTGGAAATTTGTTGGAGCAGGTGAGACAAATGTCTGTCAGGAACAGTTCAAGTAAAGTGGATCCTGCCCTGGGACCAGGGACTGCACTAAAAGCACTGAAGATCCCTTTCATAAGAGTTTTCAGGATTTAACCTTCAGGAGGTTTTCTGATCTCTGCAGTGCGGCAGAAAATGCCATACTCTATACTGCCCTACAGAGGCTGAAAGCCTGCAGCTTTCGTTAAATTGACTTTCAGCTTTCTGATTCTGTTTTGCAGTCTTTCGGTTCAGAAATGTCATTATGAGAACAGACTGTTTCATGTTTTCTCTGGCTGATTCATTGCTTCTAATGCAGAGTACTCGATTGCTTACTATTTCTTGATACCCAGCTGAATCATTCCATTGCTCATTATTAAATTAAGGTCCAAACCAATGTCAGCATTCTGAAAAAAAACTAATATGACCCTCTTTTCCAAATCATGATGAGAACAACTTGGTTGTAACTCTTCAGTCCTGAAAATGCATCGCCTTAAACTTTGACACAGTTGCCTCTGCCGCACAGTTTTCAGTTGTCCATTGCCTGACTCCCAGTGTCCTGATGTTTTTATTGCCATCCCCAGAATTTCCTACAGCACGGTCCCATGTGGGGACACTAGTGCCCCTATAGTAGTGCCTCTGAACTAGCAGTATGTCTTCCCAGGGGGAAGCTGCTAACTTCTGCTCTGTGGTGTTACAGGATTCCTCAGTCAGTGACAGAAGAGTAGAACTAAGAGTTACAATGGAAAAACATGCTCTCACCATCAGGCTTATTAAACTCCTTCTGTAACCACGTATGCAGTAATATATTTTTAAATACATATAAGCATTTGCAATCCTGTACTCTTGGCCTTTTTGTGGTGTATTGTGTCCTTCCACAGTACCTTATATTACAAAGTTCATCTGGAATCATTTAGATTAAGCATTCCGTTTATACAATAAGAACTCATTTAACATTATATTAACCAATATTTAACATTATTTATGTTAAATTAACTGATATTGACTGATTTTCATGCTATGAAGATTCTGCTGACGGTAAAATTAAGTTGCCATATGCAGGAAAGTGCTAAGGAGTTTTGTTACCCAAGGTGATTGTTTTCTGGATATTTGGGGACTTTTATAGGTAGATGGGAAGTTAATTCCCAGTCCTATCTCATCCAAAACATACAGGTCAGGTACTCTTTAAATACATATTTTACATTCTTATGCTTATTAAAAGAAACAGAAACATCATCCTGTAAAACTATTTGCCTGTGTAGCACTCTCAAGGAAGTTAGTCATAAAATCGTGAAAGAATGACCTATTCTTCTAGTGTCTTTAGGTAATTTTGGGTTGCATACCAAAAAGAAAAAAAAAAAAGCTTTGCATAGAATCCTATCAAGTCATGATTCATCATTAGGTTCTGTCTCGTCTCTGGTTTCCACAGAATGTTCCTGTACGGTTTTCTTACCACATACTAGTTGTAGTCCACAAAAGAAACATAATGACATTTTCTTTTCAATAGAGCCTGCTCCTTTCTCACAAGGTGATTTGAACAGTAGTTGGAGGATGGGCTGTAGTTATTTACATTAGCCAGTTCCACTCTCCCCAGACTGACAGAAATTCCCATGGAAATTCTGGTTACATTAACTTTGACAGAGAAACAGGACTGTTTTTGGAAACTTTAAAAAAAAACAACTAGGGAATAGTTTTCATTTTTATTAATATGCAGTATCTTCATTTTGTTTATTAAAGAAATAAATCAAGGTTAGTTTCTGCTTAGTTTCAGATGGTTTTCACAGGAGACCAAAAAAGAGAAGTCAGACAAATATTGGCCAAGCCTCAACCCAGTAAGAAATCCCATAATAGCAGAAATCCCGAGGTGGACAGCAATAAAGTGAATAGCATGAGAAAAGAGAGCATTAAAAATGATTATGTAGTTAGCATACTTACTTCAGACATGGAAAGTGATTTTGTGTTCTTGGAGATTAAACACACTTTGATGAGGAATTCTTATAGAACCATTTGATCCGGCTGATGTCCCATCAGATCAATGTCTCTCTGCAGACATTGCAGTGCACAGTGTCACTTTTTTGTTCTCATAGCTAGTTCTCAATTTGTATTACAAACTAGATGTGTTTGAAAATCGAAACATTAATTTGCAGTGCACCAAGGCTTTCAACACCCCCTGAAATTATCGCTTTCCTTCTCCCTATGGAAACTAATGCAAAAGATCTGAGCTTGCACTTTCAGGGGAAATTAAGGGCGCTTACAGCCTGAGATTTTTGCCCATCCCTTGAGCTCCCATATCAGATTTATTTACCTTTTGTTGAAGAAACATTTGTTCCTTCACGGGTCATTAGGTTTTCTGCTTCATCAATCACCTAGGTAAGTGGTTAAATGACGCACAGCTTCTGTTTTGCCAGATTCTGTCACCTTCACCTCGTGCAACTAAGCAATGAGCCAGGCACTGAAAAGCAAGGACAAAACTCCAGGTTCCAGCAAGATAATCAGTAAAAGTCTGTTTCATTTTCTTTGTATTTCCACTGGAAAGAAAGCTGTAATATATAGATGTCTCCACTAGATGTCCATATTTCAGCAATTTTCAATTTTAACTTCAATGAATGCAGCTTCCCTGTGCAAAATTCATAAAAAATGCTATGCTCCATTGAAAGATCTAAATACAAGATAGATTTTCATATTAGTGAAGTTGTGCACCTGGCTTTTTGTGTAAAAAGGCAGAGTTTAGTGCAAAACACTCAAAAACCACTTTTTGCTTTGTACATCTTAGACTCTCAGAAAAAGGTCCTTTAAGGCTGGCAGACTTTTCAGATACTTAATATTGTCTCTCTAGTGGTTTACAAACTTGCTTTTCTTATTCTTTTTCAAATTATTATGTGCTTTGTATTAATGTGTAGGAGTAAATTGTTGGGAAAAACTTTCAGGATTTTTAGCGTTGGGTTTTTTTTTTTCCAGTTTGTCGTCTAGCGTTTCTATGCACAGTTTTCTTTTTGCATTCAGCTGCGTGCAGAATCCTAAACCAGCGGCTCAGATTTTTAGATACTCCAGCATAATTGGTAAATTATTTGCTCATTACATTTCTCTTCAAATACTGATGACTAATATTTACGTACTTTTCTGGGTATCTACTGGGTGTTGGAAAGCACAGTTATGCTCATGTGCACGGAAGTATGATAGCTGAGCACACGTTCTTTTTTATGCTCCTGATTTTGAAGAAGCCGTTATGTAGACAGCCTTTTGGCCTTGGTGTTTGTTTGCTGAAGAGGCTTTTCACTGCTTTGGCTGGGCAGGGGAACCTTATGACAACTGCAAAGAGCAAGGTTTGCACTCCATTCTAAGCCTGTGCTCCTCTCCTGCCAAAGTGGTGAGCGTCTCGGCATGGGAGGTGCCAGCTACAACTCCGAACATCTGTTCGTATGCGCGGGCAGAAGAGTGTCTCTCTCATCGCTCTGCTCGTTTGCCTCAGCAAAGCTAGAGTCATCTTTGTCTTGCCAAATTGGTAACGTTCTTACTCACTTCCTTAATTACCTGTAATACTGCAAACAGAGATACCAATTTGTATCTCTGATGTTTTCATGATTTCCATACGCAGTCATTAATAACAGGTCAGAGACCAGCAATTTAGTTCAAATAGTAGGGAATTCCAAGGAACTGAAATGAAGGCCTTATTTAAGATTACTGAATTCCGTTCTAGGAATAACCCAGAAAAGAGACTTTTTTTCACTGTTTTTCTTCTGGTTTCCCAGGCATTTTCAGTTGTGTTAAATGTAAGGATCGAAGAGATTTTAGAGAATGCTATGTACCAGACCATTTTAAGACAGCTTCCAGGACCAGATGCAAACTAGGCACTAGTGATTTATAATTCCCATAGAAATGAGTACAACATCTAAAATTGAATTTGTCTCCAACACTTTTACCTCATTTACAATATTAAGGAAACAGAATAGGTTCTTTTTATTATATAACAAAATGAAAATTTGGTGTCACTCCACCTAATCTGGGCCATACCTGATCCCAGGAATGTGCTTTAACGTGGCTGTCACCCTTTAAACACACAAACAATCCTACTGGATTCAGATAGTATCTGAAATGTGTCTCAAAGCTCATCCTAAATGCCGTCTAGGTTCATGTGTCATAACTGACAAAAGGACAAAATAACAAACTAATTAAGATAAATCCCTAAATCATCACATTCTAAGAACTGAAATAAAGCAAAGAAATCAATTTGTTGCCAAAAGTATATACGTTTTTAAATACAAAAAAAAAAAAAACCCAGAACATCCTCTTATGGAATATATCCCAGTCTTGAATATTTACTTTCCGTTTGTTTAATAACAGGAAAAGGTTTGTAGCTCTTTTGTTAAGTTTTACATGTCAGCATCTTAATATTCCTATGGTATTCTTAAAACTGTTACCAGGAAAAAAAAAAACAGTGCCATGGCCTATACTAGGAAATGTTCTGTTTGTTTTACATGCATTTATGAGCACACAAAGGCAAACAATTACCTATCATAAACGAAGGGAGCAACTTCTAACAGCTTGATGTCTCATTTGTACTTCTTTATATAGTTCCTTGGCTCATGCGTCCCTGCCCTTCCTGTGTTCCCTTCATTACCTCTCTCTCTACCTTTTGAACTCAAGTGTAGATTAAATCCCTTTTTTCATTTCCCCATTACCTGCTGGGCTCTGCTTCTTTTGGTGTCTCAGCCATAAGGAACATCGGGCTAAAGGTTCATCATACATCTGGTACTGGATCCATGGGACAAGGATTGTCCCTAGCGCAAGAAAGAGAATCCTAAAACTGAAGGGCTGCTTTTTGAGTACATAGGCCTTAGACTAGGCTCTGAAAGTCTGACAGATAGGTGTCAAAGATCCTTAGACTTCTTATAGGCGTACTGTAACTTATTTTTGCCTCACCTGTTCTATTGTGACAACTGCAAATTTTGGCCTAACCATGTTAAAAAAGTAGGATAGTTCTACCACAGTGGGATAGGCCAAACTATAGCAATTGGGCTAGTTCTTTTCACATAGTTATAACATGATGTGGGCTTGTTTAAGCAATGACTAACGTACAAACAGCTCGCAACTGGATTCCCCAGGATTATAACTGTGGGCACAGTAGCGTTTGAAATCCAGGCTTCAGATAAAAAAAAATAAATAACTCATAAAAGGAAGTGCAAACAGTAGGGAAATCATGTTTCCATCTGTCAAGCTGTGTAAAGGACAGTTATACTGGTAAGAATGGTTAGTTCCTTGGAGGCTACTGGGGCTTGGGCTTTGAGGACATCTTACATACTTGGAGGAGTTGGAGAAAGATGTGTGATCTTGACCCGTTTTTTCTGCGTCTTCATTAAGATGCACACTCAACAGATCTCTGGCACAGAGACCAAAGTTTCAGAGCAATACAATCAGGCTCAGAGACCCAGGCTTCATTGATCATATCTATCTCCTGATTTGTATCATTAAAATGAGATTCAGCAGAAAACTAGGATCGTTACTACTCCTTTAAAAATGATTGGTCTTGTAGCCACTGAATAAAAGAGCAATGCTGTTGGTCTGAGGTAGTTTACCAGTAGGTAATACCTAGGAAACACCTTTCATAATTCAGATGGCTAAGATCAATTATAACTAGAATGTGTCAATCATGGCCTTTTAAGAGTGCGTGCTAATATGAGCATGCTACTTCAGCTGAAGTGGAATCTTTGTAGCAAGATACTAAGTCCATCGAGTGGAATTTAGACAGTATTTAGTAGTGAGGGCTCTGGAAGCAAGGCATGATTTGGAAATCTGGGGACGAAAAAGAAGGAGGTAGTCTAGGAAGACTTTCTACATTATGCTAAGATTTGAAAAGCGTAACCCTGATCATGAGCGTGGTCACTGAAAGAAGTGGCTCTGTTAGTAGGACATAATAGAAAGATATTAATAACATGAGCAAATTGAAGAGGTTGGCACAGGACAGAACTGGTTAGTCAGGACTTTTCTGAGCAGTACAACCAGTCAACAGTGCTTCATATCTCAGAGGATGCATTGTACGTTGAAAATGACCTCCGCTAACCTGTTGAAAAAGTGGCATTCCGTGTGGCACTTGACTTGGGAATGGATGAACTAATACAGAAGGTACCATATTACAGAAGGCTTTGTTTTCATTGCTCAAAATGTAGGCTTTTACACCTTGGAATAAATAACTTTTAACTATTATGAAGTAACAAAAGAAGACTAAGCACTATTTTTAGCATGATGTAACTGTGTTATTATCCAAGTCCACACTTGGAGCTGACCTTGGGGTGTTCAACTCAAGACTAAACTGAAGAGCTTGGTCTTCACTGTCCTTTTGCCTCAGGATTGCTTCTGCGCGTTAGTTGCCACAAAGTAAAAATCATAGCTTTTTTAGCTGTAAGTTGTGTGCTTCTGCAAGGTTATTTTCACACATGATAAAATTTACAACAAGCTACAATTCTTTTGCTTCTTATATAAACCCAGAATGGAGGCATGTGGCCAAGCAATATGGGTGGCTGCATTTGAATACGAGCAATCTTGTCATCGCATTGCAGCGTGTTATGAAACCTACTCTGCGATTTATAATATGATTGGATTTCATATCACAAGGGAAGAAGCTGATTAACGGTCACATGACTACGAGATATTGGTATTCAGATTTGTAAAACAACGGACATAAAAATGCAAATCACGCACATATAATTGAATGTCCCAGCAAAACTATACATAAACACCACATTTCTCATGTCTTTTCCCTGACAGTAGCAGATAGAAATTACACACATAATTTATTGATCTAAAATATATTGGCTTACAACATTTACCATGTTTCATATAAGCGATTTCCATCCTGAAAAAATAGAGAAAAATGAGGGATATTTGAATTTTTTAACACCTTCAATCTGTCACAGATGGAAAAGTCCATCTATAGATGAATATGTTCCGTTCATTGTATTATACCCACAAAGTCCCGTAGGAGAATCACAGTTCTGCAAAATGCCTTTAGGGCACTGGATTGGGTATTTGGATCTTGGATTAGGAAAATCACTGGTAACCAGAGAGCACCCCAATGAATAGACCTCTGAGAAGGCTCACATATGTGCTTTTTAAAGTGTTTAAGGTCTGGACGACTTACATGTACTCAAATTGTTCTAGATAGAATTGTATGAGTTTAATGTATAGGCTGCCTAGAACAATGGGATAAAGCTCTCTGGTTTGTCACATCATTGTCCACCCAGAGAATCTTTGTTTGCTGATACATAGAACTTAATCATTTGGGGAAAGATAATAGAATAATACTGTGAACAGACAGTCTCCAAGACACTTGTCTTTTCATATTCACATTTTGCATATGTTCATATTACATGCAAGCTGCTGTCAGGGGGTAGCTGCAATTTTGGACCCTAATTCTGTAGTCATCTAAAGAGACCTTTATTACATTTAACAGACCACAGTCATGCAATGACATCTGAACTTCACTACCTATATTCCTGATGGCTGGAAATGTAATTTGCTCTAGCCTTCAGATATAAATTTCTGTGCTTACTTCTAAAGAATGTTACAGTTTAAACCATGCATGCTTTCCTTGCTCTTTTACCAGATCCTAGAGGTCTGTGATACCTGAAAATTACTTCTTTAGCTTTCTTTTCACCTTGAGGTACACGTTTTCCAATTGGTATTACTTAGTGATATAAGCATTTTAGATATATCTACCTTCGTAAAAAATGTTTTTCTGTAACTTTTGAATTGTGGTATAAATAGCTATCTACTTCTGTCTCAGTAAGGTAAGGGTTCTCATTCTTAATGTTCTTCATTCTCTTATCTTATAATAGCTACTTGTGTCTTGCCTCAACCTTTTCTAGGCAGGGACTGTTTTCAAATGTAGCCAGAGAGCAGCAAAGTAAAATCTCATTCCTGCTTGAATCCTTAACACTGCTTCAATGCAAATATTGTAGCAGTGAATATAGTTTTTTAAAGCTGAAGTTACTCAGTGGAAAGTCTCACGGGTCCCAAATTAGCAAAACTTTCGAAAAGTTCATATTACTAATCTATGGAATTTATAACAAAGGTGTTGAAATCACTTACGCTTTTGCTGACTCATTTCCCCCACGGGATAGCTGATGACCTCAGAAATACCCTCACAGAAGTTCAGGGCACATAGTTGCCATCTGTACCATAAAGAACATACTGAACTCTCAACTCTAGTTCATCCTAAAATTTTTGCTTAATATACCTAACTGCACTGCAAAACCAAGACTATTTCAAATGCCATTTTCTTTTATAGTCTGTTCTGACTCAGATGCTAAATTAGTATGGTATTTACAAAATATCGGTATCACCATGAATTTATCTTGCCAAGAGAAGTTAAATGGTTACATATTAAAAAGATTTTATAAGCATGATATGCCACGGTAAACATTAGTAAAAGCTGTTCTAAAACTATTTCTGTCTTCTGTTGGGAAACAAATTATTGAGGCTTGAAGGGGAAGACTGCTTAGTAAAAGGAAGGAGAATTAAACATAGTGAGGTTTTAAAGGAACTCTGGTTTGCTGATTAAGTGCTTTCTACAGAAATGCAACTAATGTTTCCTTCTTTTTTAATTCTTAAATCAGGCCCAACTACCAGTAAATTACTTTCTTTACTGTGGGTGGAGGTTTATTTTTAGTCACAAGAACAGTATAGATTAAGACAGCAGGCTGAAAATCAAGAAGCCTGCATGCTAAATAAACTACCGCACACTTGAACTCTTGGTGTCAACTCATTCATCTCACTGTGTCTCAGCTTAACGTTCTGTTAGAAACAACTTCTCAGTAGCCATCTGTCAAGGCTATAAAGCTGCCTTACATCTGAGTCCCTGTTCTTATCTTTCTGAAAGCATCTTTCAGTTTTTAAGCTTCACGCCTTTGATTTTACTGGGGTTGAATTTTGTAGTACTTTGAGACTCAGAGCGGAGCTGGAATTTAATCTTTTTGTCTGTAAACTTGCCTGTCAATCTAAAAGCAGGACTGCTTGGCAGCTAGTATTTCCTTTGGAGGTCTGACGAGTGGTGGGCACTATAACCACCCTGCTCTTTTAAAACAAAAATAGCAGTCTCTATGTGTGATAGATAAAATAGTTCAAAACAAGACTCCCATCAAATGTTTTGCATCACCAGATGACAACCTGGTAACCAGCTGGTAAAAGACGGAATTAGATCTTTTTAGATGTCTGCTGGGCTGTTTGTGCAGTTTTTCTGAGCAGGTTATGCCCTTATTCTAACTTGAGAGATCCAGCTGTTAAATGAAGAATTTTCCTGTGATCTTGAAGGTGTTTTTGTCCACCAATGCTGTTTACCAAACTATAGTTTATGCTGAGTTACTACTTTTCCCTCCTGTTCCTATCTTGTTGAATCTACACTTCAATAAAGTAATTCTGATATAGTCAGCATAAAGCGTTCGTTACCTTGTTAAAGAACAGAACATTGTCATGTCATCTAGATTTCAGAAGTGCTGAAAGACTACATTGATTGATGCTTGAAAAGTATCCTGAGATCCATACATAATCTCTGGTAAATATGCTGTTTGGTTTAAATTAAGGGCAACTCTACTCTGAAAATCAGAGTGCACACAGTGCTGCTTCTTCAGTAGAGTTGTATTTTGTTCATAGCAGCTGACCAGTTAAAAAACTTTTTTCACTCCTCATTTTGTAGAGTTAACACAACTCCAAGAGGGTAAACTGCTGATTACAGTTCATCGCCTGAAACTTAAAACGGAATTGTTTACTAAGTTTCAATCGATTACACCTATACAAAGTCATTCTAAATGACAGGGGAGTCACTGAGGGCGTGTTTTGCTGATACGGGGCATAGCATGGATGAATTTGAAGGCCTAACCTGATCTCTAGAACTTTATACTTCTGGTCACACACAAGGAACCTGAAATAGTGTTCTAATCTTGTGTTCCACAACCCAAGCTGAATTTACCAGGCTTGTAGTTGGAGAAAAAATGTTTCTGCAATGTCCTCCATCCAAGCAACTGTAGTCAGTGTAACTTCATATACACATAATTCTCTGGGCCTGTAGTCCTCAAACACACGATCAGGTCATATGCATGTATCAGTCCTTGTTGCTTGCTGTGGAAATCATACAAAGTAAATACACATGGATTCTTGCAAAAATCTCAGGATTTGAGAGTGCTGGATACTATATGTATTAATGGCATGCTTATCCAGTGGCAGCCTGATGTCAGTAATGTATATTAACGGAAAGCCTTGGGACTACAAGCTGTTAACACAACTCATTGCAAGACTGTAGCACGATTGCATCAATTCTTGCAATGGGTGTATGAATCCCTTGAGTCAACACTGTCTGATTAAAAAATGACTTGTGGCTGGATTTGAATACTTGGAATAAATAAAACAGCAACTGACTGTTATGCAAGGTCTATATACTTTCCCCATAGACTTTCACAAAAGTGCCATATTTCTGACACCTTTCCAGCAGGCTGTTTAGAGGCACCATGGCCTAGGCAGACAGGATGCTAGACTACAAATATGAATCCTGGGTCCTATTCCCCATTCTGACATGCACTTGGCAAATAAATAGCACCTCAGTCACTCAGTATCACTATTTGCAAAACAGAATGAAGCTACTTACATACCACTTTGATATTAATAGGGAATGGTACTGTTATTTAAGACTTATTATTTCTTATAATTCCTTTTAAAAATCCTTTAAAAGGAGTTCTTTTACAAAAATTCATTTACAAATGATTATGTATTCATAGGAATTGTAGCATCTATCTAAATGCAAATTTACTCCTTCATCCTATTAAGTATCTACAATGCATATTTAAAATCTCCATGAACATCCTTACTCCAGAAGGAATATTCTGGTCTCATAGGTAAGCAGCAGGAATTAAAAAGGATTTTTAACACACACTCATGGTCTATATGCAGGTTGCCACAAATTGGAAAGATCCAGAAAATGGGGATTGAAGTAAGACTGCTCTTAGGGACAGAATTTAACTGTTCTTTCACCTCTACCACTCCGAATCAGCAGTAATAGCAGAAGTTCAGATTCTGAACCACAGAAACCCCCACTCCATGACACCTGATGAAATGGGAGTCTTGTAGTTGGTCATGTAACGTCAGTTCTGTAGGGTCTGAGGACCCTCATTTGTTTACATCACTGAGGAATTATTGTATCAATTAAAACATGACAGCTATTCACACAAAATTAATTCCTTGCTTCTGCCTTCTATTGTTTCTAATTTTACATAGTCAAGTGACATTGAATCAGAACAGAGAGATTAAATAAACCCATGCTCTGTTAACCAAAATCTTCCTGTGTAAGTCCATACATATTTTTAAGGAACAGCAAATTTGAGTATAAGTATCCCCTAATGTACCAGAAAAAACGTTTAGGAATTGCTAAATTGTATCAGTCCCCAGGTCTTTCTAACCTGGTAGCCTGTATTGCTGTGTGTGACCTTTCCTTTTGCTTCAAAGAAAGAAGTGAAAAAAATGTAAAATGTGTTTCTGCAAAAGCTGCTGTCTTTGCTGGAATGATAACCATGCTTGTGGAAAAGGCACAAGTGGCAGGCTGAATAAAGACCTAAACTCCATGGGTCTGAACTCATTCTCAAGAAGTAATCCCTTTCTCAACACACACACCTGAAATAACCAGGTTCCGTTCAGTTTCAGAGAAAATAAATCCTCCCTGTGATAGCAGCTCTGAAGCCATGGGTGCAGCAGTACGATGGCTCCCTTCAGACTCACAAAGTGAGATGGATTTGGATCTGTGGTCTGAGAGCCCCCAGTGTCAGCCCTGCTTCTCTGCTAATTACAAACGTGCCATCTTTTCAGAGGCGTGCAAAATAACCACAGACATGACAGCTGCTGAAAGGCTAAATGTTATTCAGGTTATTTCTACCTTTCATTTTTAAAATAAGAGGTTTAGGATTAGGAAGGAGCTGGAGCTCTTAATTGTAATTTAGACTTCTGCATAGAATATCCATGTAGATAAGCTCATCAGTGTTGCTTCCACATATCAGAAGCTCAAGGCAAACTCAACTGTTTAGTCTCTGTCACATTGCTTCAAAGTTAAATAAGGTCAATGTACATAAATAACTTAACTATATGTACTTTACTACTTATGATATAATAAATTCTGTTTGCACCACAGGATAGCTAAATTCAGGCTGCTATGTGCTATTTGACGGGAACAGTTAAGAGGAGTGATCTGTATTACGTTTCTGTGAGGCAGTATGTATTCAGAATTAGCAGACTGTAATTATCAGTGAGGAAAGGAGGTAGTGGATATCAACTTATTTCATAAGAAAAATGGGAGTCTGCCATATCTTATCACTGTATAGCCAAAACAAAAAGGAGGTGCCAAAGTACTGGCTTGCTTCAGAGATACTCCACTGCTATCTGTCTAGTGCCATTGAACAAAAGGATCCAATGTCATTTGGGCCTGACTGCAGTGTACAATATTTTGGTGACATTATCAGGACATGTAACTCTATGGAAGCCAAAGGGGTTCATAATTTACTACCTGTTTGCAGCCACTTTTGGGAGAAAAATTTTCAGTAGCAGTCAGTTCATATTGGCCATGAAACAAAGAAAGTCTTCTCAGAAGAAGGGAAGCTTCACTTCATCAGCTGCAATGGAAAATAAAGGCAGACACAGTAGAATGAATATTTTAAAACTGGCTAGAAACAATGTTAATAGCATTAATTCAAGGAGGCTTTTTTCACACAAGTGGCTAGAATCTTCATTTTATGAAACCAGTACTACAATGTTCGCAACCATAAAAACAAGTAAAAGGGGTACAATGGACTGTTAGCCCACTCAGAACTGTTTTCTGCAGTAAAATGGCCAGCATTTTATTTAATCTATCTTTAGGTTAGTACTGATCACTAATTTAAGTATGTCCTCAGCCTTTCTGATGATCCTAAAGTAAATTCCTCCATTCAGTTTCTGATGTCTATTAAAACTGAGAAAACTTTGGATTTGAAAGAAAACGCCGTCTGTGTCATCTCCCACTTTGCCTTTGTACAATGTTTTTAAACTTCTTTCAAGGCTAGAAAGGCCACAGCAGCAACTTCGATCTGAATTGGTGAATTTGCCGTAAAGCAAAAATGATAACCTGTAAAATAAATCCTGCAATAACTCCTTGTCTTAAAGAGACAATCAACACTTCGGTGTTTCTTGAGCTTTTTAGAATGTGTTCCCTTCTTCCCTGTAATAGTGTGACTCAGGCAGACAGTCACAGCTCTGCTGTGTATTGTCAAAGCTTGTGGCCTTTGGTCTCCTTTACCCTTCCTAGCTCAGAGGCATTGATTTACTCTTCACATGGCTGCCAGAAAGGAGAGAGTTTTCAGAGGGAAGAGACATGGGTAGAGAAAAAAAAAGGGGGGAAAGAAGAGGGACATAAGGCAGGACTTCCCTGCACTTTGCCACATTTGTAATCCTCTGCTCTTTACTCCTCCACTTGGGTCTTCCCTCGTTTTGAGAAACTCTTACATAAGTGAGAAAGAGGCATCTCAGGAAGATTAAGGTAACTGTAAGGTTAATCCTATATACTCAGGTATATTTGCTCTTCAGATCCCAAGAAATGGAACTTACCATGGTTAAAATATTCTTCCATTATGGTCTTTCAGTTTTCCCTAATTATTTAACAAAAGTTCTTTTTTGTAATGGTGTTCCCTTATTTCCAGTTACGCTACCTTGTATCCCTCTCGTTATGAATGCTCTCTAACATCATAACATAGAACATTTGGTCATCCTACTTAATCCGTGGGGATCGTTCACTTGGAAGGCACATGAAGGGCAAATAGACAACAAGCAGGTCTTCCCATTCCGGAGCTGCGCCAAGTGTCTGCTGTTCATGAACTTCATGTGGCTCTGTCTGGTACTGAGATGAGGTGAAACTTCTGTTGCGTTTTTCCAACACAGGCCTATTGCAGCACTGCAAGGTCCTGTTGCATCAACGTGAGGTTTCAAAATATAGTAAAAACAACTTGGCCCTGGATAATTTATTTATTCATTTGGTACTAATGTCTAAGAGAGTAGCAGCATTATTGACAGCAAGAGGATTCCAAGCATCTGTCCTTAGCTTTCCAGTGACCCTAGGGAAGCAACCCGTAATCCGCATATTTTAATTGCCACAGGGGTTTGTGGGCTGTGGAGGGGTGGGAATGTGGGCAAGCATATTTCTGGAGCTATAATTAATCCTACTTGTTGTATGTGTGTGATTTATGTGACAGCCTCATCATTGCGGGAATAAAGGAGTTGTTATAAAGAGATGTGGAGGTATATTATTTGAAGGAAGAGGAATATATAGCGATTTCACTGTCTTTAATAAACTATGCATATTGGAAAGGCTCTCTTAAAATACATTAGCACGTTGCCAAGAATTATCCTTTAGTTTTCTACAGCCTGAGGATTATTCCAAGAGTGTCCCTAGAGATTTTTGGCTACTGAGATCAAGATTCACCAAGAATTTGAATTAAAGGCTGCAGCAAAAATCAGATCTGGTCCTTCCAGACCTTCTGACAAGAGATGTAGCGGAAGCACATGGTCCCCTGCTCACCTCTGCTCCTTCCCAGAACACTCTGCCATCAGTATTTGCCCCACTCTCCCAAAGGAGCACAGAAAGAAAGGAATGAGCCATTCTGCCACAACTTTTTTCCTGTTTTGGCATAGGCAGATAGGATATAACCTGGCTATTATTTAATGCACAATCTCTTCTGAAACTTATTCATCTTTTAAAACAGTATTGGGTATTTTAAACTGTCCCTGTGCTAACTCTTAAGCTTCATCCAGGATGATTCTGTGTTAATACAGACTGTGTCATATTTCAGAATAAGTTATGGCATACTAGAAATATTCTGTCGTAGAAGTTTAAGCACATGCTGACCCACTTATTTTGTGTGACCAAAAGCAAGTATTTCTACAGAAGTATGTCATCTGACATCTCTATCTTTTTTTGCCCCCATCACTTCCTCTTTTACGTACTGATGGCATGGATGGTGCCATGCTGAGTCACCCATATGGTGACAAGACGCAGCATATTGTTAGTAAACAGGTTTGACTGACATAAGCGCTTGTAAAAGATTAATTTTAATTTCTAGGTACACTACTTGACATGGAGCAGTTGCAAAAGATAATCCTCTTCTATGGCTAGTCAGAATACAGCAATTTCTTTGCCTGTATTGTTTAGAAGAATAAGATGACTTACTTCTCTGTATTTAAACTGCCGAGTAAAATGTAACGGAAAGAGATTTGTCATTCTGTTCCCTCAGTTAGCATCCTGCCATCCCCACACATTGCCTCATAGTTCAGGCTGTATTCAAGTTACTAATTTGGATGCGAGGCTACCCTTAACACAGTTGCATACAAATAGATATCATTTGTTCAGACAAGAAATTATTCCATTTGTTCTCCTGTGAAAGCTTAAAAATTGCTATAGAAATTATCTGGCCAATATGTAATTATCTATAATCAGCAGCAACTCAGCTATGGTATTATCTGCAGCTTCTAGTATACAAAATTTCAGGGTCCAAATTTGGTGCTAGTGCAAATGTCTATGGTTCCCATGAGAGTCTGGTAAGCTGGTGAATGCCATACTGGCTGTGTTCATTTACAATAAAAAATTCAGAAATAGTACTGTGTTAAATTACAGTAATTCCAGAACTTAATTCTAATGTTAGAAAATATGCTAATGCTAGCACTGTTTAACCTTGCATCATGAAGCAGGCATTATTTTTACTTTATACAAATGTTTTGTTCCTTGAAAAATATTTTGTATTGAGCACAAACCAGCAGAACTTCTTTGTACATCAGCAAAACTATTGAAGAGTGCAAAGGTAATGGAATATGGACAGAAGCTATATATCTTTCATAGCACTTTACAGGAAACAAATTAGTTTTAGTCCCGTTCATATAGAAAAGGCCCCAGTCGATTAGTAAGCCCTGTTGTCAATTATCTCTGCAAAGATAAGGAACGGATGGTTACAAATGCTAAATTAACACGGACACGGCTTTCCAGGATAGTCTGGGTAGTCATGAGTGACTTCACAAACAGGTACTTAAAGTCTTGCTGCCAAAATTATACCATTCTGTAGGTGAATAGACTTAATTCTCCAGACGTTTGATTTATCCCATATGTATAAACAGAGAAGGAGATAAGTAGATAAAACAAAACCCTAGTAGGATTCCATAAATCCAGTCATTCTTTTCAAAACCTTGGAGGAATGTGACAGAAGCAGATGATACAGGCTCTTGATCCTACCTATTACATTTCATGGAGTACTGCTTGTGAAAATAAAATAAAAATCCCTTCTATCTAATATCCCAAGCTACTGAGTGATTGTGAGGTAGAGTCAGGGTATTAAATGTGATATATTAGATAATGCATGTTCTCATCTTCATGAACAGAACGGTCACGTATCGCCATAAATTCAATGGTATTCATTTTCAATAACTGGAGTGGCTTTTCCTGTTGAGAGGCAGGCATGAAACAAAGTGAGACTTAATGATCAGCCACCAAAAACTTGTAGGCCTCCAAGACAAGGAGGCAGGAATAGAAGTCCAGGGAGCAGAGCAGTTTAGCCCATTTGAGAAGTTTAGATGTCATCTAGCTGCTTGCTGAAACGACTGAGAGTGAAAACAGTGAAAAATCAAGACAGGTAGCTGCAGAGAGTTGGTCAGAAATGAGTCTAAACACTCAATCAGTATTTTTAAAGCCAGTTTATCCAAATACTGCTGAGATTTCAGAAGGGATGGCAATAATTCTTCACACTGATTCTGCTTACAGATCTGTCTTAAACAACTTCAGAACAAGTGATTTCCAACCCTTTCTCACCGTTGGCTGGCCTGTCGCCTCTCCTGTATGCCAGCTCAGGCCCCGCTGCCCCTTCCTCTGATGTCAGGACAGCCTTTTCTCTCACCATGAGCCACCAGACAAGGACACTGCCCCTTTAATCTTTGCTGACTAATGTGTGGGGAAAGGAGATGGGCAAAAAACCCAAAATTACCTCTCTGGACATAGAATGGATCAAAGGAATGATCTTGTGTTGCTGCATTTGAGAGCATTTTTCCCCACTCTGACTGGCTTACAGACAGAATATGCAATGTGGCCTCTCCTTCTGAGAAAATGACTCACGACTTCTGCTATTATCTGAGGATGTTCAGGCAGAACAAACAGCATGTGACTTGAGGCCAATTACAGCTGGGAATTTGAATTAAAAATAAAAGAGGAATGAGAACATTTGTCACAGAATTCTCCATCCTTCAAAGAGCAGAAAATTTTCAAATGGGGAATAAAAGCAGCATTTGTTTTTCTTAAAAGTGCTTCTGTTTCAGTAGTATTTTCTGGTCCTAAGAACACTCGTATTTTGGTGGAGAGCAATTCTCCGTCATGAGTTTGGCTTAGGGAAGCCATCTATGAAACACCACCATAGAGGTTCTTTCTCAGACTAGAAAGAGAAAATGGTTGTGCCTGTGAAAAGCTGTCTGTGCCGTGCAGTTCTGAACAAAATGAAAACCACAACACAATCAGATTGAGATTTTTTACAGTAGATATACGTGGAGTGGATATCCTATTGCCAAACAAGGGCCAGAACAGGGAGAAAAGTTTACACATTTGTAGGCTGGAACAAATTTTTGGGGAGTGTCCATACCAGATTTATAAGATTTTTATCTACTTCCAGTTAATTGTCAGTCAGTTAACGAAATGCTCATGTGGGGATACAAGGTCCAAGCAGTGTTTTGCTCTGCGTGTTCACCTTGTTTTCTGTGGGACTACTGATGAGGGAAGCTGTGTTGCCACATAGGTGACAGGAGTGTGCACACAGTGGATCATCTACTGGAAACAACCATTAGACTGGAGGTTTTTGGGTTGTTTTTGTTTGTTTTGGTTTTGCTTGTTTGGTTGGTTGGTTTGGTTGTTGGTTGTCTTTTTATAAGGCCCATTTCTGCATCGCCTATTTCGGATTAGGCAGGGGACCATGACTGAGCTTAGTAAATAGAGAGCAGCACAGCGCACTCAAAAACATAGAATTCTATTCCCTTTATGCTGTCTGCTTTAGCACGGCATTTGCTCTTCAGTTAATCAGTCACCGGCTCCTTCTAGATGGCCAGCTTCTCCAGGCTAGCGCCAAGTGGTTTGGTTTGATTCTGTTGTAGTTACACATTTACCCGATTCTGTATTCCCCAGCCGGAGTAATAATCAGACATCGGTACAGTCTGTAAGTCACAAAGTTCTCTTGCTGATAATTTCGTCATTCCTTTATCATCTGGCAGTGAACCACGGCTATCAATTCAGCAGAAATTGAAGCAGTGGTATTCTGCTTACAGATTGTCACTCCAGTATTTTGTCTATATGCCCAATCCTACAAAAGCAAGCCAAGGAATTTTGCTAACTCAGCTACAGCGCTTATGCTTTGCAAAGCTCTGTAAACACAAGTTCCCAGAGAAGAAATCCAAGAGCACGTTGTGGCAGGGAAAAATATGTTTTAAATACATTTAGTGAGAATTACTTAAACAGTTCATCAATCAAGTGACAAACAAAAAGTAAGATCTTATTTATAATCCTTCTTTGCTTTGGGTATCGTAAAAAGTTAGTATATGGCAGGAAATTAAAATCATATTTTACTTTTCCACCTGCTTCTTTGTATTATACCTTGGCCAACGGTGTGTAGCCTTAGTACATTCCGTAACAGGCCTCGGGGCAATGTGGGAGCAATAATGAAACATCATTATATTTTCTGGGAGCAACTGCAAAAGCTGATGGTAAGATTGGAGGCTCACTTGGGCTATAAGTTATTGCACACATTTTTCAGCCAGCTGCTAACAGGGAAAATAGCTTTGCCAAAAAACAGATAAACACTGATTTCTTTGATTTGCTTCAGGAACAGATTTCCAAGAGCATCTAGTCGGAAGAAAGATTTCTTTCTTATAGGTGTATTTTCTTTCTTCTCTTAAGTGTTGAAATCTCTCATCTAAATCACAGAAAATCTGTGGTGATTAGTGGGCTGAAGCCTTCAGTCTCTGCTAAACTAGTCCAGTGTGTGTTTTTTTGTCATATTTTTTTGCTACTTTAAAACAGAAATGACATAGAAAACTCAGTAAAATAAGGGATTTGAGGTAAGACTGTATTTTGCTTGGTGCCCACTTTTACTCCAGATAAAATTAATAATCAAATTGTTCTCTGCTCTGAAGAACAGGAATTCAAAGAAGCAGTAAGGAGCACTTGGGATCTCGAGGTTAGATGTTGCCAGTTAAGGAAAGTGAGGTGGAGGGGTTGGAGGAGGACCTAAATATCACAGTTTGAAACAGAGAAACAGAAGAGCAGTTCTAGAAGGGGCCGAGATCTTCTAATCCATTCTTCTGTTCCAAGGCCAGAGCTGGGAGTCTTGAACTATTCCTGGTAGAGTGAAGGGAAAAACCAGAAGTTGGTGGTAGAAGTATCTGAAGGAGTAACTGCTGTAGAGGACCATTTGTCTATAGTTTCCCTTTTTCTGAATGAGGTTTATTTGGGGTCAAATGTACAAAACTGTGTAACAACATGCTGTTGTACAATAGCAGGTGTAGCCTGTGCTCCCACAGAATCTCCAGCTTTTATGAGCAAATTTGTGAATTGCACATTCACACAGGTAGTTAAACATACAGTTAGACTGTTTGTTCTCTCAAAGGTGGGGTTTTTCAGGCTTTGTTGGCAGCTCCCGATCTGAAAATGCTGTTAACAGTGCAATGGAAAAAACCCAGCACATTTAAGCTAAATAAAGGAAACACTTTGATGAAAAACAATTAACTTGCAGCTCCTGTTATCACAGGACAGTGGTGAAGACATTTACATAGTAAGCTCTTTCTTTCAGTGGATAAACCTTTGCTAATGAGAACGGGATGGACATATGTATAGAATCAGAATTTCTCACTTTGAAAGTAACAAATATCCAGCTCATTTATAGGGATAAGCATAGTAGCACTAGTTAACATTAGCAGCATCAGCTGATCGCGTGGTATCTGTTGCTCAGTTCAACCTGTTAAAGGCATTTTGTACTTTCTGCTAAAGGAGCAATTCCCCATATTTGAATACTTGAACCACACTTAAATGAAAAGTCTGCCTTGTAGACCCTTCTCCTTCTGTTCTTGGATGCACGCACTAAAAATTTCCACCTCACTCACCCATAGTTGGCAAACATTGCTGCTTCTTCCAGCCCAGATTGCATATTATCCCCATGGAAAGTACAATTGCCTAATAGAAACAAACATTAAGAAAGCTTTTAATGTATTGTTGCTTATCCTCTAGTAATAAATGCAACAGCTGAAAATAAAGAGGAGAACTGTCACCCGGAACAGACAGTTCTTAAGCATTTTGGGAGGAGCTCCAGTAACATGCATGGTGCATTTTGAAATGAGCTCCCCAGCAAAACCGGACTGTGTTTTAGGAAAGGCAAATTTGAGCCTTTTTTCTTGAATATTAAGAGAAATATTATCAGGTCACACCTGTATTACAAACTCAACCTGATCCTCTTAGAGTGATTTCCGGGTGAGCGGATTCATAAAGATAGCTCTAAGTTCAAACTTAGGATAGTCTTTGAGAATTTGATCCTGCAATTATTTTTTTTTTTTCTTTCTGAAAATACTGAATGTCCTTTAACATCTCCCTGTGCATGTCGTGCAAATGAGTGACATGGATCCCCCCCAAAGAAGCTCAGCACCGTGCAGGACTGAACAGATACTCAGTAAAGCAAATCTCTCAGCTCTTTCAGCCAGGCTGTGTCAAGGTCCCAGGGAAAAGCCAGTGACAACTGCCTTCAGTGAACTGAAATCATTGCAGCACTTGGGCTCCCTGAAGACTTGGAAAGGATCTTGCCAATCACATCCCAGTATGGGGAGAAGTATATACAATCATATCAGGTGGAGAGGATATATAATAGAGTAAAATTGTAGATTTTTTTCAGACAGACCCTGTATTTCTTGTGCCTGAGGTTTCCTTGGCCTGACCCAAAATAATTGTGTCCTGGTTATTTTACAAGTCTCATGGATGTGAAGGTGAGACAGAAAAGAACAGACCAGAGGAAGAACAGGAAGAGAAAGAGAAGTATGAACTAATGACATCAGCTTTGCTGGGTTCCATGGATATATGATATTATCCAGTTATAGTAGCAGACTGCTTTGAAATGTCATATATTTCATGAGAGAAAGAAGCCTTCTGTATATGACTGGAAAGAAGATACAGGGTGTCACATCATTGTGGAGTGTATTATAAGCTGTGATTTGTCTCATTTTTATTTAGTAATCTGAAATTCACATTCAGAGCCGTTAGAAGGAGCAGTGTCTCCAGAGTGCAATCCGTATCAGAGCCTGAAACATGGATCTTTGCACAAGATTAATGCCATGCTGAACTCCCCCTTTTGTAGAACGAGACTACTTGGACGCTTGGCTTTTAGACAGTCTTAAATTAAGTAATATGAAATCAAGCCGTAGTATACATGCACATTTTTGCTTTGTAAGTAGTAAAATAGCTAGAGGAGGGGATCTAGAGGGAACCTAGAAATCCATTCAGAAACAGAGGCTGACAAAAAAAAAATAAATAATCTGAGACTCTTTGGTGCAACTTACACATCCTTTTTTTCCTACACAAACGAAGCCCTGATAATTAGCCAAGCTATCATTCCTGTGTCTTGTGCCATAGTTTTTTCTGCAGTTTTTAGATCATTACTGTCCATTAACTCCTGAAATATCAGAGAGAATGTTAAAAAAAATATCTATTACTTCTCTAAAAGGAAAAGAATGTTATGAAAACAAACTGCGGCTTTTTAGGACTTTTTGCAATTTCCTGAGGCTTTTTCTTGAACTGGGGAACATCAAGTCCTCACTCTCCAGCAATTCGTGGGAACAGTAGACTATGCACGAGAGACTGGTTAGCGTAAGCCTATTAGAGAGGGAGAGACAGATTAATACAATCGTCTGGTTTCAAAATGTCTTTCGAAAGAGTGCTGCTGTCTCTAAAGTATACCCTGGATTTGAAGCAGGCATTGTCAGCCAGTGTTGACATAGATATATTTCAAATGCCATCAAGAAAAGACTATAGTCTTAATACAGGACTGGTTTACTGCTGGCTTGGGAGGGTGGCTTTCCTCACCAAAAAACAGGGTCTTCCTATGGGAAGAAATACATGTCCTACGTGAGAAATGAAATAAGGTGCTTTTTTTTATTTGGTATTTCCCAGTTCTCCTTCCCTGTCTCCTTTTCAGGCATCTTAGGGTTGTGCCATCAAACTCAAGGCGAGGACATAACTATTGTGGATAGTGGTGGTCAGAGTCAGTTGTCAGCCAAACAGATGTTTTGGCTACCAAGTAGTCCCTGCCTTTTTTAGCAACAGCAACATAATACTGTTGTGTATTGGGATCATGATTTGCTTTATCCAGATACTCATGTCACGCAGCAACGTCACGTTGCCAATTATTCCACAGTTTGTAATGGCATATCAGAGTTTTTTTTCTTATACAGGTAAAACTTCCCACCTACGTTTGCTGAACCTTATGGTATTGGTTCCAGACACTTATTCCGATATCTCAAGATCAGGTTGAATTAAAGTCTTTTGCTCCAAAATGCTTAAGTGTCTGTGATGTGATTTAGAAACATTCTAAGTGCACTGTATATTTTGTTATCCTAGGTATTAAGCAAAACTTCAAAGCAGAAAAATTCTTGTGCACCACAGCTGGTATGATTTCTCACATTGAAACTATTGAGAAAGACTTTTTCATCTATTTTTGCACCTGTAATAGCTTCACCTTTCAATGCTTCACTAGCTTGTTTATACGAATGTTACATTCAATTGTGCAAAGTCATGTCATAACATATCTGCTGCTTTCCCCCTTGTTCATGAGGCCAATTATTCTGTCAAAAAAGGAAATTAAATTAACGCCATGTGATTTTAATCTTGACAAAAATATGTAGACTGCTTCTTATCTTGCTATTGGCTGGGTGCTCTAAGATGGATAGTTACTTGAACAAGGCAGTAACCGGTGGAGTATTTGAAGCTGCACTAATCTGTAATTCTCCTCGTCCTTTCTTTTTCCTTTAATAAGGAAAAAAAAGAAAGAAAGAAAGAAAGAAATTTGTCCTTCTTAAGTCCTTTGAGACCTCACTTCTTCATGATCCATGAGTTCTTAAAGATAATCATTTAATGGTTCAGATTATTTCAGCTATTTCCTTAAATACTCCAGGGTAAATTTCCTTACAGCTTGCTAATTTGAATATATCTAACCCAGCTGAACATATTTAACCTCTTCTTTTCCTATTCTCTATACTCCAGTTTGTGGCTAATTTTAATTATTCTAAGCATCTGGTAGGAATTAACCTTTTACTGTGAAGACTTAAGCAAAGAAGACATTGAATTATTAATGTCTACTTTGTTTTCTGTTATTTCCTCATCTTCCCTTGGTAGTACTGGACCCTTGTGTTTTCTATCTTTCTCTTATTTTTATTTTAATGTACAGAACCTTTTCTCATCTCTTTGAATGCCTCTTGTAAAGTGCAATTTTCTACTTTAATATTGTAACACCAATGGATATTTCCTATCACGGGGGGCTTTAATAAGTCTGCACCAGCAGAAAACAAACGCTAGATTTTAGAGCCAGTGTATAGCAGGGAAAAGGCTGCACTATCAGTGATACGCTCTAGCCCAGTAACTGGATGCATTACATTGGTTAGAGAATATATCATTAGATAGTTTCATTTTCGTTTGCTGTTTATTAAACAGCCACACTGACCTGAGGTTGTCTGGAGTAGTGGTTCTTCACATGTTAGCCAGGAGCCCCTGCTCTTCTAGGAGATATGAGGAAATAGCACACAGAATCACTAGGAGGGGAAGAAAAAAAAAAAAACCAAACAAAAAGAAGTTGCTCACCTGCAAGCAAACACACAATTAGGGAAATCAAGTTTTAAAGGAACAATCCTTGCTTTGCTTTCTTTTTCTTAAATTAAAATCTTTCTGGTGTTGTTTTATAAGACAGTCAGTGGATTTTTCCTCTGAAAAAGAAACATTTTTAGGAATACTGCAGAAGATGCTGCAGCAGGGGGATTAAGAATGAGGCTTAGTATGCAGCTGGCTTTCTGGATGATCTCAGGCTAATCACTTACCTGCAATCCCTGTGCTCCAGCTTCCCCCATCAGTAAAATGAATCTATCTGACATGCCTTCTTACAAAGCTTTTTGAACTATTTGCTGAAAGACCACTCCTGAACTAACCTTCTCCATTGGATTGGTCGTGCATAGTGCTGTAGAACCAGAGAGCTGGGAATGGTCTGAGCAGAGCAACGTGTTTTCTTTGGTAAAGGTGCAATTTGGAGGCTGAGATTTTATCTTTGAAACCACATTTGAAAGACATATGAAAACGCTCAATAAAACATGTTGGATTCTTAATCCATTGAGCAATTACTTGTTTCAAATTATAGCAGCAGCAGCAGCTTAAAAACGCAGCTGGGGTAATTTCTAAGAAAATCAGAAGATAAAATCATATGACAACATTCTTGTGCCCTGCAGTCCTAACATACGCAAAATGCCTACAGAGCTTGAGGAGGTCTCATGTGTCTAAGCAGAGTGGAATAGCCTTTATTTTGAATAAGAAGTTCTTTACCATACAGCTATCAAAGTGAAATTTTGTTCCTCTGGATGTCAAGCAGAATGTACCCACTGTCTGTGATTTAAGACTTACCAGGGATGCCAAGAATATATTAGCTTACTCTTGGCAGTGGGAATTGCATTTGTGTAACAACGAGCTTTAAAACCCTGTTAAGAAACGTTGTCTGATCTGTAACATGGGACTCATTCATTTTGTTGTTGTTGTCATTTTACTGAAAAGAAAAAAAATGTGCAGAGGCCATTTTTCCAAAAATCTGTAGGGTACTTTGGAATGTCTTTTTTTTAAAAAAACAAAAAAACCAAACACCACAACAGATTGGGTAATAGCTCCATCTACTACTTCTTTAAGGCTTGTTTATAATGTAAAGGAGAATGTTTGTTGTGTCTCCTAGACACACTACTGTCCCTACGCTATCTCACAATGTGAGTTGCACAAGAATTTCAAAACCAGTGCCTAAAGTTAGGCTCTTAAATCTATATTTAAGTATTCAGAGTTGAGTTGCTTGTTGCTCAGCACTTCTGAATACCAGACCTTGTATTCATTTGACTAAACGCAGATCAGAGGAGGATCGACGAAGGGACAAGGAAAGGGTAGGGAGTTAGAACGCTCACCTGTGATGTGAGGGACACTGCCCTCCAGGTGAGTACTGTAGCTTTCTGTGCTTGTTCATTTATGCAAAGTAGAAGAGCTCCATCAGAAAAAAAAAACAAAACACCAAAAATGGAAGAGAAACTGACTGCAATGGCTGAGATACCTGCCAGAGCTGAGGAAAACCAGAACCCAGTACTGTAGCTCAAGAAGAGTAAGAGTCTGAATTTCACAAGGGCTTTTCTTGATATAGTCATGGAAGTTTAGAACTGCCTCATTTTTGTCCCAGTGCAAACTCGAAGCTCATTTTGTGGCTTACATTTGTATTTGTTTTTGCAGAAGTGCACTCCTGTTTTCAGCCCCACTGCAATAATTTAAAAAAATCTTACTCATTTCAGCAAGAAATACTGCCTGTGAGTTGTCACTTAGTCCTCTCACAATTGGAGGTGTTGGGGAGAAGGTTTGCTGCCTTATGGAATTGGCAAGATGCTCCTTCCCGAGATGCCTTAAGGTTGCCATTGACCTCAGGATGGCTGCAGAAGGCAGGAACAGCTGGGTCTGCAGAGCTCCCATCCCCTGGCACAATGGGTTCTGGGGAAGGAAATGCTATTATAATTTGTATCCTCAGCCCCTTGGCTGCTAACCAAGCTATCATAACTCTGAGCAAGACAGACACTCACACCCAGCGAGGGCACAGGCCGGATGCAGGCAACAGGAACTGGGGACAATGGGAAGAATCTGGGGTGCAGCAGCAGCCACGAGCTGTCCTCCAGTTTGCACTGAGAGCCAGCTCCTCGTGCGGCTACTCCTTTATGGAAAGATATGGCCTAGGAAAACCAGTCAGACATGCTTCTTTCTACAGCAAAGTCCCCTCTCTCCCTCTTCTTTGAATAACGCCCGCAACTGAATATGAATGTTCCTGCAAGTGGAAGTTAGAGGATTCTTCCTGGTACGGAAGGAAATGTCTCAGCCACTGAAAATCAGTCAGGCCTCAGCCTGGCCAGAGATGGCAGGGTGCTGGCAAGAGACTCACATTGGGCTTATTGTTGAGCATGGATGTATGGCTTCTAAGTGGGGAGTAATGGCACTGACAATCCATTTTCACTATTTTTAATGTCTAAATTATTTTATAAAACACTTCGCATTTACTGTTCTTTGCAAATGTCTTTTCTGCATATTTGGTACAGGTATCCTCAGTATTCTATTTAGGATTGAATCCTGCTCACTTTGGGTACTAACAGTACCCAAACTCCTCACCCTAAACAGTGTAGAGTTTTAATATGTATATATATATAGGGCAGTGCCATTTGTGAGCCGTTTGACTGTCTGCAGCATGCGGTGGTGCAGTGTGGGAGGCATTTGGGAGGCATCTCTCTCACAGGAGAGCTGATCTGGATAGAAAATAGATGCAGAATGGGATGTGAGACAAGGAAACATCCAAACGAGACTGAAGATGTCATTATAGAAGTGAACTGACCGTGCCCAACTCTTAAGCACTGAAGCCAACTGCCATAGAACAGCCCATGTCCATTCCTCTAAAATCAGTATCTTGCCTGATTGAGAGCTGCCAGAATCCAAACCATGAGCACTTAGGTCATGTCATATATCATACAAATGTGATTTTCCTCTAAACACAAACAGCTACTACATTCTAGGCTTGATCCCAGATTTGGAGATTTTTCCTTGGATCCAGAAGCTTTTCAGTCAAACTCTATATAACTTGGTTAATTACATTCCAGGCTTGGTATTAATTAACATATATAGCTTTACTGTGTACAAACGGAAGTGCAGTGAAGAGCGAACATCTATGAAAGATAACTTATAAACACCATAAGCGGATACTTTACAGCCCATTGTTTCCTCCCTCATAATATATGTATTAAGTTGTATAATCTCCAGTAATGACAATTTATTATGGTAGCACAAGGTAGAAATACACTGCACTTACATTGTACCTTGCAGGTAAGGACCTCACAATCTTCTACCAAGAGCAAATTAAAGGTTATGCTTATGGGGCTCCAAAACCAGCTCACATCAGAAAATAGCCACTTTATGAGCACAGGATTTTTATTGCTAGGGGCCAAAAAGTACCCTCTTCAGAACTTAGACTATCTAAATAACTCCTACATACCACCTTTGCAACTCTGTCATGTTTTCAACATCCATTTTTTAGTATGATTTCATCCACTATGATTTCATTTTGGTACAATGCCATTGCTTTTACAACATTATACCGGATTTAAATTATACTTTCAAGCAGACTCCGGACCTTTGCATTACAATGGTAAATGCAACGATCACGTCTTGGAGAGTTCACCCAGAAAGGAAGATAAAAACCTCCCAGTGACTTTGTTTTCCATTATCTTTATACATTTTAATTTTTCTCAATAACAACTGAAAAAGTAAAAGAGATAGTAATTTGCTAAGCATTTAATATGTTTTATTTTTAAAGATGAAAAAACCCCCACTGTTTCTGATAGTCATTTGCAGCATCTTTTGCCACTGGACTGCAAGTACAAGCTTAATAAAACTCCGGGAATTTTATTGCATAAATTGATCTTGCAAAGGCAAAGCACCTTGAAAGTCCAGTTTTCTTTGAAGCTGGCTTTATTACCCTTCTTTACATTTTATTGTAAAAATGCATAGACTACAAATACCTAATGATTTGGAGAGATTGCGTTGTACAGCCCCACGATACCATCCTGTTACCAAATACAGTCCCAAATCCTTTCTTTTGGTCCAGAACCCAAACCTTGTCCTTGCTTTGAGAGCCACCTCTTTTGCTCTGCTGTGATTTTTTGCTTAATATGACAGGAAGAAGAGAGAGTTCCTTTGCCAGCAAGCAGATGTCCACCAAAAAGATTTTACTAACTGATCAATTGCAAAATCCCTCGCTGCAATCCTTTATAAAATAAGATGCCCTCTGTCCTTCCTCCCACCCCAAGCCTAGTTGCCAAAACTTACATACAAAATTATTACTGTAATGTTTTATAGTCACTGGGAAAAATAATATTCATTTGGTCTTGCAGAATGATGTGAAATGAATCTCTGGCCTCAAAAGCAAAAAAAAAAAAAAAATCTATTAAAAGTAGCTCTTTTTCCTCCCTCCTCCCTCCTCCCTCTCCCAGGCCCCTTTTCATCCCCTCCCCCAACAATAAAGGATGTTTTGGAACAGCCTTTTCAGGAAACATTTCCACAGCAAAATGCAGCATCATTTATAATATTTAAAGCTACATTTTTGTTGAGATGGCTTGGCAGGCTTTGCTTGCAAATCTGGCAGGATATGGCCAGCTGAGAGTTAGCACTAACAAACTGAGGATATGCTGACACAACAGAATGCTTTAATCATCGTTGCAGCAAGCAGGACAAGATCTTCTCCTGCGCTGCCAGCTCTTCCCAGTGTGAGAACCAATGGTGCTGCGTGTTTCTCCTTCCCTCCCCTGCCTCTAGAGAGTACAGTTTTCCCTTGCTGTTTCCACTGAACTAAAAAAACCTTGTTGGGTAACAGCATATAATATAATGAGCAATGGATATTCCTCTTGGCCAACGCCGTTATGAAAATGCTGCCCATTTCCAGCACAATAAGGAAGCTTAATAATTAAAAAGAAAGTCCTTAAACAATATGTGTCTCAATAGAAGGGCTATTTTCATTTGCAGCTAGACTCTTTTTTTCTGCTTTACCATGCATGCCCCTTTCTAAAGCAGAGCTGAAAGTTATAGTCAGTTAGCAAAAGCAGAATTAGAAACTGAGAGAATTAGAGAGCTGAGAACTGATTCTAGCTGTTTGCAAAAATCTATGGAAACAAATCAGTTTCACATTTAAAAGAAGTCTCAAAGAAATTAACCCCGAAGGTCTAAGAGTTACTGCCTTGGGTAAGGCTGGTCCAGAGTAAGGCTTGCCCAGAGAATTCCCATTGCATGATTGAGATGAGCTACCGTGTAGAGATGATGGTCTTGCAATAATTTACCACAGGCTTTGATACATCAAACAATAAAGACCTGTGTTATGAAAGAGACTGTGAATTGAACTCACCCTTCATGCTTTGGGATCCTATTGGTATCCAGATACTGGTTACTGGCTTTGCTATGCTACAACTTCTTGCAAACACAAGCTCTGGTAAGGAAATTGGTTGTTGCAAAGTATAAATGTAAAAACCTGTGGTAAATGTAAACACCTGTGGTGTTTCTTGTCCATGGATCCTGAAAGGACAGCAGAAAACTCCCTGCCTGCTCCCTGCCTTTCTCTGCCTTGTCTTGCTGGGTGAGTCACTTGGAAAGCTGCTGGTGTCCGTGAGGCCAAGTCGAGCAGGACCCTCTAATCTCCTTTAGGAACTCTAGGTGCTTTGCATACAAATAAGTGTGATTAGGACCCGTTTCCAAGATTACATCCTGCACATGTTGGGAGGAAGAGCTGGTGTCTTCGCAGCTCTTACACAGAACGCTAAGGTCCAGCCAGCAGGGTACCCCAACCAGGGATACTCGGCGCAGCGCTTGAAGCAGGGTCTGTATTTGCCAGGGCCGGTGAGCGGGCAGAGAGAGTGAAACTGCACCGAGCTCCGTATCCCGGGTTCCAGATGCTCATATCCATCTCCAACCCAGCACTGAAACTTGAGGGTATGGGATATATACCTCAACCAGCAACTCACTTACTGAGGAGAAATCCAGCTGAATTTACATGCCTTGAAAGTAGGGGCTGTGGCAAAAGAGGACTGGTGAAATAAAGGGCCAGGTGGCAATGCAGGTTGATCATAAGCAAAAATATTTATAGCTAAATACTCTGCTTATGCTGGAAAATGAGCGGTATATATTTTGAGGCAACTCTCAGAATGTGTAAGCAAAAAGGCAACAAGTGGCAGCTATTTTTTACTGTCTGGAGTTCTTCCACCTACAGATGACTACTAATGGTTTCAGGTTAGGAGCTACACTGGAAATGAATGTTACGTGTGTCCTTGCTTACGTGCACACACACATATATAATAATGTATGGCGTCTGAGGTCTTGGAATCTTTTCCTTACTTCTTTTTGTCATTGGGTCAATCATTGGCTACTGATTGTTTTCATAAAGCCAGTGAGCAAGATTTAAGGTGTGCTGCTTCCCCGCTCTAATTTCGTAGCCATACACTGTGTATCAAAATGAAAAATCAGAAATTCAGAATTAGTTTTTTCTACGATTATCAATGTTTTCAGGGCTGAGAAGTGTAGAAGTTCATTGCTGTATTCATTTAGTTGGAGACACACCTACGCAGCTGATTTTTAACCACCGTAGGCAAGGCAGTTGGAATGGGATGTAAGATGAGGCACATCATTTTCTTCCAATGCTTGAATGAAAACCTGGAGCCTTTGACGGGTGCAAGATCGAGCGGGTGATGCAGGAGGCTGCTTTGTTGGGGCTTTTTTTCTGCTCATTTTTGTTTTCCTCCTTCTGGAAGTCTCTAGCTGCAGCTTTGCATTGCTTATGTTTACAAAGTTGATGGAACGTCCCTTTAAGGGAGAAATATTACCTCTTAGTTAAAAGGACACATTCCCATTAAAACGCACTCAATTTCAAGATGGAGTTTACAATTGTAAATCAAATATTAAATCCTGATCCCCCGGGGCTTAACTGTACCGGTGGTGAACCGGTGCCCAGAGGGTGCTCGCTGCAGTAGGAGGGCAGGGCAGGGCAGGTCTGTGGCACTTCCAAGGCTTTGTAACACAAGTTGTGACAACAACTACCAGGAAGCCCATTTTCTGGGCTCCAGTACTGCAGGGCAGTGAAGGGCTGCCTGCGCGAGGAGAAGATTATGTCAGGAACGCACAGCTCAGCTGCGTCCTTTCATGCAGCGCTGAAAGGCAGTTCGTTACCTGCATTAGCAGGGTAAACAGTTTTTCATTGCTGCTATGGAAACAGCGCTCAAAACGGTCCCAGCTGCCTTTGCTGTAAGAATGGTGATGCTAGAAATGTTTTTCTCTCATCCAAATTTTTATTTTAGGCTGCTCACAGCAATATTTTCTGTAGAAATGGTCACCAATGAACTTTGTCCGGAGAAGGCCATTTTTCCTGTTAAATAGAGACCTTTGAGCTTCTACAAGAAAAGTTTAGATGGCTAGTTGATGGCTGACACGGTGAGGGAAATAGGCAGTAGCTGCTGGAGATGCATAGAAATACCAGATTATTTTCTCTGGACATGAGTTACCCCCAGCATTTTTCTAGTGAGGAGGCAGCTCAGTGTAAAATACAAGCCAGAATGCAATCTCCCGAGTCGTAAAACCTATGGGAACGCAGCAGCGTCCCACTCAGCACAGCAGCTCTGGGGGTGTTACGATGCAGTGAAGAGATGACTAAGGAAGGACAGTAAAACGCAAGCGAAACGCAGTTCTTCAAAGGCAGGCACGTACCAGCTGGCTGTTTCTGGTTCTGAGTTCTTAAATGGTTTTGGTAGCACTGAAGATCAAAAAAACAAATTGCTCATTTATGGCATGGCCCGTTCTAACCAAAACTCTAGAGAGTCTGAAAATATTACAACCTACTTATAAACTCCCATTAGCAAGTTTTTTGTTTTTAATAAATAAAGTCCCATAGAAACAGAAAGTATTTACAATTAGATCAAAATTCTGAATATAATTCACAAGAGAAAATGCTATTTTTTGAGAAAATGTTTTCATATCCTCATAACAGTCATTTGTTCTAAATTAGTACAGAGCAATTGTCCATTAAATGAACATTTTTCCCTTAAGACCGATTCTTGTAGAAAAGTATTTTAGGCAAAGCTTCCTAACCATGATGTAACCGTTTAGAATCAGAACATTTCTGTGATTAGTAATTCACATAAAAAATTAACATTTTCCATGGCTTGAGGAAAACATGATGAATAACCGTCAAAATGTAAGAGAAGACAGGACGTAGGGAGAACAATATATTTTATTAGAGCAGCTTATACAGTTGAAAGAAAAGGAGAGGCTTTTTGGGTATTCGGTCCCTTCATCCTAATAAAGGGTAACACCTGTTCCTGCAAAACTGTCTTCTTTTTTATCCTTTGGACCATTATGGCTTTGGTTACGCTCCCGCTCTCGAAATACATGGATCGTGTAGGTCCGCGTTGGACCGAAAGGCTTCAATGCTGTCAATAAAGTAGAATGAAGCTCTTGGAGTTAACCTGCGTCTTGGTTACAAGGAAGTTTTTCCTGTAACAAAGTCAGGACCTTAATTTCACTGTCAGTGCATCTCTTCCACTCTCCTTTTCTAATAAGTTTTAATATTACTTACAGAAGAACTAGAATTTTTCTTCATTTGAAACTAATTGTGAACTCTCCTTTCTGGTGAAGCCAATGTGAAATGCTCAGATTGAGAGTTTCTGCTGTGTGTTGCTATTGTAGGAATTTGGTGCCGGAGCTGGGGTCCCTCTCAGCGCCAGTTAATCTTTGAAACGTCCTCCTACCGGAGGGGATGAACTCGGCAATTAATTAGAGGTTCTCCCTCTAAGTGATAGATGGCAACATTTCAAATGGCTGGTGTCCAGTGGAAAACAACTTAAAAGAAGAAGAGAGAGTATATTTTCTTTTGAATTGTAACACCCACAAATGACGCGTGCGTGTAATTCCTGTCGGAACGCGATGCTCAGCGAGCACAACGTGCAGGAAAGGTGCAATCTTGAGCATTCCCGTGCAATATTCCATTTGCTTTAGGGCAACCATTTCTGAGTTACCCGAAATGATCTCATTGCGAACTGAGGGAAGACCAAAGCCTTTCACTTCGGCCTCGCACTGACTCCCGTCTCCGTGCAATTTAATCTGTGGGTTTTCAGCCTCCAGGCTGAATGATCCAATTCTCCAAACTTCCTGGTGGGCATAATGCTTACTACTGACCACAGGCCCAGCGGTTATCTGGAATTAGTCGTAGCAAACCTTTTCAGGTGTAGAAGGCACGAGCGTAAGGATTTATTTGAATATTTTCCTCCATCAGGCCCCTTATTGCATAATTTGCACCAATTTAGATTTTCAAGGTCTATATTGGGAGTAAGGCCAATTTATACTCCCTGAAAATCACACCTACACTTCCCTTACCTCTTGGTCCACTGATGTATCACCACTGAACTTGTCTCACTAAGTTTAAGGCACCTTTTTTGCAACATAAATAAAATGTGGAGCTGGTGAGGAAAGGATATTCAGTTGAGGACCGCTCTGTACTTCATTACATATGTTACAATTAGTGGCTTTTTTTCCCAAAGTCCCCTCTTCTGGTGTGACATTATAGGGTAACATAAATAAGAAAATGAACAATCTTAACAGCAGTGAGTATCTCACCGCGGCCTTGTTGCCAGCGCTAAGCAATGATAGCTCAAGTCAAACTAACACTGTAGGGCCTCCCTTGCAGGTTTAGGTTCAAACGAAGGGATCCAAACCTTGCTTTTGTTTAGGGGCAGTCACGCCAGTCCGAATGGCCATAGCATTTTTGGTCTGAATATGTTGTTCAACGAAGAGTTCATCAAATAATTTGGGAGGGTCTCAGTCCAAGGGGTTTGTACAACCCTATTCCCCGGACAGAGCCAACAGAGTGACTGAAAGCCGCTGTGCGTGTGTCTTGGAGCTGGGGGGGGGCAGCCCCACAGAGCCCCCACGTAGGCAGCTGCTCCACCTGCCTCCCACTATTGTAAGCAGAGTCATCCAAAATACCCTGCTTCCTAAGAGTGACCAGCAGTAGATGTTCCTTAATTAATTAATTCTTGAAATGGCACCTAGTTTGGGGGTTTGCCAGCCAACGATGGGCCTAATTCTTCCTCATGCTAAGACCCCTTTACGGAGCTCTATCAGTGTGCAATGACGTTACAGCAGGCACAAATAGTGTCAGACCTGACATTTTGAGCTTTTGCCTTTTCAGCTCTCATCGGAAGTGGCACTAATCTGTGATTCCATTTTATTGTTATCTTGCTGCTGCCTTGGGAGCACAAAGTCAAACATAATACTTAAAACGTTTCCTTAGAAATGTTGAAGGAGAAAGATTTTTATTTTTGAGTTGAGAATTTAACTGCATGCTTAACCAACTTCAGTGAAGCATCAATCATACTGGACAAGCAATTTTAGGAAATAAGATAGTTTAAAAAATTCATTCTGAAAATACTGCCAACAATTTAATGATATAGATATTTTTAATATTAAAAGTAAATTGTAAATGTGTCTTTATAAACAATATGCATAAAATAGATCTACTATACTAAGCTCTCTCTTTTTAAATGCTGTTTCACAGTAATTTCTTAGGTATGCAAAGTTTTCCCTCGAAGAAATAGTGCAATCTGAAGAACATACATTATGTCAGCGGATTAGAACTACTTTGGTCACTAATATAAGTCTTTATAGATCTCTTGTAGGAGTGGATGAAGACTCATATCTGTCTCCGTTTTCTTTATTATTTGCAACAGCTGCACGTGTTCCGTTACAATCTGTCTGAGGTCCGTCATTTTCTGAAGCAACTTTGCAAACAGCTGTGATGATTCTGGATGATTCAGCTTTAGCTGGAGCTCCAAAGCTTGCAACAGATTGTCCTGGATGTCTTCAATGGGCTTCACATTTAACAAACCTGGGCGGTCTAGGGAATAAAAAAAAAGAGTTTTAAGGTTATGAAAAATATAGAAACATCGACCTCATGTATTATTTTCTTAAGGATTTCTTAGTACTTTAAGTATTTACATATGGCACTTCCTGAGAACTCTTTGACAATTTCTCAGTGTATTTATTTGTAAGATTTTTCTAGAATCTGCTCAAAGAAGGTTTAGAACTAGTCTTAGAAAGTGCTCAAGCATTTGGGTGGCGCAGACAGAGAGACAGGTTCATACAATACTACAATGCATTTTCCACAGTTAAACCGAGAGTGTTTGTGGAAAGGAAGAGTGAGATATACTTGGGGGATAAACAGTCTGTATCAGGTGATTCACTTGTGGAAAAATCAACATATACTCAGATGGACCTGAATGTAGTTGCTACTGTTAAGAATGTTTGCTGCTAAGGTGGATGCTACCCTATCAAAATAAAGGCATTAATTCAACTCCTGCAGATGAATCTGGGAGATTTGGAAACCACAGGTTGAGTTCTTCTCCACAGCCAAGTTGCAGTTGCTATTAAGAAGCCCGATGATAGCTTTTAGCATCAGCTCCTCAGCTGAACCCCAGATGCTCATGGCAGTGGAGGACGGCTCGATGTGGCTTGTACAGAAAATGCCTTTTCTGGGCTCATGCCAACAGATCTCTCCTCCATATGGAGGAATCTGGGAAGGATGTTTACAACCAAAGTCAGCTGCCTGCGCTGCCACAGCTGCCAGAGCCCAGGGTTATCCTCGGCGTGTCTTATTCTTCGGCAAGCAGCAAAACCTTTCTTTTTTAACCATTACTATCTTTCATAATAATAGCTGTTCTGTTATTTCTCTCTGCCCCCAAATACCTTAAGTGGCTGCAAGTATTATTTAACATAACTTGTAACATTTGCTTTCTCCCTTGAGGTAATAAATCGTTTAATTCTACAGCCATGAAAGTTAATAAAGTTGCTTAACATTATTAAATCCTCACATAGGATAATGACCACCAGTACTTTGTTACTGCTAAACTACTTTACATCCTGATTATCAGAACACTCCATGCAAAATACAGTCAATAATTTAAATAACGTTTGCTGTGTAGCTATGAAATTTATTTCATAGGTTGATCCATAAAAAGCAGTGCCTATAGCTAGCCTTAAATTCCTTCCCAAAGGCAATATTGCCATTTCAGAAAGGACGAGAGGTTGATCTATATTAAAAATGGAAAAATAAGCTGTTATTTCCTATTGATCTTAGTAACCTTTCCGTGCATCCAGTTCTACTAACTCAGCTTGGCTTGTGTCAGCCACTAGAAAAAAGGGCTGAGAGAAAACAAAGCTCTTTATAAATACATTGGGGTTTTATTTCACGGAGAAAAAAAATCACAGTGTAAAGTAAAAGGCAAAGTTGGCCCAAAACCAAATGAGCATACCCAAGGCGTGAATACATGTAGGTCACTGCTGAGGGCAGGGCAGTTACCTCCCAGAGAGGTGAGGTTTGGGAATAGGTTTTCACAAACGGGAATAACGGCAAGGTTGAATGTGGAGCTGGGTATTTGTTTGAGGGTGGTTTTAGGAAGTGACTGCTTTCAGGTGTGGGTGACGGGACTCGGTGACCTATTTGGCCGCTCTTTCCATTTGTATTTCATGCTGATAAGCTGTTCTTGTCTTGCAGAGGTCGCTTATTTATACCATTCAACTGACAATGCCATAAAATACGGTTCAGAAAGTCAGTAAGTAAATATCTGCAAGAAAATAGTCTCCAAACAAACAGCTCCTGTTTATCATTTCCTTTGGCTATATTTTCATGTCATTTTTTAAAGATACTTAGAGAATCTTTGATAAATTGTAGCTATATATTTTTAGATTACCTAAATACGCTACGTGCGCTGCAAAATCCAGCTGCTTTCTTTATATCTTTCAGAAACTTCCTAAATCTCAGTACTTCAAATTTGTTAATAATTTTGGCTTTGGGTTGCGATAGCTTTAAATTTTACTCCTGCGTTGCAGATGAACTCTGAACTAGCTGGGTATGACTCAGTGTACAGCGATATAAAAAAATCAAAAAGCACAAAGACTGCGGCCTTGATTTCCTCTGAGATTAATCTCCATTTGCCCCCTGCTTCTTTTATGGTGGGAATTTTTAGGGTGTGAGTTTTTCAGAAGCCAAACCCAATCGAAGCACTGCGCTCCCCAGCCCAATTTTGGAGCCCAGGCAGCAAACCCAGGAGATCAGGTCTGAGACTGGAACTTACCAAGGCGCTCCCCAAATTTGGGTGCCCGAGGTCAACTGACGTTCAGTGAGATTAAGCGCCTAAAATCCTTAAGCTCCTTTGAAAATCCCAGTCTAATGGCTTTATAATGACCCAGTGGAACTAGAGTCAGGAAAGATGACTATGACAAAAGCCTAGGAGATCATCAGATGTTATTTTTAAATAAGCCGATTCAAGAGGAAGGAAAATTCCCATTGAAGGCAAGAGGGATTTTTCATGAATGAGAACTTCAGGATATGGACATTATTTTTTGGGTGTTGACAGTTTGCTGTACTTTCTCACTAAAAACTTCTTACAGAGGAAAATGTTGTTTCTGTTCCAAGAAACATATCTAAATCCAAAAAAAATAATAAATAAATAAGAGACCAAAGCTTTAACGTACAGGTACTGTGGTATGTCTCAAGGTGCTAAAGTGCTCTTAAATATATATGCTCCAGACTCATTGGGTTACTGTAGCAAAAGGTGTATTTTGTGCAGTAAGGACTCCAGAGAGATGGGGCTTGTGGAAAAAAAATACAAAGGAAATGATTAACTAAGCCTTGAGGAAAAATTTCGATAGAGAATAGGAAGAAACAGCACGGGAGTAAACTGGACGTGACACTGTGGTGGGGGCCTTCGCAGAGGCTCAGAGAGACGGAGCCACCGTTTGAAAGCTCTCAGAGAAAGCTGCAAAGGGAACTGCTGAGGGAAGTGCAAGACAAAAACAAATGAGTTGTAGCAGGACATTCTTACGGCACAGCGAAATTGGGTTACAGGAGGCCAAAAGGCAGAGGGTTCCAACGATTAAAGGGGAGAGATGACTAAAAGTGAATTGGACACCTCTTTTAAACCTCTCCGATACAGAAGATTGTTAATTGAAGTTTGGCTTTTTTCATGTGCCCTTTGCAACCTGCCTTTTATCCATTCAGAGTATGCCAAGAGAGGAACACATTCCTCTTCTTACTGTTACTTTGCTGTATTCAGTTTTTCTTTAGGTTTTCATTCATTTTCATACGGCTGTTGCATTTGGTTTGAAACTTCTGCAGGAAACTGTTTGAAGTAAGAAAATGTTGCCAGTGACTGGGAAAAGCTAATAGCTAATAGTCTGGAGTGTCACCAGTATGACATTGCAAAAATTGCTGTTCTGTACTGTCTCGGGGAAAAGTATTTTGTTTGTTTATTTACTTACAGATTTGGATGCTTCTTTCATGTTCCTAACAATAATTACATTTTTTCCTCATTCCTCACAAGTTGCCATCTGCAAGCCTTTACCCATACCTTTGTATTTTAATATATTTGGTTATGTGCATTTTGCATTTAAATACACATTCTAAAACCTTACGGTGATAAAACAGGCAAAGATATGGCTGGCTGAACTTCTGCTACTTCTTTTGCTGAGGCAGATATGACTCAGCAGTTTGAGGCTTTTTCTTCTGAGACTGTCACATGTACTGTAGTCATCGGGATTTTGGTTCAAAGCCCACAGTGATTATCTGCAGGTCTTGCTCTGATGAGGAACTATTTCTGTGCTGTAACAGGTTTGCTACAGCAGGATTTGTGTAGTTGGCAAATATGAACTATCTCTTGGTACCATTCAGTGATAAAACTTCAAATTTTGCTGATCTCAGATTGTAGCAAAATTCTTGAATATGGTGTTTAAACAAGCAGCAGCAATTCACAGCTCAAAAGTTACTGTTAAGAACACACTCAGAAAACAGAAAAAGTGAATGTAGCAACATTTCTAAATTCAAATACTAATTTGACTTCATGTTGACTAACAGATTCTGGGCCTTTTCGGGTGTACCCTGCTACAGTTCCCAAACGCCACTCCATCCTAAACGCTGCAGAAGATAATATACAAAGTCCACGCATCGTATGTAAACACGCTCCAGAATTACCTTCTGAGCTTTCTCTCTATTTGACAACAACCTGCTTGAGTGAGTTTGCCCTGTTTATGAATGTGGATTAGCCCAATAAAGCCTGGATTATGATCTTTCCTGCCCAACTTGTTCTTAAACCTTCTTCTTACGATAAACTCCATTTTCAGCTCAGGTATATACCATACTTGTGAAGATGTGTTTGAAAAAACAAGGCAATATCCTACTGCCCGCACCCCCTCTGTCTCCTCAGCATTACATTCAGAACACTGGAGTTTCCTTTGCCGTTTGCAGTATCATTTTAAAGCACCATATACTGACAGGAAGAACAGCTCTTCAGCTTTGTAATTCTGAGTTCGGTGTGAAACAGAATGAGGCTGGACCAAGCAGCTCAGACACAACAAAATGATTGACTGTGGCAGTGGGAGGACTTTCTTTTATTACCGTTAATTTGTCAGCTTCTTATTACTGTTACATAGGCATTTTGCCTTTTTACGTATAACGCAAAAGCAACTCTTTCAATATCAAGAGGCTGAAACTGATTTATAGAATTTCTGGCAAATTCCAAACACTTCACAATGAAAAGTTTTCTACATGCAATGTTCCAGCTGGAATTCTCTTTCTCTTTCCCTTCTCTCTTCTTTTTAGAGCTGCATAAGAGAGAGCAGCTGCGGAGCCAGCACAACTGCCATAATTTTGCAAGGCAATGACAGATTCACTTAGAATTACAGCGTTTGGCTGGGCTCTTTTTTTTTATTTATTTCATGAACTGGTTTTCTTTTAAGACATTTGTACACAGGATTTCTTAAAGTGACTTAAACAGTCGCTAGTAAAGTCCTTGAGGTTATATGAGCTGGTTTGGAAATCTTATTTTCAATGAAATCAGTCCAGTTCAATATTCATATAGAAATTCATAGAAATAAAGTTCTGCAAGAACAGAGCTCTTACAGAAACAAGAGCATCTGAGAAATAGGATTTCAGTTCCATACCACATAAGATATTAACCTCCCACAGATTTCATACAGTTCAATATATATCGTGTCTGACTGTAAATTCCATCATAAAAGCCACTCTCTAATTGGCAGCAAGGCTTAATGGTTTTCAAAAGATAAACTCAGTTTTTACAAATAACTATCATGCTTTTTTGAAAAAGAGAAGAAAAAGAAGGTCTGAGTAAAGCTACTGAGAGGTCTTTGTTATTGAGAAATTAAAGGATTTTTCTAGAAAGGACTGGTTTGTATTTATATGGATTTATATAATTATATGGATGTATATATTTATATGGATTTATATATTTATATGGATTTGCTTCAGAGTAATTGAAAAACTAACCATTAAAATTCAAGTAGTTCTTTACAGATCTCTGTTTACAAATTATTCTTTTACAAAAGTCGTGTTGATAAATCTGGTTGAGCGTAGTCAATTTTTTTTCTGTGAATCATTGTCCTCCTGAGATCTAAAATGTAAGATTAGTTACATCATACCTATTTCCTCTAATGTAAAGCGAACAGGGCTGAAGCATGGCAGACCTCGCTTTGCAGATTGCAAGTTCCCTTTTTTCAATAAGGAGTGGATTTTGAGAGGCCTGTTTCTCATCTGTCAAATTTCATTATATTGGAAAATGCAAAATATTGGCATGTTTTGCGTAGTGCCCTACTAGGCTTGTATAATTTCTCTTCCTCCATCAAAGCCAACCAAAAATACACCAATAACATATTTATCCTTTCTGAATTAATTCAGAGTCCTTAGGGATCGTGGTGTTCAAAGGTTTGCACAAGAAAAAGTCTTCTGGGAACTGTACTTGTTTGAAGTGGATTTAGTTGGTCTAATAAACCATATTGTGGTACCACATTTTTACCGAATGAAACACAACGCCGGAAGTAATTGTAGGTGATTTTAAATGAAGCTATACCTAACGATGCGCTCTCAACAGAATGTTTGTTTTCTGAACAATAGCATGTGGTTTGGGGTGTTTGATTGCTTAAACACCATTTAATAACAACATACTCTGCATCGCTCTGTGGAGGAGCTGAATTCAGAACATTCAGCACATTCCTCCCATTGATATCTGCAGTACCGTTCTAAGCCAAAATACACACAAATCGGTCGGGGAAAATTTCCTTTGTGCGACATCATTAATGTGATAGTATTGGCCAAAGTAAAAGATCCTCAATCTGACCCGAAATGTATATCTGATATCTCAGCTTCTCGGCGGAAAAGTTTCTAAGTGAACTAAACCTGGGGAGCCGTCGCTAATTCACAAAGGACAACAGGTCCATCGCCTCACAACCGGAGAGAACATGGTGACTGTCTTCAAAAAAGCTGCAAATTCATTGTCTCTTTTAATCAAGTGCTTGAATGCATGGAGGCTGGTACCTGGGCTTTCAGATTCATGCTGCGCTGAAAGCATGATGCATAAACATTAATAGGGACAGGGCAGACACACAGTGCCTGTTCTTCTCGGGCATTAGGAGTGCATCGTTTTCCCGAGAAATGCATTCTTTTTTCCCCCTCTTTTAAAGGCAAACAAAACCTTGCATGAATGAAAAAAAACCCAAACAATACACCCCCCCCCCCCCCCATAAAATCCTGTAAGCCAAATGCCACATGTATTTTGAAATTGTTGTGGAGTCGGAGCTGTTTGTGTACAATTAGCAAGCCACATGATCTAATTGCAGGTTTAAAAAATCCTCATGCAGAATTTTAACTTTTAGAAGCTCTTGCCAGTGAAATTCCACCCTTCCTGTTTTCAGAAAGATAGTCCTGATTTTGTTTTCTAACTAAACGAGCTGCTGATTCAGCGGGCATTTCCAGGTCCACCATTAATAGCAGGTCATTTGCATTTTCAGTTTCTGCCTGAAACTGAAAAAAAGGCAAACAACATCAAGAAAGCTGAAAACTAGTGAAAAAACCCTATGTGCAAATAAACTCACTCCCATCCCATAGTGCTGAGCACTTTCCTGTTTGGACAGGAATTAAAAGTGTCAATTCCATTATATAAAATAGATGAAATAAGACAGCACTTACCTCCGCTTAGTATAATGACAGCTATAAATATTGCCAGGTCGCTGTCATCTAATTCCAGTGCATTGAACTTCACAGCAAACTCAAACTTGGGCTCCATAAAGTCACAAAAAGGTTTTCTCAGGCTCTTCAGAAACTCCCGTGTCATGAATCCTTGTCCATCAGATATAAGAACTCCATCTTTATTCATCAGAGAAGCCAGGAGAGTATATATGATCTCATGGACCCCGTATTTCAGGAGAGTTACTTGATCATTCAGGTCAAGATTCACAAAACCTGGAATGTTCTTGGCAAATTCTGTAATCTCCTGCACTGCCTCCACGGAGCGAAACTGGCAGCGCTGGAAAATGCGAATCGCTACCTCTTTGTTCTCCTCCTGCAGCGGGGACACGTGCTTGCACTTGATCTGATCTTCTCCCATCATTAGAGAGTTCATGTCATAAATAACAAATGGCTAAAAAGAAAAGGAAAAGACCAGTTACTTTCAAACGCCCTTTCTATGAACATTTGACTCCTGAGAAACCAAAGTAACACCCAGAGGTGTAACTCATCAGAAAACACAAAATCTAGAAGGAATATATCAAGGGCAGTTGACCCCAAAGGGTTAAATCTGCATAAACCTATTAAAGCAAATATCCTCACAAGGTTAAAATGATTTAGAGAGAGGACAAGTCGTTCCTAAGGACTTCTCACATGTTCCGTGAATCCACATGCTAAAAATAGGACTTTTTAATAATTAGGGGAGGGGAGTTAAGAAACACTATTTTCAACTATCCATGATTTTTGCTATTTTTTTGAATGGTTGTTTTGTTTTATTTTACAGAATTTCTGTAATACCAGAACTCGAAGTCTGGAATGCTTATTAACAAAAGATTAAAATCTTACTCCTTTTACCCAAATTTTACTGGTTTCTCTAAACCGTAGTGCACGGTGAGAAGGCTGCACTTCTGAGACATAACTTCTTTTTTGTAGAAAGACAGAATATTTTGATTACTTCACATACTGTCATGTACTTTTCAAGCTTTATCCCTCTGGAAAGTACTGGAATTAATATCAACTTTATGGTATTGATTAGCTGATAAATTTAAAATCTGTTAATTCCTTTAAAACAACAAAATTAGGATCTATTTAAACTCAACTTGTCAATGGGAAAGGAAACACAAATAACACGATGCAAACGACAGCAGCACAATTCAGAACACAAGGATGAGTCTGACTGTGAAATAAACTCGACTGGAATAAATCAATTTTGAAAGCAGATTAGGAAAAGTAGTGCCAGGAAAACTTTCGTTAGGATCTGGAAACAATCTGTTTCAGAATATGCAGAAGAAGCTTCTGGTTTTAAAGAAGGGGGTAAGTGAGGATTTCTTGAATATATCTGAAGAATCTTCTCCTGAGTGGGTAAATGACTAAACAGTTCATTGCTGCACTAGACAAATATCACCTGATATTCATAGGTTTGTTAACCTATTAATATTTGATTAATTAATTAATAAACTTTCTCAGTGACCGCGGGCAAACACAGCTGCAGACCACGAGATTCAGCTCAAGAGAGTGTCAGGTACGACACTACTTTTCCTCTTGCTCTAGGATTTCAGTGTGAAACTGAAAAAATAAATGCATCGCGCTGAGAAAAGCCAGGAGGACAAGGTATTTTTCAAAATGCAATGCCATTTTGGCAGCAGAAAAAAGATTTTATACCCGCCCGTACATATGTATATGCACACATATGCAAAGCAGTGCAGTAACGAGACTGTGGAGCAGGCTTTCAAAATGCATGTTTTACCACTAGTAGGTCATTCCTTTCTTTTCTTTCTAGAAAATGTTAAGTGGGAGCACCGAGTACAAGAAAAAGCCATCTATTCTGTGCACGTACGTGTGTTTTAGAAAGGTTATACTATGTCACCAGGCGACTGACATTAGAAGACGAAAGAGTTTAAAATAGCTAAAGAAATTTTTAATATAAAGATTCGGATGAACTGTGTCAGTAGAATCTTATGTCAAATGAGCACTGGATACCCCAGAAGAGGATGAGTTACTAATTATAGTTCTGACACACCCATTTAGCATATCCAATCATTTTCAGTTAATGCAGATGATAGAGCAATTAAAAAAATATATAAATTTAAGCTATGCCCATAGTAAACGGTTTGATATTCCAAAGCACAAAGTCCATTACAGTTCAATCAACCTAAAAGTTGTAACCATTAACTACTGAATATCGCTCTTTCAGTGTTATTTTTTAAAAACACCACTTTAAAAACAAGTGGTAGCAATGAAAAGCAGAATCCTACGTCTATTGTTTTATTGCTATATTCTAATCAGGCAAAGTTTTAAAACTTTCAACAAAAATACAGAATATCATGGAAACAACAGTTTCTGTCTTAATTTACCTCTGTAAAGTACTTTATGCTCTTAATTTGTTCATTTTTAACCCCTGGC
>JAOXNO010000003.1:21543374-21556729 GCA_028565335.1 Limnodromus scolopaceus | reverse complement strand
GTCAGAGTTAGGTTGATGGTTGGACAAGATGATCTTGAAGGTCCCTTCCAACCTAGAAGATTCTATGATTCTATGGACAACATAGCACGTATTTACTGCCCAAGAGCTGCATTAGTGTGACTCCCAGGCCTGACCAAGCCATGGCAGCCCAGCCCACCGCGACCCACACGCCAATGGGTTTGTAGGACAGCTTCGTAGAGCCTTACAGAACAAAAGCAGGATTTGTGGATGCACTTGGGACGCCACAAACAAACTTCCCAGGTTTCTAAACACACGCCTGGACAAACGGCAGATGGGAGCACTGCAGGTGAGCCTGCCCAAACTTCTGTTACGCTCCAGAGCGCGCACAGCGGGCAGCTGCAGAAAAAAAGGGAGCAGGTCTCCTGGGGGCGTTTTTAGGATGAAGAGGAGGAAACAAGACATATCGTTACACCCCCAACTTCTATTCTGTTTCCAGTGCAGGTACGTAGTCATTAAGAACACACTTACAAAAACCTGCATTAATTCTTCCCCAGTACCCCGTGTTTCTGATACAGAGAGGGAACTGCAGAAAGACTTGGAAAAAGCAATGACCCTCCATTGGACTTAACGTATCATCTTTCTGCAGAATAAATAAACTACGCTGGCTCAAACTTTATATACTCCGTGATGAAGAGTTACTCAAATGGCACGTGTCCACCATAGCTCAAGTTTTGCTGTGAGGGGTACAATCTATCTTTAAACTGTCTTTAAAGAAGAAAAGCCTAAAAAACCCTCTAAATTTTTTCTTGTCTTTGAAATTACAAAATAAAATAGTTTCTGTTGTAATCCTGACAATAAAATCTGTGCAGATCTAGAATATATACTAAATTAATAGATACTAGTTTTGGAAAACTATTTTGCTCTTTAGATATTAACATAGTGACAAAATTTAAAAGCTACCATAATTATCAGATCTTATTTATCCTCCTTCTGACTGATACAGTTATGTATTGCCAGTGACGTTTCCAAAGCAACCAACAAATACACACATCTCCATACCTAACTTTTAAAAGATTGTCTTGTACATTAATCTAAAATTCAAATTGCACCAGCACGGGATACCGATCTGATCCAAGATAACCCAGTTAAACGCAGGAAGTCATCAGAGTATCATAAGAATAAGCATCGTGGTTAAGGCTAACAACGGTGGTGGTACTGGGAACCATTTGACATTTGTGAAAAAGAATATTCCTTTGGCTCCCAGCGAGTGCTGATAAATTGCTGTGATAACGTGCTACCATCCGGAGGCTTGAACAGTCCGGCAACCAACTCCCGACAGCTCGATAGCCACCTTCAACAGATAGTGGGGATGATAACCTTTGGTGAAGGAGAAGGAAAACGGGAAGAGCGGATCAGAGAATACAAAAAGGTTAAGATGACCTTCAAATTCTTGTACTGGTTTCAAGTATTTTATTAGGTGAACTTGGAGTTTTTTCAAATAATGTTTACTTATCCTATCTAAAAACATTTCCTGTGTTTCAGACGCAGCTTGAAATATGTAACTGCCAGCAGCAAAGTTTTGGGTTTTTTTAAAAAGATGTGTTGTCAATGTTGTAAATCATTTACTCAAAAGAAAGGAAAAAAAAAAACCAACCAACAAAACAAAACAGAGGGAACTAACTGATTTGTCTGTCGTCTTTCCTGTCAAGATCGCCCTCGCCTTGGCTTTGGTCAGAGGGAAGGACTTTATGTATGAGTCATACAAATGCTTGGCAAGTGCTCGTAGATCAGCAGATTCAGGGTTTAACTGGTCGATGTCGCTGGAAATCTCTGCCAAGAGCTTCTCCTTCTCCGCTTGAGGCATTCGCCCAAACCTGATGGCTGAAGAAGATGACAAGCAATTACTACAGCTATAGTTGCACCTAAAAAAGCATGTTTTAAGTAGCTTTTTGTGTCACCTTTTGTTATGAGCTCTTCAAATTTTTATTGCAAGAGTACTTAGGCAAGGAAGAGAAAGATGATTTTCTCCAGTAATACAGGCAAACCAGCTGAAGCGCTTTAAAGAAAAGTAAACAAACAAATCTCAAAGAGGAAGTAATTTATGTGCCCCAAGAGTAAGATTACAGTATCTTGCTTGGAAATGCAAAACTATTGTCAGCTCACCTGACGGTGAAAACCACTGCTTCTACCTCCAATCTAAATAAAATGTAAAGAATCTTTAAGATATTAAAGTTCTGTTGGCTTAGGGGAGGAACACCGTTCCGCCTTGTATTGTTTTGGGCAAATCACCATATGGATCTCAGATTCCTCATTTGTTTAGAAACAAAATACTCACATGCCTTGCAGGAATAAATTCCTAAATAGTTCAACAGAACTTCACGTGGCAAGTGCTATGAAATGGTACCGAAAGAATTAAGGAACGAGAAAGAAGGTTGTGCAGGGAATAAAAAAAGCCAGATAAGGCTGAGTTGTTCCTGGTAGCTCTATGTGGACGCAGTATGGAAAGAGCGGGTCATATAGATAGTGCTATGGTCTCACAGCTCCTCCATAGCAAGGTAAGGCAGGCTCCAACCCTCCTCCTACACACCTACGTACTTACTGCCCAACACACTGTTTATTCATGTGGGGACTGACTTGGAAAATATTTCCAATGAGCCATCAAGTGCAAGACTGATTTATCAGATGCTATTTCTGTAAACAGAATTTATTTTGTTTTACAAAACCAGAACAGAACAAAAGAGCATCAAAACAAAAAACAGAAGGAAGAAATGAAGGTTTGCATTTTGGCCTTAAGAGGAAATAGAAATATTATAACTATATTTTCAGCAGTTAGTGTCTTCCCTGGATAAAGTAAAAGTGCTGTTAAGATCATACATACGAATGATTATTTAGGGACATTTATTCTGGAAACAACCAGCCACTTTCCTTTTATGAGAGTGCTTGCGATGTGCCGACGGACAAAAATGACACTTTTTTCAAGAATAAATAATTGCGTCCAAAACATAAAATCCATTTATCATCTGCTATGTTTATTGATCAGTTCTCTTCTTCCATGGCTGAAACAAGGTTCTTTATTTTTACAACTGTACTACATTTCTCTTTCAGCAAACAGTCTCTGAATGATGCATGCTGTACAGTTCTTATTTGCTCGGGTATTCTTAGTGTCAAAATAGGTCAAAATAAAAATCATCATGAAAGGAGACTTAGAGCAATAGGTACAAATTAACATATTCTATTTTTCTTCCCTGAAAATGTTTGTAAATGCTCTTATTTTTTCAGATGGGAAATTTTGAATAATTGCCAACTGCTATTAGTTTTAGACCATATATACCATGCCGTATATACTTTTTTCTCTCCCATGGGGAACACTAAGTATTCTTAATCCGCTCCTAAAAACGGTTTTCAGGGAGACATCGCTGCCAGCCCTCCTTATTTCTGAGAGCAAAACATTTAAAGAAAAATTATTAACTGGATATTAGTTTATATGACACGCTACAGTGGCTCAGAGAGACTGACACTGGTCAGTAAAATCATGTGACTGGATGACCATATGGTAATGATAGTGATGTATAAAAAATTGGTATCAAAGCAAAGGAGAGTTCATATTTGTACTTAGTGTAACCTAAATAAAATGATGAGAAAGTTCAGCATAACTACAAAGGAACTCATTCAGCTACGAAGGCTTCCACAAACACTGGGAGTCAATATTTTCATTTTGCAGTTAAAATGGATTCTCTCACTATTAAAAATTCTTATTTGTAGTTAACACTAATCCTATGAGTTTTTTATGGATGTTGATAATATTAAACCCACAATAATAATACCCGCATTTTAGACACTCCTGGAGATGTAAAATGAATGAAGTATAAAGTAATTAATGAAGTAAACAGAGTGAAAACCCACTGAGAATACCTTATAGCATTTACCAATATTTGTTTTGGTGATACTTAAGGACTGATTCAATAAAAAGAATCAAACTTTTGTGAACATAATAAAGCTAAAATATGTTCTAACACAGATATCCTAAGAAGTTGTTACAGGGACAGCAAGCAGAACTAAAATGTGGGGTCCAGAAGGTGTTAAAATAATACAGCTAATAGAAGTGTTAAAGGTTAATTAGAAGTCCATGTTGAACAGTGTGGCTAGACATTTATTAAATTCAAAATTTTGTTTAAAGCTATTATGTTCTTCACTAAACTTGGTTTCTGATTTAATATTAAATATTGAATTTGTGGCATTCACAGGAGTATGTTTTATGATTAATTTGTCCAATTTGAAAATGTGTATTTTGCAATAACTTCATCAATGGAAAAAATCTGGTGATAGTTCGATGCTTCTGATTGGGTTCCTGCCAACAAATTCAACCCCTCCTCAACACTATTTTTTTTTTTGAGGAAGAATTTGCAAACTGAAGAGCTAAATGAAGTCTAGCAAGACTTCTCAGACTATTCCAGTGCACCTTTTAATCTGGAAAGAAGGCAAGGCAAATATTAGCCTCATATAAGGACCGTAAATAAGAAAGGGAGATGGGAGTTGCCCATGTCTTTAAAATGTCGATCACTTTCAGAAATATATGGAGCGCAATTTATTACAACCTGAAGAATTCTTCACACGTAGTAAGAAACACTTAGGAACTCCAAGGAACGTGTCCCTTGAGAGGTTTCACAATCATATCAGGAACCAGGTGCTTTGGACCAGAAAAGTGTTCTGTTATGGTCAATCCTACTTTGATATTTTATATGGATATGTTTGTAATAAATTCTGCATCCCTAACGGCCTGATATGAATTCTGTAAGCTCATTCCGTAAGCATACTAACTTTTTAAGCATTATGGAAATGGAGCTTGACTGAACACCAGCAGGAGACAGGATTCTGTTGGGGGCCTGTCCTTGAGAGCTGCAGTTTGCAGAAGCGAGTTTATAATCTGGGGTCTGGCTGGCATAAGGCTCCCTTTCACTGACGTTATTTTTACAAGCAAGGGATAAAAAAAGGGGGCAGTATATCGCTTCCCCTTCCTATGTTTTAATATTAACTTAGCTCTAAAATAGTTTATACACTTCTCCAAGGCATAAAAAACAATAGGAATTTGGTTTTTCCCTCCACCCTGCCTTTTGTTTTTCCTTCTTCTTCCCTTCCTTTTACTCAAGGATCTACTGGAACATTTTTAATAATATACCACAGTGTGTATACCAGCTATGACACTGATTACTGAAATAGAACTGTTTAATGCAGAGATTTTATTGAAAAGATCAGGGATTTTCAAAACAGAGATTGTTTGGGCGTTAGAGAATAACTGACTAATAGAATTGTATTCTTTTAAAGAACAGATTCCAGACTGGGAACATCTTGCTAGAAATTCATACCTGAGGGAATAGACTAGTGCTTGTTCCCTTCAAGTAATTTTGCCAGAATAGGGGGGGATAGGTTATTTTTAAAAACTTACTGCAGTTTTCAACATAACTGTATCTATCTACAGTTGCATTGATAGTGCCGGTATAAAATAAACTTTTAGTTTTGAGTACAAAATGACAGCACAGTGTGTATACTCTGTTTTCGAAATACACCCCTTACTCTATACCCCGATTCCTGTGCAGGGTCTCCTCTCTCCTGTCCAAGAGTCTCTTGGAAAGTAAAATTACAGTATTTGTGCTGGAAATTTAGTATTGCTAAACAATATATTTTTGATAGTTCTCTGTTAAAAGTCTACAATAGCACTGGTATAGAATTTATAATAAATGTGTTTATTTTTGTGTTTATTTTTTAATAGAAGATAAGATTGACTAAGGGTGTTCCAGAATCATGTTTCTGGTGTGCTTATCTATTCCCCCAAAAGGATACTGAATTCCCTTTGCAAAGCAGGCATGTGTTAAAAATATAATGTAAATAATATAAATAATATAATATAAAACTGTTTCCATCTACTGTTAATAGTTCTAGAGTAGGTGAACAACCCCAGCTCCCTCAGCCTGTCCTCGTAGCAGAGGTGCTCCAACCCCCTGGTCATTTTTGTGGCCCTCCTCTGGACCCGCTCCATCAGGTCCATGTCCTTCTTATATTGAGGGCTCCAGACCTGCACACAGTGCTCCAGGTATTCCAGATATTTTTAAGGAATATTTGGCATAGGTTTGGCACAGGGTCTCATGATGCTAATTTTTCTATGAAGATCAAATTCCTGGTTCCCTTTTAAAAAGAGATTATTTTAAATTCCTTTTGTGTAAATGAAAAAGAGGGGAAAAAAAACCCACAAAAAGCAAAATAAATAAGTCCTACTGCCAAAAGTAACACTGAATTACATGCAAGCATGGTAAAATGCTGAGATTCCGTCAAAAGAAACTTAGCATATACGTTGCTATATGTTAAACTAGGTTCTAACCACTGACTGCCATCCTTGAGCGCTTGTATCCTGCGTTCAGAACGGAGTTAGGTTTGACAGACAAAGCTTACTCCTAGCACGGAAAGCGACTGCATCAACGGCAACTCAGTTCAAAACTCCTGTTGTTATCAAAGAATGCGCCAGCTGATTAACTAATCAAAGGGGTAGAGCGGGGTTATCTCTGACTGCCCTAAAACCACTCCTGGTTGGTTTAACAACCCGCTTGAGCGGGATTGCCAGCTCTCGGATCACGTGGCTGCAGCCAAGCAGCCACCAACACCAGCAGAGCTCGGGCTGAGCCAGTGGGACCAAGTCTGTGAAATACAGGAATGGGCTGCACGTAGGATGGAAATGAAATCTTACAGGTTTCTGGCCTACATCAAACCTTAGGGTGTATCTTGTTTTCTACCATCAACATCAGACTTTTACCGAAAATAATCTGGCAATAATGAAATCTCTCAGGAATCTCATAATATTTTCTCATGTTTAGTGTGTGAAAATTGGGGTAAAGTTTGTTATGCATCTTTATTTTTGTATGGATTGTATTTATTAGCAATCTATCATTCCTGCATGTGTTTGTTTCTTTCTAAGGGTGTTCTTTTTTAGGATGGATTAACAGCATTAGATCTTTCATGATCCACTTTTAAACATGATCCTTATGTCATGAAAATATGTGTCTTGAAAGATTTCTGGTACAATTCATTAATTATGAGAATAAAGTTTCCTAAACATAAGGTGATCAGGATCCAAAAATATATTTTAAATATAACAATTTGTTATCAACTTAAAACTAGAGAGTTGTGACTCAAACACTCCTATCTTGTAATTTGATAGGCAAAAGGATATTTTCAATTTTTATTTTTTTTTAGACTATATTTGTTAAGTATTATATTAGTTGCAGCAGATTCTGTTGAATGTTTATTAGCCTTGCAGGCAAAAGTTGGGGCAAAATTAAATTTTGTGGTACTAGTAGTTTCCTTTTGGATAAGTCATTGTCATTTTCAGGGGACTGAGACAAAATGCAGCAAGAGGTCAGGCACTGGGAGGTTTACAGAAAGTATTTGGAAAGCGGGATTTTGGGCAAGAGGAGAAGTAGGAGGGATAGGTGAGACTTACAGAGGTTAGAGTGGAAAACTGAGAGTTCACAGTGTTTCTGGTGGTTGGGGAAGGTTTAAAGGATGAGTGGCATGATCTTCTCCCTTTTCCGCTCCTCTCTCCACATCCCTCCTGTGTCCCCGGCCTCACCTTCTGTTTCCCCGGACCACTTATCCTCCTTTGCTACTCTGTCCTCCCTCTCCTCCGCCTACCCTCACAGCAGGCCCCGCTTCCTCATCTCCTGGGAGCCTGGGAAGTGGCACTGGGGTGGGAAGGGCAGGGAGAAGCCAGTGCCCTGGTAGAAGAGATGTGGAAACTTCAAGGCTGCAAGGGTGGAAGGGCTTCGGGTGGCAATTTCTTTCACAGTAATAGAAGATTGTGCAAGTTTGGGCACGTGCCTGCAGCTGGAACGTACAATCTCCCTCTCTCTTTCCTTGGACAGTTCTTTATTTACTTGCATTTACAGTATTCTCCAAATGTCAGTGGTATAAAACCTATAGTGCATCTAGTAAGAGACTACATGCTAGATTATATTCTTTGCCTTTTTGTGGAAAAACTAGGATATTTATCCTTACACCACATTTTATGGCTTGGAGAAGTCCCTACGATCGCTTACAGACTATTGTGTATAGCTCTCTACCCTTCTGATTGTCTAGATTATTTCTGAGCATAAATGAGTCCCTGGATAGACAATAAACACAGTTTCTTACACTGAAAAACACAAGATAGAGCCAGGGCAGATACCTGACTGAGTTTAGTGGAGGCACTGAATAATTCACTACTCCCAGAACTGATAATAAAGATATATTGCCATGTGCGCTCTTTTTCCCATTACAGTTGTTGGTTTTATATAAATAGTACTTCTAATAGAAGAGAAAAAAATAATAATTAATGAAGTTCCCAAAATGAAAGAACCAAGCTTCTGCTTAGTGGTACTTCAGAATACAATCTGGGCAGTTAAGGGTTAAACGCAGAGCAGCACTGTGGCTAGAGAAGGAAAGGAAAACAATATTCAAAGCATGAGAACACTACTGTCTGTTTTAACCTTCAGCCAAGTGGTATGTAGCGTTTATACGTGAAAAAATGTGGCTGTAGCTGCTAAGTATCTCCTTGCATTCCCCATTTCTTGGTTTGTTTTTTTTTTTAAGTGCCCTATTCATTTTGCAATAGTCCATCTATGCAAAGAGAGTCACAGATTGGAACACTGGGACACAAATAATCCACGTTCTGATTTCAAGCATTTAAAATTCAGGCAACTTCACCAGTCAAATGGACGTACTTTAATGTGTGGATGTACCATAAAAGCGTGTCTCGGTGTCACTGACAGCACCCAGCGTTGTGTTGCTGCGTGCTTCTTTATATAGCCCTGTGCCTTCAAAGGCAAAATTTAGTCGATTTTTATAAATTGGTTTATTAATAAATGATGGAGGAATGAGGGTGTTGTTTCATGAAATGTACTGTAACCAGAGTGGGCAAAAAAAAGGCAAACGTAGAAGCCAAAACTTGAATATAGAGACCACTACCTCCCTGATGGGTGAACTCACGGTGAGAGCAAATGGAAGCGCTCCTTCAAGCCCTGGGACAAGTGGCTTTGCCCTTTCCCCCTCCTCTCCGTGCCTCCCCCCGGGCACCCATACCCATGACCCCTGATGGTGCCACAGCTTCTGCCTTGGCAGAGGCTAAACAGGAAAAAATGGCAGGTGAAATGTTCATTTTAAAAATATTTCTCGGGCCCTTTATGTTACTAAGCCAGAGAGAACGGTCTTGGCCTTGCTCTTCTTGATAGAGCTGCACATGGTTCCCATTGACATAATTGGAAGCCGTGTTGCTAGGTTATGAGAGAATTTGGCATCCACCTTGAAAATAATAATAATAAAACCTCCTGAATTACTATAAAAATACCCACAGTAGCATTTCAAAATTAGATTTATTTTTAAGTGTTACTGTTGCATCCCAGGAACTCAAAAACCATATTTTCTATTAGCAAAACATTTCCCATACCAATTTACATTCACTGCATGGATTAGCTTCGCAAACCACAGTTAAGTTTTCCTCTTGGGGACAGTCCACTCTTTTTTTTTTTTTTATACTGAAAATAATGAAAGTTCTAAAAAAACCACAGAGAAATTATTTTCCCAGTCATGTTTGCAATTCTTTACCCTTAGAATTACATAAGTCTCTATGTTATGACATTTAATTCCTGTTTTCACTCAACTTTGCCAAAGCAAGGCAGCGAAGAATCTTCATTATGTCTCTCTGTCCAAACATTCGTAAGTAACTATTTCCACACGAACTGATATCTTCATTTTAAAGTTCTGAGGGACTTTCTTCTAAATTCAAGGGAGCGGTACCGTGATATGCACAGTGCTATCTGCTCACCTACCGCAGAGAAGGCAACAGCAAACACCTTTGCCATCTAAGACTCGGACACGCTGAACACGGAAGCGCTGCTCACGGGTCACGGGTGGGAGGGGACGCGCACCTCTGGATGGAGGCGAGCTCAGGCCGTGCGTGTGACACAGGACTCACAGCCACACACACCGTACGATGAGAGGCCGAGAGCTGAACGCACATGCTAAAAAGGCTACGCTCCTACTTACCACGCGTTGGAAGCTACGCCCAGAAGCGGGTAGCCTAGGAAGGAGGAGGAGGACAGGGTTTTTTTAAAACAGTACAGGGTCTGGCCCGTTCACTTAAAGTATGAGGAAGTGGTAACTTAGGGATGCTAACAGTTCTCCCTAAGTGTCCCATGCATCAAATTCTACTTGTTATTATTCACAAACTTTCAGTAAATTCTCTAGTCCGTTTTTCATCATTCACTTTTCCATTTAGAAGAAAGGGATATTGAGCTACACTATGCAAAACAGCCTTGTCAAAAAATAAGACCATGAACTGAAAACTAACAATTGCGCTAGGAATATGTTTAGGAAGAACAACCGACAGCGTAATGAGCAAGAATGATGGAGAGTGAAACCAACTCCTATGTTATATTATGTATTATATCGATAAGTGCAGATCTCTACCTCTCTGATTTTAACATTGAAAGTAATCTCCAACCACAGACACCGTCTCCGAAACTCAGAGGCAATCTCCAATATGTGTTTCTAAACTGCCTGGTGTAAAGAAACAGAGGACTCTAGGTGTTAAAGCAGCGCATTCGGTGGTCATATTAATGTTCCATATTATTTTTTCGGACGAAACATGATTGTTTTAAAGCATGCTTTGTGCACTTACCATTATGTGACATTCCAACAGCGAGGCATTTCTGAAATCTGCAGTATTGACATTTATTTCTGCTTTTCTTATGGATGCGGCAATTAAGATCACACCTGTCATAAATTAGCTTTAATCTGATTGTTCTTCGAAAAAAGCCCTGGAGTAAACACAAAAGCATACAAAAGGATGCAAGAAACTGCCAGTGCCATTGGCTCACGTCTCTATACGTACAAAGCACCTTTCTGTGTACACGCTGCGTCTAACTTTGGTTTTGACAGATTCCTTAAAGATCATACTCTCTGCTTATCGCTGGGCTCCTGTGCTGATCCTAGTGCCATTTCCAAAAGATTTATTTTCCTTTTTGAGCCTGAGTACTTAAAAAGAATTTACATTCTTTCATCTATTCTATTTCTTTGTTTTTGCCAAGTGCTGAACTAATTTTGCAGGAATGAAATATAATTGACAAAAGTAGAAGAAATGCAGAAAAAATTCAAATAGATCAGTGACATTATCAAAAAAACAAATTATATTTTAGAAGTCTCCCACTTACTAAGTCAAAGTATATGCAGTATATGTGAAACAATTTAAAGACATAAAACTTCTTTTAAAAAGCACAGATCTCTTATTTTACCAAGTGATTATTCAGATGAAAATAGAAACAAATCTTACTTCAGAAAGAACACGTTTGTGACAACCCACCTTACAGCCCTCGCAGGCGTGCACACCGTAATGGAACCCAGAGGCCTTGTCCCCACACACACGGCACTCGATAGCCATCAGGGAGTTGGAAGACTCCTCATGAGGTTTATTGTACAGCTGAACCTTTTCTGAAAAATAGGGTGGGGAGGGAGGCTCCAATTTGATTGCACCTGTGTATAGAGAAGATGTGAACGATGAATTCAAACTATAATACAATACGTAGAAGCAGCAGCAGGCTTGGTGTCTTTAAATCAATCATTACTGGTCAGAGAAGAAAACTGTGACATTTGACACTTTACCATGACATCAGATCACGCCTCAGGAGTGGTGACAGACATAGTACTACAATAAGGTGAATGTTTTTCTTTTCCAGACTGGCTACACGTTACAAACTAGAAAGCTTTCTTTCCTATATAAACTCGGAAGAGAAAAGAAAAGTGGAAAATTATCTAAGTAAAGACAAAGAGGATTTTTCCTAACTAAACTCTGCTGCACACTCTAGCTTGTTAGTACAGTATTATGGACATTTCTAATTAAACAAAAGAAAAATAAATTAATATATCAAAAAATGTCTTTTAATTTATTTAATAAATAACCCAGAGGTACACAGCACCTGCTTCCCTATACAACCAAAATTAAATACCTCAATTTTCCTAGCAAGAATTCCCTGCAAGAATTCCTGTAGATATCACTACTAACAAAAGTGATCTCAGTAGCCTAAGCGGATCTTTAAAAAGAGTTTAATGGCGTTTTAGACACTTTATGATACCTTGTCTAATCCCCAAGTGCTGCTCTGGAAAGGTGAAGGTCTGCTATATGTATTCTATCTGCCCTGCAAGAATATCTAGTGGACATCTCTGATGATACAGGATACCACCATTTAAGCATCTGAATACTTCTAAATTCTTTTGCTGATAGTACACTTTCCAGAAAATGAAGCAAATACGAACATGAAGGAAATACTAAAAAGAAAAAAAAAGATAAATTACAAGCATACTTTGGCAATCCTGGAGCTTGATATCATATTTATAATCAATGCTTGTCTGATCAGTTCTTGCAAGAGGAATATCTTCATAGTGCGGTGAAGAAATGCTTGAAAAATCAACGGTTGTAAACGGCTTTATGTCAAAGGAATGTGTATGGTCATCCATCGCAGACAGATCCACTGGACTAATTCCAAAATTAATGGGCCAAAACGGCATTTCTGTGTCAACCATTGTAATCCCTGAAAACAAACAAACAAAAGAAACAGACATTTTAAAAGCAGCTAGTTATCTCTGTAATGAGTTCAGGCCCCAGCTGAGGTCCAGTTGTCTCATGTCCAAAGGGCTAAGATGCAAACTCGTAATCAAGTGTAGGTTTTAGGGGAATGTTTAGGCCCCATCTATCATTTGGCTTGAGTTTGTCGGCATATAATACATTAGGCTGTACAGTAACATTGCATGAGTAACACCGGGCAGTTAACCCAGCCTTCGGGTTCCTCTTAGGAAGGCTCTGATGTCCCATGTCAATGAGATCTGGTGGCACCCAGGGCTGGGGCTAACCTTGGAACAGAATCGTGGCTGCCTTCGGTGTGCTGCTAGACTGACCTGATCCCATCTGTGCTTCAAACAGATCTCACGGAACAAGGGTTAGATGAATGATTGACAAAAATACATATGGGAAAAGTAACCTTCTAAATGATTATGAGTGGCCAGATGAGATCTAATTGCGTGTTGATAGTATATTTTATAGAACGTTTATGTGCTTTAGTAAGCATTCAAGTAATTAAAAAAACCCAACAAACCAGTGATGTGAAATTAAAGTGCCATAACTGGAAAAAAAAAAAAAAATCACTTTTTTTTTTTAAACAGACAGATAACATTAACTTTAATTGCACCTCTCAATAGCATGTATGTGACTAGAGCTAGAAATCTGCCACAATTTTTCAGTTTTGCAAATTCTAATCATCATTCTCCCCACATTCCTGAAAAACTTAAAGGTTTTGGTTTAATCATGTAGGTTTACACTG
>JAOXNO010000003.1:21521307-21543274 GCA_028565335.1 Limnodromus scolopaceus | reverse complement strand
GGAAAAAAAAAATAATCATTTTTTTTTTTTTAAACAGACAGTTAACATTACCTTTAATTGCACCTCTCAATAGCATGTATGTGACTAGAACCAGAAATCTGCCACAATTTTTCAGTTTTGCAAATTCTAATCATCATTCTCCCCACATGCCTGAAAAACTTAAAGGTTTTTATATTAAGGGAAAAAAAAATAGTACTTGGTATTAAATAGTGGCGGTTTCCTCCAAATAACCAGAAATATTTGAAAACTTTACTCATTCAACTAAGTAAAAATTTTTATCGCAGAGTCTTAAACCCAAGGCTCAAGAAAATGTAATTTATGACTTTCTGAATTCCATATGTATGTACCTAGATCTTGAAAGCAGCAAACAAATAAAAAGCTTCAATCTGCAAAAATCTTCAGCAAATCAAGTGAATTTAGACTGAGACATAAAATGTTTTTCTGAGTCCTCTCCTGACACTTAGCTGAACCAAAATCCTTGATTTAGACATATTTCAGTTATGAAAAAGTCTGTAAGTAATGTAAGTAACAAGTGTAAAACACTCACTGTTTTATAGCCAGGGCCTGTCTTTAATTTTCCATGATTTATAAAAAGAACATTCTAATCTAAAAATAGAATAGATTTTATGGAACTAAAATAACTTGGTCACTTTGGCTGTTTAATTTGGACTTTAGACCAAATCAAGTAAGTAGCCTTGAACCTTTGGATAACAGGAACTTTGATTTGATCTATTTTGAATCAAAACTACTCTGTCACACTGCAAAACCTGCTGTTGCAAAATGAATATAATGGAACAGACCCGCTCATTTTTTTGACCTCATCCTTTGTTCTGCCAGGCCTAAGCTAATTAAACCAGTGACTCTCCTCCCCATCAGCTCTGCCGAAGGGCTAAGGTAGTAATGGCTAGAAATGGTTACAGTTCTCTTAACCTTTCCTCAGGAAAGTCACCATTGTTCTTCCACCTCTTAGGACTCATAGCACAACCCTCCCGTTCTTCTGCCTTCAACGCTGACAACAAAGGTTGTAAGATACATTTCTTATTTATTTAAATTTCAGATAAGAAATTCTCACTGCAGCGGGAAGAAAAGAGATGCTACTGAATCCCACGCTGCACAACACACATTGCCCCTAGTAGAGCAAAAGGGGAACCTATAGCTCCTTCATCCTGCCACTCCTATTACTATATGTCTGATAAAGTAGGGTTCTGTAAAGAAAAGACTGTTTAAGGGTGAACTCTTTGCAAGGTCAGCCTAAGGGTCCACCCTCCCAAAGCCTTCAGCCGTTGGATGGGATAAACAGACTCATCCTTAATGAAAGTAAGATCTGCTTCAAGCAAACAACAGAATTTCTAAGAGCCACAAATGAAAATTATCTAGTAAAAGTGCATTAGAGGTTGTCAGAGTAGCTTGGTGTTATATAGTATCTTCCAAATAGTCAGTTTTTCTGTAAGCATGAAGTGCAAATCCCTGGCCATCAACACGGGGAACTGTCTTCATTAAACAGATTTTGAAATAAGGCAATAACATAGTATAGACTCCTTCTTAAGAGTCCATTTTTGTAATTAACGAGACACATCTTTAAAAAAATAAAATAAAATCAACAGACATCTAGAACTTAAACATTGGCTTACATTCCTTTAAGCAAGTGACACTGAGAGTTATATCAACTTTGTACCTGGAGGGCTGCCTAAAGGGTACAAACGAAGGACACCCAGAGGCACGGTCCTGGCTATAGCCCAAGTTCATCCTGCGGAGCCCACAGGACTCAGTATGTGCAGGTGCACCCATGAGGTCACTGTGTGGCCAAGAAACCCGTAGTGACACCTGCCCTTGCACAGACACCCCCCTGCACTAGAGAAGCCGCTGAAGAGGCTTGAGTGCACGCTGCAAGGGAAGCGCACGCTCAAGGCACTCACTGAACAGAGATATACTTAAAAAAAAAAAAAAAGAGATCAGTGGCAATTGATTATTACACACAAAGCAGATTGTAAAACTAAGCAGTTTTCCTGCCTCATCCATAAAACCTTCATATTCTCACAATCTCGAGGCGCTATCATTTTGTATCTTCAATTTAAAAGACTTCCGTTGGCAAACCGCTGAGCGGGACAGCAAGTTAAAGCTAATCTATATTTCACTTTATAACACAGCGAATGACGGCCACGTCCTGAAGAATTTGATTATGTAAAATGTGATTAATTCTGTGAAACCCCTGACTCATTTTATATCACTGTGTGTATGAAATTCACTCTGTGTGGATGTACCACAGCTTAGAAAGACTCAAACGAGCATGTAAGTCCAGAGCTCTGGGCTGCTGGGCACAAACTCCAGCAGCTGAGAGGGTATCGTAATTCCTTAGCAGGAATTTTCTGTTCTCACAGTCAGCAAACTAACTTGTTTCAGCAAAGACTACTAATAATGCCAGAGTAGCTTCATGGTAAAAGTATTTCTAGCCTAGAACTGTGATGGGGTAGATTTTTATTAAGTTTTAGAAGAAGCAAAATAAAAATAAATAAATGAATACAACGTAATCTGTTATTTTAACAACCACTTAATCTGAGGGGCTGTGTTCCATGCATGCTGCTTTTTTCTTACTCTTTGGGGTTTTTTTGTGTGCCTCTGTTCATATCGCACACACACACTGTATGCTGGGAATAGAGGAAATAAAAATGCCAAGATTACACTAAAGAGAAAAACAGGGAATTGTGGGTGCACCTATCAGCTACTACGGGTCACAAAGTAATTCCATTTTATGCTACTCATATTTCTGCTCTAAGGCAATAAAATCTGGTATCAGCAGCCATTTACAATTCTTTGAGCAAAAGCCTATAAACTCCACCCCTTCCAGAGGTTAACATCCCATGACTAGTAATACCAGTTCTTCTGAACTTCAGGCAACTAAAAAGGCATTGCTAAATCCTTCCACTACAAAAAAATGTCTAATTTTAGTTTCAAAAAATCGTTGTCTGTATTATCATTTTGTGTAAGGTGTCCACGAAGGTACCTAGCAATGATATTATACATCACACATAAGTGCGCGTATCTGAACTCTTCTGTTAAAGTCTAAGGTTCTGACATGGTAAAATGCCTTAAGATAGGATTTACTCAACACAACAACAACAAAAGGGTTTGCATGTACATATTTAACTGCTTTCCTTCCACTGAAAACAGTTAACTCGGGCTATATCATAAATCTAAACTGACAAGGCTTTAGCTCTGTACAATTTACGTGGATTTCACTTCCAGTCCCAGTCTAGCATGAGCCCAGGAGGGCTCCCGAGCACAGAACATTGAATCTCACCACAGCTGAGGAACATCCTGCCTCGCAAGCCTCACAGTGAAGGAAAGTACATCTCGTCTCCCACCACAGCACCACAAGACAGGACAAGACGGGTGTTTATATGCGTGTGTGTCTACGTGGGCAGAAATGGAGAACCTGTGGCTTCTACCTAATCTTAGCTTTCCTAATTGCTGCATAAAATAAAGCAAAGTTTGTGCTTTCCCAGCTGTAAGGATTGTATTTCTACTAGTTACTATGACATCTGTGCAAAGAGGTGGTAAGGGATTATTTTCTTACTATATTTCATGACAACAAAAGGACTAAAATATCTGACTTTCTCTCATTATACACAGATTTCTGATTTGTTTTTCTGATTTCTTTTTCCAAGATGCCAGTAAACTCAAAGTTGCTAAGGGAATCTTGAAGATGTCAGTGTCACAGATTCTGTACTCTGAGAATATCTAAGGTCAAATCAATCACAAGACGGCTGTTTTGCGCTTCCTTTCTCTGTTTCTGGATAACAAGATGCATATTATAGCATTTCTTTATCCAACAAAGCAGCTAGGCATTAATGACCCCACATTAATATTATTCATAAACATTTTTGAAGTATGAGAATTTTCAGGTATGCTCAAAGCATTTCGTTACAGTTTTAAAGTTTGAGTCCTCACATACGACTGCCAAGTCTTAGTCTCATTATGACTATCGTGTTCAATTTAATAAAATTTGCTATTACACTGGAAACAAAATGAATTTCACTGCTCAGTTTTAATTTATATTATAAATACTAAAATGAAGAAAACCTTTTATGTGCTAGTTTTATTCTTGCAATATTGAAAACGAAAATGTAAAAACTGTTCCTGTGTTTAATAGTTAGTCTACAAATATTTCTATTTTGCATGTAACTATGCTTGGTTTCTGCTGTGTATTTTGTCTTTTTTCCTCCCCCTAAAAGACGAATGCCAACACTTTCCTCTGCAAAAATATATTTAATTGTGGTCTTTTCATGCCTTTTTAAGAAAAACAAAACCAACAAACCAAACCATCCAAAGCATAAGTCCTATCAACAGACTAGTCCAAGATTCTTTCATAAAAAAAAATAAAATATCACACGTGTTCATATGAGATCCGGGTAATAAAAACATAACTAACATTGGCTAAAAAGATTTTCATGTGCAAAAATCATTCTCAGCCAGCAAAAGACTATGCAGAATAGTAGCAGAGTTGTTATTCACATCATCAGATCAATATGCTTTAACATTTAATCGTTAAAGACCAGAAGTGAAAGAGAATGCTGTTGAGATAAAAGTAAATACTGAGATATGAAACTAGTTGTTATAACTCCTTTTACTTGCCTTTAATCTCCTGTAGCCAACTGCTAACTATTGCCTACAAAGAAGTAAAAGAAGACACATAAACTCAACTGATACGCTTCTGGATTGACTATCAGTCACAGTGACTGCTTACAGTTAGCTAATCTAGGACTGACTGGGAGAACTATCATATCATTAAGCTACTTCATTCAGTGGCAATTACAAATTGAATTGATTTCCAATTCCTAAGAAAGTTATTATCTCTCTCTCTATATATATATATTAGGAAAACATAAAATATAACAGAAGAGATTACCATGGAATGAAAAACATCTTGGATCACAAGCTCCTCTTTACCATAAACACTACCTGTGCTCAGTTAACCTGAAAGGCCTGTTGCACTACATTCTAGACACGCTCTTTCCAGACAAAACTACCAAAATATGACCCTAGAGGTATTTAATGAAGCAACTGGAACATCCTCACCTCATACAAGTTACAGAAAATCAGAAGAAAGAAAAAAAAACCAGTGCAATTTTACTACATGGACAGGTATAAGTATGGACAGATATATACATGATGTAAATATTGGGGTGTTGGTGTTTTTTTTGTTTGTTTTAAATAAAAACATATTTCATGGAATAGTTTGAATTTCACCTCATGTATAAATGTGTATAGAGTTTGTCAAGTAAACACATATGCAAGTGCTACAGAACCTAATGGGACTTTAGCGAATTAATTTAATTAAAGCAGGCTCAGACAATGTCTGAAATAATGACATATATAAGTTGGTTAAGATCACACAACCATTCCTAGCTTTTAAGAAAAATGTAGAGATGGTGAAAGGTCAGCTTGATATCCCCATATATTTAATTTAAGACAAACAACTTAAGATGAACAATATGTGTGCCTTGCAAAAATACGTCTTTCCCTAAATGGTGGAACCACAGCCACTGAATTAAAGACCTTCATTGATCTTTTAGAAGAGAACGCTACAAAAGGACTGTAAAAGGGAAAGGACAGTCTTGTGATAAAATAATTGCATCCCCCTTTCAATAACTCAGTTCTTTCGTTGCCTCTGACACAGAAATTCTCTGTGGCAATGGACAAGCGGTTCAAGCCAACATTTCCGTCGGTGCTGTTTTCAGGGCCTAGATGTGAGGCACAGGGCCCGTGATACCCCGTGTTCAGAGAGTGATTAACCGCTGTCTCTGGAAGGTGTAGATGGTCAATCAATTCCAGTGAGACTTGGAAAAATGGTAGCACTTTGTCCTATTCTTTGCTCTTCTGGTTCTTATGAGAAAATTACCTCATCCTACTGCATTTACTTTTTCCTGGAGAAAAAAAAAAATTCAAAAATGCTATCATTTAGACTTTTGTCTCAGTTCTCCCCTTCAGTGAAAGAATATTATCTTTCTTCCCCCGCCTATTCTCTGCAGTATCATTAAAATGGCAATTTTCTTCAGCAGGGGCTCTACAGATTTTTAATATTCCTGATTATGTATGTACAATGAGGCTTTAAGCTTAGTTTAAGCCTTTAGGAGATATCTTCCTCAGTCATGAAAATGATCCATTTTTCATTCATATTATCTGAAATTTTAACAGACTTTCTCTAACCACATTTGCATAAAATAAAGGTAATTTGGTTTTGGATAAACCAGAGTATGTACGTTTTTTTTATATTCCAAACAATGAATCAAAGCTCTTGGACAGAGTCCATTTAATACATTAAAACTACTGTATTGTCTGCAGGTTCTTCAATCTAACAACCGCTCTGTAAGGAAGGACCCCTACTACTTCGTGTTCTGTTGCTGCAGAGTCAGCAGAGGGAGCACAACGTAACTAAAAAACCCCTCTTTCCAAGAACTCTGCTGACACAATCAGTGATGCTCTTAAATAAACAAACAAGCAAAAAAAGTACATAAAAAGAGCCTTGTTGGCTGACACCCCCAATTCAGTGTTTGACAAAATCAGGAAAGCTTTTGTTGCCAAACTCAATGAGCGTCAAACTGCAGCAAGAAAAAACAAAGTCACAGCAAAAAGCTAAAAAGACTTGCTTTAAAAATCTGATCATAGAATTTTGTTTTGTTATGTTTGCATTACCAAGAAGTAGAGAAAAAAAAAATGGATTTTTCTTTTTATCCATAGACATATTCAAAACACTGGTATCATTCAGGGCAGAAATAATTTCATTTATGTGACGACACGTGCAGCATTATATTGGTAGGAGTTAAAATAGTTATCCAAAGTAGTCTTTTTCCAAGCAAATTACACATCAGAAACCACTGTGATTGTGAGAAAAGGACGCAGGCAACTGAGAGAGTAAGTATTGACAAATTTTTGTATTGTAAATTCAAACTGTTTTTTGAAAACTCAATGTTGGTTTTCAGCAATCCTACCCCAGACCTGTGCATTGCAGCAGGAACAAAGGTACTTGTGCATGCACCTGGGACTCAGGCACACTCCTGCTGGTACCACTGCCTCAGGAGACCTCCTATTTTTCCAAGTATGGATTTATCAAAAATATTTACAGGAATGAAAACTGAGCTTCTTAGGGATTTGCTTAAATTAGAGAACTCTAAACTAAAGCTCCTGGCTCCCCTTAATTTACCTGCAAAACTCAAGAAAATACCTAGTGTCCACTAGCAAATGTTGAGTGTCAAAACCAGCCCCATGATAACAAGAGACTTAGTGAAGAAGTAAGTTCACAGATGATTTACTGCACTGCTTTCAGCATGAGCCCTGACTCTAAGCACAACATCAAGACAATAGATGACATTTTCTTCTCTGTCCTTCTCAAGCCACCTAAACATGCCCCAAAATGAATGCGAGGAAAGGTACCTGACAATGCCGAAAAGATGCAACATAGACAAGATACTTTTGAAAGAATGAGAATAAACATTCCATACAAAAACAAACCTACTGATTGTAGACAAAATGGTTTTGTCACCTCCTTAAGCAGAGGAGGAAGGACGTACCCCCACCGTGGGAGCGTGCAGCCAACAAGTACATCTCGGGGTTAATCACTGAGTGGGAGGGGTATGAGCTTATGAAAGTCTCCTTTTACAGGCTGCTGTACTAACCTGCAGAACCAGCACAGGACCAAAATTCTGATAGGAAAAAGAAAAAAAAAAAAAGAAAGCTGCGGCCAAGTGGAATGTTAAGGGTGTGACAACAAAGCAGATACTCCCAGGAACACCTTGAAACACTGCCACCAGATAGATGTGAGTTTGTGTCACATCTCTACAACGCAAACCGCAGAGGAGCGCTGAAGAGTGGATGGCTTAAGAACCACGCTGAGAAATCCAAGCGATGCTCTGTGCAAGGGCTGCAGGGAACAGTGACACCGAGAGCCTTCAAAAAGCCAAATAGAAAGTCAACCCATTCATCCTCTCAACAAGGCTGCATGGTAAAAAACATCAGAAGAAACCTGAGAAACGGTGTAAATCCAAGCACTTGAAAAGGCCAAAAGCAAGCAGCTCATAAATCACTAGGAAATGTATTTTATTCCTATAACTGAATTATAAGCACAAGCTGTGATCACCAAAAATATAGTCCATAAAATTTACTACGATGTTTAGGAGGTAGCTGCTAATAGAAACAGAAAAAAGAAGCCCATACAGGGAATAATAGAGCTATTTAATTTAAAATATATTTTCTATTCCATACCTATGGAGTTCAGACACAATGGTAAGTGGCCTGGGTTCTTATTCGAAATAGCAGCATTTTATACCCTTGCAGCAACGTAAACCCTTGTAAATATAAATGCAAATGAGAAACAAGATCAAAAATGCCACAGGCTACTCAGAAATGCTACAAAATCTACCATCCTATTTTAATTACTTAATGTAGGGGCTGTTGCATTCTGATACTGGATAGATATCAATGAAACTTTATTTCAGGATATGAAAGTAAGCAATTGCAAAGCTGTGCTCAAATAATAGCTGAAATAGAGACTGAGAATATTGGACAATGGAAGACAGCTGTATAAGAAATACTGATTTATATATCGGAAAAACTTCACAGAGAGAGAGGGAGCTCAGATTGTAGAGGAACAGCACTTCAAAATCAGAGAGAACATAACTACAAAAATCCAGTAATGACACGTTGTTGGGCTCCCGCTGGTAAAAGACTGACTACGATAGAAATGAAAGTGTTCGCTGCTGCCACAAGACCGAGCTGTAGAAATTATTTCTGCCCTGTTCACTCAGATTCCAAGTCTGTGGGACAGGACCCTCAAATTGTTCTTAGGAATATCTGGGTAGAAAAACTGCAGTTTTCTAGTTACAGGCAGCTACAACCTGTGCTTTGTGAGGTGCCATATATTGAAACTAAAATCCTGATGAAAGACTTATCTCCCAATGCTTTTTGTTCAAAAGTGTCTTTAAAATACCTCCTTATCATCAAAATAGAAATTATTATTTAGTTCCATTTAACAAAAAAAACCCAAATCACCCAGAAGCATAAAAATCTGAAAAATAAGGTATGATGTGATTGCTAGTATAAAAATCAGAATAAACCTCTACAGAATTCTAAAGGGTAAAGATAGTTACAATATTTACAATATGCCTACTTGCATTAATAGAGCTCAGTTCTGGATCGTTGTGGTTTTGAGGGATTTGAGGAAACCAGAAACAAACAACATGTCTCTAACTTGCACTGGCAATATTGTAAAACTATCTCATGATATAAAATGTGGGCGTTTCTCTCTATGAATCACCCTGATTTAAAAAAGGATACTGATAGATAGGCAATGAATCACGTTCGATTTTGTAATCAGAAAAAGCTGGCTTCTTGAGAGAGACCTTTGCCCCCTTTGGCAAAGTGGAATAACTAAATGTGCCAAGCTACTAAGGAGTAGACGTTCTCTTGTCATGCAAGACTGAAGGAAGTCATTGGTTTTAAAATATACAAAACCATGCTGTGTTGTACACAAGATAGCAAAGCTTTATCAACTAGAAAGTCACAATACAATTCAATGGAGAAAGCCTTAATGTTCTGAGAACTGTGCTTGGATCCGATACTCAATGTACCTTTCGTAACTGGCACTTATTTATACTTGGCAGACTTCGTATTACTCAGGTCTAGTGAAAGTTTTACTATCTACAGGAAATTCATATAATTCAAAAACTTCACATTTATGCAGATTAACCTGCACTATTTTTTAAATTATTATTCCTTTTTTTTCCCCACTGACTCAGTATGAGAGAACAATCTGCTTCCAGAGTCTTTGAAATTGGATTCTTGCTGTGCTACATGACTAAGACAGCGTTCCAGAAATCTTTCCATAGACCTCAAAGATGTACAACAAGATAATATAATGTTTAACTAATATAAAAATAAAATGTCACATCATATAATGGATATAAACTCTTTTTATTAACAATAACAAAAATAGAAATTACCAAGGAGTTAAGAAACCTTTTCATTCTCTAAGTTTTCATTCAGATTTGTAAGTTCAGTGCATGCCATTAGAAGTATTTTAAGAGAAAATGCCACATTCAGAAGTTCCATATGTAAACTTATGCATAACCTGTGAGTGTGCTTTCAGATTTCAAACTTGTTCTCAAGTCAATAGAAAATTTTATAGCTTCAAAATAAATTCAGTGTTTAGGCCACTATTGAAAAAAGCACTCATTTATATGCTTTATTTTTATATTGTATTATTGCTAGTGGTATTTAAACGCCTAAACAACCTAATAAAATGCCGTATTTGCTACATGAAATTGCTGTTTCTCACTAACCCAGTGACAGCACTGTGCACAGAGTTTATAAAATAAACTCACAGCTACCACGAACCACTGGGTGCAATGTTTAGCCAGATGCCTACTTTGTGCTTAACAGGAAACAGCACTGTCCCAAAGTATTTGGGTATAGGAGAAATCCTAACTTGTTAATTTATACTCTGCTCACACAGGATTAATTACAGGAAAATTTGCAAATTCCTCTGTGGCTCCTTGTGAGATTATCAAAGATTTAAGCAGGTAGTGTGGCAAAACACACAAGACGAGATGTGTGAGCAGCTATCTACAGGACAATCTTAGGCTCCCTTGTTTATTTGGTATCATTAGGTCATTATCACTGTGTCTTTTAACGTATTTTAACATACTAATCATGGACTCTATTCTTTAAAAATGGTGCTTGGTCAGTAATTCAACTAAAGTACCAATTTAGCATGAAATTTTAGAATAAGTGTACTCCATTATGGGATTCAAATCTGAATACAAAGTTTGTATTTCTTTTTGAAATGTTAATAACTTTAATAGTAAACATTGCATATTATGTGCACAATAACCAGTTAATGTCTTTCTTCTAAGATATCTTAGAAACAATGCATTTTATACGAACACTGAAGAATTTTTATAATATTAATAGCTTTATGTGGTTGCTTAAGTTTCTCAATCCACTTAATAGTAGTAGAGAATTTGTTGAGATCTTTTTACGGATGCATAACACTGTTGGTAAGAAGCCTGGGATTTTTTGCTTCCCTCAGCCTCTGTCATGCCAGTGCTTTTTAACATTCACAAGACAGGCAACTTACGTATTGTTTCCAAGAGATGAGCTAATAAGGCATACAACAGTAATAGGGTAAAATATACTCATTAATATCCTAAACGCAGTTCCCTGCCATGGCAGAATACTGAATACTCCCACAGGAAGAGGAGGAGGAGGAACAAATGCAACATGAGTTTAAACTCATTCCTTGAATTAAATCCCACTTTTAAAGTTTTTCCTGGCAGTCAAATAAGTTGCAAATTATCCATAAAAAAAGCTTCTCTCATATCAGGATGGGCCATTTTCATCACAAAGCTGTCATCTTCCAAAATACTAAAAATGTAAAATGTATTTTAATACGGTAAGACTATACGTAGGGCCTATATAATTTGATTGAGCACTATTTTTCATTTAGTATCATTTTTTAACCTGTTGAACAACGACTAAGCCCTTAAAGCTAAAAAGCACCATGTCACAAAAGTCATTCATTAATGTAAATGTGCTTAGTGCTGTCTGTGTATTAAATACAGAAAATACCTCAGCATGACAGGGAACACACTTTCCCATATATATTTTTCCTTATATATAATTATATATAATTTCTGATATACACCATATAGTATAAGATAGTACTTTCTGTATATGTGTGTGTACAGCCACCGAACTCTGTGATGTCAAGCTGGCTCGAACACATCAAAGCTTGAGAAAGCAGATAAATAGTACCAAAGAGGGCTTAACATTTACTATTCTCCCCTTCCAGATGCCCCCCAAATTAATCTAGCATAAAAATATGTGCAGAGTTTGTGGGGAATATATTTATACACTGTTATTGAAGTGTATTTTCATTAGCTCCTGAATCTCTCCTATCAGACATTTCTAAAGCTGGAAGGGTACTCCCAAGGAGACACATACCACTTCAAAGGGCAACGTTGCCCAACGCAGAGCTGAAGGACCCCACTCTGCTCCATCATCATTGTTGCCATTACTCTGATGAGATAAACAGCAGGGAAAAGAAAAATGGGTACCCCACTTTGATTCTATAGAACAGCAGGTTTTGTACCAGCCTACAGTGAGAGCAGTCAACTAAAATAATTTAATAACAAAGACACATGAACTTCTGTACACGTATCATTCATTGCACAAATGTATCTCTTTCATCTTTTAAATTAGCAAAAAAAAAATTAACCTCCTCAACTGTACGAACCGAGAAGGATATAACCTGCTCAGCCACTTTTTAGCAATAGAGCAATCTCTTGTCATCTGACTACTGTACTTTTGACCCTCCAAAATATTCCCAACTAAAATATGTTGACATGTTTTTACATGTGATTCAATAATTATTGTTCTCAATAGTGTAGCATACTTATCACATAGTTAGATCAATGTTCTTTGCATCTCATGTTCTCCATCTTTCTAAATATTAATTTTTCCAGATAGCTTTAAAACTACCCCATCAAGGTGACTTCAGACTGCCTACACAGGGAGTGTAGAACCAGGTCATAAGTAGGGTAAGTTGCTTTTGTAACTGAAATTGCAACATTGTGCAATGCTGTCAGAAGTATCTAATGAACACCGGTAAGTTCATTATGAATTGCGCTCTAAATTTAAGTTACCTTCAACAGTTTCACTTCTGAATCTCCTATTGGACTACAGGACAAGAGCATCAAGAGAATCTTCCCCATTCTTGTTTTTTTGGGTCAGTATAAAATTCAACATAATGTAACATAGCACTCTCTGTTTTATTCCAGAATAAAAAATAGGTGAAAACTTTCTGAAGGAAATTTAGCATTGAAAACTGGCTCCCATAAAAGCTACATATGAAATATTTTAAAGCCTGACTAAATAATAGCAATATGAGAAAAAGAATACTCAACTATCAGCTATAACTCAATTATGTCATTTCCATTCCTACCATCTAACACTAATGAACAGAAGTCCCTTTACCACTCAAAAAGAAAATATAATACATGCATTCAGATAATGGATTATCAGGGTAACAGTGTATAATAACTCAAAAAAGGGTACATGCTCAGTTGTTTAAGCCCTCTGTCACCCATCCCTCAGCGATTTTCTGAGAAAAGCCCCCCCATCACAAATTTTTCTAAGAATCTGACACGAGTCTCTGGGAGTGGCACAGAATTTGACAGATATTTAACTTTTTTCCAAATGTACTTTTCAAGGGGAAAAACCCCAAGATATCTTTCTCTTAAAGACATAGAAGTACCTTGTTAAAAATATGAGGGGTGCTCTTTAAACTTGAACAAAAAGATGAATGCTCTCCCTGCAACCTTTTGATAAGAAAAAGTAGACAAAATATTTGTGGGGAAAGAGCAGGATTTCATCTTTCATTTCATTTCAAAATTATTAATACACTTCGAAAAGAACTTAAATATAACCTGGATAATGATACATTAATGCAAAATTCTACGAAGTTCTGACTTTGTTATTAATGTGTAAACTTACTGTATTTTCTAATAAGAGATCTGGCAAGGCTTAGAGTGAAATGGATGTGGTTGAAAACCAAAAGAAAAGAATTTCTTTCATCTAATTTTCTGTTGGGTTATTCTTCCTCTGTGTTATTAATATCCTAAGAATACATCTACCATGACTTGGCCCTACTTTTGTCAACCTTTCTATTTTGAAGTAAAAGTGTTTCCAGTTTGTTGATGGAAATTGCTTTGCTTTGCCTATGAAGTAATAAACATTTTTACTGCCAAGGTATGGAAAATTATTCCACACAACTCACTTGATGCTTCATGTGAACTGTACATCAATCCTGCATTTCCTGTGTCATTCATCCAGCAAGCAGGGTTTATTTATATAAATAAGCACATTTATATATATTATATATATAATATATATATTATTTATTATTATATATATTTATATTATTTATAAACATATATAAATAATATATGTTTAAGCAAACATATATGCCTGGCAATTTAGCTACTGTTCTTTGCTTCTGCAATAAACTAACATTTTAAAAATTGTGTTTGATGTTATTCTTCAGTTATTAACATTGGTGATCTTTAACCCCCAGTGTCCACGCATAGCACGTTTCACTCTTGTCACACGCTTGGACACTCAAAGTCAGCAGTTTTGGTCTGCAGCGTGACTGTATAACTGTACAAATCATTCTATTATAAGAAGATGGAAACTGGTGGTGCTATTTTTGACAATAATTTTTTAAGAGTTAAAATGACATCATTTTAGGACACCAAACAGAAAGTAGAGTATCCACAGCTAAGAACAATATACCGTCAGGAAAAAGTTATTAATTTATAATTTCAGAATTTTTAAAATTCTTTGACAACTAATGCTAAACAGTGATTTTTGTCAATTTCTTTGTTTTCAGCTATGAAGAATCTGCCAATGCTTGACTAAATCGGTGAAGACCCTGTTTGCACTTTGTATTCTGCACTTAAATATTGTGGAAAGCATGAAGTGCCTATTAGTTCTAAGCTAGAAAATCTGTGAGTCCCAGCCATCTATGTTCATATGGATTTCAGATTCTATGAAGCTCTGTATATGAGACTGACTATTGCCTATAGTGATCCTAGTTCATGTAAACTTGCCTGTTTTCTTTAAAAATATGACCTGCCATTCCATTTTTATCTCTGACAGTATTTGCTAGTTTCAATCGAGGAGGAAAGTGCATAATCAAGTTCTAACGCTGTGTCAGTAAGATTAATAATTATAGGGTTATGCAACATTAACAATAGCGGTGCGAGAAAAGTAGCTATGTTAAATTTTAACAGCATTAAAAAAGAGAGGAAGAAAGAGATTGAGAAAATTTCAGTTCCCTTCTCTGTCATGTGTTCTTGTCATCATCTTGTTTTTCTATATTTAAAATACTTTAAGAATTTCTTCTGCAAGTAATCTAAGCGGACAGCTAACAGCAAATCTTACAGTTTTATGTCATGATAAATAAATGTATATACCACAATTCAAGACAAAACCATGTATTTAAATAATTACATTTATAACTAACTTCTTGCATACTTTACTAAAACATTTACTAAGTCAGTCAGTATACTGAAAAAAATCATATTAATTAACTTTCTGGAAAGTGTTATTTTGAATAATTACATGCAACTACATTTCTTTGGTCTAAATATGCATGTCATTTTCACATACAAACCACAAATTATACACTGGAATTTTGCCCATATACTCTGGGATACTTGATTACTTGATTGTTTTATTTTTAAATCAGCTATTCATCTTTAATTTAGACAGAATACCAATAGTTAACCTTGCAATAAATTATATTGTCATACCCTATTCTTCTTTTAAGGAGCTTCTTTTTCTAGACAAGCAAGTTTAATGTGAGGAACTAAAAGTTAATTGCTATGACTTTTCATAACCCCTCAAGCAGGCTTGTGAACAGCTAAATATCATGTGGCTCTGATATAGACTGAGGATAAGTTACTGTGACTTTTTGCTGTTCTAATTATTTTTTTAATTGCTAAACAAAAATCGTTTGCAAATGCTGAACTTGAAGCTTGATCACAAGACAGATGGTCAATATCTTGAAAGCTTCAGTTGTATTTAAAAGCAATCATATTAAAATACTATTGAGATCATCAGAAAAAAAAATAAGTTCTTAAGGGCCATCTGGATCCCATCCAGTGCAATGTACTGTAATAGAGAGCTGAATATCAGGGTGAGACCCTTCTTGCATTCACGGTGCACGCAAAACTCCCACTGAAACCTTCTGAACCACCTCTAATCCAGAAGATCAGAAGGGGTCTTCAGCAGCAGAATGCTTCCCACATCCTATGCTTCCTGTCCTTTGTGTAACAAGGTGTGAACATCTGTTTTAAACCTTATTGCTATACTCTGTACAAAAGAAGAAATTGTTTTGCGGCAGCTTAGGTGACCCTTCACCAACAGGGTTTAGAGGGATATGATGCGGATGAAAATAAGGATAACTATAATCTAGTTCCATTACACCCATCTGAACTGGGAGAGCTTGAGAATTAAAAACCTTATTTTGATCTCTCACCTTCACTTTCTACTATCAATATATCATCACAAAATCAGTTAAACAGTAAACTGTGAAGCAGAAACTAGTTTCCATTGGGTTACAAGAAGACAGTATTCACCTCATAGCTTTATACAGGCACATCCTACCAAAGTAAAGGATGGGCTAATAAAACATGTCTGGCATACTATGGAAATGTAATACAATTAGCCAATGGTGTCCTCTGTACTTTGAGAATCCCTAAACTGTTTATGGTAACCGGTACCAGACATGGTTCATTGTTTGGAGCTATAGAATATTTTGTATAACTCTACATAATATGCTCACTGAGTCAGACAAGATAATTTGGAGTCAAATACTGGCTCCTTTAAAACTGACTGTAAGATTTCTAACAGTTACCTAATTTACCTTTTGTGGGACAACAACAATGGTATGTGTTTTCAGTCAGGAATTCTGCACCTCTTGGTCAATATCTGAACATAACGTATTCAAAATCTCTGCCAACACAAGCACACCTACCAAACTAAGCAGGCTCTCAAACTGAACCTCCTTCTTCCTCAGACATTCTGAGGAAATCATTGGTCTACAATTCTAGGTCAGGGAAAAGAGCAGAAACTATTGATACTGAGATCACAATAATACATGAACTGATCAATAAATAGCTTCCTCACAGGAATTACACTTCAATGAAAGCCGAAAAAGTTGCCCATTCCATTTCGTTTGTCAGACACAATGCCCCCGGATTATCAATGGGCTATGGCCTGTGAATCACAGAGCTCAACTGGATCTTGTATCTTGCCAGTTGTATCTTTATTTTACTATTTGTTCTCGGATGTTAAAAACGCTATTGGAAGCGGTTCAAAAATACATTGTTGGAAAATTGTTAATGCCCTAGTCATACAATGTCATTCTGAAGCTCCCTGGGAATTTAGATTTGCACAGCTTATTAGGATATGACCTTTCCCTTGATTTTTTATTTTAAGATCAAGTTAACATGAAATTTCCCCAGTGGGAGTTGCTGTGTTTCCTTCACAGATAAGGAAAAGAGCAATGGCAACTCCGTATAGAGACAACTTTCATACATTTCTACAGTACGGACAACTTTGTGGTCTTGACAGAGATCCAATGCATTCCTAGAGGTTGAGAGGAAAGTCATGCGGTACGTTAACTAAGAAAAAACCAGGAACATTACAAAGGTATTTCCCTGAATCTTTCACCCAATTTTTTTTTTTTTTTGTTTCAGTGTCATTTGAGATGAAGCTTTGAGGAATTTTAAGGCCTATGGACTCCTTGCATTCAGAGGATCAGGGTAGCACTGCCTGTGAGGTAATGGTTTGTTTCTGGAACATACTTATATCCCTTTGGGTGTACAATTATTACCTCCACAGCACTCTTTTTTTCTTCACGATACAGATCTTGTCTCACAAATTCACGCACTTCAGCATTTCCATGCTTATTATATTAGCATAATTTTTCCTGGGATCTGATGAAGCTGATCTAAAAGCAGGAGGCTGAAAAACCCATTCTCACAATTGTCCTATGTGGCAGGTATTCCTAATGGCTAACAAGAACAATATCTCCAGTTCCTTGGTGGTCAGTGAGAGAGGCTCCTCTGGAGGCTGATTCGGAACAGCTAAAGTAGTCCCTTGCTCAAAATTATTGTGTAGAGAGATATCTCTCTTTGTGACATGGGCTGATTACCAGCTACCAATAACAGTGTTTAAATACTGATACATGATAAACAGTTTTAAATAGTTTAAGGCAGATACGTTCAACATTTCTCAGCCCTTTTCTCTCTATGTCAATGAAGCCCACAGAGATAATAAATTAAATAATCAGAAGGTGAATGATGCTGCTTATATTTGAAAATTTTAAAATGACCAAGACTGCAAAAACTAACAACTTATTTAAAAAGTTTTTAATCAGGAGAGAACAAGTTTCTCGCTGAAAGTAAAATCAGTGGGTCAATAAAGAGATGGCTAAAAAGAATTAAATTATTTGCTTTTTGGATATTCAGAGTAAAAGTTTTACACATTAAGCCTTTGCTATGCAAACAACATTTTTGCTCAGATACCAAAAGAAGACAAGAACATGATAATGAAATAAACTACTTATTTCTTTAGCTTTTCATATAAGTAGTCTGCAGACTTAGTACTTTTTGGGCAGGCACTGTGCATATTATGTTCTTATAACTATGCCACAATGTAATATAAACTAATGCAATATAATATGAATTCATCACAATCATATTTGAATGTCAGCAATGAGATGTTCAACAAAACAATACAAAGATTCAAATGATTCCTAAAGCAACTTCAGCCAACTTCATTAGTTTCATCGGTTGGCAGTTCTTCTCATGGCAGTGATGCAGATTGTCTGCTGTAATTTGGCCATGCAAACAAAACACAGTCCTTTAAATTTTCCTGCAGCAGCTGTTAACAGGGGGATATCCCTATTAGTTAAATTTGCATTTCCAGAAACAACCCTTCCTCTTTCAATGACTGAAAGACGTACAGGTTTATTACTCTAAAAAGTAAGCAGCAGACAGCCTTAAAACAAATTTAGATTATAGGCAGACTGTAGGAGTTAATTTGCAATTGATCTGAGGCTAATCTGCCTCTCTTGGGTAAGTACAAAATCATTATCTACATCACAGGTTAAAGACCTCTATGAAACTTACGAATCTAACAAAGGAGTAAACAAATCCACACTGATGTGCCTATCTCTGTAGAGTACACATATATACACTTAACTTTTGTGCAAACAAATCTACCAAGATTCTAGAAAAATGATAATGATATAAAAGGAAAAAAAGACAAGCTGAACACTACAACCTTCCAGGAAGAGATCTGTTGGCCACCAGCATTTCTAATAGAAGAGTGTATCAGCAGGCGTGTTTGCAAAGTGATTCAACAGAAATTGTGTATCTTTTTCAACTCTGGTGCCAGAGACTCCCAATGCAGATGCATACTGTGAGCACTAAAAGTTTATTTACAGAGGGCAGGACTGAACATTGCATGTTCACAGTCAGACCATGATAAAGAGCTTTGTCTCCCATTAGTAATTTAAAGAATTGTGATTTGGTACTCCCAACACACCTATAATTGAATTCCTCAGTCATAAAATCACTGGTGCCAAACAAGTTCTGATATCTTTTATCAAGCCTTTTTTTTTTTTTCTTGTCATTTGTTAGCATATTTCTTATGGAGCTTTTCTTCTTTTTATAGATACATTTGCTTTAGTTATAAATTAACCCTGGAATTTACTCTCCCAGAGGCCACAAACTGCTTTTTTACTCTCTTGAAAAAGTTTCAGGCTATATGAATTTGTAATTTGGGACAAATTTGAATAACAGTTGGTGGTTCAACTACAGAGGAAAGGAAATTTCAAAAGATTGACAAACTAATTAAGAATAAACTGAAAATGTTTAGATGCTTTTCTGTGCCTTCTCCTCTGGAAGTCATGATTAATTTGCCAGAAGGGAACATATTTGCCTGCGGGATTTCTGGTGCTTCTAGTTCCTTGAAATAATATGAACTAAGATATAACCTAATACTGAAAGGTCTTTTCAAGAAGACCCATACTTCAGTGGCTCCTAAAGATGGCCAGTACATCCCACAGGTATGCAGAATACTTTAAAATTTAGACTCAAATGCAATTCAAATTGTATTATGGTTCCATCAATATTTGTTTAGCAGATTAATTCAAACAATGACCATTAAAATATTAATTTTTCATTTGATAAATGTAATCAAAGAAACAAGGCTTGTAATATTTGCTATTTCCTATAGTGTGTCTTTGTTGGTCTCTTTCTCTTCATCCCCAAAAGCTTTGGAAAACATTAGCTTGTTTCAGCCAGAACTAACTACAGTGCAGAGGAGTTTTAACACAATATGCCTAAATTGTTGTTAGTGTCACCACTAACAGTTTGAGCAAACCCTGTAGTAAATATCAGAAAATCCAAATGAAAAGTTCCTAAAAGACATATCCATAGGAAAGTAACTTAGTTGGTTCTACTGTTCAAAGAGCAATTTGTATAAGGGAAGAATAATAATTTTTAACAGCCAGGATAACACACACACTAGTTCTTTTATTTGTCCTTCTGTGCTACTCTTACCCTCATTACAAATCATTTAAGTTTGAAAATTTTGATTTGACTTGACATAAACACACCAGATATCCAGTTTTTTATGGTTTCAGTCCTGTTTTAGCTAAGATTTTCCAAGGTGGAGTAATTTGAAAAAATATGCCTTTAAAATTTGGAAAACAGGAAATGATCTTATGGAACTTTGCATTTCTGGATTACTTTTCCTGATCCAGTTTGGCTGTGGTCATGCTGCTGTGTACACTGCATGGAACAAGGGGCTAACTTAATCCAGCTTAGGGTGGGTTAAAAATGGCACTGGTTTGTTTATAAAAAAATACTTTAAAAATTAGTCTTTAATGAAGAACAATGCAAAGGATTGAGAAGTCCTAGGGTATTTTTCCTGTATAAATAATTTTCACGCAGTGTTTTCCCCCCATCTCTGGTTTCCCATATTCAAGACAATGTCCTTCTTGCAAAGGTAAACAGAACTTCCTTCTCTACATGCTGTTTCTGAGATTGCCAATCAATTATTTGAAGTTAAAATACTAAAATTTTCACCTTACATATTTTGCTTTGGCATATTTTTATTAGTAAGTTATGCCTCATCCTCTTGAAAAATGTTATAACTTACTCTATATTTCTTCTTGAACGCTTCTTCTGTTTAATTAGCTATAGTAGGTTCTTGCCATATCTTTGTTAAGTTTTAGGGAAACATAGTATATTCTGCTCCTTTAATTTAATTAATAGTGACACAGCTGAAAGGATTCTAAGTCAAAACGTTTATCAACTTTTACAACAGAAATGAGGCTTAAAATAGTGGCCACATTGTCAAATATTTTAGCTCTCAAATCTTCAAGTCTTAAAATACATGTCCATCTAAACAGATGCTTAGATTTTACAATTCTGTGCTTTCTATTTAACGAAAAAATAAAAAAAATCCATGATTTATTTGCTGACACTATTTGGGGAAAATCAGTCAGTCTGATTTAGCCCTAATACTCATGTGTAATCCCATTCAAATCAATGAGATGGTGAGCACAAAGGTGAGATAGCAGTGCCTACCCTGAAGGATCAGAACCGTAAAGTTATACACAAGTATAACCATCTACTCTCACACCTTGTGTACACATTTCATAACTTTGTTTGCACTGTGTACTTTCACTTGAGCCAAAAGGAATTTTCAGAGCAAACAAGTTGTAATGTATTCTCTAAAGGTGCGTTACAATGTTCGTTATCTATAGTTCTTGGAGCAGACAGTAGGACAGTAAAAATTTCAAAATATTTTTCATATTTTTCAGAGTAATGGCTATGTCATACATAAGTATTCTACTAAATTCTGCTCAGGAGAGATGTATAAAAAGAGAATTTTGCCATCACGCAAAACAAGCTCCAATAACAACGTGATCCTTCACCAGATGTTAGAAAAAAAAAATTTAGGAGTATTTTAAAATTTTGGGTTTTACATTATATGTATTTGTTTATATGAAAGCCAAATGGAGAGATAACATAGGCTAAAGTGACTTACAAATTTGCTTTTCATAAAATACCACCCATGCACTTTCCATTTCTTTCTTATGTGCCACAAGCTTTCAAACTTAAAAAGATCCCCAAGTTATAAATTATTAATTTTTTTTGAGCTAAAAATCTACGAATGGAACATTAAGCACAGCTCACCTTGGTCCATAGGCAGGAATGAACTTAAAAGGAAATTATAACAAATCTTAGAGGCATTTAAACTAATTCAGTTTCAGCTACACTAATCAACTAAAGAGAACCAGGACTCTCACTCTGGCCATATTTCTTCC
>JAOXNO010000003.1:21509983-21521207 GCA_028565335.1 Limnodromus scolopaceus | reverse complement strand
ATTCTACTAAATTCTGCTCAGGAGAGATGTATAAAAAGAGAATTTTGCCATCACGCAAAACAAGCTCCAATAACAACATGATCCTTCACTAGATGTTAGAAAAAAAAATTTTGGAGTATTTTAAAATTTTGGGTTTTACATTATATGTATTTTTATTTGTTTATATGAAAGCCAAATGGACAGACAACATAGGCTAAAGTGACTTACAAATTTGCTTTTCATAAAGTGCCAACCATGCACTTTCCATTTCTTTCTTATGTGCCACAAGCTTTCAAACTTACAAAGATCCCCAAGTTATAAATTATTAATTTTTTTTGAGCTAAAAATCTACGAATGGAACATTAAGCACAGCTCATCTTGGTCCATAGGCAGGAATGAACTTAAAAGGAAATTATAACAAATCTTTCAAACTCTAAAACTAAATCTTTTAAATCTCTTAAATCATTTAAACTAATTCAGTTTCAGCTACACTAATCAACTAAAGAGAACCAGGACTCTCACTCTGGCCATATTTCTTCCACTCATATTATCAAACTCTTAGGCATCAGGACTGGGTGGCAATATCTAAACGGCCTGTTGTAAACGGTCCATGGCCCATGCTAACTCCCAAAGTATTTCTGGGAAGTGAATGGCTTTTAGTTGGCTGAGCTAAAACTGGACCAGGGACAATTCTAAGAATTTAACCATTTAAAAATCCAGCTCCTGAGCCTGTGCCCAAGTTACAGCACTTTTTAATTTACTAGTATGGATCTAGACTTTGAGTTCAATTAGACGTCTCTGAGACCAGGGAATATGATTGCTTTGGGGTTTTGTTTTGTTTTTCCTCAAATTCCCTGAGTTATTTAATTATGTATCAGCTTTTTTTTTTCTTAAATGTGGTCCCACTTTCTGCCTGCAAGCTGGCAATACATGTAGTAGGTATTCTTAGCTTTCAGGAAGGGGAAGCATGCAATTCTGAAGGCGTTCAGCATCACTGTGAATGTGAGTAAGACACCAGAACTCCCATAAATCTGCATTTCCTTTGTACACTGTTTTATTAAGCACTAACATAAAATGTACTGAACTATTTTTCCCAAACTCACACTTCATTTCAGTGAAATATTATATCTGTACAAAAAGAAACCCCAGAGATGGAAAACTCTGAGACAAGTTACATTCTTGATACTCAGACAGACAAAGCAAGTAAAATTATCAAATTCCTGTAATTGACATCTATCAGAGGTATTTACCTCTCTTATTTTTGTGTCATATGAAAACAAAAGAAATATTTTGCTGCTTGAAAAGCCCACAATATAAAGGCGGCAATACTATAGCAAACTGGAAACTGCTTGCTTTGTGTTTATCTCATCTCCTGCTCTGAGAATAGCTAACAACATACTGGATACTGTATGTGTCTCAAAATCACCCCCAGCTTCTATGAGCTAAATAATCCAAATGCCCTGTGGTTGTAGAAGAAAACTGACTATTCTTCAGCATAGACTGTACGGCGTCAAAGGGCATAAGGGAACCTGTTATGAGTAACAGCTCACAGAATCTGAAGGGAGGAAAGTCTCTCAATATCTCTTCCCAATACAACACTCATCTCTGCAGTAGATATTCCAATTTTTTTTCTCCAATTTCATTTCAGAAATTCTTATTCAGAAGATGCTTTCCTTGAGGACTATACAACAGCTTATATGGCATACCAGAATCAGAAAACAGTGCTATTTAGTATTTAGTCTACATTGTCTTTATTTGATTTCCATATTCATAACTAAATGAGCACTGTATCACTCTTACTGTTTTGAACTCCAAAGAATTCCTTTCTCCCACAGAGTAACTGCCAGGTATAATTACTGCATTCATTAGCCCTTCCTGGAGTAATTGTCAGGAAAGCAGCAACCATACTTACATCAATTTCTTCTTTCCCCTTGCTTTTTATTTTTTTGCTTTCATTCCAGAAAAATTAGACTTTCTACTTTATCTCTCCCCCTTACACTGGGTATCTCACCTCATTCCCCTCAAACCTTTTCCTTCCTTTATTCTTCCCTTCAAAATGCAGATTTGGGGAGGAAAATGAGACACAGTCCTGCTGTCTCTTACTGTTTTCCCCTCTACCAATTTCTTGTGGTTTTGTTTTGTTTTTTAATTTAAATCTATTCATTCTGACATTATAAGGAGATTCACAGCGCAGTTATTTCATCAGTGACAACAACAGAGTCACCCTCCTGTCTAAGGGTCAAGCTTCAGCAGAAATTTAAAATTGCCACATGCCGCATAACATTGTGCTGTGCCTTCCTGTTAGCGGCCGGGGGAGGAGACAGGAATCTGTTGCACAGCCTGCGTCAGAGAATGTAGTCACACTACAGTATATCAAATTCAGTGTATGTACAAGTTATTGTTATTCTAAACTTACCTCAGACTTCAGCAATATTCACTGCCTGTTCTCCTGTCCTTAGTGACAGGAAAGCTGTCACTTGTTGTTAGCGTATCAGACAGTTCCTGTTCTCAAAGGAGTAATAAATAAGGCCAGATTTAAAAAACAGAACAAACTTGGGCAGAAAAAGAACAATGAGTAGGAATGCCAAAATACAGTGAAAGACCACGTTATGGCATTGTCAGCATATCTTAAACCAAGAAAAGCTGAAAAATCTCATAAGAGACCAGAGAGAAGAATTCAAAATCAAGAAGGTGCCAACAATAAACTTTAAACTTTGAGAAAGAAATTCAAACATCTGTATTTTTAAAGATTTCCCCTGCTTTTTAGTATCTTCTTTGGCGAACATAAAAAGGGCTAAATAAATAAAGAAAAACAACGGCATCTTAGCCAATCTTCCCACTGCCTTCCTTCGAAATTCCCTTTAATTAATTAATTATTTCCCTTTCCTGATACTCATTATGAACAGCTTTTTCACTTCTCCCAACTCTCTTCTCTGCTGGGCCTCCAAAGTCCCACATTTACCTTTGATCCCTGTTTTAATCCACCACTGCAATTAATCTAATCATACTGAACACCAGTAGCCTCTGTTAAGATTAAAGATATTCTAGCTATTTCACAATATTTTAAAGCCAGAGCCTATCTTAACATTACACATTACTCCACCTATTTGGTACAAATTTTGTCTTATGGATATTTTCGTTTGTAAAGAAGATGGACACTGTTGATAATATTTTTATCTTTTAAAAACAGAATTGATAAAATATACAGAAAGCAGTTTTCTGGGTTTTCATTTGATCTCTCACCTACTCAAAATTGGCACCCTGGTGACCCAAAAAAGAATAGAAAGAAATGCACATGACTTCCACATCCTCAGCATTACATCATGAAGGATGAAACAGCATATTATGTACTGCTCAGAGGGCCACTGTAATGTGTGTAACTCTTTTCTTACATTAAAAAAAAATGCCTTTCTTAACAAAACTGTGACTCATTAGAAATTTGACAGATACATATTCCAATGCAAAGAACAACAAAAACAATGACAGACCGTTAGGCACAGACTCATTTCATAATGGGATCAGTTACTGTGAACTATTACATTAGTGTGCTGAGTGTTTATTTAATATAAATTAAAACATGAAGGTATGTTTGTGGGAAAATATATATTTTTCATATTCTATTTCTGGATTAAGATTTTCATTGCCAAAAATTTTCAAGACAACTTAGCTACAAGGAAACATCTTTGTTGGAGGAAAAATAGGTTCTTGATACTGAAGGGTTTTCCAGTACTTCTTCAAGCACTGTCAAGAATTCCTGCCTACACCAACTGTGCTGTAATAACTATTTCTTAATAAATTAGTAATCCTGGTTTAAGAAAATAATTCCTCACATGTTACTACCTATGTCAGAAAGTAACTTGCATAACCTGATATTTTATTTTATCTAGCCCATGTAAAACCTAAACCAGTGAGATGATTTCAAGTGTATATTTTATTCCATGTATAGGGTATTGGATTATTGTAAAAAAAACCCAAACTAAACAAGATATTGTGAACATAATAAATATCCGCCGCACCCAATTTAACTGGGTAAAGTTAGCCAGCCTGATCACGAGGCAGACCCAAAGAACAAGTCTTTGGGCAGTGCCCAAAGGAAACTGTGTAAGGAACCCTCTTGGGTCTCTTATTCATCAAGCCATAATGTTCTTCTCTGCATCACAAAAACAATTAACCAGTTCAAGACAATTGGTAAGCTCACATCATAGCAAATACTCCAAGAAGCTTGCAAAACAGAACCAAGATCAATTGGCAAGCTAATAATGGAACGCAAGTGTGGAATTTGCTTGCAATAGCGTTTCCTAAGAGCAGACATCCAAATAATTGGAAAAAAAAAAAAAAAGAAAGCTAGGAATTACTAACTAAACTTCCATAGGATTTTTGGAAATTATTTTGCATTGCCTCGATAATGTAAAATACGTTAAAACCATAGTTAAAAACCCGAACCTTTCAAAGTGGTTCTTCAGTGTTCGCTAGTGTTCGCTTATTTCCTATTTTAAATTCGGGACCTGTCATAATAAACTTTTGTAGTAGTAACTTTGAAAGTTACTCTGCAGTTAATAGTAACAACTCATATTTTGCTGAGATCTTTACTAAATAATCTACTGCAGGCCAATTCAGCAATTCTGGCAATAGCTCTAGTGTAAATATAAAAAAAAATCCAGGAAAATAAACCTTTTTAATGGTGCTTATTTCATTCAGAGAACTGATTTAATGTGAAATCCTTTTGTTCTAATTAAAGCTTAAAGTTTCTTCTTGTTTATCATCTCAACTATCTTCAGCAACAGCTGGAAATTCTGAAAGTGAAAGCATATTTGCAGAACTTTTGTTTCCACACTCTTTAATCATGTTCTGGGCAAAACATAAAAAACCCTATACCTTCATGAGTGTCTTGCAAAACACAGTCATTTGTCAAACTCTGCTTATGTTGACAATTACTATGGGATATTTAAAATAAATAAAACACTAGCCTGCTTTTCTTAATATTTCTAAGCATTTTAAAAAACCAAATACTCTAACATGCCTTGATGTACAAATAAGGCATCTCAGATATGCAGTTTAAGGGCAAATGATGGCATCTAGGGGTGATGACAGAGAAGAAATGCAGTAAAATCCTCACAGAACTTTAGTGACTCAACAAAGTAAATCCATCTGCTACCAGCGGTCACCTTTAGCAAAATCGGAGGAATAGCTACGTCACTAGGTCAGTGCAAGAACTTTCTTTTGGACATACTACAAGCTAGAAAGCAAATAGATAAAATGATTTTTCCTCGTCCTGGAGGGAATGAGAACCTCAGCCTGTGGCCTCTTCAAAATTTCTCAAGATTCCATTAAATACGGTCCTGAATAAGGCTAGAGAATACAGACAAAATTCTGTGTAAATAAAGCAACCTTTTGCCCTCACGCCCTCACGTACTTGGTCATCTACAGATTCCTCTGGGTGGAACTGAAAATAAAATTTTACCTTTTTTTTTTTTTTTACATTCTTATGTAGAATTAAAAATCAATTTAGCAATATACCACATTATAACACGTTTCTATTAAGCTTAAAAACTGAGATTCAGCATAAAATTTTGTAGCTGAAATATCACTGTAGGGAACAGTGAACTCCAAGTAAAACATATTCAAGATGAAAGGATAAACTCTTCAGTTTTATTTACTGTAGACATAAAAAGTCAGAACCTAAACCTATCATGAGGAAATATGTACATTATGAATGGCAGTAAATAGAAGCGGCCGCATTTTTCCACAAGCCCCCATATTAGATAGCACCACAAAGCACCAGGTCTAGGTAGTAAAACCTGTTTTTCTGACCACCCCTACTAGATCTTGGTGTGAGTGTTAAAGCCTATAATTAACATTTTTCTTTACATAGTCCCTTTTTTGGTAAAACAGAGTGACTCCTTTGGTAGTCTGACATATATTTCATACCACCATGGTTGAGAGCTTATTTCCCAGCAATATTAAAATATTCCCTTAGCATAAATTTTGAAAAAGTACATCATTCTATTTGTATATAGATAGCAACCTAAGTTCAAAGCCTCTCAAACTTCAAAACTGCTGCTACACAGCAGTTACACAACATCTCTGTTCAATAAATCTAAACAAACACACAAGTACTGTGGACTTATAATGCAATATTATAACATAAAATCCTATTTTATGCAATGCAGTGTAATCACATGTTGTGTAAAAAGTTTAAGACAAGATCATAATTCTGGGCAGGGCTACTTTGTGCAAATACAAAGTTCTCCAGAAAGTAATTTGCTTAAACTCAGCGGAAAAACACAAAATGCAGTAAGAAAACTTCCATCACTCTCCACTATTCTATAGGCCTATTCCATCACAGCTAAAAGTCTTTGTATGAAAATAACTTATTTAGAATTTTATACATATACAGGTAAGTCAGAGGAATTGCAGCTGGAGGTCTCCTATAAAAAAGTATAGGATTCTGGCAAAAGGGAATCTAAAACATGTCACAATTGGATTTGTGATAAAGAGGAAAGACATGAGTCCCCATGGAGCTCATGAAATTCCAATAACCTGTAAAACAGCATGAAGTATAATATTTTCCTCCCATAACAGCTGTTATAAGACCAAAACTAGAACTCGTATCTAATTTGAAGGTCTAAAATAAACTAATATCAACTGCAATGTCTGTATCAAAATGTTAGTATTTCATTTTGAGTTAAAATACTTTAAGAAATTGATCACATAAATTCCAGAACAAAAGGCAGATAAATATACTACTCCTGTTACACTGGCATTTCTTCAATAATTTAAAGAAAAGCATGTAGGACTTTTGCTATAATATATATTCATGGCTGTTTAATTTCAGGCATTTACTCTCTGTGAGTAAACAGCAATTCATTTAAGAGTCAGACCCTATATGTTCAGTATGCTAAAGCCACAGACAGACTTCAACAGTAATTGCGTGGAAGCAAGCTGTATATAGGACAACGTTTCTAACACTGCATGTAGATTGAAAACCTAACCCTACTGAAACAGCAGAACCACCACTGACCTGCACGAAGCTGGGATTTTTTTTTCTAGACTCTATGCATCTTCCAATAAACCAACATCATCTTTTTTGATACCGTGGAGTGTTCCGTATCTTCCTCTGTTGGGATATTATCCAATATTTATTATATTGTGTTATCAGATGTTATATATAGCCTTTCAAGATTACTGAGATAAGTAGAAAGTCATTCTATAACATAGGGTTAATACATTACCTACACACAGATATACCCTACAAGTATGTATATAACCATACATATACGTTCATCTTAGTATTCATCAAGCGTACTTCTGCCTGAACATACATACACAAAGCTAAGTAAGCTTTGTGTTTTTTAAATTGCTAATTATCAACCAGCAGAGTAGACTTTGGGATTCATAGACTTGAATTCATAGACTTTGTCCTGAATGCGCAGACTGCATGGCATGGAGGTGATCTGCTTAGTCATGAGGGAAGGGGGTGGCTTATGCAAGTCCACAAAGCATCATCTGCTAGTTGATTCCAGACATTCATAGCCCAGCTTTTGAGGTAGTTGCTTGTCTTCCCCTTTCTAAGCAGGATATTTTTCCTATTTAGAGTGAGATATAGTGAAACTGCAAAGAAAAAACTGCTGCGTTTAGACAATAGAGTGCTGCTTAGAAATTGAGGGGGTTTTGAGTTGAAAGTTTTGCACTTGCTTACTATGGTAAGCATAAATAAAAACACTTGCATTTTAAATTAAAATTTTTGCATCAATCTCACTACTACATTGTGTCTCTGTTGTAAATCAGCAACTATTTGCATTCTTATGCCATAGATCATATAGTATTAAGGGTAGGGACAATCTTTTCATTTGAATGAGTGACAACATGGCCCCAGTTCTGACTAGGCTGCTAGGTACTACTGCAGCACAGGGAATTAAAAATATCTATATAGTTCATATATCATAAATTTTAATTGGAGAATGACATCACTGTTTAGTTCAATTCTATAAAGTGGTTTAGGAGAGGACAAACAGGCCAAATAATATAATGGAAGGTGTGGGTGGAGTGGGAGAAAAATGTGAGCCTGATCAAATTGACTTAAGTTCTGTGAAAGTTTTCAGATATGCAGACCAGGCCTTGCCGCTCCCCCCTCTCCTCTTCCCCCACTCACCCCAGATTAAAAGAATAAAAGCCTACAAAGGATTTAGTTGTAATTTGCCTTGTGGTGGGAGAAGAGATGACATCTTTGTAGCAACAGGTAAAAAAGAAGTCCATGTTGCAGTAGAAGACCTGATGCTGAAGTAGAAACTTAGTCTTTCCTATGGTTGCCACATACATTTTCTCCTTTTTATCTCCTTGTACCTGCAAGATCTGAAAGTATCCCAAGCCCCACTCACCACAGGTGCTAGTACTAGGGTGACAATTTGCTTAGCACCTGTGTTTTCTACATACTTTGTCACTGGAACCTGAAAGAAAGCACAACAGAAGAAAGACGGACTATCCTTCATTAGAAAAAAAAGCAGGGAGGTGGGGAGGAACAGACAAAAGAAATGTAAGAGATTTATCATTTAACGCAGGAATCAATTTACATTTCATATTCCTGGGAATCTAAATATCTGAAGAGAAATCTTATAGCTTGCTCATTTTTTTTTCTGCCTTGGAAAGGTCTTCACAGGGGGGAAAAAAAAAAAATAAAGGAGGCGACGGGAGATTTTTTTTCCAAGTACTCTGTAACAGTTAAATGAAATCCTTAAGAACTGACCTGTTAATGGAACCCCCCAACTTCTGCTTGTGGCATGGGCACGTAGGACTTGAGTATAGCAATGGTCTCTTGCTTTGGATTATTTCTAACTTTTTCTTATGTTTGCAAAAAAGTTACCTGACACACAGAGAACATTTGGTATGAAGCACCTGAAAAATAGATCCCTGCTGTTAAAAAAATATACATCATTATGGAAATACAGCATGGAATAATTAGAATAATAGAACTCACCATCTAGTATCATCCTAAGTTCAGTAAGTCTATCAGTGACTAAAAAATGAAACTAGTAGCAATAATTAATGGGAAGTATTGTATCCATGACTTAAAAAGAAACTAGCATGGATAATTTATAATTGTATTTTAATTTATCTTGAGCAACTGCACTGGACACTGTTTTACTGCATGCCAGAGGAGAATACAGGAATAATCCTTGTGACAAAAGCTAGTAAAAGAAACTAAAGAAAATTCTGAGTATCAAATATGCATGACTAGCGATTCACTATTAGGCTACAAAAAATGGCTAGTAAATATATTCAACATCATTCTGAAGAGATTATATGTAAAAAAAAAATGAAACAAAACAAAAGAGGGCTTCAGCATTCAAGGTGAAAAAATCATTAAGTACTTTTTTCATTATTTAGTCAGTCCAGCTTTGTACAAGACAGAGTTTTTCTCCTACTTTTAAGCTTTTCCTTATTTTTAAATCATAACTTTTTGCAAATTTCATTTTATTAGCCATTGCTATAAGGAGAAAATTAAACTGATAATAATTGAAGCTGGGCCTAAATTTATTTAATTGACTTAGAAATGGACTTACTGTTAGTTAAAAAAGTTGACAGAAAAGTCAGATTTTAGAAGCAGTGTTGATAGTGGGAGTTTTTATCGATATCACAAGGAAGGTTAAAAGGCATACTTCCATATTCTTCAGTTACATTCTGATATTTTGCCACCTTCATTTTTTGTGATAATTTATTATATGACATGTAAATTTATATCAGGAGAAAAAAAATTATTTATATGTTCTATATTGTAATGGAGGTTTCATTGAATGCTGATGTTTAATAAATTGTATTATCCAGGAATTTGACATTGAGGCATTTCTAAGAAATGCACAGTCTTAAGGCTGTCTACAGATATATAATCTCTAAAGCACTAACTGCTAATGAGATATTTTACAAAACTGATGCCTAAGAATATTCAAATTCAAAAGCTGTCTTCGTAAAATACCTTTAAATTATATTTCTGATTGGTTATCATTCAAAGTCCATGCCAACTATTTTTCCAACTCTCTCTCACCTTGACAAGTCCATGCTTATATTGTAACACATGCCTTAACACACTGCTAAGAGTGATTTCGTATAATCTCATAATTAAATCTCTAAGCAATTTTTGCAGCAATTTTTTTGGTGACAGCCGAAGAGAGTAATGATGTCAAACACATGACTTCGCGCAACAAATTCTGATATTAATGGGAGCAAAACACAGGAAACACAGGAGAGTGTTATATGCCATAGTTACTTGGTGTAATTTTTAGTTAACTAGTAACAAATCATAGTAACCTTTTAAAAGGTAAATTACTCATTAAATTACAGACTAATTGGTACCAGAAAAATATTTTTTTTCGTTTTCGATACTGATTTTTAAAGGGAATGTTACAATCCTGTTCCACAGCAAATCTTACCCAGAGATGGGGCAGCAAGTCACAAATACAAGGCTAGCTGGCCCACCACCCTAGTTATTTCAAGGATAATTATAATTGATCCTGCTGATTTAAAGGAACCTAGAGCCCACACCACAGTACATGAAGAAATTGATAATGTCCTGAGCTTTTCATCGGAATAAATACCAGGCTTACATCACTGATATTAATAAATACATCACTGTGAAGTCAGCATAGTGTTGTCGTGTGTACACAGTGCCACAAAAGTTACAACACCACAGGAACTTGCAGTCTCCAGTTGTAGACTACGCTGGAGAGAAATGACACCAGGAAGATTACAAAACACCCCTGCAAACCTGAGGCATGCCATCAAGACATAATACATTTCAACATAGCATCTCAGTTGTTGCAGGCTCAGAAGGGCTCCCCGACTTTCTGCGGTTGAGAAATTCGTAAGAAAAAAAAAAAAAAAAGTCTGTTCATTCATTAAGGGAATTAGCCAGGTGAGCAGCAACGCTTCCCTCTCCGCTCCTTTTCCCTAACGTAAGGGGAAGGTCTACCCCTGGAGACATCCATCCCCATCACCTCCACCTCCTGCAGGGGAGGAGACCACCCCTGTAGGCACCTTCTCTCCCTCAGCATCCTCCTCTGCGAAGGGCCTGCTGCCCCGGAGTACAGCACCATGGACACAGCGCCCACGCTCCTGCCAAGCGGGCTACCGGGCACAGCCTGCCGCTTGCCCGGCCCTTCCAGCCCTCACCGGGGTGGGGGGATTCTCGCCCACACGGCCACCGGGCGGCTCGTCCTGGCAGACCTCCTCCCCTCAAGGGCTATGCCCCGGT
>JAOXNO010000003.1:21490460-21509382 GCA_028565335.1 Limnodromus scolopaceus | reverse complement strand
GGGGGGCGGAACCCGGCGCTGAGGTACCGGGGGCGGCGGCGGTGAGGGAAGAGTTGGACGTGGAGAGGGAACGGGTCAGTGAGGAGGAGGAGGACGAGGAGGAGGGCGCTGCCTTCTCCTTCCTTTCCCCTTTAGACCCCCGTCCGTCCACCCGTGCCCGTTCCCTCCGGGTCCGCGCCCGCGAAGCGAAATCACGAGGGGGTACCTGAGGGCAGACCGCCGGCCCCGCGGTGGATCTGGAGTTTGATCTCTGCTCCCTGTAATCGCCCGTAACTTGAAAATTCAGGGTTTTTTCCGGCTGCTAACTGCTTTCTCTTTTGCATTCCCATTCTCCAGCTAACTCCTCTCTGGCTTGGTCACCTCACGTCAGTTTGTATCCTCTGTGACAGGAGTAAAGGCTTTTCTGAAAAGATTCTTAGCAGTAACTGAGGTAAATAAAACTTTTTTTTTTTTTTTTTTTTTAGCTACAGGTTATCTTTCCCCTTCCTCTCCCCCCCCCCCCCTCCTCACTGCTCCCAGGAATGCAGAGGGAAATCGTATAGGCTATGTTCGGTAAGTCTCAAGAGAGAGCAAGTTCAAACAAGCATGTCACCTCCTTCTCTTTCACCCTCTGATTCTTTTAAAAAGAAGAGAGTTGTGGGGGGAAGAAAAAAAAAAAGTCATAAGATCAACAGGCTTTAGAGAGTCATCTTGTAAGTCAAGATGCTCCAGGATACAACAGTTTATCTTTAAAAACTCTTGATCTCTTGGACATCATTAGAAGATTCAGAGAATCCTAAATTTGCCTCATTATGGTTCTTAGTCATCAAGCATTTTGAAATCCAGCCTACGTTTGCTTTATTATTTGTATACTGAAGGCAATTTATAGATAGAGTTGAATACGTCAAAAAAACAGGTCTACTTATAGATACTAACATCGCCTACAGCTTTTTGTTTATGAGAGCAATCTTTCTGTCTGTAGAGGCTTGAAGCCTTGTGTTAATTTTTATGAGAATTATCTGTCTGTTTGTATAGGCTTGAAGTAAGTGTTACCTCTGCCTTGACATATCAAGGAATTGTTTTCAGTTGACACTTTTGCCTCCGTCTGAATTGTTTAGCCCTAGGAATGTGGAAATTTTTTGTTTTTAAGTGCGGCTTTTTTGTTTGTTTTCTTCTTCTGTTTTTTCTTTTTTTTTTTTTTTTAAATCATACTGCAGTAATATCTACTCAATAATACCTTGACTAAAAATTTGGAGCCAGGTACTGAAAAAAAGTAAAACAAAACCTCAGAATTAGCTCAAGATGCCATGGATGAATAAACAAGCAAATGTGGGTACAATAATGTAATAACAGAGTCTTTAGTACCTAAGTTGCTATTAATATTTCTAACCATTTCACAGCAATACCTCAGGTAAAGTTTCAATAGAAAGTTAAAAGAAGAAGGATCTTAGCTGGACACCTCCACTGAGTTCAGGTTTAGCTTTGCTGAGAACAGAAACAACGCTGCTCTCTGCAAACTGCTGGAGAATATACTAATTTAGTTTAAGAGTCCGAGTAATAGAGGAGCCCTCCCAAAAATCTAGGCTTTAACATGCAAATTTTTAAAATTTCCATTAAACTGGGAGTGCTCCAAAAATTGGCAGGTATTAATTAACATCTGATTGTGACTACAAACTCATACTTTAAGCCTGGACTTTTAATAAGCTCATAAGTAAAGCAGGAATACAAAGCATAGTTTAGATTTTAATGAAATTGCATGGACAAAATGGGCGTATCTAACTCAGTCCAGAGAAATCAGCCAAAAAGAGCTTTCAGAGAAGTATTACAAATACCATATCATTTTATTTCTGTTGTAAGCATTATATTCTTTTAGCAAGTTCATCCTTTGAACAGAACTCATAAAATATAAAGCAGAAACAGTAATATTGACTTATGTACAAATTACTTAGGTTTTGTAAATACACATTTTAACAGGTTGAGACAGGAAAGGAATTACTTAGTCTGATTTCCTGCTTAACATAGATTTTTAGGTGGTATTTGGTACCTCATTAAATGTTTCTTTTAGAAAGACAGCTAATCTTAATTTGAAGAATCAACAGATGAAGAACCCATAAATTTTCCTTGCTAGTTAAAGATATACCTTATTTATAATTTGAATTAATTTGCTTTTCTTTATCAACAAAGAGTGGGGGTTTTTTTCACACATGGAACAGACAAAGCTAGTAATTTTCTTATTGGTAAAGAACTAAAATAGGCTACAAATATATTATCTCTTCTATAACTAACTCTAGAGCTTCTTTGTACATTAATGAAATGGTTATAATAAAGAAATTATCAATTTCTCATACAGCTTTTGTTTGCATTATTTGACTGTACAGTTTTTGATTATGCACGCTTTCTCTCCTGATTATCTGAGAGAATTCCTAGGTTTGGCTGGGGCCTTTAAGCATTATGAAATAAGAATGAAATGTCAGGCTTAGGCCTTCCTGAATCATGGGCAATTCTTCCCTAAGTTCAAAGAGAAGCAGAAAAGGGCCTCTCAGCATCAGTTCTAGTTTTAAAATTAGATGATAACTTGTCTTCACGAAAGATCAATTATATTTTGTTTTTCATATTGGATATAAAAGTGTTTATTAGTTCTTTTAATGTAAAAGAATTACTTTTTTATTACTTTTAATCATTTGGTTTTTCATGGTAAGACTTTTTGAAGAGTTTGATGCATCTGAAAAAAATTATAATTTCTGAGTATACTTATTGCTGAGTGTATATTATTAAGTATTAAGAAAATTTGAAGCAGATTAAATTGAATCATATGGCAAAAATCGTCCCATTGAAATGAGAAAGAGTACTTTGTGGAATCTCAAGATGGATAAGGCTATTAGTAAGGACCAGGTAACCTCCCTTAAACATTTTTATTTCTCTTTTCCATCTTAACGAACAATTCTTTTGTGCAACAGGTTCCAAGGTGTGCGCGCTAGGTTTTTACAGTTTGATCCGAGGTTAGAACAATGAATATATTAAAGAAGCTTTGTCTATGATACTGTGATTTTTACGTAAAGATGTAGAGGTGAAAGATTTATACCTCTTCCTCTCTCTGCAAATATACTAGTTCCAACTTTTACTTAATTATTTTGATGTTTCCATTGTGTCTGTGCTTTAAGTCTCTAGGTGCATTACAGAAGTTTAAAATCACAAATCACAGAGTGCGTCCCATCTCAGTATTTGGATAGAACAAAAAATTATCTAGCCAAACTTTTAACGTCTAGAGGGCAATCTCATACACTAGCGGTGTGACTATAAATCTAGCAGTCAGAAAAACGAGTTCTGATTGTGGAAATTGCATTGGTTTAAAGTAAGGGAGTTTAAATAAGCTAAAAAACTATTGTATTGCTGCCTTTCTTGAAGTTAGCGTGTGTACTTTCTTCTGGGTTATGTAATTTTCTAATTTATGTATCTGGTGTTCTTTTATTGATAACAAGAACTTTGTCTTGGTATACCTTATTGGCAGTTTTTGGTCTGAGAAAAGTATTTAATAATATTCCACCACACTCCTATCTTCATTTTTCACATTCTATATATAAACACCTTTACTTGAAGGAAATCAGAAGTTTCAACTGGTATCAGTGGTGTCTTATTCCAAAAATCTATGGCAAACCCCATTGTGTAAAACACATTTCTTTAAGTGATGGTGACCAAGACACTCTCCCTTGGTATGATGCCAAGCTGTTTGGAGATCGCACTTCAGTAGTGTTGTACTACATTTAGCATGTTGTGCCTCGGATACAGCAAAAGTGATAGCGCTAGGCATAATGCAGATTTTTCATAGATAACTGTAGAGCGGGTCAAAACAAGAACCCTTTAAACTAAAAATGATCCTCCTTTTCCTGAACTTTGAGGCTTAGGTAAAAAGAAAATAAAGTCCAAATCATGCCTGCTTTAAATTCAGTAAAGCCAAGACCGGACCAGGCTGCCTAGCTCTAATTAAAATGTTTTTTTCACGATCTTTGGTCCGTCCCCAACTCTTGACTTCTCTGATTTCATTCTCTCTTGAAGAGAATAACTTGCTCTCTAGGATGGTCTGGTTCTTCTGTGATTGGATATTATCTTCGTATTCTAATCCCGTTCTGATTTATTTCTGAAGGAATCATTTTAAAGCCACCAAAACTGCATGGTCATTTTGAGTCTCATTTAAAAACAGTTTATCCTAATTTCTTGGGTGACTAAGTTAAGACAGAAGTATGAATGTAACTTACTCAACTTCAGAAATTCAGATTTCTGCAACTGTACATTCTTAGACATCTTAAATTAGTAGCTGATGCAACCAAGACTTAGAGTTGTGCTAATATAAGATGGGAAGGAGGTGGCTAGTCTTGTGGTTAAAGCATGGGACTTGCTGCTGAGAGGTCTAGGTTCTATTCCTGGTTGTGTCACTGACTTCCTGTGGGTCACTAAGTCACTTAGCTCTGCCTCATTTTACTCATATATAATATGGAAGTAATACTTACTTTCTTATAGCACTATGAAACTGAAGTCATTAGTGTCCATACAATTATTTTATGCTGATAAAAGGACTTTGTGTATAACTGTATCAGCAGGTCAAAGCATATATTCCTATTGTAATTCCTTTCATGTAATTTACTGTGTCTTTCTCACACAGCGATTCATTGATTCCAGTAAAGAAAACTAAAAACTCAAAAGAGCAAATTTTAGCTTAAAGTATCTAGAGAATTTTGCTTCCAGGTTCCAATTAAACATTTGCTCATTAAGAGAAAGGAGTTTTCTTTGCAAGAGTGTGAGAAAGGTATTTTTGTGGTATTTACTCCCTCATAATTGTTAGAAAAGAATCAATTCCCCCCCTCCCATTGTTTCTTTTGGAGGATTGTGTGAAGATCTCTTGGTACTTCCATTTCCTATAACCTTTGTCCTGTTTTATAGTTTTTATACATTGTTGTGATGGAATTAATTTGAAATACTATTTTTAAAATCCCTGCTTTTTACATATTTTACCCTAATCTCCAGGGTGCTCTGGATAGATGTAGGAAATACTGTTGGTCAACTAAATGATGATTCTGTAGAAAAACAGTATACGCTGCAGCTACTAAATCCCAGGGAAAGTCAGGGAATCAGGAGCATCTCCTGGTATACTGCCTAGCCTTAAGGATTAGTTTCTCAGCATTTCCATCAAAGTTGGCATGGCTCTCCCCTTCGTGTTACCACAACTTTAATTTCTATTGCTGAGAGAAACTCTGGAGGGTTTTAAACCAAGGTGACTGGTGTGTCTTTCAAATGTCTGGTGAATTGGGTTTATATGCTTAGAAACATTTTGAACATTTTTTAATTCTTTAGGACAGAAATAGATAAAAAAGACTGAAAGAAAATTAGATGGCATTCAGACTATCCTATAGATTTAATTATGTTGACTGAAATACCTTCATTAGTCTTTACAGCAAATGGATTGCATGCCTGTCAATAACAAGACCAAAGACTAAATAAAGCAGTTTCTTGTTTGTCTTTGTAATTAGTATATATTATTATAACGCTAAACATCCTCAAGTTATGTCATTTGAGTAATGTTATTTCTGAAAGAATCACCAGGAGGAGTGGCATCACAATAAAATGAAGCATCCTTTTCTTACATCTCACAAATTGTATTGCAGAGGCTTCTTTTTCCAGGGAAGTTGTGACCACCGAGGTATACTCCAACAGAATACACACAAAACTCTGACTTCTAAATTTTACGCATGGATTCACAGGCAGTAGCGTGATACTACTGACAGCAGCACAGTGAAAAAGTACATAAATATTTGTAGTATTAGGGCATAATATTTTTCAAATGTTGTTTTGTGTAAATGTACACAGATGCTAAACTCAAAGGCCTCAGCTGACAGTTTCTACTGCATAAACAATATCTGCTTGCTCTGTGATTAAATCTGCATCATAAAAATGTGCTGCCAACATGCTTGGAATTTCGCTGGGCAGAGAAGCAGCCTTTAATCCTTACTGATCGTTGAGTTTTGTTTTGCAGAAGTACAATAAAATATGGTCAGGCACTACAGCTTGAAATAGCTATTATATTCAAGTCATCATGTTTCATTCATGCAAATAGTTCCACTGGTTTGTCAGCTGCTCTTCTGAACTGACTCTTGTTAGTCTTTTAAATAAACCATTATTTTAATTTAAGATCTTAAGACTCTTAAAAAATAAAGTTAATAACTGGTTTTTAGTCTGTGCTAACCATTAGAGGATGCCAGGTAACTTTAGCAGTGAATCAGGGGCTATTTTGGGAGAAAAATATTACAATAATTTGCAGGAAATAACCTTTTTGTTCCAAAACAGCTGTCATTGAACACTATTATATCTACAACAATTAAAATTATCTTTGGTAACTTTTAGTATTTGGCACTGCTCCATTATTGTTCAGTTAAATATTTTTCAAGTAGGTTAGGACTTCTGCCCACTGTGTGCTTGAAACCCTTCATTATCAATACAGAAGCTCTCTCATTTTTGTCATATTGTAGCAGGACGTGTGAAATCTTCTGTCAAGATTCTTTGCCATTCTATAGAATGGCAGCAGGACTTCTGCTGAGCACTGATGACTCAACATGTACACTATGGAATTTGCTTTCTAGTATGAAATGTTGAATGCCAAAAAAAAAAATAATAATAAAAAAGAATGTACTAGCTAACATATAAAGTGAATTAGGAAACATGTGCAAACATCCTGGTGAATTTAAATAGCTGGTTGGATCAGAAATGGAGGAAAAATAACACTGGGTCAGGAACAAAACACAAAGCAGCCAGAAACCTTGTATTTCTAATTTAGGATATAAATACTCACTGCTAAAAAATTCTTTGTCACAAAATGTAATTGATTAAAAAAAGGCATTTTCAGGGGGTGTTGTTTGTTGATGGGTTTAATATGCTTCAAATGCTAATTAAAAATATTTCCACAGTGCTGAGACTTTTTATTCACTCAAATTGCAACTAGTTGATATGCAGCTAACATTTTTTGTGAACTGTTTTTCAGAATGAAACCTTTATTATTTGTATTGTAATAGCACTTGCGATTCCTATGTATGGCTTTGAGTCCTCAGTATTCGCTGAGCAGAACTGAAACAGTGTGTTCGTCAGAGTCTATCATACTATGTAACATATGGTAATGGTTTATTAATAGCACATTTGCATACTATGGTATGCTTACTTGTATTTGCATCAGCATAAGTTACTATAGAAGCCTCCCTTCAATGCGACAAGATTTTACTCTGTGAACTTAATTATTAGTTTTTTACTACCCTACGTATTGTGTTAGCAAGAAAATGCAATCTTGGGAATATATAGAGGATATAGTGTTGATTTCTGGTATTTGAGTTTTATATATACTAATAAATAATAACACGTAGCAGTTTAGTACACTGTGGACTAGAATCTGGCAACCCACTGCTGCTTCAGTGAACTAAAGTAAATTTAATCTGAACTCCCCTACTTGCATTTGAAAATTTCTGCCGTTCAGTCCAGCTCACCCCTTTATGTGTTTATTTGTCTCTGTGGGCCTTTCACTGTACTGTGCACAGTTCTTTAGTCCAGCAGTTGAACCTGAAGTAGTACGAAGTTACAGAAGTATAAAAAATAGCAGAACGGTAGGGCAGAAAATCTGATTAAATTGGGAAATTATAATTGAAATTTATTTTGTATTTAGTTTATTCCAGCTCAAATATGCTTAGTTACAAAGTATCCACATATAAAAAGTAATTTGTGTTGTGTGGAGTTAGATCCTTTGCTAATTTTTTTTTGCTCTAAATAGGCATTATAGATAATTCAACTTACATTATAAATCACTGAAACACTAGAATTTTTAAGGATAACCTACAATAACATACAGGTAATAAAGTGTATCAGAAAGCAGGATTTTCTTATGATAGCTCCTCTTCTTACAGTATAAGAGTAAAATGGGTTCACAGTTGAAGTTACATTTTCTGTAACAGCTGGTTTTCCCTAATTTGTTTTTTCAATAATCATTTACACCTGCTTCAAATGAACACAGGGTGAGGAAAACATAATTTTAAATGTGAATGAAAGAATTTTACAGCTACTTCTTCCAGATAGACCACTAAAGTTTCAGCTCACTGGGGAATAGCTCTGATAATTTCACTCCTAGAAATAGATGCATTATTACTGAGAGAATATGGAAGTTGCAACTAAAAAGCTTTTGGGGAAAAATGGTTTGTTTGACCTGCTTTGTAGGCTGTGACTTGGACAGCTTTATTCTTCAGGGACATTTTTGCAGGCAGGATAGAACAACTTCTCATCTAAATTATAGTAGTGGCTATGGAATGAAAGCATAACAACCACAAATGCCCAAGATGCGAAAAGAAAAATTTCAAATTTAATATTCCATATTTTAATGCTAGATGCAGAGGAGTAGTATTGTAAGATTTTAACTTTCATTGTGATTATTGGGAGAAAAAAAGATAGCAAAATGACTTTTATGTCTAGACATATGTCCAGAAGATTACTAAAAATGAAAAAAAAAAGTTAGTGGTTTTAAGAATTTAACCTATTCCTCCAAATGAAGTTATTAAGACTGCAAATCTTAGTACAGAACAAAGAAGTGATTGAGGGTAACTGCTCTCACATGTGGCAGCAAACTCCTTCCATTCTATCTTTTCTGTCTCCAGTTTCCTGTTTACTCATCACGTAGTTCCAGTCTCTTTTTGTTTGGAGTTCTTTATTCATGAGTGTACCTTTTTTCATTTATTTCATTTTTTTTGTTGGAAACATAGGCTCCATTCTTACAGGGTTTTACCCATAGTTTTTTTGTTATGCAGTGTTCCCATTTTTTGAATTGTGTGATGTGATCTCTTATGGTGTGATCTGTTTACCAGCTCAGGTTTTTAAATGCTCTCAAACCTTTCTTTAATTTAATATTTATACCTTTGAGAAACAGTCTGTGTAAAAATATATGCATTTCTATTATTGGCAGTATTTTCTGAAACATCTTATTTCCCAGTGATGTTAATTCGCCAGTAATGCTCTGAAATCACTTAGGTTGGGAAAATAAATAATGATTTCCAGTAGCCAGGTGAAACTAGGAATGTGGAAAAGAAAACAAGCCACCCTGCTATGAGACCTGAGGGTATGGCAGCAAAACCAAATGGTAAATTCACCTCTTTCTGATTGTATTATCCTTCTCTCTTTTAAAAATTATTCTCTGAATAATTTATATTCAAGTTTCTAGACAATCTGGTAAAGTTATTTGTAAGACTATATTTGTGTATTCCTTCACACGTCTAAAAACAATTTTACAGGTATTTCTTCTCGAAATTTTGCGTAGTGTTGACTTCCAGTTAGACTTACACTTTACACTTTTACACTGTACTGCTTTTCCATACCACAATTATCTATTACCCTTAAGCTTAGATAATAATAATTGATCTGGTGCTGAAGGTCTTCCGTTTGACCATTTAAATAAATGATAAAGCTTCCCTATAACTAATGTCAAATTGAAATATGTCCCTCAAGCCATATTAAAAGTAGAGAGTTGTCCTGGACACAAGCCAGTCTTTTAAAATCCCTTTTAAGTGAGAAAGGACTAAAACTGTTTCAGTATCTTTGGTTTGCTTGACTGTGTTTTAACCGTTGGGTTTCAGTTGGAGAAATATTATCAGTCTGCCTACGCCCCCAAGCTTTTAAAAAATCATTTCTGTACACTTTTGTTTCTATTAAAAAGGCAGCCCCACCACTCTTGCTGATGCATTAAGACGGAGCACAAGTGGGCATATCCTGCTGTCAGAAATGTGCACACATGTGACTTACAACAGGAATTGTGTGGGTGTCTGAGATCAGAATTTGGTCCAGTGCATGCTCTGCCTGAATTAGCATCCCCTTTCGCTGCGCAGTGGCAAAGAACTTCACCCAGTGTCCAAAAAAGGAGAGAGAGCGTCGTGATCTGCAAGTGCGCAGCTGGGCTCCCAGGGGGGCTGGCTGGAGCCCTCGGCGAGTTGGCTTCCTGATGGGAGAGTGAGAAAAGGGAAAGGAGGGAAACTTTCTAATGTAGTTGATAAATTGTGTGGATGGTAGGGGTGGGGTCACAGACGAAAGGAAAAGAAAGCTTTCTGCTTTCTTGTAACAAGGAGCAGATTTTCTGTGTTCTTCTGACCTCATTATTGCATTAACTGAAACACTGTCTTGATTTTCTTTTTGTTGCTTGGGGAAGTGAGGAACTAGGAGGCCTTTTTGATCTCTCCTGGGTACTTTGCAGCAATGATTCCAGGTGTATGCTTCAAAACACATCTTTTAGAGAAAAACAGCGTTAACAAGAACCAGTTGTCTCTTTCCACTGACCATCCTCTCTGTTGTTTCAATTAGACACCTTTTCTCAATTATTACTAAAAGAGATTACAGAGTAACACAAACTAGTTAAATACTTTCTTAATTTAGAAATTTATGCTTAGTATGTAGGGCACAACAATAACAACAAAAATCCCAAATGTCAAACCAAAAATAAAATAACTGTCAGAATCATGGTTAAAAAGAATTTTCAGCATCTTTAGATTGATTCACATAATAAAAACATTAAGCAAACCCAAAATTTAAGAAGGGTTGACTTCCTAGCTCTGCATTCTACTTATATTAAACATAGATCTCTGAAGTTTCAAATCGTAGCCTATACTTTCTGAGTCCTAATGAGAAAATAAAGACACCTATGTCTGTGCTTCAGGCTGCCGTTTGCCTGAGCTGAGGGAAAGGAATCTTCCTGGGTCCTGGAACTTACTGCCCTGCCTGAATGATGCATCCTGTGACATATGTTCCCCAACATCCCATTTGTCCAGGAAGAAACTGGCCAGTCTAACAGTGGGAAATGAAGTCCAGAGGAATAAACCCCCTAAGAAATTAGGACAGCAGTTGGTGGAAAAAGGATAGCTATGGTTTTATTAATGACCTTCTAGCCAGCTATGTTTCAGAAAAGACAGACTGTAGGTGGCGAAAACTCTGTTTTAGAGAGGACCTTTCCAAAGTATGTATCTTTCTAGGTTATTTACAAATAATGTACATCTAAGACCATTCACATTAGACCTTTCCAACTGTAGAATCTCCAATTGGTTTTTAAAAGTTTTTTTGTTTGGAGTTTTTTGATTGTTGTTTTCTCTTTTGGTGCTAAAATTTTAGGTCTGCTTTGAGCTTTCTAAAAAGGACTGCATTTCTTTCATATGTGATATTACCTATCCTGGGATTAGAAAAACTGGCAGTGAGACCTGTTGAGGAGAAACATAGACGTGAATTACCTACCGTGTTCCCTTAGGTGAATGTCTTTCACTGGTAGTTTATGGGCAGAAACGTTAAACATTAAAAATCTGCTCAATTGCGTACAAGATTCTTTGAGTAGATAAATGACCCTGTAATAACTTAAACTCTTAAAGCAGATGTTAATTAGGCTGTGAGTAATTTTTAAAGCATTGCCATAGTGATAGTTTCCAGAATGTTCTCTGCTCAAAGTAGAATTTGGGAATTTCCTTTTACAAAGTGGCTTTAGTTATTCCTGGAATATAAGTGAATAAAAAAGTTTTCATAAATTATTAGTTTTTAATGTTTTTAGCTGCTTAAACCTTTGATGGTTGGACTAGATGATCTGATGGTTGGAACAGATGATTGGAAAGGTCCCTTCCAAACTAGGCAATTCTATGATTCTAAACCAGTGAGGAGATTTGACCCGTTTATGGACTTCCTTAAAGGATAGAGCTTAATGATAGAGCTGTGTTTTGAACATACAAAAGTTGAGGAAGATTTATGTGTCACCAAAGATCTTATGTGTTCTTTGTCGATATTAAAAGTAGCGTTGTAGCACTACCACTTAGACCGCAATCCCACACATGTTTACACACGTCTGCTGTTACTACCATGGAACAACTTACGTTAATGTAGTTATTTGTATGTGTGTGTCAATGACTGCAGGAATCAGGACTTCAACCTATGTCTGACAGAATATAATCTCTTGCTCCTTTCCTCATAACTATGGGTAGTCTCTGAGGGGTTGTTTTGCCCCAACTCTGTTTTAGGTTAGTGGTCTGTGGTCCATTATGGAGAATAGACATTTGTGAACGGAAGGAAAAAAACCAGTTATTGTCTGCAACCTTATTTCCCGACTCTGAAAAGCAGTTTCAGACTCCTGTGCAACTACAGTGGCATGGATGAAAGATAGTAAGCAGACAGAAATACCCAGTCCTACTAAAACCCAAAACATAGCTCTTCTACAGAAAAAAAACACCTTCAAAAATGGAAACTGTGAGTGACAGCTCTTGCTTGGACTTCCAAGCACATGCTTCCTATCTGTGAGTAAGAGGAAGATGCTAGAAAGTGGCAAACTCATAAGGGAAGAGCTTCTATAAAGCTTCTATAAAGATATTAAGTTCTAAAAGATGTTCTGTATGCACTTGCTTTGCTCAAGTGTTAATTTGAGCCTGAAAATGACCCTCAACTTGTCCTCCTTATGGACAACTTTGCCCTGAATCTTCTCATTTTCTGTGGACGCCGAGATGCTCTTTTATCTTTTCTCCCTGGATAACTGTGTGCCAGGTATTTCTGCCTGCCTTCTTTGTTGGTGGCTCATGATAAAGTGTAAAGACTGAGGAAAGGTCCCGACATCTTTCTGCAGAGAAACTTTGCATTATCAGAAAGTTTTTGATGTAGGATTCTATTTTGGCTGTATGTACCAGAATGCATTTACAGACATAGCAAGGAGCATCTTTATCTTAGATTTCAACACCACCAAAGAATCCATTTACCAATGAGATAAGAAGTGATGGAATATTAGTGAAAATAGGTAATGTTTTCTGAATTATGTAACAATTTAAATGGTCTTCTGCATTGTAAAGACTATTGGAGGACTATTGATACAATTTAAGTGTAATAGTGTATGTGAAGCTGTACTGGAAGAAAGTAAGAGAACTGCACTATACTTTGACAGAGTTGTTGTGACTCGTAGACATCAGGGACTTGGACCAACCTATAGAAGGTAAAGGTCAATTGACTTGGTAAATGTCTATGCAGGAAGGTTCTTCTAGCAGTGGAAACTGGAGAAAGAGGTAAAAGACACAATACTTAAAATTTCAACTACACAGATTCAGATTAAGAACATAATTGAAACAAGTCATCTAGAAAGTGATGTATTACTACCCAGAGCCTACAAACCAAGTTTTAATATATCTCTAGAAGATGTGATTGATTTTCAAGAATTAATTAAAGACTTGCTAGAGCAATTTCTGGTGAGTTATCTATGTCTTTGTATTATTCAGGAGATCGAATCAGATAATAATCTTTTCTGTCTTTAACATCCACAATATCTGTCTATATGTCTGAATTTTGAAGATTGGTAGCATCAAGCGAATATTTGCCTTTGTCTGGAGTTGCTTTGATGCATTCTTTCCATTATGGTAAATAATTTAATGAATAGTAAAATTGAGTTAATCTTTCTCTTAACATTGAATTTATCATCTGGTGGGGTTTTTTCCCCCCTGTGTATTTCCCATATTCCTTCCAGAATCTGAATGAAGGTACATCACTGCCTCTGTAGCTATTTGCAGTATTTTATTCCTTATGCAGTGCTACTTTCTGCTTTATAGTTTAATTTTGTGAAATTCTGTATTTAGTCTTAAGCTTCCTAAATGTTTAGATTTACTACTTTCTGATTCTCTAGTTTTATATAAATGTGAACCATTTGGCATGTCTGACATCACATATTCTGCCAAACAGCAGAGAAGCTAATTGAAATACTGTGAGTATTTCAAGTTCAGTCCTTGGGCCAAATTCTCAGTTGTCATCAACTCAGTTGTCGTAATCATGGAGCTCCACAACAGTACGTGGAAATATGCCGATACAAATTGAGACTACAGCCTACTATCTGTAATTGAGATCCGTTGTTTAGTTGCCTGATGGAAAGGAAATTTTTTTTACATCCTGATGCTGTTTTCTCCAGCAACATGGTTTCTCAGTAATTGCCACCTTTGTCCTCCTCATTACAGAATGTGCTATATCTAGCAGCTAAGATGAACTGTTGTACCATCCAGGATTGAATGGGGCAGCGGTCACATCCACTCTTGGCAAATAGTTTCAGCCTTGGATCCTGTTTCTTGTATCCTGATGCTGAGAGTTCTGTTTACTACAGTTTTCACAATAGCCTTTGAGAACGAGTACTCTGAGAACACAATAGTGTACCTCCAAATGAGTTGCCAAGAGGGAAAAAAAATAGACTTCCTTCTTTGGCAGTGGTAGGATATAGGTAAGGCTAAGCAGCATTCTTAGCCAGCAAGAAGGGCATAACAATATATTTTGACTCCAATAGCTCAAATCAATTTTCCTTTGAGAAACTACATTTTTCTTAGACAAGGGTAGTCTAGAATGAGTTTTCTTGTTAGAGAAGATTGCATATAGAGGAAAAAGGATGGAATTCAAACATTTAAGGAGAAAGGAAACTATGGACATCTTGTAGTTCTCAACCTGCTGTAGACCATATGTAGGAAGAGATGCAATTTAAAATAGAGGATGCCATGAGTGCCTGTTTGTAGGCAGAGTATCACAACTGCTTATTTAATACCATTAAGAGAAATTATAATATGAAAAATAGGCCGTGATATCACGAGTACCCATGAGATGTTTCTGGAAGTGTAGGAGCAGTCAGAGAATGCACCAGAATGTACCAGAATGAGGACTACTACTACTCATCAGGTAGGCTGCTGCTTCATCTAGTTCCCAATAATTTTTTTATTGTGTGGGAGAAAGACAGAAGGGTTGAGGTAGGAAGGAAGGAGGATAACTATACTACTTTTTACTCATCTTCTCAGGAGAGTGGAAAAAGAATGGTATACTGAGGTTGGGTCTAGTGACCAACCATAACTTCTAGAAGCAACATGGCAGAGGTAGGGTGCTAAAGGACTGTGAATGCTCTTTGGTTTGTACTACAAGGGAGTATACCAGCAAAGGCCTGGAAGGGTAACATCTAAATGAGAATACTTTATTGGGAAACAGAAGAGATAGACATATAATAAAGGAAGAAATAGGAAAATAGATGAGTAGAGGAACTTCAGCTTCTGGATTCTCAGTCATTAAGATTTCCTTATAGACTGTTACAGATTTTAGCAGTATGTGGCTGTTGTGTATGCACGAGGCTTTTTTTTTTTCCCTTCAGTTATAGCTTTGTTCATCTTCAGCAGCATTTACAACAGAATTAGTCAGACTTCCACTCAACTCAAAAGACATGTTTTTTAAATTAAGCTTCAACCAAAGAACAAATGGATTTAAATTACAGGAAAAAATGTTTCATAAAACTTTGAAAAGTTCAGTGAAGCCCCAAACTTATAAATTCTAGAGGTCTGATGAAACCCCCCCATACTATAGCCTCCTTCTCACAGCTACCCTGTGAAGGACTTCAGTGTCACTGCTTTAATTCCCAATCCCTTTGAAATAAAATAGGGCTTGTGCCTTAAACAAATCTAAATCTTTCCATAATTTCACCTTCTTTATTCAGAACTTCTAATGTCTGTGTTTCAGTAATTGCACTGAGGGTGCTGGAAATTGCGAGAAGATCGATAGACTATAGGTGGGATATACATGGGTCATCCATAGGGCAGGTGTACCCTGGTAAGGCACGTTGGAAAATTTTCGCGTTATACTGGCCAGATGCAGTGATTGCTCTGGGGAAGGGGAGGATGAGAGAATGAGCGTGGGCGGTGCACGGGAATTCACTCTGGTTGGCTGAAGGCTCCGCTCTAAGTAGAAATATGCTGACTTTTGTATGTATGTGATAAATGTGTTTTAAGAATAGCAGTGATTTCTTAATCCAGTTTTGCAAGTACAAACAATTACAATGCCTTGTAAAATAGTTGCTTAGATTCCATAGTCCCAATGTAACAAAGATCAAACTGCTTTTCAGCTTCTGATGATAATTTTTACTCCTGTTTGAAGGAGGAGGGGAAGGAATACCAGAGGTTGAAATCAGATATTTACATCTTAATTTCTTTATATGAACTTTTGGGGAAAAAGATTAGAATTGGATCCTGCTATTTTATTCTTCGCTCATGGATCGCAGTAAGCTTTGGTGGTTTTAAACGTAGTTGCTGTTTTGTGCTATAAATGTGAGTTTTGTATGGCCCAGTGTATATTGAAGTACAGAGGAAAGGCATTTTAGTTCTTCAGAACAGAGTGAAACAGTTTTTTCTTAACACTTTCTACATTAACGATGGGATTTGCTAGATTATGCTGTTCTTTTTAAGACATATGGGAGATGAAAATATTTTATTGCTGTATGTATGCAGCTATATTTCAGTTTTGAAAGGGAGACAATGACATTTAAGCTCTATATGCCCAAAAGAGCCCAAATCTGGATCTTCATTTAAACTAAGAAATATGAGTTACTGAAGTATTCTCTTTTTTAAGCCCAGTCCCTAATGAACAGTGCTGCAGTGGCATTTCAAAACACACAGAAAATAAATCAGCACAGAGTGACACTGTTGGCAAGAATATTTTTTGTGTATAAAATAATCCCAGGACCAATCTGGCATATTCTGCCTGAATTGTCTTGCATCCCAGGGGTGAGTTCTTCTTCTAACACAGGGCTCAACATTGAAGGTGTTTACCCTTTTAAAATAGGGATTACAGAATCTATGTACAAAACTACAGGGTAAAAATTATGAAAATGTGTTTTGTTTTTTAACTAGGATGCTATAATGTTTTGAGTTTAATTGCAATTATATCTTTCCTATAGGTAGTATAGCCAAGATCTGTTTCAGAGCCCACGGGTGGAAAAAAACCAAACCCTATTTCTCTTCTTCTGTTCCCTCATTTCCCTCCCATCTCCCTATTGTCAACTGGGGGAAATTGGCAATGAAGTTGTATGTGCATGCACTTGGGTTGGGGCCAGAGAAACAACCCCAAAAGCCTCCTTCCTGCAGCTGCAATAAACAAGAAAGTGAAATGTAGAGTGTGCCTATACACAGCCAAAAAACTTGACATGAAAATTTTAATTTTAATTTTCTTTTTGGGGTTGGTTTTTTGTTGGTTTTTTTTAGAGCGCTATCTAAGGTTTTTCCTTGCAGCAGGCTTATAAAATCATGCATTCATTTTCAAAAGGATTTTGCTATTATAGGTAAAATATAGGATATATTTTTGTAGGTCATTTCAGTTATTTGTAGCCCACTGTCTCTCTGTTACTCATATTATTTCCTCTTTTGCAAACTTGTTTCATGATTTCTTATTGTCTGGAGGTGGAAGTTTCCAAGCTAATGCTGCCCAAGCTGAGTTTAGCAAAAGAGTAAAAAGGAGGAAATGATTAAATGTATTTGAATTTTGTCATGCTTTGAGTTTTAATAACATCGGGACACTTAATTGCCATATAAGCAGTTTGGAACAAAACCTAATATGTTTGTTGCTCTACCACATTCAGTAATAACCTCAAATTTCCTTATGGCTGTGGGCAGTAGAATTTGTCCCATCAAAACACTTCCACTACTCGATTACTCTCTACTTGATTCCACTCCTCTATTTGCTGCGAAGTATAGGGTTTGTGCCATGTGAATAAGCAATTATATATGCCATTGCCACCTGCTGGAAAGCATGTGAAATACTTATTTCTAGGCAAAACACACTTGGGGACAATCTTTTTTTTCCTAGTTATCCAGGAATTAATGTCATGGTAGAGATGTTCCTCCTTCCAAATTGATGAACTGCTTCAGTTTTCAACATTGAAACTGAACTTAGTAAGCAAATTTAATAAGCAGTGTCTCAAATTGTGTTGTGGTATTAAGACAGAGGAAGCTTTATTTTAAAACTAAACGGAAACTGAAAGCTGCCTTATTGAGTTTTGTTTCATGTATCTGCAGTGTTGAACTTCTAAAAAGCATCGATGTGGTCTTCTCTTTAATATTTTACATTTTGGCACAATGATAAGCAGTCACACTATCAAACAATATGAGTTCAGATTCAAAACGTAGGTGTAAAACTCTTACAAATAGTTACAAATGAGCTGAGATTAGTTAGTAGCCATCTCACAAAATCAATAAGATTGATCTCCTAAGTGTTTGCATCAGGCAGAAGCTGTATCAGCTGTTTGTGTGACGTTGGTGGAGCTGGGTGTGGTACCAGTTGTTGAACTGGTGTAATGCCTTAGCTTTTAGTGATTAATGTAGAAGCAAGGAACTTGTAACACGTGAACATTGTATTACAGCAGCTCAGCCAACAGTGTAACAGTTGAATGACAAATCATTAATTCAATACATAAGCAGTACTACTTTCATGATCTCTGTGCGTTGCAGAAGGGATAAGATAGCAGAAAACTTAAGTAATGTATCCTACTAATTTTCCTTCTTTTTGCTTTTGTTTTGATAATATTGTGAGGGTTTTTTTTTCTTCCAAAATACGTGGTAATTATATTAATATCAGGAAACCAAAGAACAGCTACAGAGTCTCTAGTGAGAAGATGGCAATATACTTGGAAAATCCATTTTAACCAAACCTGCTGAGGAGAAGAGAGAGGATAGGCCTTTTACATTGAAGTGAGTTTTTGGCAAACATTTTCTGTACAGTTACAAAAGCTTATGTGCTCGGAGTAAGAAATAATACAGGTCACTGGGGGCAATCACATACGAATTACATATATTGTGTGCATTGTGAAGCTGATGTGAACGACATGAACTGTCATTTATCTTCGTAATTGAAAGGGAAGCCTTTGGAATAAGATGCACAGACCTAGTAAACCTATGGTGTCCCATGGGTGTTCAAGGCCAGGCTGGATGGGGCTTTGAGCGACCTGGTCTGGTGGGAGGTGTCCCTGCCCAAGGCAGGGGTGTGGAACTCGATGATCTTTAAGGCCCCTTCCAACCCAAACCATTCTGTGATTCTCTGATGTATACATACATAAGTTAGAAAAATATTTAATTGTTCAGAGTGCACCTCATAG
>JAOXNO010000003.1:21470119-21488555 GCA_028565335.1 Limnodromus scolopaceus | reverse complement strand
GGAGTCTCCAGGAACAGGTATAAATTTTCCTGATTCCTTGCAGACTGAAATCAAATACCCAGGTAGATTTACTCAGTTTTTACAAGTCTTTCATGGGAGGAAAGGATCATAAGCATGCATCTTTCACGAGTAACTTGCCAAGTTAAAATCCTTCTTCAGAAGAAACTTTGGCCATCCTGCCAAATTAACTGTAGCTTGGGCTGGCTTAATGTAATGGGTGCAAACTCATTACTTAGAGGGAAGAAGAGAAAGACCACAAGAAATGTCCTGCTGGGTCGAATCGATGGTCAGTATAATTCAGTATTCCGTCTCTGACTAATGGCAATATGAGAGGATAATAAGAAAAAGATATTTTACATAGTTAATTTTGATAATCATGGTGCTTTGATGTAGTACCCAAAATATAGACTAGTGACTAATGAGAATTTCCTGAGATGTTCTATTTTTTTCTTTGAACTTCTACAGAATGGACAAAATTCTGGTTTCAGAGGGCTAAAATCATAGAAAGAAAGGACTAATTAATCACCAGAATTACCAGGAATGTTTGCTCACACAATTAAATTTTAATTCCAAATTAGAATTTCCTGTGCTGTGTGTTGTACTAACTTGCAGAAATTGAGCGAGTAACTCACTAGGGAACAACTGCTGAGCTGTTGAAACAGATTTCCTGCTACTACTGCAAAGAAGGCAAGCGTGAGAATGGTATCAGAGAACTTTGTATGGCTCTTACGCTACTCCCAGTAAAGGCTGTCAAGCTATTTCTGAGAAACTTAACATCCCCGTTTTGCCTCTCTCGTGGTGTTTTAAGAGAAAGTGTTAGGGAAGGTTCACCATCTTCCAACCGGAAAGAAAATGGAAACACATTCTTCTGAACTGCTGAGTCACTCTTACGCTCCCAGCCAAAAGCTGATGCAATTCTTCTTTTATCACCGGAAGATCTCTTTGGTAATCACAGACACACCTCTTATTTCAATAGCTTTGGTAAAGGACTGTTGATTCCTCAGACCTAACCCAGTGTGTACAAATCACATTTTCGTTTTCTAGTCTCAATCGCTAAGAATAAAGGTTTGAAACTTGAGAGGCTGCAAGGGGCAGACAGCTAAGGAAATTTCAGACTTTTGACAAGGAATTGCAAGGTGGGTTATGCTCAGAAATCCGGAGGAAAAGCACTTCTAAAACACGGAACACTATTCTAATGTTTTGATGTGTATTTCATCCTTAACACTCGTTAAAAGTCTTTATTTTGTGCTGTTTGCTACAATAATTTGGTTTTAATTGTAGCATAAATTATTTGAGCTTTAACTGAGTATAAATAAAAGCACTATAAAATAACAAATCCCCCATTTTCAGTCACTTCTACAATGCTGTCCATAATATCAGAATGTATCATTCCAGTATCCTTATAACTAAGCAACTTCTGTATGTGATTAAGTTAATAATGTTTTGTTACCAATAGAATGAGGAACAGCAATGCTGTTTCATTTACTGTCTGTGATCAGCTTGATTAAGGGAGATGGTACTGCCCTAAGAATCTTAAGCTTGACCTGGTAAAAATTATAATAAAAGATTTACTAACTTCTGCATCAAAGGAATAAACCCAATCTTAGCAAAATGTTAAGCTGGCATTTAAGTTGTCTATGAAATTAAGTAGAAATGAAAAATTATGGGCGTTTTCAAGAGAGTTGAGAGAAATAAGAGATCAATGTATTGCTTGTTTTACTGTTAGAAGATCTTCAGTTTAAAAAATAATTGATATTCCTTCTTCCACACCCTTCTGCCATAATTATGTAAAGAATCTGGATTATGCTTCCGACTTGATTTAACTGTTTTATAATAAGTCACAAGCATACCTTGCCTACTTGATGATATTCCTTTAAGGTTGTGCCAGTCTTTCCATTATTAAATCATGTTTAGTGTTATATACTGGTTGCTTAAAAAAAATTCATTTCAAGCTTGAACTTGCTGTGCATTCTCAGCTAGCCATATGTGTGAGGGAGCACAAAAAACATCAGTACTATTTTGCAACTTAACACACTATTTTTCAATTTAATGGAAATTTAGGCTTTTCCTTAAAAAAAACCTGGAAAAAAAGTGTTTATCATAATGAGGGCTTCAGTTTGTTAGTGGGGAGTAAAAGCATAAAAATAATGAAGATATGCATTTTGTGTATATGGTCTGTGTGTTGCACCTATATATTTCTCCATTCCCATCCCCCATCATAAACCTGTCCTATTTGTAGAAAATTTGACTTCTGGTTTGAACGGGAAACAAGCAACTGAAAATTAAGACTTTTGTGTAGGAAGGATTGTAAGTTTTAAGCAGTTCAGATAACATAGAAGTCCTGGTTACTCGCTCTGCTACTATTCTGCCTTATCAGTTTTTCCTAAAGTCCAGAATCAGATGAGAACTGAAAACAAAGAGCAGGTCTTCTTTAACCATTTTGGTTATGGATTTTCCCCACACACATCCTCTCCATATCCCAGAAAAACACAGAGACTTTGCAACTCAGTGTGGCTGACCAGTCCAAAGAAATTTTTAGTGTGGAATGCTGTATGTGTTGTAGAACAGGAGAGAGATTTTTAATAGCTGAATTAGTGTTTCAGGACTGTTCAAAATGAAACACTAGGTCTCTTACAGGTCAGTACTTAGAGTTCATAGCTGTTCAGTGTGCTTGCTTCCCTCCTTGTAAGTTTTATGCCTGACCTGCTGAAGGTCAAAAAGAAATGTTGATTTGAAATACCTATATCTCAAGAAGATGTACTAAAACATATCTGGAAGAGTTACTTTAAGGATTGTAAAAACTCCTCTTCTTAGCTTTGTCCTGAAGAACAATTGTCCAAGTAACTTTATTTACCAGCTCTATTTCCCGGTATGCTTCTGCTCATGCTAGTAACATGCATTTTTATGCCTTCAGTCTAAAAAGGGACCTGGTCTGTCATCTTTTTGGACATAATTATATTTTAATCCCCATTTTTCAGAACACATGATTGAATTCAGTTGTTTCAATCATTTGATTTTTATTATCTGCTATTTAAGAGAACTCAGGGCACTTAAGATAACCCTCCAGTTTGGTTTTTGGGGAGGCTGTTGGTTGGGGGTTTTTTTTTGGGTTTTTTGGGTTTGTTTGTTTTTTTTTTTAAACCTGTTTCAGGCTTTTGCAGTGCCAATAAACTCATCCTAATACCTCTTTGAAAGGTACATCTACCATATCTAAGTCTGATGTTGTGAACAACCCTCACATCCAAGCTCTCAACTTCGAATGCATCCTGTGCTAATGTCTAACGCTATGTGGAATTGCCAAGTGGTCTCTTATCCAAATACTTACTAGGCTGGGGACTGCTTAATCTCTGAGATCAGGGAGACTTATTCTGATGTGGCTGTAGACTCTAGACAGTTAAATTTGCAGAAATCCACTGAAGGCAGTTTGCTTTTCAGAAGTTGCTGAGGGCATAATTTGGCTTTTTGCAGTTTGAGGGTGGGCTGTTTAACCTGAACAAGTTCCAGCTTGTTCAATTATAATTTAACAATATATTTTCCCCATACTTGCTGTGTTCCTCCCAAGAGATGCTTGCATCTCCTTGATGCATGAAAGGATACCTGTATTTAATGTACATATTAAATCAGTCTGTAAAGTAAATTCTCACATAATTTTACATTTAAAAGTACTATTTGAGGTGTGTGTGTGTATATATAATTTTGTTAGATGCATGTGTAGAAATAAAACAGTCTTTGCTCTTCCCTTTTGTACCTCCTCAAGACATGTAATCTACAAAGCAGGAGAATTGCATGATAAAATGTGCCAGAGTGGAATGCATAATTATTCCAGAGGAGGGTAAGTCAGTTCAGAACTTGTACTAACATTCTTAAGGGCAGCAGGAGTCTTCTTGCCATGAAATTACATCAGCTCTTTATGGCCCAGAGTCAATGCACATGCTTTCCCTTTCTAGTAAAAAAAAAGGTGTGAAAAATGCTAATGTCTTCAAAAATGTGCTGTAGAACAAAGCTGAGTAAACGAATATATATTATAGTATGGTGCTCACCTGTAAGTGAACTTGAGTTTAAGGGGAAAAGAGACCGAGACGATGTACTTTTAAAACAACCATTTCACTTTTTTAATAGATTAAGTCATGACTTGCAAACAGACAAAAACCATCTAAATAAGAAAAAGAATGCTTCCTTGATCCTAGTTCAGAGACATTCCCATAACAGGTGGGGCAGAGGCCTTTAAATTACAGGTCTCCTCCATATACCCAAATTTGTTACAATTCCACCAAGCAACGAGAGAAGACATTTTTACAGTAAATAGCAGTGGATGCGGCTAGCAACACCCATTTTCAAGATTGTTAAAAGACGAATGTTTGGTTGGGATAGAGCAGTAACAATATCCATTAGAATCTGTTCTATATGGAAACACTACCCAGCTCCTTAGGAGTCTTAAGATGAAGCATATAGCACTTACTGCTAACTAATGTACTTAAATTGTCACCGAGACAGGTTCATCTAGCAGATAGAGGGTTTCCATTTCCCCCATAAGGAGAGAGGAGGAAAGGAGCATTTCCTTTTTCTTAAATGAGAATATCTGTCTTAAGCCAGATATTGGTGGGTCATACACAGACTGCAAGTTGACATGACACCTTGGCAGCAGCATTTGTGCACTAAATTCTAGTGGCAGTTTCTTTAGCGGCACACCATGTCTCTGACTGCATGAGGCCAGTGGGGTATGTGCTCTCAAGCTACGCGTGACTGAAGAAGAAAAAAAGGGTACATGGGGAAAATATGCCTAAAGATATATCCCTGCTCATGACACTATTGTTAATGCAGGTTGCAAAGAAAGAAAAATGTGCAAAAAGCAGAGACTACAGGAGTTTGGCTTGAAGCACCCAAAGCTATGAAGTATTCAGCGATGATAGAGATAGTCAGGACAGTAAATGTACTGTTTAAAGGGCCCATCTGGAAGATTTACATAATCATCAGTTTGAGAGATCTGTACAGGAGATCTCCAGTTAGAGCACACTTGGCAATGAGATGTTTGCTCATGGCGTTCTGCACTTAGTGAAAGGATGCTTTGCCCCCCCCCCACTTCTTTCTTTGTATGTTAAAACTCCTCCTAGCTTTAGAGGAGGCGGCATATTACGAGTGAAGCTGTGAGACGCTCACGTTTTATTATAGTGGATGGAAATGAAATAAATATATTCTTCTCACATTGACATGTTTTTCTTATTATCTGAGACATTTTTGCCCAATAGCTCCAGTTCAGACAAACAAAATTTCAGGAGACTTAAAATGGCATCATTTTATGTGAAATACCGGAGAGATACGTGAAAAGAAGCATCAGCTTATGCTGGTTTTCTTTAACAGCAGAACTACTAACAATCTAAGTCCCTGTTAATTCTTTGGGTGATCATCTTCACTGTTCTGAGTTACAGTAAAATCAAAACCACACTAAGTTTTGCTACAGCATCAAAAAGACACATGGTATGCTAACGAAGCACAGCTCTTGTTAATTTTAGTTTCGTGCATCTGAAGTACTGTCTAGTGTTTCTCCAGTACTGCAGTAATTCTGTATCTGATGGAGCAGGTCTAGCTATATAATTTTAAGTCCCTGTACAAGATTATCTCTTAAAAATGGTTGTCACTCAAAACACTTGTCATAGACTTTTGAGAAGTAGCTCCCAAATTGAAAAATGGTTAAGTACCAGCCCATATGTGCTACTTTCTTTTCTTTTTGTTTCTCATCTGGATAGACAAAAGTTCTTTTATATTGCCTAAGTGCTCTTAAAATCTGTATTACCTTTTACCAAGATTTCATTCTTAGTTAAGAAAGCAATAGAAGAACATGAACAGTCAGCATTTAGTTTTTACTACTTACTTAAGCTATCTTCATAGTGTTAGGAAGCCTAGATCAGCACAAGGTGACAACAATTCAAAATCTTGCCTTTAAACCAAAACTCAGCTACTCCTCAGAGCTTATAAATCCTTTAAGTAGAGTTTGGCTGATTGGGATTGGTCAGAAAAACAGGCACAGGTGAGTAAAGCAGAAATGGTTACGAGGAGTGAGAAGTGCTACCAAAAGCCATGTGGAAGGAGTTAAGCTCCCCATTAACCCGTTCTCAGTCTTGTCAGGTTAGCTTATATTTGAATCCATTTCTGTTACCCTGTTACCACCCATCACTTTTATAGAACGAAGATTTAGCCACAAAGGCAGGTGCCTTCTCCATAATATATATTCTGTACTGGGAAACTTAAACGTGAAGTAATGTGAAGTGGAGCAGTTTTTAAACATCACATACGCTCTTGGAAGTTCTGAGCAATGCCACTGCTAAGAGAAGTCAAAACTCCAATTCCAGTAAAAATACAAAAATCTGCTTTTTTTTTTTTGTTTAAATTGTTCCTGTTTCTAATTCTTTGTAATATAATCTGGGGGGAAAAAATCCACATCTCTTTTACTCCTGGGCTATCTTAAAGTGAAACAGGGGGATAGTCTTTCTGTTGTTCTTGCTGGCTTCTTTTAAAATTAAAGAACTCACTTGATACTTTAGACATCATTTGAACTCCTTCTGTTGTTAAAAAAGTTAAATTTTATTTGCATTCATTCTTGAATTAATTTTTGAGCTGCAAAAATCTAACTACAGGTTAACAAATCAATGTTTCATGAAACTTAATGTAAACTAGCATCTTGTGGTGCAGTGCTCTTCCTTAGAGAATGAAGAAGAGGAATAAATGAGGGAAACTAATTAGTAATTTTACGTACCTATTTTGAAAATTGTAATACAAGATCTTAAAAACCTATTTTAAAAAAAAATGAAAACAAATTGCTTGTTTAGAAATGTATGTCTCATAAAAACCATTTCCATGTTGGAGACGTATTGTCATTCAGAACTTAAATTCATTTTTGCTGGCATATGTGACAGTTTAGATCACCTTTCTTAAATTACTCTGAGTCAATAATCACTTCTAGTTATTTTTGGTATGGAAAAATAAACTCTACTAGTGATCAAAATTTACCAATGTTTCTTCGTCTGCAGCACTGTCTTGCTAGACAGCTTCATTTTGCCGGGGGAAGAAGAAAGGCAGAGCTCAATTAAGTTATCTCTTAACTTCATGCCTGGATGGTTACAAAGGAGAAAATAGCTGAGTGTCCAGGCATAAGAGGAAACTGAGTCCCAAATGTTGGCAACTAGTGCCACTTTGGATCACTTTTGAATATCCTGTCTGGCCTCCAATTGCCATCTCAGTGTAGCCCAGGTGTCCCACAGATGCCATATCACACCTGCCAACCCCTGTGGCTATCTTGGGCACCAAGATAGGCGTCAGAAGATGAGATCTAAAAAGGCACTAGATCCTAAGTTGCACTGATTCAGCCACCTGCATCCTGCCCGGCCTCACTGGATGCTGCTGTTGATGGACAACTTGCTATGAAATTTATTTGTAGTATTCAACCAAATAGCAGTAACAGCCGTGTCAGTGCACAGACAATATGCACCGACTTTTCTTCAGTTTTGTATGGAATGTGATTGAGATAACATCGGCTCAGAGAAGTGACTTTGTTCTTGTGGAGTAGGAAGTATACAAAGTACACACAATATTTACAAAGTACCTTAGTACTATTTGGACTAATGTTTACTGGAGAGTTGGTGGTTGTTTCAAAGCTAGATGAGCCACTTTGTCCGTAATTATAATCTCTTGAAATCTGCTTCAGCATTTTCAATTGGCTTCAGGCCTAATGGTCAGAAAATGGCTCCATATCAATCTTAAGACTCTGTAGATTTCATATTGACCTGATTTATGAGTGAAAGATGAAAAAAAGAGTGCTGTATGTAGACACCTATGGCATCATAAGCTGCATCTCTGTGGAAAAGGTGCAGATGAAGTCCAGACCTTATGTTCCCAGGCTCATGTTCACAAAGATGAACAACCCCAGACACCGGGATTATTTCTGTGTTAGCATTTATGTAGCCCTAGATAGCGTTATATTGGATAACAGGGTATTTTGAGCTGCACAGGAATTCAAAGCACCATCTATTCAACAAAGTAAGACAAAACGAACAATAAATGTTTGAATAGACTTTTCAGAAAATTTTCTGATTAGTATTTTAGAGATGTGTTATAGATTGCTTAAAAATGTCTTAACCATGAAACACTGCATAAGGAACATAAGCATGCATGAGCTTGCATGTGACACGCTTTAGCACGCTTGGAGGTATAAAGAAGTTTTGGCATTGCGGAGAGGCAATGTGTTATGTACATTGTGTGGGAGGATACACCATGCAGATTTGATTGCATCATCTTGCGCTCTTTTTTCTTTTCTTTTCTTTCTTTTTTTTGTTCCAGATGGTAAAACAAAGACTGTAGTGAAACCCGTTTTCTCCCAGGAAGAGGTGGGAGGGAATTTTATATGAGCGAGAAACTTTGCCTCGAGTCGAAATCTGGGGCCTGGACTAATGAACTACCTGTAATTCACATTGTACTAAATATTGCTGAAACTAGGAATGTACTAATCACGAACCATGCCAAACTATGCATAATTACTATGCTTTCTCTGTAGCAGTAATTAATTTGCGTTAGCAACTTTGATTAATCTTTCTAATCTAAAAGTAAAGTGCTTCTCAGACATGAAAGGCTCTATAAGAGCTCAAGGTTGTTATTGCAGCCCAGTGAAGGGTGTTTCAATCCAGTGGGGGGCAGGAGGGGGACAAAACTTAGAAAAATCAAAGTATAGCTGATATTTATGAACTAATAAAAATGATTAACAGCTACAAAGCGTTCTGTTTTGCCACAGAATTCATTGTCTATAGGCTTCTGTACAGAGTACCTTCCTCCTGAGAGAAAAAAGAACTGTCATTAATTCAGTAAGAGGGCTTCTCTGAGGGCTGTTCCCCAAAGATGAGGGTTATATACTGAACCCAGAGACCGCGATTACATCCTACAGGGGACGACGCTATGTATTTAACATTTGTAATGTTGCAGTGCAAACTTACCCATAGATTTCAGTCTTAAGCTGGAGGAAAGCATTGTTCCAGGCACGATTGTTCAACTACGATCTTGAGTCAGTCCTCATTGTCAGTCCAAAAAGGGTGTTGGTTGTGTTGTCTGTGGGTGATTTGGACATGCCTGCTTTTCAGGAAATATATATGCTAGGATCATCAACTTAGGCTCTGTTGACAAACAGAGAGCTATCAGATGCTCATGTACGAACTAAAGTCTGACATCACTGGAGATTAAAGTTTCCATCCTTCATTGCCAACCTCCTGGCTCAAGCCAGGCTCTTCACCCAAAGGAATCCAAAACTGCTGAAAGGACTTATGTCATCAAATGGTGATTGCGATTTACCTAGACTTCATAAACTATCAGATCTACAAGAGGTAACATTTCTGAGGCAAGTAGATTTGTCTCTACAAACTCTACATGAATCGCATAGGGTTTTTAAGTTAATATTGTGTTGCTTGTTTTCCCCCTCAGATGTGCTAATATTACAATTATTTTTTCTTGTTTCCCCTGTTAGCACTGTTTCGTGCCAATGAATACTGCTGCATGAAGTTCATGATAGGCAGAATGACATGATAACCACTTGGAAATGGATAGTGTGGAAACTACTAATGAACTTCAGTTTGGTTTAGATAATTGTAAAAAATGCTGCTATTACCTCAAAGTCTGGGATCGACTCTGTTTCCCAAGTTAGAGAAATATTCTTAAAATACAGAACTTATTAGAAAATGTAAATGTGATTCTTAGAATTTATAATTTTTTATTATGCTGATTCAAAAAGGGAATAATTTGTGATAGTTTATTTTCTTACACTTGTGGTTTGTGTCCAAATATTTTATAATCATAAAGCTACCCTTTTGATATCAGTCAAAATAGACAATATATATTGATGTTCAAACAAGCTTTGTAGAAGACATTTTTTTTAAATCAGGCATGGGACTTTACATTTATTAGGTGTTCACAAAAATAAGGGTAACATCATGCATATTCTTTGCAACTAAACCCAGTTATGGTTACAGTTTGGAAATAAATAGAAATAGACATGTGGAGATACAGTAGTACATACACACTCTATTTATGACATTAAGTTAGTGTACTGGTAACTCTCAGCAATACATCAGAAGTCGACAACCAGCTGATGGAAAGATTGTATAAGGAGGAAGAAACTGCTTCAATATCTCACATTATTTATGTGGCTTGACAAGAAGGTCAGTGTGAATTGCCTCCTAAATTTGGGAGGCAAGAACAGGTCAAGACTATACTTTTGCAGTACAAAACATTTACACACAAAATACACATGCATTGCGATGCATTGGAAATGGGTAAAGCAAGGAGAAACCCATTACTCAATGCTTTATTAACACAATTCTACAAAGGAATCTCAAATAGGATTATATAGTTCAGTCACAGTAAGGCCACAATATTACAATGGATAAGGACCTTAGAATTCAGCATTCTGCGTTAGTAATGGAACCCTTCCTTCCTCATAGATTTCTATACATGTTCCTGAATGGGATCTCATCAAAGTCCTTCTATTTTTTTCTCTCTCTTTTTTTTTTTTTTTTTTTGTAAGTTTAACATATTGCTTAATACAACAGTTAGCACAGTAGAGAAGGGTACTGTCACAGGGAGAACAAAACCTATGTAACATTCATGTAGTTTTTAGACTATATACTAGGTGCATTTAGATGAAGCTGGCTAATCAGAAAAAAGACTAGCAAAGGATTTCCTCAAGTTTCGAATAGTTTCAGCTTTTGCTTCATCTTCATTCACAGATGATCGGAAGAAGGATGATTCTGTGAAACTGAAGGCATTTGTCAAAGACTGCGACTTGCTGCAAGACAAAAATGCAACATGTTTTGTATGGTCATATTGTCTACCAGCTTCCATCCACATATAACTTGTATAAATGATGAGAAAAGGAAAAATGTCCATGAAATTTAGAGAGTTTGCATGTGAATAAAATGGACATTCAACACAAGCAATATAGTTAGATGTAGCATACAGAGCTGCTGCAATACGGCACATTCCTTCTGGACTTTGATTTGAGAAGTAGGATAAGCTTTTCTTTAAAAACATACTGCTTTTTTCATAGATCTGAAACATTCTATTCCAATAAACTGCATGATGTAAATTAGAACTTGAGGGAAAAGTGGGCCTGCCTGCTAAATCCAAATAACCACCCAACACAGGATGATCAAGAATTGTGTTCGTTACTGCTGCAGTTATGCACAAAGAAAAATTAAGTATCCATCAGTTTGAAGAATGAATCCTAAAGCTGTAATGCGCTCACTCTCTCTTTCTATATATATAGTGGACATTTGATCCTCAGTGCAGCTTTAATGGCACTTTATATCTTTTAAAAAAATCCCAAAATCACGTATCATTTCTCCTTTCTATAAGCAGTCGAGCAATGTTATTCTGATTTTAGTGCTAGCTTGTAACTATGGTGTAAGTCTCTATAAGAAAGAATATAATAACAGACAAGAAGGAAAGTGTCTGAAGTTAAAACTTTAACTCATGACTTGTCAGATAAAATAATATTTGAAAAGTAGGCTTGAATTTAAATAGAAAAAAATTAATGAGTTATAATCTTTTTACAACGATATCCAGGCATTAGTAAAACTCGTTAACTGATTTCATTTTTATCTCAGTACAATAATAGGATTTCAGTTTTGGCTACAGTAAAACTGAAACACTTTTCTTATTCAGATTGTCTTATACTCTCCAAGGTTTGCAACTCCTCTACCTCTAATAATGTACAGCAAACAGTGCTGCAGGCGTTTTAGGTTTTTCATAAATTATAGTTGTGTTAATGAGAATAGACTGATAAATGTTTGTTTGTACTCACTGAAAGAGGGAGGGTGGGAAGCAGCACTTGACTTGATTAGTAACACAATAAGTAGCCTAATTAAATATTTATTCACAGATTAATAACATGTACATACAGGTTAGGCAACAGCATGTGGGTGAATACAAAGCATACACATGCAAATAGAGTTAATCCTACAGGCAGGAGATCTGAGTCTTGGTGTGCACCTAAAACTGCTTCTCCAAAGTTAGAAAAACTACTCTTTTTATGGCTTGTGTCTTAAAAACCAATTTATCCTTTTTTATTTTATTTTAGATAGAGACTATTCTTTCCCATTTGAAGAAAAGATAAATTAATCTAGATTTGAACAAGGAACTAAAGGAAAGGGAGAAAGCTGGGAAGCAGTATATCGTACAGTTCTTCTGTACCTCTTCTTAACTGTTTCTCTTAAATGTCAGAAGTCCACAAGTTAAATTTCAAACTAGTTTAGAGTCTCCCATCTTGCTTAAGAAAACTGACCTCCCTATTCTCTACATATACTTAAATAACAAGTGAATTAACTTGAATTTTATTATTATAAAACCTGATAAAGAGATACACTGTCCTAGGAAGGCAAGGAAAATATTGTCATCTTTGCATAACATCACCTAACACATCTTTTCCACTGAATTGTGCTCAGGTGAGGACCGAGAACTGGTTCACGCTACTATTAGCATGTGAGTGGGTGGAAAAGGGGGATCTGTCTTACTTGGATAAAACAAAGACTACGTGCCAGTCTTTGTACTTACCAAGACCGGTGGAATGTGTCTGTGACTCTACTGGCAATAGAGCGTGTCAGGATCGTTATGTTGAAAAAACAGCTAATTATTGCTAAGACCTTCCCCATGGTTTCTGTTGACTGGGTTTAAGCTGTGGGAGGGGATATAGCTACAGATCCTTTTCCTAGTCTTTACTGCGGCGTGTGGCTGGCTGGAGACAGCAACGATAGCAGGTCCAGCAGAGAGAGAACCAGAGAGTTTGCTGTGTGAGTCCCGCAGCACTCTCCGGGAAGGGCCCGTGTGAATCCCTTGTGCTGTACAGACAGTAGCGGCGTATAACCATGAAGGAAGAACCCTAAAGAAGCACAGTTTGGCAGCCACCGTCTAGCATGCTCATGTGGTTTGCTTCTGAGATAGGCTTTTTGAAACTGGAATCTGTTGTCTGAGTGACTGCAAGGTTAAAAGTTTAAATAGATAAGACTTCCTCTTTTCTGTGCAGGCTTACAGCACACCCAGATCGTGAGTCAGTGACATAAAAAGGAGAAAAGAAATACGAGAAAGATGATGAGTTTTCAGACCTAGCTGGGGCAGAAACTGCACAACAAATAAATGAAATTTTGTGTAGTGCTTAGGATTTAACTAATGCCACTATCTTACTAACCATAAACAGAGAATAAGCTTTTTGAAATGGTTCAACCTCATTTTAGACTTTGGAATGTATGCACATTTTTTTCCTGAATATTAGACCAACTCCCAAATTACAATTACGACAACAAAATCTGTGTTATGAGGAGAAAAGGAAATGGATAAAGCAAATCTTACTTAAGTTGTGGATGAGACTGGGGTTTCTGTTGTGGAGCAGGCTGTGGAGCAGGCTGTGGAGCTGGCTGTGGAGCGGGCTGTGGCTGCGGCTGCGGCTCTGCTTCCTTTGATAATCTGGTGCTGGGAGGACCTTGAGCCTGGGGACGTGGCTGCTGAGTTGTGGGTCCAGGTGGACGCTGTGGCTGGGAAGTTGAGGGCTTTGCTGACTGCCCAGGGGGATACATGCGCTGTGGCTGCAATGGCTCCTGGCTTTGGGATTGCATTCCTTGGGGTTGCACTGGGCCCCCTAGGTTCAGTACAAGAAAAACTTCATAATGTTATAGTATCAAAGAATTCTTACTAGATTTCATATCCAACACTTTAAAATAATCCTTGAATGTGATTAATTCTACTTTAGAGGCAAAATTCTATTAATATGGACTGCAGTTTCATGTAGTCAATACTACTAATCACAGCTGGTATAGTAGTAACTTGCTTGGAGCCCCTATGATTCATCCTTAATATTTCTAAGAAGTACCAAATTTATCCCAGCAGTAGTGGCACTGACTTCAAAACAAATCAATGGAGTTACACCCAGTATAGCTTCAGCCCAGCTCAAGGAGAGGCTGCAAAATAATCAAATTTACCAGTAACATCTATTTCAGCAATACAGCTACTATTTTCTGTGTATTTATTGCAGTTTTGTTCTTCCAAAGTTTTAAAATTAGTTCTGTGATACTCCTCTTAGATTCACTTTCACAGCAGTAAAACAACTTTATACTGCAATTTTCCGGCTAATTTAAAGCCTTTTGATAACTTATTTAACCGCTAGTGAAATACGTCAAGACCATTACAAGAAACACAAGAAAGTCATTACTAGTTCTTTACCAAGGAAATCTTTTCACTCAGATGGAAGTATACTGGCAAAAGACTGTATCAAGTGTGAAACTACAATGTGTAGTAGAGACTTTGGTTGTGAAATCCATGGCTGAAAGATGCTACATCATCATTCAAGGGCTTTTTTTTCCTGCTTTCTAACTGCAATAGTGCTGTGTCAGATACCAGTGGGCATGCTGCTTTTATCTCAGATGTCTGAATGTGGTTTTCTGGGCTGAGAGTTGTTACAACTGAATATTCTTGCATGTGACAAGGCACACAGGACATCTGAGCTAAGAGGAAGGAAGGACAAAATGAAATTTTGAGCAATTTGTTTGTATAATGTTTCACTCGGGGCAAGAGCTTTTACTGAACAGTAAATATTATAGGAGACAACTGATCTAGATGTTCTGAACATTAGGGAATTTTTAGTCTTACACAGATATTTAGTGCAAGTAAAAGACTTAATCTATTCAGGTATCTAAAAGAAAACCTTTGTATCTGGAAGCACTCTCGCAATACATGATTAGTATTTTTTTTTTTTAATTGCTATTATAGTTAGTTTTCCACTTACTATATGAGATTCCAGTGTATGTGTCTGAGAACAGCACGTACTAATGCTTCAGTAAGTTTTAATACAGTTGTAGCAGTGTGTTGTGGTGTAGAAAGATAAATAGCACGTACTGTATGTTAAGGAATGTGCCTTCATTGTTTATTAATTTGAACCACTTTTGTAGGAAATATTTGAAGGTGATAACATGGTCTTGCAACATCTTAATAAGGATTGTTTTCTTATTAGTCTCCTTTCACTCAATATTGAAAAACAGAAAGGTTTCTTTCCCCCACTTGTACATACAGGCTTGAATGCCAGAAACTTTACACTGAAGACAGATATAACTTTCTTTTATTGCACATTAAGCTGTACAAGATATTTCACATAAAAGATATACTGCTGTCACACTTCCAGCATTTGCTCACTTTCTTGCAGCTGGGTTGTACAAAAGGCAACAATCATGAAAGAAACTTTTACCAAAAATAACTCAACAAAACTGAACATTAAGCCTACACTGTAAAACATCTGTTCCCTGTTACCCACAATATTGCACCTAAGCATGCTCACATGCAGAGAGACATTTTGGCTTGCTTCTTGTCTGTGGTATGTAGTAATAGTGTGTGCCCTTGCAAAGCCTTTACAGTCAACAAGCTGAAATCCTATCTGAAACACCCATCGCTTCTTTGCACACACAACTCACAAATGTCGTGTGAAAAGCACTTGTGAATACTGGTACTACTACATGCAAAAAAAAAACCAACAACCAACCAACTGCTTGAAATAAAATCAATCATCAGATTCATTTCTTCACCCCCCCAGGGCAGTATGGTTTATTCACTTTCATGGTGTCTGGAGGTAAGGATTTGTGAACCTGATTCTAAGTGGAATTTTCTTAATATAGAACAAAATAGCCAATGCCATCATTGGAATGATCACTGACCCAGACAAATGCTGATCACTAAAGCAAAATATTCATGTAATTTACTGATAGGTAGTAAACAGTAGCACTTACCACAAACATTTAAATAGCTAATAATGCATACCTTAACTCTCATCTTACCAGCCAGCTTGTACAAATAAAAGAAACACTAAGAATGATGATTCTCACTGATAATTTTTTTTGCAGTGTTTGTAGGGAAAACAGAAGTAGAACATAAGGCTGTTTTCCCTTTAAACAAAATTGTTTGCACTAAACTAATGGCCACTACTCATCTTTGTGCATATTCAAGATTAAAATTATAGTTTTGTGGCTTACTTGCAACTAAGCTTTATGGTATGCTAGCAGTGTGGAGCTTGTGATTCTAGGCTAGATTTCTCACAACAGATTAACCGCCTGCCTGTATATTTCTCGTAAGATTGCATTATACATTGGTTATGCAAAAATCACAAATAAGTTACCTACAGAAAATCTAGCAGTCGTCAGGCATCTCAAGTCTTTTTGCATGTTTGATTTCAAGCAATTATCAGAAACCCTATTTATGTGGATAATGCCGGGACTGATTTTCTTTATAGCTATCTGGCTACTCCTAGGTTTAAAATAGTAGACCTGAGTTGGTAAAGAAAATAGCTGACATTTTTGTCTCTCGTTCTAATCAAAGGGCAGGATCCCTCGCTGGTTGAAGGTACCTTGGTCTACAGCTCCTACCATCTCAGTATTTGAAAAAAAAAAACCACGAGCTCTTACAGGAAGCTTAACAGTCCTTGAGGTACTTCTCACCAAATAACCTGGGATTTAACTCTTAGGTAAGTATAAGATTTTTGAAAGTATTTGCATCAGTTTTCATTAAAAATCTCCATAGATTACTAATTCAAAATGACAACAAAAGGTACTACTTAATTGAAATAGGATACATTAAATACTCACACTTTCACTGAGATATTGCACATAGGTGGCCCATTTACATAGCTTTGTAGCTAATAATTTAATGCAGAATTACTAAAAATATGAATACCAGTATGTAAAATAGAAGATATTTTAAATATTCCTTGGGAAGAACTGTATCATATGGAGTCACTGAAATATTAGACTTCCACTTGCGTATAAGTAAAACTCAAATGTTAACAAACTTTATAAAATTATAAATAAAAAGCCTCACTAGCAAATTCTAATCTAGACTTTTAAAAATATATCTGGATCACCTGCTTATTAGTCATGCACACGCACAAAAAAATAAAGGCTATGAGTACAGTGTGCACACACTCACAAAGTAAGCAAAAGTATTTAGATTTGAACCTTGGTGGTATTTTACTTAACGATATATAATACTCAAAAAATACTGTCTAACCATCCATAATGTACAGTTGCACTGGGCTCTAAAGAGGCACATTCTTTGTACACTGTTGACAACAGCCCTGAAATCACAAATTTTACAGAGAAAGGTAGGTAAGCATTACACGCACAGACATGAACAAGTAAACAACCAGACGGTATAGTTGACACTGCATAGAAAAAACACAGTCCAGGTCAGCACTGAAACAATGCAAAAATTGAACAAAACTGGTATGTTTGCTTTTAAGATTGTGTGTTTGTTTCTTTTTCTTTTTTTTTTTTTTAATTTTTGCTTTAACCCTTGCTTTTAGTCTCAATTATCTAAGTAGCCTGGACTTGTTTTGGTCCTACTGCAACGCCATTACAGTCGAGAATGTACTGTAAACAACCTTGAGGTGGTGGTCGCTGAGGTGGGATTTTGTTTGGCTCTGGCTCCTTTAGTGATCCACTCTGGAAAATACATTTGAAAACAGAAGAGAAAAAAATTAGAGTAGCTTAGTTCCAATTTCCCGCTAATTTGTCTTTATTTTCATTAGAGATCTCTTTATTGGTGGAGGCTGAACGTACACTTTTAATTTATTCCAGATAACATTTTGTAATTTAGTTGCTGTCTGACATGATATATGAATCCTGGACTAATTCAAAGCTTGAGTTTTTAAAAAAAATTGTTTTCCCTTTGCAGCACGTGATCACGATATAAGGAGTGTCTTCTCAAATCTTACCTCCATTTCTGTATGGTCTCTCTCCTTCAGTTCCTAGCACCTTGAATGACTTCTGTATTTCATTGCTTCTGCTCTCTTTTTTAGAATAGACTGAATAGAAAATGGACTTCAACAGATACCTTTGTGTAATTTAAGAAATTATTTTTCATTACATTCACTTGTCTCTGGAAGGATTTTTTGCTTGTGATAGTTACACTTTGATTCGCAGACTGTAAATGTGAAGGGAGACGGACTATTCTAGGTTAGCTGTTTTGCTAAGCAAAATGAAAGGAAGCAAAAACCACAGACAAATAATAAAAATAATTGAAATTACTTCATGCTACTCCATCTGACGTGTTATTAGAAACACATGTAATACTTAACTTTTCAAAACAGGAGATTTATTTGGCAGTATCCTTTTCAAACGTATACTTGTCGAGAGGAAAAGATGGGCCTGAACCAAAACGTTGGAGCAGAACACCCTCTGGGAACATTAGTATTTGAATCCAAACTTAGTCTTAGGCCCATCTCTAATATTTTGAAAAGTGAAATATGTTAAATCATTGGACATAATACTTTGGGTTTTCTTTTTTTTTGTAAGGATCCAGAAATTAAATTGCCATCTGTCAAGAGGGAAAAACCCTAGAACGCATTAAATAGTAAACTGAGAATTAATTAAAC
>JAOXNO010000003.1:21417282-21466097 GCA_028565335.1 Limnodromus scolopaceus | reverse complement strand
AAGGAAGGAAGGAAGGAAGGAAGGAAGGAAGGAAGGAAGGAAGGAAGGAAGGAAGGAAGGAAGGAAAGAAAAAGAAAGAAAGAAAGAAAGAAAGAAAGAAAGAAAGAAAGAGAAAGAAAGAAGGAAGAAATTTAATAATTTATTTATGGAGTAATAACATGCATCTGTCAGAAATGCAGAGCTCACTAACTGAAATCTACTGGGAAAGATCTGTGCAGTGAAAAACCCAAAATGTCATCCCACATTCAGTGAAGTATTCCCAGCAGGTGTTAGCCATGATGCTGTGTATCATTTACCTCACCCCTGCTCAAGAAAGATTAATGTAAGCTCATCTGGCACAGGGAAGTGCTATTAAACTGACCAGGGAGATGGAAGTCTGTACCTACAGCATTTGGAAGAACATGTCTTGCTTAGTTTAGCAAAATGAAGGCCCCTTCCAACTCTAAAAATTCAGTGAACACAGTACAGTTGCTTTCTTAAAATATATTGGACCAGTAAAGAACTAGGCAGAAAACAAGCTAAACTAAAGACAATGCAAACCAAGAAAAAAAAATGAGTATAAACTGAATAAAACTGGGTTGGAAATAAGCACACATTGTGTAATTTAGCAAAGCAGTGAGGTCCTGAAGTGGCCTTCTGATGCAGAGAATCCAAAAATAAGAAAGCCCTTAGCTCCTTTTTGCTTCCTGCTTTACACGTGTAATGTGCAGTGAGTACGGCAGGGATGCTGACCCCTTGCTGGTTCAGACCTTACCCTGTTCTGGGTGACTGGCATAGGGGATGTATCTGCCTCACTCTGCTGCCAGTGGTGCTGAACAAAACAGGTTTTGCTATTTATTGTCTTATCTTTGGACTGAGAAAGGCAGTGAAACAAGCCTAGTTACAGTTATAATGGGGAGATGTGGTAAGACACACATTAAAAAGAAGCTGCTTTCGTCTAGCGCAAAGGGGGCAGCTAGAGGAGAGCTGGCTCCTGCTTTTTACAGGGTTTCTTGGAGTGGCACTGTTCAGTCTTGTCTTTCTCCACTGAGGAAATCTGTATGGAAAAGAGAGTCTCAGAAAAACTGATACCAGCCCAGAGCTTCTTCACGTTCAAGTTATGATAAAGAATTCAAAAATTTAAAGTAGCTTTTGTTATTGCTCAACCAACTTTCCAAACTACCCCTGCAAAACCTGTTAAGATCCTCCTCTGAATGGGAAGGGAAATGACTGCTAAGAGCCAAAACCAAGCTATACAGCATAATTTTTACCTGAAATAGTATTTACAAAATGCACTGAAAAAGTCTTTCTTTTTTAAACATCAAAAAGTATTCTAACTTAGATTTTATAGATTAAGTGTTTTCCATTGCTAGATAACTAATTACTTCCTAGAGAATACTTTCATTCTTGACTATTTTTACATGCAGTCTTAAAAATGAGTATCCTCGTACGGTCTCGCTGCTGTTAACAGGTACACTCCAGTAGTTTCCCTGAGACATTGAAACAGGTGACCTCTTATTGTCCATTCCAGCCCAATTTTCTATTATTCTGCTCAACAAAAATAATTCTACCCCCCAAAGAGATGAGGTTTCTAGAGAAAATGTAGGATGTCAACTTACTAGGGAAAAAGCATTTCTTAACTAGCATTGCTTGTTGAAGCTAGATGCTCCCTTCTGTAGCTGATCACTAATGCTAATGGAGAAGGATGCAGACTTATTTTATTGCAGCTCTTGCGTAAAGAAGCCAGATTTCGACTTGTGTTTTTGAAAGTGACCATTAAAAGCATGCAGTTGCACAGCAGCTTTCAGGCAGTTCTTTCCAGTGAAAAAACTGCTCCCCATAGACAAGGAAGGAATGTGGAGTATGTGATAGGAGAGAGCTCCCCCTGTGTGCTAAAGCAGCTGAGACAAAAATGTGTATCCATGCTTGTATGTACCAGAGAAAGAGCTGACAGACAGACAGGCAAGTTAAAGTCCCACAACATATCTAGAAGACTGTCCAGTTACTGGAAAGTTAAACTTCCTTACACCTTTTTCAGTGTACATAGATCCCTCTATATACATAGAGCATAAGATACCCTCTAGGGCTTGACAGTGTCAAAATCCTATGCTCTTGTTTGAAGTTATAAGGAAGGTTTTGACCCTTAAACTCAGGGGCTTTGACCCTGGCTGATGCTACGCTGTATCTGCTCCTCCAGTCTTTAAATAAAAAGCAGATTTAAAAAAAAAATATGGGATGGCAGGTTCATGGACAGGAAGAAATTAAGCTCTGCAGAACTTCATCTTGAATCACAAAGATCCATCATTACTGGATTCATTCAGAATTGAAGTTTATGCTTTAAACAAGAGGGTCCAGAAAGAAGATGGTGGAGCTAACTCAAGTCCAGTCTTATGAGCCACATTTTATCTTAACAGCATTGTATCAGTGTTACAGAACGGTGGAGTGGGAGGAAGCATGGAAAGGAGGTTGGTTGTGCCCTGAGTGAAACACTTGAGCTCCCCCCAAACAACAGAAAAGTTCAAAATTCTAGTGTATGACCAGAGCATGAGACCTCTCCGTCAATGGTTGTACGCGCTTTTCTTGCTTCTGCTGGCGCAGCACAAGGACAGAGCCACACAGAGGAGGTGCTGGTGGCTGGTCTGAACTCTGACAAGCTCCCTGTCTCTTCTTGGATCTGAGATACCAGAGAATAATCTGTAAGCAGCTGAAAACAAGCTTGCTCTACTGGCAGCTGGCCAGATGGAGCACTGATCCACCACTGAAGTTGTGGTGGAGGTGGGAGGTTGCTTCTTTTTTCCATGGAGAACTCAAGAGTATTTCAAAATGAGCTGCTCTGTTTTGGATTTTTCTGTAATTTCTCTTGGTGCTTACCCTTGTTTAAAAATTTTAGTGCATATTTAGCACATGGTCCTTATTCAAAATAAACTCTGGCAATGACTGCTGGGGAGAGGGACAGAATCCTTGCAAGTTAAACATGGAGTAAAGCCAAAGAGCTTTGCTTAACAGGTTATGATTTAAAGGTCAGAGAAATCAAATACAAAAGTCAAGTGGAGACAGAGAATGATAACAAAAAAAGTAGAGGGGAAACACCCACCACAGTGGGGAAAAGAAAGGAGACCAAGGAAAAGCCTCCAAAACAAAGATATTTCTATTAGGTTTGGCTTAAATAAACAAAATCAGAGAGTAAAAATAGATGAAAAATAAGATAAAATTAAAAAATCAAAAGGATGTTATATGATAGTAATTATAGCACTAAGACAAACACAGAGAGATCTAACTTAGATGTTTCATTTCTATTTGTGTATGTGGCAGCTATCACCTGTTCTATAACGATGGGATTACTGTTTTCCTTGTTTTAATTTTGCAAAGGCTGGGTTTTGCTCTTTAAGGGAATGAGGACAGTATTTGAAGTCTCCCCCAAAATGCCTGTGGTACAAGGAAGCTATTTCTCACAGAAATCTACTAAGAACATATAGGCTACTCTACAGCAGCGGGCTCATGATTACTTAAAGATTGAACGTTTTCGTTGTTCCTGAGGGTAGTCACAATGGAGTTTCAGAATTCTCAGAGACAGTGTCTGCTTCTGTCAATACAGTTGGCAGATTGTGAGATGGTCAGAAGATCATCTGGCAGAAGATAATTAAAAAGTTAACAAAAGCATATATTTTTGTGTGTGAATGAAGACCAAAAGGGAACACTATCGTTGTTATGTTTAAAACAAACGGGCAAAAGTATATTTTAACTAGTAATGCCTGTTACATTTTTCAGTTTTAGCTAGCATTTTGTCACCTTCTGTATTATAAAATTATTAGCACCGAGGCTAAAGCACTATATTCTACAGACAACTGAAGTCATCCTGGTCCTGCAGCTCGACTCTGTCTGGTTGCCTGCGGAACTTCTTCCTTTGGGCTCTTCTAAGGAGTATTTTCGTGAGCAACTCTTTCTCTTACCAAGCTTTTGCTTGGCTTGTCTGCAGGGATCATGTATTTTTCCAGGTACACTGCTGGTGATGAGCATTCAACACAGAGTATTCAGAAATTAAAAAGCTTTTCTTTCATTTGGACAAATTTCTGTTGATGTCGGTAGAAATGTTGACCAAATAACCCAAAACCTTTAATATACACCCTTTAGTAAATTCTCTCTTATAGTCTAAACATCAACGAATCCCCTTAAAAAGCACATTGTAAAGGCACACTTGTTTAGTTGTTGGCACATCGTTTCAAAAGAAGCTAAGAAAGATAAGCACTTATTAGTGTTTTGATTTAATCATCCTCATTTAATAGGTACATTCACAGCTAACCACTAAAAGCATTTCTGCAGACATTTATCACTAGTGAATATCCAGCAAACTATTCACTTGTTACTGCTATTCACCAGTAAGTCTAAACAAGCAACACAATTGAGCAATACACACGTACCTCCCTTAGTAATAACTCCATCTACTGGTACAGGATCTCAGTAAGTATTTTAAACCAGGTTATCTTAACTTTCATGATCAATTTCTCCTCAACATTTGCATGTTATGTCCCACTGTTTTTTAATTAGTCAATATTAAAAACCTTAGGATTTATTTTCCTGCATGGACTTTTAAAACAACTATTACAATACCTGAATGTCAAGTTAATTGGTTAAAATAAAACAAGCTTTGCATAATGAAATAGTGACTATTTTAAATACATGGATATCCTTTGTCCAGCAGCTAAAGTCTGCGTCTCTGCCTCTGTTGTGGTCTCTGTCACTTATATGGAGACCACAGTCTCTGCCCTGAATAGGTTTCTTATTCAAAGACGGACAAAACATCCTCGGTGTAGAAAAAAATATGTGTTATAATTTTATATTTGTGATAAATAAACTTGGCTGACATAAATTTTGTTGCCTCAAATGTAGCCTTTTACCAGGATGTGGTCAGCTCAGGGTCCATTCACGTTTTTCTTCTCCTTTTCTTAATTCCATACTTTCACATTAAGATCTAAAAGGGTAACAGCCGTTTTGCTTATATTTTCACAAACATAAAATAACTAAAAGGTTAACCCCCCCTTTGATTAAAATAAGCATCTCCTCTTCCAAATATTCACAGCCTACCATTGTGTGTGTATATATATACACACTTGTTATACATACCCGTTAAGGCAGCACATTAAAATATATTCCATATTAAAATAATGAAAATAAATGAAATAAATACCTTACAATAGTATTGTGAGAAATTTTAGAACAAGGAGCATTTCATATTTGTAAAATGTATACCCAATTTCTTGTTTAAGGTGATACAGCTTCTCTAATACGTCATAATACTAAATAACACAACTCTCACAATCGGTTACCCCCAAGAGAAGAAGCCACAAGGTGTCGCTGTGATTCAGAGAACCACCACTCACTGCGGGGAAAGAGGGCAATACCTTCAGCACTTCCAAAAGGACTTGTAAAAATCGTTTTAACACGACAGTTTTAAGACTGGCTTTTGACTTCCATAACCCTTGAAAGGCGCTGCCTTTCCTCTTCTGTGATGTTTATATGCCCCAGAAATATTTTTCACTGTTCCTTACGGGTTTTGATAACAATGTTTTAGATTCTCTGCCAATATTTTTAGGAAAGCATTTTGCTGATGCCTGACTAATTTTCCTTTATGTCAGAACAATAACTCAGTAAACATTTTAATATGAAAACTCATTTGCTTGCTAGGGACTATGGTTTAAAAGAACTTCCAGGCAGGCGAAAGGTGCAAGTGGTACAGAATGGCTACTTAGATTTTGTTTGTAATCATTGGTGGCTGTCAAAGTGCGTACAAAACTTTCAGAGGTAAACACTAAAAAGAAAAAAACCTCATTGATTGCTAATGCAGACTACAGAAGGTGCTCAATTAATATCTACACAGATATGCTGCTTGTTTATTGACAAGCTTTACTGCTCTGTTCATATAGAGCAGCCTGATGTGAGAGTTCGGAAATATAAACAATTAAAGAGGTATATAGTAAAATCCTGTCCAGGCTTTCTCCGGGGTCTCTGTGCTCCTTTGCCCTGAGCAGAGAGAAAGTCAGGCTAATCTCTTGAGTTTATTTAGGAGCTGGGCTTCCATCAGATGTTATTCCACAGATCTGGGTACATCAGCTTTATGGTCATATGATGTCATAGCTGCCATTTATCCCCTACTTAAATGTCTTCCTAAGAGAAAGAAATACAGCATGTATAGTTTTAGGGGTCATTAGATCATTTACCAACCTTCTTAAGGCAAGCTGTTCTTAAATGACTCCTGCTGTCTGTTAGTATAGATGTAATTACACCAGGGAGTGATTTGCTTTGCTCCAGTTCAGCAGGATTCTCAGCTACTAACACTGAACCTCTGCATTTACCCTCTTTCACGCAGAATGATTTAGTGTGGTCTTTTAATTTGTGTATTCGTTAGGCAGGCTTTCCTTCCAGACATAAGGAAGAAAAATATGTTCCTGCAAGTAAGTGCCAGGGGACTGTGACAGAAAGAAAATTCTTGGTGGTGATGTTAATTGGTTAATTAGGGGTCTGAAGGACAATACAAAGCTGCAGCAAACCTACAAGTCATGGCCCTCTTCCTCTTCCCCTAATCAAGGGTTATACTTCAGGTGAACTATGAGACTGTGGAAAGCAGAACATCATTTACAGATAAGGTCCACACCTCACATCGAGTGCAGAGAAGTTCATTTCTCCTAATAAGCAGCCTAATACTGAACTTTACATTTCCATATAACTCCATGATGGGATCCTTCCCAATTAAGTGCATTCCCCTTCAGTTAAGATCAAATCAAGTATCTGTATTGCCTGGCCGTCCTAAAAGCTTCGGTGATTTGAAACAAATTGCTGCTCATCGTAAGCAGTTTGCTTAAAAAAAAAAAAGTAAATCCAACAGATGGAATGTAATAGGACTGTGACTACTCCTATGGAAGGCCAAGAACAGGTAATTCGATAATGGTTTGCTTTTCTCTCTGGAGATAACACTTTTCGTTATTTACACTGTTCACATTTGGTTCAATTTTCCCTCTGAACATAGAAAAATAAAACTGGAGAAAACTACTTGGCTCTAGTCACATCATATACGGGGTCAGGGAACGAAGAATGAATAAGATAAAGAGGAAAATAGGAAAAATGGAAATAAATTAAACCAGATCTCTAAATAGCTGAAGGTAAAGGCTCCTTGACCCAGTCTCTACTGAGTTTAATGTAATTGTGCTGAGCTTCCCTGTGGGTGAAGAGTGAAGAAAGTATAAAAACATTTTAGAAAAGCGTCTTAAGAAATGAAACACTTCAGGTTCTGCTGTTCTACACTCAAAATAATTACAGTACCGCCCTTTTTACTTCTGCATCATTTATTGATTTATTACTGGTGTGCTCCTCATTTCTTTTAAATCAAACAGAACCTGGATACAGCTGGGAATTCTGTGCTCTTTGTGATGTTATGTCGTTATGGATATTGTCTCTGGTGCACAGAATTCTTCCTTCTGTTAAGGATAATAAATTCTTTGTTCTTTTGTGGATAATGCAACATGGTCTTAACAGAGCTGGACTGAAATATCATTTTCCTAATATGATTTTCCTTAGCTTCAACTGCTAACATGACTGTCATGATTTGCATTTTATGGTAATACTCATGCACAACGTAATACTCTACATAGGATTTAGTTCATCACAATTCATATCATGACTTAATATGCAGCTTTGAATAGATGTTTTTATTATTATTGTTTTATATACAAATCCTGCTACAGAAACAAGCATAAAATAGCCTGCACTGAGCAACCACCTGCAGAGTTTTGCACATCCCACCAGCAGAAGTTTCAGCAGTGATCTTTCCTATCAAGAGATGGAGACAGAGAAGTGATTCCACTGGCTAGAACACTCCACTGGATAGATTAACCTACTGGTTTGGTTTTTAGGAGAGATTTGAAAAAAGGCTTCTCAAAAGATCTGTCCAAAGCATTCAAAGAGGTTACAAAAGGTGGAAATTTAGATTTCCATCATTTTATTGCCCACAAGTAGAGCAGGTTTGTCTTGCGGAAAACTTCTATTAAAATCATACTCTAGATAAAGTTTTATTCTATATTTTCATCATGGTTGTGACTAAAACAAACTGTCATGTTTTTAAAGTAAATAGAAACAACTTAATTTTTGGGAAGAGTTTTTTGACCATAGGTAGAAGTTCTATCTATCAGATGAACTTCTCCAAGTCCAGGGACTCTTGCTTTTCTTTGTAGTGGGAAGACTTGTAAAATACCTGATAAGAGGAAAACTGGAAAGCTTTGAATCCTGTAACCAAGAATACTTTCTATCCCAATATGGTTCGATTACGCTGTCAAAGGTTGCAGTGAACTGCAACACACAAAGTGCAGCTCTTCTGCACAGATTCTCTGCCATTCTGTGTACCAGTAGAACTTGTTATAGAGCCTGTGCAAGTGTTTATAGATAAATAAATAAATATGTAATATACAAAATATATATTTAAAAAATCTCAGTATATCTGAAAGGTGTTCCTGCCCAGGGCAGAGGGGCTGGAACTTGATGACCTTCAAGGTTTCTCCCAACCCAAACCATTCTATGTTCCAACCATAATGATTCTACAATTCTCTGGTATCTCAGATTACAGATTTAAGGTGTGTAAGAATCACAGGATCTGCAGCTCTGAGGTTTCAAAACAAGCAAGTTTTGAGGTCCTTTGAGGTCCTTGCCTTTGGAATTTGCTCCTTCTGGCACTCTGACAGGACGTATTGCAAGGCTAGTCATTTCCATCAAGATTTGGCTGCACAGCTCTAAACAAAGGCTTATTTTTCTAATAATTGATTTGTTTTCTGACGGATAATTAATTGGAATAGTACTGACCACTGCGGGCATTTATAAATTCAAACATTCTTTTATGTACGATGCACCCAATGCCACAATAGTGGGTGGATTAGAAATAATTTTTAAAACCCCATGCAAATAGTAAGGGAATTCAAAACATGGCACATCTTTAGCTGTACTATTGACTGTAAACTGTTCATTTAAAAGCAGAAGTAGCAAAACACACAAATTACTCTTTGATATTTATATCACTTTGGTTTCTAAGACCACACATACATATGCACATAGTTGATTGGAGATAATTACCGGCTTTGCATTTTATGTGACCTGCAGAAATATGCAGTATCCCCCCACCCCGCAAATAAATGGATTGTATTTCTCAAGATTAGGAAATAATTTCTCAGATTAGAAAAGGAGAAGACTGTTCAAAGATGAAAGAGACAGCTTGTTTTAACAGGCTGATTTTATTCTTAGGAAAACAACCTGACTAAAAATTGACTACACGTGAGGAGATATCTGTTTTAAATACTATAGATCTGTTCCATGATTTTCCTTTAAAACTGGGAGGATTAATGGGTATTTGCAAATAGTACCTTCCATAGAAATTCACATCCCTTTTGTCTGTCCTGAACTGGTGAATAATTATGATAAGGCAAATTTTAAGAAAGCAGAGTCTCATTAACTGAGAGGAAAAGTAACAAATATTGCAAATATTCTGAAGAGATATCTCTGGTTTTGGTCAACTGCAATCCATAACTTAAGGATAGGATAAGGAAAAGAAGATTAATGTTTAATAACATCCTGTTGCTATGAGCAAAGGTTGAATTCTTCAGTAGCCTAAACTAAGTAGAAATCTAACAGCAGTTTAGCAGCTACCCAGCAAATATTTTCCTTGGATTCATCCAAAGCTTTTTTTGTTTAAGAGGAAAAAAACCTTTTCATGGACATGATGAGTGACAGCAATGACTGAGGAATTCAGGAACTTTCTTAAAATCTTCCTTGTGTCCTGTTTTCATTCTGGAATTATGTGGGTAGTTTTTCTTTGGAAATGAATAAAACTTTATTTACATACAACAGATAACTAGTTTCTTTGGGATAATACTAGATTCCTCCTCCCTGGTCTTCTTTACAATCCAGGGAAGCGGCCCTGCCCAAGACCTTACATTTTTTCCCCCAGATACGAGATATGAAATGCTCTAAATGACTGTGAATCTATTAAGGTTACAATAATGTCTATTATGGTTTCAAAATTTTATTTAGGTTGACTTGTAAGCTCTGGGCAACTCTAAATTTGACTCTTTGCTTCATTATAATATATGGCTAACTTATAGTCCTAAAAGAAACATAAGGCATAAGGTGATATATTTTTTTCCCCTCCCTGTCTTTCTTTTTCAGTGCCCTTTACAATGGACTTGAGTCACGTTGGATGGAAACTTCTCCATTGTATGTGGTTCCGTGGTTGAAACAATTTTGTGCTTAGTTTCAAGTGGCTGGAATATAAATAGAAGCCACACCACTTTTTTATGTGGGATGGTGTATTTTTATAACTTAAAGCATGATGATATATTTGAAGAACAAATTAGTCATTCTGCCTCAAGAACTAGTCTGTCTGAGGTATGCCACAAAATTGTTTTCAAATTGTTTACCTGCTGTGGAGCCTACTGAGAGTAAAAATAGATTCTTGATTTAGGCTTGGTAATTCCTGTATTACAGTTTGGCTTACTCTGTTGCTTTACTGATTACCACGGAGCTGGGCTGGGGCATAAGCTGTCCCTAACAGTTTATGTCAGAATGTATAGTCATGGTCTGTTCCTTCAGGACATCAACAGAAGCATATGAAAATTGTAGCCGATCATGTTTCTCTTGATCAGACCTGCTGCCCTGCTATGAAGACGTAAAAGATGCTATTTAGTATTTATGTAGCACTTTTCAAAGAACCGTAGAATTGTAGAATGTTTTGGGTTAGAACAGGCCTTTTAAGGGTCATCCAGTCCCACCCCCTGCCCTGGGCAGGGACACCTCCCACTAGACCAGGTTGTTCAAAGCTTTGTCCAACTCGGCCTTGAACACTTCCAGTGATGGGGCATCCACAGCTTCTCTGGACAACCTGAGCCAGTGTCTTACTACCCTCATCATAAAAATTTTCTTCCTTATATCCAATCTAAATCTCCCTCTTTCACCCTAAAACCCCTTGTCCTGTCACTAGAGGCCTTGGTAAAAAGTTTGTCCCCATCTTTCTTATAAACCCACTTTAAATATTGAAAGGTCTTACGGTCTCCCTGGAGCCTTCTCTTCTCCAGGCTGAACAACCCCAACTCTCTCAGCCTGTCCTCATAGGAGAGGTGTTCCAACACTTTGATCATTTCTGTGGCCCTCCTCTGGACCTGCTCTAACAGGTCCATGTCTGTCTTGTACTGGGGATCCCAGAAATGGACACAGTACTCCAGGTAAGGTCTCACCAGAGCCGAGTAAAGGAGGAGAATCATCTCTCTTGTACCTGCTGGCCACGGTTCTTTTCATGCAGCCCAGAATATGGTTGGCTTTCTGGTCTGCGAGTGCACAGTGCTGGCTCATGTCCAATTTTTCATCCACCAGTATCCCCAGTTCCTCTCTGCAGGGCTGCTCTCAATCAACTCATTACCTGGTCTGTACTGAGACTGAGGGACTGCTGTGACCCAAGTGCAGGACCCTGCAACCCAGGTCCCTCTGGATGGCATCCCTTCCCTCTGGCTTCCTGACTGCACTGCTCAGCTTGGTGTTATCCACAAACTTGCTGGGTCTCAGTACATACCCTTTAGGGACACCACTTGTTACTGGTTTCCATTTAGACATTGAGCCGTTGACTGTAACTCCAGATGTGACTATCTGGCCATTCCTTATCCATCTAATAGTCCACCCATCAAATCCACATCTCTCCAGTTTAGAGGCGAAACTTTTATGTTCTTAAGAGACTTTTGTAAAAATACCACACTCTCAGAAGTTATTTAAAGGATCAATAAAATAAACGTCACATTTTGTAAGCGTGGAAATGGAAGCACAAAGATGATTTCCAAAGTCTGAAAGGCAGCAAGGCCAAAGGCAGAATTCTGCATCCCCACACTTTTAACTATCAGGCCATGTAAGATGAAATAAGTGAAATGCATCCATTTGCAACCTTTGACACAGGTTTTCTAGTACATTAAACATATTTCAGGAGTTTCCCAGATTTGAAAGGTATTTTCCTGAATTGCAGCACAGAAAAAGATTTTCGTGCAATTCATTTCTCACAAGAACAAGAACAATTGTCTCAGTATTCTTTCTGACATCCTCAGGGCAAAGATTGTCCATGACAGTGCTCCTTCTTATTCCCATGATATTTTATACAGATGCAACTGAAAGGAAACAATACAATCCACTGAATCCACAGTTACCAGTTTACTGGTAGAACCACACCAACACTTGGACTACTTGATTATATCTGGAGATAAACTCATTAAAATATGAAAAACTTGTAAAATATGTCAATAAATTCTCAAATTCTTGTAGTTCAGGGTATGCCTGCCTAATTTTCCAGCCAAATTCTTAGAGGAAAATTTTGAGCTTAAAACTGTAGAATAAGAGTCTCTATTTTAGAACCCAAAGTTTCCTACCTGAGGCTGCTGAGTGGCAGTGGGTCTCTGAGGAGATGGTATAGGAGTTTTGGACAACATTTGGTTCATTTTGCTTACGACTAGCTCGGTTATATGTTGCCTGTCTTCAGTCTGATGCTCACCGATCAGAGGCATCGCGCAATCCATCACCTGTGAAATAAAACAATAGATCAGCTACTGATATGGCACCAAAGTAAACTTACTCCTCACCCGTGCAGAATGGCCTGCTGGAAATCTAAAAGAATTCTCTGCACTTCTGTCGCAGCCACATTTCTGAAGATCTTTTCATCTCATGGCTCATACCACGTCCACCAGCTGAACTAGAACATGGCAATGCCAACTAAAACTTCAGCTTCCGACCTATTTGTTGGATTTCTGCGAGGGAAGGCTGGATCCTTATTGATTAATGAAAAACTTTAAGTAAGACCTTGTTATCATTGATACCCTTTCTTGAGAAGTAGTGTGGCCGCAGGGCAGCTGATGCAAAAAAGGAGTAAGAATTTCTACAAAGAAAGCAGGGTATCAGAGAGGCAAATGAAAATGTGTGCATTTCCATTCTAAATGTGGCAGGTTATCAGTGGTCAGCAATTATTTAATTCAGCTATTCAGATGACTAAAAATAATACTGAATTCAGTCACTTCAGTGGGTTATAAGCATTTGTTATTTCTACAGAATACTTGTTATTTCTACAGCGTATCTGCTTTTGGCGCACCTGTGTTTGTTTCAGAGGAAATAAAAGTGTAACATAATAACCCCAACTATTATTCATAACGGCACTGGACATTCTTATTTCAACAATAAAAGGATTTAATTCATTTTTGAAAAACTGCAATCCTTCTTCAATATGCACCGAGCTATTCAGAAAAAGGTGAAGTCGTGTCACCTGCAGCCCTGCATTCTGGTGTTTCTCTTAGGTATGGATCACAAGTGACAGGGGCCTACAATACAAACAATAGTATTATTAATTAATAAGAGGCTGTCAGGGATGAAGCAGTTAGACTACACTAGCAGTAATACGCTGTATGGATGTCATTATATCTGACCCAGTTAGATTCTTTGTACAAACTGAGCTGTGCCCATCTAACTTTCAGCCTGTGAAAAGCTGTCCAGCTGCCAAATCTCACACAAGGTTTCTCACTCGTGCAGGCAAATCATGCCCTAGACACAATAATAAGCCACGAAGAAGGAAAGAAACATTAGTAAGGGATCCTCAGGGGTTTTGCACAACTGCAGAAGGATCAGGGAGTTTTATGGGAGTGCTTTAGTACTTCCAGAAGTGCACCTTCCTGTATCTCTTCAGCTTCTGAAGTTCCTTTCTCTATTGCAGGTAAATGGAACAAGACTGAAAAAGTTCAACAGAATCGAAAGAGCGCTGGAGGACTCCTGCTGCCACAGGAAACTGTAAGTGTTAATGGCCAGAGAAACACCTTAAACTGCCCTCACTCCCATCCAGTCTCTAGCGAAAGGGCTAGGAGAGAGCTGTGCTGTGGGAAGGCAGGGCTGGTTTGGCTGGAGAGGTGGACTTCCATCTCTTCAGGTGGACATTCTGCCGTCGGTTGTTGCCTTGAGCTGTTTTTGTCAGTTACCCAGCTTGTGTAGTCAAACACACAAATTGGGTATTTTAAGACATTTGGATTTAAAAGAACATACATGTTCATTCTAACACTGGAATGTATTCCTTCATCTTGCACAGTAGTTGGGAATGAGCTGCACTGCAAATAATCCTATCTAAACTTGAGGATTCTCAAAATATAAGTGCTAGGAAATTCTTACTGAGGCTGACAAAGACTATCTTGTTCTAATAATGAGATTAGTTGGAAGTCCAAAAGCATTTGCATTATTCATATATTTGTTCACTTATAAGAGACACTGGCATCGTGTATTCACAACCAAAATGTTGGCAACACTTTTTCCGGGATTCTCAGATGTAGGATGTCTCCTCTAAGCGTCCTCACAGCTAAAAGGCTTTAAAATAACCTCAAAGTAAACAATGAAATACTAATTGAAGTCCAGGGCAAATGTTTCCTAAGAAATGAATGAATGATTTTTCACTCTTCGGCCACATCAACAGTACTGCAGAAATGCTTAATAACTACACAGAAAGTTTCTATAAAATTTACCATATTTTTTAATAACAATATTTTTAAGTGGAACATAACCAATGTGTTTAATTGAGAGAAAAGTATTGAACCAACACGAGTTGAAATTTCTGAATAGGTAAAATGTTGCAACTTGCTGGTTGTGTGCCTCTTGAAATATAAAATTTTTGTGGATTTAGTATTGATTTCCACTGAGTTATTGGTACTAAATTGTTGCAGCGCTTAAAGATCCACTTCATTTCATCACGAGCTTTTTCTTGCAAGAATAAGAAGCATAATGCCTGGGCGGAGGAGACAACGGCACGTGCCAGATTCTTTGGCCAGGACTTAGTGTTAATAATGACTGAACGTTGGAGCTCTTGATGTCAGTGTGAAAGACACTGGGTGTTTCTTTGTCCACTGCAAAACATCTGATTTTCAGAGAGGGAGTTATGTCTGCGGTCTAAAAATCTGCCCCCCTAGAGGGCAGGCATTAATATCAGTTATTTTTGAAAATACTGCCCCTCTCACTATCAGGTTTCTATTATCCTCCCTCTTGCCCAATAACAGAAGCAAGAGTTATATGTTTCACAAGTGTGCAAAGAAAACCTCACTTTGTTTACCATCCACTCACATTAAAAAAACTATTTGGAATGACTGAAACAAATTGCCTAAAATAAGAACCTGCCAAAGGATTAGACAGGATTAAAATCCGCAATACCGGGTTTTGACCGAATTTCTGTTTTTAAATACTTCTGCAACTGCAAGTTTACATATAAACTTTCTTTAGGAGATATTGCCATGTTGTTTACCAGAACATGTGGGAAAAGCGTAGTTCTATGGGTAAGGATAAAAAAAAGAAGCCTTGAGGTGTTGCTCAAAACTTCACGGCCACTTCAGTAGAGAAGATTTTACATTTCACAAAGACAGTATTTTCAAGCATAGCTGCCCTATTCACCGTCCTAGTGCTCAATTTTGAGGCTAACTGAAACACATGTGACATTAAAACCCATAGCCATTTGCCCTTGACAACCTTTTGTCACTTGGAGAGGTTTTGCTGTGCTAAAAACCCTTTTGTTTGTTGCCACACTTGAACAAATATAACTGGCCAAGGAAATGGTGAACCTAACACTGAAGAAGTAGTGAGTCAGATGCCAAGTCTTGAACGATGATAAGCGATGATGTGTTCTGGTGCTTTCCTGAAGTACAAAACCAGTAGCCAAAGTGGGAAAAAGAGAAAGTAAGGCATCAGATTATCAAGAAAACTACTGATCCCAAAGCGAAATGGCACTAAATACCCAAGTGAAAGATTTCCAAGGCTTAAAAGTGGGTCAATTGCTGTTCAGTTGAATAACCGATTGGCCTCGAGAGGTGATGTGGGTGGGCAGAAGTCAGAGGTGGCAGGAGGCTGAAGGGGCTTGTACCACTGGCATTCCCGAGGGAATGTTGAGAGCATCCGGAGCACAGTGCTGACACCCAGCCCTGCACGTGGCTGCTACGAAGAGCCTCCACTTCCCGCTCCGGTACTGCTGCTGGGACTCTCACGGACAGAATTTCACTCCTAAGACAGGACTTCTCCTATTCCTTGGCAAAGAAGCTAAGATCGAGGTGAACGCTTTATAGGGTAGGTTTTGTTGTCTTATTTTTTTTTTCTTTAAGAGAACACAGTCTATTTTCCTGCCTAGTAAAATAATCAATGACAGTTATCAGAAATCAGTAATGCTTTGTATAGATGTATCTTAAGAATGAAAAATATTTTGGGTAACAATAACAGTTTTTAAAACCTGTGAATGAGTAACAGGAATGTCATGCTGGCACTTCCCCCACTTTAGAGGACTTGACAAAGTTTAAACATACACAAAGCGTCCTGTTTATAAATAGTCTATTTACAGCCTGTACTAGTTTTAAAATATCATTTAAACACAGCCAGGGTTTTTTTTACAGTACCTACTTCAGCTATTTAAAATGTTGGAGTTTCTCACTAAGAGGATTTCATAGAAAAAAGACATCTGTAATTCATAAAGTCAAATATGCTACTTTTGCAGATGCCAGTAAAAACATGGCTCGCTATGAATTACGGTCACTGAGTTCGTAGTGCTTCTATCTTTAATTTACTTGTATTTCGGTAACCAATTCTATGGCATGGATTTCTTTTATCACCCAGAAACCATATTCTGAAATGCACTTAACTCATCTTTATATTAAACTATAAGAGGCTGAGTGTATTTATTAGCAGTAGTAACAGAAACTACTGTTTCTGCATGTTTAAGTCAACACAATACTGCAATAAAAAGAAACACTGACCTTTCAGTGAATTAGTCTGTGCTCTCCCCTGCTAGTGTGGATAAGGCAGATATTTGAAATTTGGGCTGCAAGACTAAGACTGGCCAGAAAGAGAAGAGAAATGCTCTTTCATTCTTTTGAATGTGAAAGGAAATCAGATGGGATTAATAAAGGAGCCAGTGCCATTATAAGGTATCAGTAATTGCAAAGGGATCATCATGTTTGGAGGAGAAACTACTCTGATTGCCACTGCCCAGACACAGTTCTCCATTACACAGTATGTTTCCCACCAAAGGATAAAGAAAGATCTCTTTCTTTATGAAGACCCAGCCCAAATGGTGCTGGGAAAGACAGAGCTGTGGAGGTTAAAGGAAGGGCAGAGGTAAAGAATTCTGTTGATACAGTGGAAGAAAAAGGTGTTTGTCAAGATGCTGACATAGAAGAGGAATATGAAGGAACACCTAGAGAGCTTGCAAGAAGTGCCCAAGGAGTCTGACAGAATAAAGATACGTGGGTTTCATATGGGAAAAGACCTATGAATGACAAGAGAAGATATGATAATAGTTAAGTGGAGAGGGAGGAGAAACTAATTCCATCACTAATCAGGGTAATTTTGCAGGTGCATGATCGAGAGTGTGAGGACTGAGAAAAAACATTCACTTTGGTCCGTGAATAAGAAAAGCTGGATTGTGCTGTTGCTGTTATCAATGTCTTATTCTTCTGTGTTGTTTTTGTGGGACCTGGATGTCTCCAATTGTGGTGAAAATTTTGACTGTAAAGGCAGAAGCTGATACAGATTTTCATTTCAGAGTTCTGAGTACGGGGAAAGTAACTGACATTAAAGAAAACTAATAGTTTGAGGAGGTCACTTAAGACTGAACGGGAGGTAAGAAGAGATGGTGTGATTTCTGAGAAGTAAGGGAGTGACTGGATATGAAGTAATCACGGGGCTTTCCCTGAGGTCTCTATAGCAGATGCAGGAATAATTTGTAATTGGAAATGTAACCACACCTGAGAAGTCGGTAGGGGATAGCACAGCAGAAATCAGCGGTGACTGCTAGGAAACTTTTACAATCCCTCCTGAAGTGGGTGAGTAACAACATTTGCAGAAAAAGTAAGACCAGCTGGGAAAGTGAATCAAGCATTCCTAGATGAAGGATCCAGTGCCTACAGACAAATTTATATGGTCTGGTTTTGAGCTGGAATGAAAACAAACCAAGCAAATGATTTCTATGTCCAATCAAAATCAATGCATGAAGCTGAACTTGTACCTTGCAAACTCATGCAAACAAAGTACATTTTAAAAAGTGTAAAAATATATAGAAAATGCAGACAAAAAATCAAGCACTTTGAAGAGATTATGTGGAAGAGATTAGTTTGATTGATAAAATAACAATTAGTTAACATCACAGTGAATTTTACTTGTATGCACCCCCTATTAATAAAGTATGGTTCATTATGAACACAAGAGAACATCAAGATGGTCACATATAAGAAGTGCTATTGTTGCTAATTAAAAAAGTTACAGCTATTTTGACAACAGATACAGTAAATAAATATTATGTGAAAACATGAGTGAGTAATTATTGTTAGGACAGAAACCAAAATATTCATGTTATTCACACAGGTCAATAATTATTGCTCCATTCAAATGAAAAACTAGTGCCCTAGCAAAACAAATTCGCTCCCTTCATTAATTATGTCACTAGATACACTTCATTTACTTTTCTGTCTAAAAGAACAGCTGATGTCATTATTTCTGGAATGGTGTCTGGAAAATTTCAGTGGATTAAATCTATTACTTCCAAAATACAAAAAAAAGGCCCAGAAGAGTTCATTGAATAAATCAATTTTTTTCTATCCCATGAAGCCCACATATGAAGGAATATATTAACAAATTCAGCACTAACACATCAGAAATTTGGAAAAATCTTAAGTAAAAGGACTGTGTTTTCTAGAATTGTCTTCTTAGCCATTTCTCATTATATTATATTAAGTCCTATTAGGAAATGTAGGAATACTCCTTGTTTTGGAAATATGAATCTTCACAGACAGATGTGGTCCTAATTATAACTTATATCACCAAAAGAGTAATTTTAGACTCTTAAGCATTCAAAACTTCTTATAATACCAGATCATAAATTATGAGACACTTCTGACTTTATCAACTATTACAGCTGGACTTAGTTCCCTTACTAATCTGAATAAAGGATACTCTTTAGTGGATGGAAAGCCACTTAGGTATGTAAAACAATAATGGCCATTATTACTTGCCACTTCTGCACTTATTTTTATGCCAAATCACTCAATTAAGAGATAAGGTCTTGATAGACTGCAACACCTTAAGAAATTGTATCTACTGCACCAAGAATTAAAAAAAATCCCATCAAATTCTGTTTCTTCCTTTCTTATGTTGGCTCACAGTGTCCGAAAATATTCTTTATGAAATTGAAATGGTTTACATCTTTCTAGGTTATAAACTACTTGGAATTTAATTTTCTAATATAGCTTAGGGTAAAAATAATCAAGTAGAAATAAGACACCTGCAGCAGCCACACACCCATTCAATTTTGACCAAAATTTGGGAGACTGCCTGTGAGGCCACTTTAAAGGATTCTGCTACATTTGTTCTCTTTTACTGTGTTCATCATCATGGTATGAGCTTTTGTTTAGTTTCCCAGAGGTTTGGTTTTCCAAGAATGAATTATGACAGATAATGTTCACTGGAGTCAGAAACATGAACAATGCTCAAGTATCTGTTCCTTCTAGTATTAAAATTACAGAAGTATTAACTTAAAAAGGGAAAGCTTAAAAGTCCTTCTTCTACTTCAGAATTTAAAGTTTTATGGACCTTAATTTGATATCTTATTAGCAAGAATTGGTGAGACAGTTAAAAAGCTGTATGTGTTAATAAAATCCTTGTTTCTACAGCTTGTTTCTGGCATGATGATGCCTGGCAGCCGAGTATTCCAATTGAGGTGGAAAGAAGAGACACTACCTGCATAGCTAAGATTGTTAGACAGAACAATAACTTGACCTTCCTCCTGATCAACCTAATAATCCTTCCTTTTAGTAAAGCAATTTTTTAATTAGTTCATTGCACCCTACTAGGAGTTTGGAGATAGTTCTTTGGAGTAGAGTAGTAAAAGACAAGAGAAGGCCATTTCTTTTAGGGAATAACCATGGAAAACCACGTTCTTTTAAAAGTCAAAGTTACCTCTTACAGCCCCCATTTAAGAAAACTGTAGAGAGCTTGCAGCTCCACAGAAACACAGGCTGTATTGTTTTTGAATAATATTATGACTTCGATATTTTCTCCTTCCTGTCTTCAGACAAATTGGTCTGGATTTTTTTCCTGGGGATGCATAAGGTATCCCTCAACTGCGTAGCAAGAAGGCACAAATGGACATCCTTCAAAATTCCCCTGGGACTAGCATTTATAGCAGAGTGGAAAGATGAATGGTACACTAAAAATGCATCCTTTTTATAACGTTTGGGAAATAGCAGCAGTACTGGCTTCAGCTTGTTCAAATGACTAGAAATATCTAGGGTTGCTATAGAAATCTGAAGATACTGATGCACAACCAGCACTGGGAAACTTACCCAAATTTAGAAAATAGACCCAAATCTAGCACCAAAAGCTATAAAATGTGAGAAGCTGTATATAGATTGCAATTTCTTGGATTTTTATTACATTGAGATCTATTTGGCCAAAAGAACATGCACATCGCACGAAGAAGGCATCCGTAAAAAGCTAACAGTAATAAAGACCTGTATATTTCTTTATTTCATAACCAAGTATATGTGGGCAGAAATTAAGTGTCTAGAACATTCAGTGTCACTAAACATCCTTAATTTTTTTTCTTTAATTTTAGTTCTCTAATCCTTCCATATTATTCCTGAACAGTCATTACTCTACTTACACAGCAAGCACACTTTGCATAACTTGAATGGCCATGAAGCTTTAAAATACGAGTAACTTATTTTAAATTTCTCATCCTTTTAATCAAAGAGACACTATTAGAGAAACTAAGACATAAAAAAATATATGTTTACCCTTCTTGAAGAACTGGGGTGTGATGACTGGATCTAACATCAAGAATTCTACCCTAATTCAGACTCACTCCGAAGCTGGATGACGTTGTGTGTGATATATGTGTGCTTGCCTATTGGTGGTTACACTGCTTGAATGTTCAAACTGGAACATCAGGAAGAACGTATCTGCATTACATTATTTCATACATTAGGAAGTTTGTATGTTCCTTGTCAGATTGTAACTGCAGAAACTTTTAGTTTTGCAGTAGGTGTAGCAGTCACCATGACAACATGAGAGCAGAGGTTTCAGCACGGGACTGCAATTGGAGTGTAAACCCAGTATTTATGGACCTATTGTCCTGCTCAGCTACTGGTTCTTGATTGCAGCACGTACATGCTGGATTTAATAACACATTTCTTTTCCCATGTTGAAAGTACACAAAAGGCGAAGATTTTTCCTATACTGGTGCAGTCAGTCTTCTACTCCTCATTGTATCACAGAATTATAGTGCAATAACTGTTAAAATTATAGTGTAATAGCTGTTGATGTAAGCTGGCTTTTTAGTAGCAAATGATCCTAAGTTTTACAGATGTTCTGTCGGATTTGAACTTTGCAAACAATTCTACATTTCAATGCCTTATCCAGATTCTAAATATTCTTGCTGATGAGCATTACCATCTTCCAAACAATTCAGCTGATTCTGTAGAACAGCAAGAATTACCACGCTTCCATCTACTCTTTCTTTTAATTGCAACATCTATTATGTACACTACTTAAAATGCTCTATAAACCCAGTTCCTCACATATCCTGCAGTTCTCAGAGTTCTGTTTGCTTAAAAGTATCACTGTGTCTGGCATGGAAAATCAGGGGATTTGTTGAGAAGCAGGAATTGAGCTATTCTGTTGGTCCATTATAGAGTTTGCACTGGCTATTTCATTTTCAGAAAACTGCTGCCCCTTCTCCTCCCACCCCCCAGACCTCCCAGGCCTGATGCAGGACCTCCTCTGTGTACCTGGCTTCAGTGGAGGCTGTGATTCTTGCTGGCTTTGCTAAAAAAATTTGAAAAATTGTGTAGTATCAAAAATGTGGAAACAGTCGAGTTCAGTGAAGGGAAGCGAAGTGCATTTAGTCTGTCAGGAATTTGCTAATTGAGGAATGCAACAGAAGTGTCAGCTGTTAAAATAGAGGAGCCATTTCACTCCCACTGGAAGCAGAGAAGGTCCAACTATGGTTGTACAGAAAGAGCAGGATGAAAAGAAAGCAGGGAATAAAAGAGATTGGTAGGAGGGACTAAGTGTGGGTTGATGCCAATCATTTCTCAGACTTGCTTTAGCTACAGTGCATAAGAACAACATTATTTTATGTCTGAAATCTTTAGTTTTTACAAGAATCTACTTGCTAAATGCAACCCTACTCTAGTTTTGCATCTTTTTGCATGCAATCATTCAGTTTTTAACTACTGTCTTGTGAGGTAAGATAACCAAGATCTTACGTCTTAAAATAATCCACATTTCTTTATTTTAGAGTTTAAATTTTGGGGTAAATATTTATTGGGTTAAAGCCAGCCAAATCAACATGAACTATCTCAAACGTAATGCATTCAGATAGCTGGGGGTGTCTGAATCACCCAGGGGCCATGGGAGCTGCAGAGTATCCTACAAAGCTTTACACGGCATCAGGGAGGCTGCAAACCCAATTGCTGGAGAGGAGCTTCCTTAGGAGCAGAAATCAGTGCCTTCCCAGTAAATAGAAATGTCCGAGAGACACCTGTGGCTACAGCCAAGCTGTGACGTAGCACACATGACCAACCTTACGTTCAGGAATTTCCTCTATATTGTAGCACCAGAAGACAGAGCAGCCTGCTTTCAGAAAGAGGAAAATACCTTTTTTTTTTAAGGTATTCAATACCTCTTTCAAATGCCAGCCAGATTTCACTGGGTGCAGCATTACAGATTTATCAGGAACCTCAGGGTGCGGTGGGGGGAAAGAATGCACTATATGAGGGAGGAACAGAAGAGGTTTAGTACAGAATCCTGAATTTTATGCTACAGTGAGTTTTGATACAGTGAGACACAAAAAGTTCTGGTTTGGCCAGGCAGACTAAGGAAACAGGATTTCTTGACACCTTCCTCAGCTTCTCAGGAGGTAGCGATTAATTCTGTGTGTTTTGCTGAAGGCTTACTGCTGGAAGCTGCTTGGTCCTTTAACGTGCTATTGATTGATTTGGGAATTACTAGCAATTGCAATCGTGATACATAAATTCGTAAAAAAAAAAAGAAAACACATAGAGCTGTTTAACACCATGACAAACCAAAGATTTTTACTTCTTTAAAGCTTTTTTTTTTTCTAAATGGATACGAATAACTAGAGAGGGTCAATCCATAACCTCCACAATACTCTCACAGTTTAGAAAAAATACTTACTTTTGCTTTAGCAAATATCAACCTCTTTTGGAGTGGGGAGATTCTGAAGATCCTTGCCTATCTCCTGAATAAAATTTTAATAACATGGGAGATGCTGAAGAAATCCTGAATTGTGTGATAGGCAAGTGATGATATCTTATTTCATGGCTAAACAAAGTTATATATATCCATAATGAACTTAAGGTAAATGAGAAACTTAAACGTTTCAAAATTATCTACAGCAGAAACTTCTGATTCATGAGGCATCAGATCTTAAAGGTAGCATTTAGGCTAGAAAAAAGTAAAGTAGTTTCCACTTCATTCTTAATTTCCCTTTCCATGTAAAGGTATAATTTTGTTGGGGTTCCCTTGGGATAGCGCTATCTATAAACCTTCCAGGAAAAACTGGTGAGCCTGCTCAGGAAAGAAATCATAAGGGTTGGGAAAATGTGACACTCACATTTGGTTTTGTTTTGCAGTTTGTGTACATTTCCTCAAACACTAGAAGACATTACCATATATATGGTTATATTTTCCAGCAAGTGTTACCACGAACTTGGACATGTGCTTTGTATTATGATTTAAACGTTGCTCAAAAATACACAGCCTTTCCTGAAACACAAACAGGCCAATGCCTGACTATCATAAATGTTCTTTACTTGGGTGTTGGTAATAAATAAAAGCATATAGTGAAAAAAGTACGTTTGCTTACCTCAAAAATATAGTCTTTTCCATCCTTTCCATGTACAGCTTTAACGGCACAGATGTCCAAACCACCAAATATTTCAGAACAGGTGTCAACCCAAAGCTTGTACCTGTTTCATAAAAATAATTTTTTTCTGTGAGTATCCCATCAGGCTCTTGTTTTTCTACAGGCTTAACCTAATCATGTATTTTCTATAATGTTTGCTCTAAATGTAGAATTTTCACTGTATTGTCAGATTTACCGAATTTGTATTTCCCAGAATAGTAGCTTAGACATACTGGCCTGATTACTCTACTTTTCCCAGTAGAATTCAGAAAAGCTGTGGCTCTGTATCCTGACCTAGTGTTATGCTGGATTCTGTCCCAGTTTATAATGGTCCAAACATGCATCTGCTGTAAACCATGAGTAACCTGAAGATAAGTCATGCTGGAACAGAACGAGCATTTCTCTGTATCCCCTCCTGCATTTCCAGTGCTCCCTGGGGCTGTACTTCATGACAACCTCATGGAAGGGGCATTTAGCTCCTGACCAGTTTTGGTGGCTTCGGTGATACCACAGGGTTTTAGACAGTAGGGAACAGGGTTTCTGCTTTCCTGTTAAATTCAAAGTTGTGCATCTCTGCACAGATTCAAGCGTGACAACCCTCTTGCCTATTACGCCTGGTAGTGTACTTAATCAGGGATTGGGTTTATTCTTTTATCAGAAAAACTAGAATGAGAGTCTCCATCCTAAATTACACACCCAACTGTATTCCAAATAGAAGCAATGACAGCTTCATGTGTACATTATTGAACCAGGAAATACAAAAATCAAGACAAAACAACTCTTAAGATGATGCAAGAGAAACAACATATGACACTATGTAAATGTTCTGCAGCCCACCTACAGGAGAGCTGGGGAGGGACTCCTTATGAGGGAGTGGAGCAACAGGATGAGGTGTAATGGTTTTAAATGGAAAGAGGGATGATTTAGACTAGATCTCAGGAAGAAATTCTTTGCTGTGAGGGTGGTGAGAGCCTGGCCCAGGTTGCCCAGAGAAGCTGTGGCTGCCCCATCCCTGGAGGGGTTCAAGGCCAGGTTGGATGGGGCTTTGAGCAACCCAGTCTGGTGGGAGGTGTCCCTGCCCAGGGCAGGGGGGTTGGAGCTCGATGGTCTTTAAGGTCCCTTTCAACTCCAACCATTCTATGTTTCTATGATTCTATAATATTCTTCATGTAGGGTTATAGACAACTACAATAAAATTCAACAGAAATGTAAAGAATCCTGAGAAATTCTACAACTCCTAAAAAATGCTAATGTTTCACACAGTATTGAACACCAGAACTCCTCCATTTCATTTCTACTCTCACGGTAAGAATATGGACTGAGGAATGCACAGTTTACCCATTCTACATGCAGTAACATGATTAATTTTTCTTGCGTGAAGAGCTTTATCCATCCTGTGAATAGAGAGATTTTTCTGACCAACAAGGGACTGAAGTGGGACTTACTAAAGAAAGAGTGAGGCAATTCCTGTGACCAAGAACGGAACCGTTAGTGACATAACCCTTTGCTGAGCCCATTCTGAGGTGACACAAGCCGTGTGTGTGTGCTCAGTGGCAGGGACAGACTCATGGGATATAAAACAGCATTAAGAACTTGCATTAACTAATGGCATAGCTGTGCATGGGCACCAGGAGGTGATCCTGAAATTATATAGGCTGATATCACAGTTCCAGTTGAAGGACATGTTTTGCTTAAAAAAACCCCAGTTTTTTCATCTATCATAAAATTTTTCCTCTTTTGTTGGCAAGCGTTTGAGTGTAAATGAGAGCTATTTAATTTTCCAAACCCTCTCCTGCCCCAGCCTTTGAGCCATGATGATAGATTTGTCACATCACAGTATTTTCCATTGCAAAAAATTTGATGTAATAAACATAGCATTTGACTTCATTGTAGGATCAAAGGAAACCCGTTGCTGGGCTGAGTTTTATTCGTATATAAATATCTTCAGTAACAGCATCCTTTCCAAGCAAACTTACTAGGTCACATTCTTTCTATTTTCTAATATCAAGTCTGCTCCAGTGGAAAAATTTTTCTTTTAAACAGAATACAAAGAAATTGATACAACTGTTTGAAAAAATCCTGATGGTAATATTTTAGCAATGAAAATAATTTTTTTCCTGTGAGAAACATGCTTTTTGTCCAAAATAAGAGGGTTTTTTGGATGCCTGACAATTTCAACATCTGTAGATGCACTGACTGACTGGACTGCTTGCATGCACTTGCTTATAAATAACCTTTTTTTGGCTGTAAAATATCAACATGTATCTTAGAAAGTCATGAGGAGAGGGAAACTTGTCTTTAACAATAAATATCTGGCATTTATATGAAAAAAAAATGAAGACGTTTTCTTTAAAATACCAAAACAAAGATCTATGAAAGCATTTTTAATAGTCTGTCTTCTGCCAACACAGAGCTGGAAAAATACAGTTACATTTGGAAAGCGAGGTCTTGGATGGAGTGGCCTGTAGTGTTTGAAACCCAAGGCTCGCACAGTAGGTCTGACAAGAGGTCACGGTTCTTATTCTCCCAGAGCCAACATAATGCGCAGCCTTAGAACCGACAGATAACGAAGTATTGCTCCTCGGGTGTCTGACGTGAAATAGCCGGTGTGCCACGAGGTGTGCACAATTAGCACAGGTCTCCATTATTCTGGTCCTACCTAGGGAGCAGTAAGAATGTGTAACATTGGAACGCGCTGCTTCTCTGCCTCGTTGTTGTCCCTTACTGTGCCACATTCTTCTTTCTTTTCTAAATTTCTAGACTAAGATTTGCATTCAGTCAACAACGTCAAGTCAGGCAGCGCTTTCAAAACACTTCTTCCTCAGTCATGAGATGTGTTATAAATGAAACGCACGTGCGTCAGATCTGATTGCTTTTGGGATGCTGTTAAACTACTTCAGCTCTTCAGAAAACTCCAGTTTTCCCTTCTCTTCCTTGCTCTGCTTTGTGCACTTCTGTGTTTAATCAAACAAAAAATGGGGCTATGTGACACATACCCCTTTTCCGGTATGAGGAAACATCCATCTTTTCTACGCTTTTGTCTTCAGCAGCATAAAAGTAGTTTCAGTTTTTTGTTTTGTTGACAAGTGGGTGTTTTTTTTAATGGGAAAACACCTATTATGCTCCAATTATCTTACATTCAAAAATGGAAGCAGAAGCACAGCACAGAGGGCATTTACAGCGAGGTAGCCAGGCAAGGTCAGCATTTCATACTCGCTACCCAGACTTGATATTGTTTGGTTTTCCTTATGGCAAAACTCAAGCGCCTGTGTTTTTACGGAGGAACAGCTCCTGGACTGTAATTATACGCACTAAAGCACACTCACTCCTTTCCCTCTCAGTGAAGACATAACCTCACTTTTGAAAGGAAGGTGGGAGGGGAATGAGAAAGAGAAAATAATGTGGCTCCACTCCATCCCCAGAGGGGAGATCAGTGAGGACACCGTCTAGACAGGGTTTGGACAGCAGGGACTTGTAATTCCCGGCTTATTTGTTTTCACCTTTCTCAGGGCAGGCAATGCTTCAGTTCCCGTGTCTCCCTCAGCTCAGAAGAGGGACCGAGCTGCAGGTTCCAGACTTTAAAAAAAAACAGCACAAAAACACCAGAAAAAAGACTACTGTTGGAGTTTAAAACACCTTTTAAATTATATTATTGTATAGGGTTTTTCAGCTTCTGCTGGTAGCGGTCTTTGGAGAAGCTGAACAAAAGAAAATTCATAGCCATCAAAAAGTCTCACGGATTATTGTGCAGGGAAAAGAGGTGTATATGTTGGGGGGGGAACCTGGAGGAAATGAGGGGTATTGAGAGAAGAGTTCTGTCAACAGAAGACCTGACCTTCCTAACGCGGGGAGAACGTGTTTGACTGGACCGCGAAAAGTAGCCAGCGTAAGGATGGGAGAGCGAAAGGAAAGCACAGCAAACCACAGTACAGAGCTGGAAGGATGACACAGGGAAACAAGCCTCAGGATAGCCCAGCATCTGGGTAAAAAGCCTCACAGTGCAGTTCAGTGGAAATTTCAACAATGAAAAATAAGCAATTTAGCAGGATTGAAAGCAGAAAAGAGACCTATAATTTAAATAGGCAAAGTTAAGACTAGGTTGCTTGGTTATAACAGATAATGTAGAAGGAGAAAAGTTTAAAATACTGTGGCGTGGGGTAAGACTGGTCGGTAAAAGAGGGCAAATGAACCAGAGGCAATGACTGATAGGTTGAATCTCAAAAAACGGAATTTTCTGAAGGGAATTCCAGTAGTTTTCTAGGTGCAGATAGGGATGTCGGAACCCAAGAGTGCACGTAAGCCCCTAAGGCTGGTACTCAGTTGGGGTAGTTAACTCTGAGACAAGTCATAAGGAAAAGCCTGCCTCATGTTCTTTCATCTAATGCATAGGGATTTTTCCAAAATGAATGGGAGACAAGCATTTACCGTGAATTCCACATCAACAACATGATTTTTTAAAAATGCACTTAAAATAAAATTCCATTAATTTATTTTTTTTTTAATTACCTTTTACATGAGATCGACTTACTTATCTGACATAGCAATTTGTTCCAGCATTGCAGAGCCCGTGTTTGTCTTCCAGTTTCCGGATATGGAAGTTCTCCTGAAAGGGGGAAAACATTACAAAGACAGCCAGTGGTTTTATACTTTCACTATCTCTTAAGTTATTCTGATTTTGCCATGAATACTACAGCAGTATTTACACCTTTTTCATATCTGGCAGCCTACAACAGAACATCTGAAATGCGAAGAATTCCAACAGGCATCACAATTGTCAGTAATACTCACTCCACTGCAGGCACGAGGTATGACAGTGCTGTGAAATTTGTGTTCCCCGTTTTTCATTTAAGTTTTTTTAAAAAAAACACCTACTATAATTAAGGGCAAGTGTTAGCAATACGCTGTTATCAGTTATGAATGGACTGAGTAGCCTGTAACACAAATGCCAAGCAACTGAAGCTTCCAATACACACCACTGCCGAGTTAGGTCCCAATACTTGAAAATCAACACATCTGTCTTTCTAACATCTCCAAAGTGATCTCAACTCTGTTTCAGAGCTGGATTTTGGTTTCTCCTCTAGTTTTCAGCCTTTGCTAGTTTACTAATGTAATCTAAACAGTTTATGTCAAGGCTTGAGTATAGCATCTTTTATTTACCTCTAAGGAAAAAAAAAAACCCTATAAAGTTTTCTCTCCTCCGACCTTAGGACTGCTACCAGGGCTGAGAATATTACTGTTCTCTGAAACCTAAATGCTGTACTGGGAATAAGCTAAGGATACAAATTATGAAGTGCTTCCAGTTAGTAAAATAATAGAAACATCTGCAATATATTAAAAGTATATTAGGCATCAGCTATACTTTTCTCTCCGTTTTTCTATTAACCTAATTACAAGGGTCAGTAGCAATTGTGGGGGAATGCTAATTCTTCAATAGGACCCTCATAAAGGTAGCTGAATTTTAGAGCACAAAGATCTTGCAAGGTGCCATATCCTTTGTTGGTGTGGGAGAAACTAGTGGAAGGGGAAGGTGCGGGTTGAGTGCTGTGTGTGAGGGAACTGCCTCGTAATAAGGCTATTTTGTGATTTCTGCTTCATTTTTCAAGAGATATTTATTTACATGTTACAAATTAAAAATGTTAAGTTCATTACTACTCTACATGCATATTCTGCACCAGAGAGAGAATACGTCTCACAAATCACAATTCAACGCAATTGCAGACTTCTCAAAGGCGTTCATTAGCATGTGCTATTTTAGGTGTCTTTTAGGAAGCAAGATGTGACCAAATCAGGAAAAAAAAAAAAAAGTCCTGAAAACTTTTAGGAAATATTTAGTTCAAGACCCTTAGCTGCACCAATGTAATCTCAGCCCTACTGACTAGAGGAGAAAAGATGGTTTGTGTTAAGCCAGGCTTTCGCTCTGCAGGGTGAAAGGTCCTGTTGACCGTGAAGCAGTGTCACGAGTGGCTGCCTGGCCGGCTGTACGGACGCTGTAGGGACCAGATGAGGGCCCAGAGGATGCTGTGGACACAGACCTCACTGCTGGAATCTCAACAGCTCGTGGGCTGGAGCCGTCTGTCACACAGAACTCCAAACAACAGGGGTTCCGTTAGACCACGGTTAAGGGATAGAGAAGGACTCGACCAGACCATCTGGCACTTTAAACCTTAGATATGATTTCTGTACTTCATATATTATTTTCTCTGCTGAAATATGCAGGTTTCCTAACCTTCTTCATGCTTGTTCTGATAATTGCTAAGTGTCTTACACATCATTATTTCCTCCTCTTTTACTAAATATTGAATAATATAGAAAACAACCCCTAACGCTTTTAAGTGCTTTACACTTATGCTTAATGTGTTTTCATGTGATTTGATCTATGCAAAGAAGGAAGAACTGTCTTAAAATCGGGGGAAAAGGAATTATGATTAGTATAAACAATTCACAGAAACTTGAACTTTCCCTCTTCCAACACCCTTCTGCTTAATTTAGTACTATTGAAAGTACACAATCCAAACGGTCTGGACAGGGACTTGTCATCAGAAAAAACATATAGGAATGTCTACCTACAATCCGTGTGTAGGAAGCCTGCTCTGTGGTTTGATTCTATAGCACTTCCTTTGGTTGATGTGCTCTACTCTTGTTTTACTGACCTCGTCATCACAGTACATTAAGCCATGGATTCAGAGTATTGCTTTTGGAGAGGAGATTCAGATGTAGTGTTTTCGTATTTCTGTTTTTCTTCATCGTGTGTGACCCTTTTGAGTCTATTTCCTTGAAGTCAGATGAATTCTGTGCTGGTACCAAGTGCAGTTAAGTATGCGTCACAAAGCGTTTTGAGGAGCTGTGGTATTTAGAGGGCTCCAGTGTTGCATTTTGGCTATAATCTCTACTGACAGATGATAAGCACCAGTGTTTTGTGAGTCATGGATCCACTTATACCACAATTTCCCACAGAATTATAAAACTGAAGCTCTTAATAACTCTCTTTAAACTACAAAAACAAACGTTCAGCTGGTATTTTTTGTGGTGGCTCTCTAAGTACTCTGTTCCTGTGTCACAGAACCAAATGAGAACCAGCTGTAACACAATATTCTACTGATATATGTATATGTATGCATAGGAAGAATTTTACAGATGTTGGTAAATCTTCTCCTTTTCATGACACTTTGTAACAATGGATCCGTATTTAGCTTTTTGGTGTGATTTAACTGTACAAAAGAATCTAGAGAAAAAATGATTGCTAGGCTTTTAGCATTTGGATGAACCCATAGTTTCTGAGTAAAAACTTAAAAATAAATAAAAGGTAGGAGGAACAGGCTGTCATTTTAACTTATTTTTGCTGTCCCTTAGGCCAACTGCTTCTTCTGTGAAGAAGAAACATTTATGTTTGAAAATGATAAATTTACTGTGACTGACTCTTCCAAAATTATTCAAGAGACTGAACGGCATTTAAACTTCAAGTCAAAGAAGAAAATGTAGTGCTTTCTCCTCTGAAATAGAGTGGTCCAATTTCTACTGTAGGGACTGAACCATCAAGTTACTGATATTGCATCTGGGCACTGGTATCTGGCGGTGTCTCCTAACCATTAAGCGCTGGGCCTTATTCCTAGGACTCTGCCACTCGGGAGCTGCAAGACTGAGGATAAAAGGGGCAATGGAGAACCTGGGGCAATGGAAAAGGTTAGATGTTAAGGGGAGAGGACTAAGAGACAGAAAAGCAGAAGTGGTCTGGGAAAGCAGTGGGACAGGACCACCAAGATGTGGTGTGGACAGATAGGAGAGAGGTGAGTGAGCCTGGGGTGTAGGAGTTACCGAGTTTCTGGCCTGCATCACTCAGAACACTGTAAGTCACCAACAAGGGATTCCAGAAACTGCTCAGTCCTCGCCAGCTATTTGAGTGCTCTGCCGTGGGCACTGTGCTGAGTGGTACTCAATTTCCCAGCACACTGATTCTGCAATATGTAAAATTTGTTCAGGGTTCAAAATAAAGCAGAAGGACTGGGGGTCCATACTGCTGGATGGCTCTGACCTGTGGGAACAGTATTTCCACTCAGTTGTGTGTGGTGCTTTCTTGAGGCCCCTCAGATGTACGGTGAGAGGCTGATGGACTGTTGAGCTGTTCTTGAAAGGCCTCATCTTTGATGTTCTTTCTCAAATACCCCTTCAAGATGTATGTCAGGAGAGGCCAGCAGTTACTCAGAGGGTTTTATTCTTGTGACAGTAATGTCTTAGGGAAGAAGTCAAGAGTACATGGTCTTCCAATATCAACCTAACAAGATACATTTTGCCTCTTCCCCCACCTTGGGTGAAACGGTCTACTTTCTCTGACAGCTTGTTGGCTGCCCCTAAATTACTTGAAAACTATTACTAACTGTGTCTTCAATATTATAAAATATTTTACGCATTTTATTTAACCCAGCTCCAACTGGGTTAAACTGCTTCTTAAATTCCAACTGTTTCTCTTAGTATTGTTTGCCTGGAGCTCAGTTATTTTTACTGATAAAGAACTTAATAGTTCCTTACAAATGTCAACATGCAAGAGATCTCTGATCCCTCCAATGTTATGGGAATTCCTAGAGAATTATCTTTGCATGTGTATGTGGATGTGCATATGTAAATGCAAACGTGTATTTTTGTCTATGTTTTGTTATATTTTTCCTGCCTCAGAATTGTAAGCATGAGGGAACAATACTCGAGATGGTCTAGCTTGTCTTAAAAACATGAATTAAATGAGTGTGTGTCAGATTACGTTGCTTGGTAATTGAAATAGAGTAAAAATATACTTCAGTGCAGTTACCATAGCTCAACTACTACAAGATAACCTGTTTTGCTGCTCTCACTTAGTGTTGCCTGTGAAACAGAAACAACCTTTTTTAGCCTCTTGTGTAGTCAAGATGTTTAAACAAACACTTAGATTCTAAAATTAGAAGAGATTTTCATCCATATATGTGAAGGCCACTGCAAGATTAGAGTTTTTCTTACATGTGTTATGATGAGAGTACTTTGTTCCTTGAAAGTGTTATGATTCAGGTTTGTGTGAATGAATACCATCTAAATATCCTTAGAGGGAGAAGAAAATCTGACCCTAAGCTGCTGAAAAGATACAAAGGAATCTAATTAACCGGGTTGTCCATAAACACAAGTCCCCTTCCAACTGCTCCTTTCTTTAAATGAAAAAATAAACAAAAGTTAGCAGGAAAACCACTCTGGCAGGCTCACCTCCTGTCTTATTCTCCTCCTCCCAGTCACAATCACATTTTAAAAAGGTCCAAATAAATCTAGACAGTCTAAAATACTGTCTTTCCAGATAGTACGACAATGGAGGCCTGGAGTGACCACATCAGCTCAGAGACTCACCCAACAGTCTTAATCTGATTGGTGCTTATTAATTTTGAAACAACAAGAGGAAAGAATATAAGTTTTTGGCTCACATGTATGCTTTGTAGTTATTGCCTATCTTTTGGATCCTGATGTCATATTTGGAGTCTATGAAGGGCTCAGTAGTGGCGTAGGTCTGAGTAAGTGCTACCACGCTGGCTATGTCCTGAAAGTCGTAGTGGTTGTCTACCTTGATCTGCAGCCATCATACCACAAGTAAACAGCATATACAAAAGAAAAAAGAGCAATTAGGAACAAAATGCAGAATTCAGTTGCAAATGGCATTCATGAGAAATACGCTTTTTGACAGCATCAGTTTATTAAAAAAAAAAAGTATTGCATATTTTCTCTGATTTCTAAATTCTATAACATTCCTGCATTAAAGTACCTATTTTTCTTGGCAAAATATTAGCTTTTCATCTGTAGAAAGCAATTTCCAGACTGTGGAATTTTATTTTGCCTTTCAGTTTTTTTAAGTGGCGACTGTTAGTTTTAAATCAGCAGGCTTTAGAATTTTTTGAGGTGTGATAATATGCAGCACTAATTTATATAGAATTCTTGCTGATTCTGTGAACTGCTCATGTAACTGAATGTACATGGAGCCCACCATGTACCACCACATCACGTATCTGCTGGGAAGGAGGAGATGAAGGGACATGATACCCTGCTGAGGGCACATTCCCATGGAGCACAGGGGGTTGGCTCAGGTCAGCAGAACCAGTTTTTCTTATTTTTCCCACTTCTCTGCAAGGAGTCAGGCTTTCCAGGAGCAGGATTTCCCAGTTGTGGAGCACTGGGCTAAGACGGTGAATGGTACTAAATCAATCAACACCTTGGAACAGGAGGGAGGTGGAGAAAGGGAAAATATTGGCTTAGAGGGAGAGGGAGAAGGATACTTCAGAGGACAGATGGAGGACAGAGGCACTACTTTTGGACAGAGAGGACACACCTCTACAGGTGACTTCAAGGAAGCTGGCTGAAGTGGGGAGAAAAAGTGACTCAGAAGTCTTAGTCAGGGCTGGGAGAAAATGGGAGAGGGAAACTGGAACTGCAACAACACAACTGACCCAAAGTACATTCCAGACAGGTGAGGAAAGGAGGCAGGGGTTAGTATTCTCATGTTATCTGATAGTAGGAGAGTCTGCCACTCTCTACAAGCCCAGCGTCTTCGTTTGCTCCCACTGTCACCTCTGGCCAGAGCGCCACAGCTGTGAGATGGGGCTTGCAAATCAAATGGGGTCTGTGAAGCTAAAAGAAGTTGTGGGGCCTAAGTATTCACTCTCAACTCTCAGATGGAGAACAATACAGAGTAATCTGCAGTCTGAGAGCCACAAAACCAGAGACGACGCCTGGTTTCAACTTAGTTTCTGAAAACTTAACAGCATACATGAGTGTAATTATGACCAGTGGCAACACTACCCCTCGCAAAGCCTTTAGGGAGGGCTGGGGGATGAGGAGAACCTTTGCTTGGTCTCTGACAGTAAGCATTTCACTACAAAAGATTGGCATTTAATCTTTAAGGACTTAAAATATTTTATAGCTAAAAAAATCTAGATTTATTTCTAGACATTTGATACGCTGAACATTTCAGTGCATTACTTCCCTTTTCTTTAAACGGGAGGTGAATATTGAAAGCACAGAATAAACATTCTAATACTTCACATACGCAATCCACAGAAACTGCAGTTAAGTAATTAGTGGTTAATTCTGCTCTCAATTAAATTGGCGGCTGGATTTCCACTGATTTACTAAGTACAAAATAAAGCAAAACAGTCATGGGCAAAAGAACATAACATACAGTACTTCTAGCATAATTACTGAATAAAATACAATTAAATCAATTTGCTATTTCTATTGCTAGTGGCAAATATTATGTTCATGGAGCTTTTGGAGATTCAAGATGATAAATGTAACTATTCTCTGATGATTTGTTTTAAAATCTAAAACACTTAAAGCACTGAAGTGCTTTCAGTGAGAGAAAGTGGTTAATCTGTAACAACTAGGCATTTTCACAGGTATCAACGAAAGCGGGATTTAAATCATATCCCACTGAACCAGCATTGTGAGATAAGTGATATCAAAACAACTGTACTCACCACTGAAACGCAATTACTTTGGAGAAAGAAAGCAGCAGTTATATAGTGGCACGAAACAATCACAGCGAATACATTAAGACAGGAAATGAAGAAAAGTTCAGTATCAAGCTGAAACTAATAAAGAACCAAGGCAAAACCTTCCTATAGTCCCAGATACAAAACGTCGGACAGTGCAAAGAGACCTTGACTCTTAAATAGTTTCACTGCAGTCAATTAAGTTAATAAATAAGGTTCTGCTTCAAGAAAGCATCTCGGCATGCTTCAAAGAACATCCTATATAGGACAACGAATTGAAAAGGCATCAACGTGAAAATATATTATGTGTTTTTAATATTTTCCTAAAGAGAGGTGCTTTCTTGAATCACAGACAAACAGAGATGGGCAAGGGTAGGGATCTCAGACAGAGTTTGGACAATGAAGAGTTAAAACCTCCAGGAAAGGAAAGAACATGCATGTTATTTTAGACAAACACCCGGCCTCCTAACATGCAGTAAGTAGCGTCTGCACCTTTCCCATGCCTGAGTGAGCATGTCCAATCTTCACAACAACGGGAAATGTTGGCATGGTGAGCTACGGGGGGAAACAAAACAGACGTATTAGAGAGAGCGACCTTGAGTTAAATGATTAAGCTACCTCATTTATGAAAACAATTTAAATATGACCCTAATGCAGCCAAAGCTGTTCTTGCCATGGGGGCACTGGAAGATGTTATTGATCTGTGTGAGACTACGTGCGCTGATACATACTGTGTATGTTTACTGGGCGCTACGTTATTCCCAACACATACAGTCAGAGCACTTCTACCTCAGCCTTTTGGTATGTCTTTCGACTTCCCCCTTTGAACGGAATTTCTGCTCTTTTCTGTTTTCACCACTGTGTTTTCTGACCCATAAACTCACACTCTTCAAGATTATAATCATTAATGATGTCAAATTAATCACCTTTTTTCTTTTCCCCTTGATTTCCTTTCTTTAAGGAAGAAGGCTGTGAATTCTTTTTGTGACCACTTAAGAAAGCAATGATTATCTAATTCACCAAAAAATCTTTCTTTAAAGGCAGATCCTAGCTTCTGCTACAGAATATCCAAGTTCTCTAGGGAAGGCTCCAGCTTCTGCATAGAATGTGAGTAATAACTCAGCCTCTGATAAGGAAATCAAATATGCAAAGGCATGTGAATGTGCTTTATTCAATCCAATGATCATGGCTCTGTCTCTCAGAGAGTTCTGTGAATAACCAGTTTTATTTCCATCATTCATTTGAGGACGTTTTAGGACGTCCAGTCATGGGTCGTCCAGTCCAGCTGTCTCTTCTTTGTCTTTTTCTTCCACCTAAAATGTATCATCGAACCTCTACCAACCAAGCATGAATATAAATACTTAGTAGAATAGGATTATAATTAGAAATAAAAAACTGAACTCAACATGTAGTTAACCTGGGCAGCAACAGGACAGTAAGTGTTATGGGGTCTGAAACCTTCATTTAGTACCAAATTTTAACAGAGTAAATACAATCAAAGGCAAAGCCGATGCTTTAGAAATTAAACTAAGAATTCTTAGAGATTTTATGAGAAACTTATTTTCCAAATACTTACAGAGGATTGTCAAGAGGTTAAATGGAGTTCAGACTTATCTCACTGTGCTTTGTTCAACATTGCACAGAAACACACAAACAGATATTTACATGGAAAATGTCATGGCATCGTAAATATTGACATTAAGATCAAGAGATAATGAACAGGAAGGTCACTTGGCTTTTGGTAACATCCAAACCTATTTGTAGGGTTGTAAAGCTAATTAAAATTCACACACACTTTTCCTATATTGTAAACATTTTTTTCAGTATGATTTAAGGATGCCTGCTTTAAAAATACTTTAACTCAAAGGCAAACCTGCGCGAGAACAATTGGGCGCTCACTGCAAGGTACATATTCTATACTACTTACCATCAGATTCCCAGTACAATACATCAGTCTCTTCCTTTCTTTTTTTTTTTTAATGGGCTTTCTCTGAGTTTCCTAAAATGCATACCCATGCAATATTGTTTTGTTCCGACTTCTTTTTTAAAACTTATAAAGGACACCTAAGCTAACAAAACCAAGTGGCTTGTTTTTTGACAGAATCTCAGTTTCTGCTCAGCCTGTTCAGAAGAAAAAGGAGGCATCTGTGGATCTGCTCCATTACCATACCAGAGTTTTCAAAGCCTGGTGAAACCACAGGGCCCTACACTTGTCAGCTACACAACACAGGCCACGGAGCTCTTTCATTGATTTCTGCATCAAACTATGTCTTTTCAGGAGAAAACCAGATTTGATTTAGAGATTGCAATCCTATTCTGTTAGTTAAGATGCCACGTATGTATCTTCTGCCGGGGCATCCTTGAGATGTGAAACCAAGAATCGGCGCGACAGGCAAGGAGAGCATTCTGAAACCCATCTCTTAGAGCTCTCTAGCACACACCTACCTGTAGCTGCCACACCTCAGCGCCTGCGTAAAGGCAACGCGTATTTTCTGCAGAATTTCTGAGGATCAACGCTGTAGAAATCGATAACTATGAATACCTTGAAAGTCTTTCATTTAACTCTTGTTTAAGAACCATTTCAAGAGTTGGTCTTTAAATCCAAAATACAAGGAATTGCTTTTTATGCATCTGTTTCCACTTAACTAATTTAAGGCATGTAAACATGAAAAAGCTGATTAGTCTCAAAACAGTCAAACGCACTTGCAAAAGCATTATACAGTAAAGGTCACCTATACTGCAATTTAAAAATAAATTTCTTGCTAGACTGTAGAAATGCAAAGTCCTTTATAGTCACCATCTAGTCTCTTATTTATTGCTTTCATATTTTCAAACCAGCCACTTTTTTTTTTCCCAAATTTTTTTTTGGGAGGAGGGGGAACAAATCATTGCCTGACTCAAGATTCGTAAGGGCAGCACCACATTTTTCAACCACTGAGCCGGGGTTTGTAATGGAAATGCTGGCAGACCTCTAACTATAGCAATACAAATGGCACTCCTGTAATTAAGAGGAACACGTATTTTCCCATGATTCCAAAGCTGTGGAATCCTCCGTGGGCCACAGGAAATAAAAAAACCTGGGCTAACATCATTTAAGGCAATAAGAGTTCATTTTGCTGGGGAGTCCGACAGCCGGATTTCATGTGGTACACCACATCCCAGCACAGACAACGGGGAAAAAGGCGCTGAATATTGCATTTCGACCGTCAGACAGGAAAAAACCCCAGGCAGCACAGAAGGCAGACAAATATGAAGTTATCCCAACGCTTCTCTTGTGACAGGCCCATCAGTCCAGGGCTGATGAAGTTGTAGCTATTTTGGGGTTTTGAGCAGCATTTCCTTTACTCCTGCTCTTACTTGAATTACCACAGTTTTCCCTTTGTGGATGGGGACTAGACACGTGCCACCACGCAGTCACTTCCCCACCACTCCCTAGTTCCCAGATGCGCGTGGTACTGTCCTGTCAAGCAGTAACAAAGCCTGAATTTTCTTACTGAAATTACAGGAAACTCAATTTAGAGTCCTCGCCCAACTCTTCCCAATCTGCTCTTTTCTGTTAATTTCTGTCTTAATGGAACAGGCAGTCTCAAGACTTTTCAGACATTTGGGCAAACGTTGTGTATGATACAACTGCGATAGTAACACCAAAAACTTACCAGCTCTGTGGGTTTCCTTTTAATTTATATTATAGTTACTTGGTAGAGAGATACCTTGAAGGAAGATCTAGCACGTGTAAATAGGTCCACTTTAAATAGACCCCATACTAATAGGGCTCATCGCCATGTCTTCTTTTGGCCAACAGAAGCCTAGATTCCTAAATTTCAAGCTGAGAAACATTTACCATGGAAGGTGCTTTACTGAACTGACATGTTTTAATGGTTTCTGTCATATATAATAGCATGAATTAGATTTACATACTTAATGACCACAGACAAGTGTAATGGTTGTTACCACAAGGCACCATCAAACTGGGAGTTCACTCAAGTTTGCCATGAGCCTATATGAGCACAGCAGTAATGCTTTAAACCCTCTTGGCAGACTGGGCACCAGTCTAAATGTGAGAAGCCTCACCCAGTCCTGGTGAACTGCACTGCAGAAGGGTTCAAGGACACAGGAGAACGAGGGATTAAATATTAGAAGTGATTAAATCTGTAATGGAAATACAACAGTATACATGGGTTTCAAATGTGACTGTAATATCCTGTCTGGAAAATCTTCATGTTTTTAATAACATGTCTATCCTTTCCCCATCCAAATAACTATATATTAGCATTTTTATTCAAGAGCTTATTTGAATGCCACGTAACTCTTTACTATCACTTTATTTTATATAAGTAGCATTTATTTTATTGTTTTCAAGGCAGACCAGTTGAAAATTCTTTTAATGGTGTTGTATGTGTGTCACTAAAATTGATTCTATAAAGGGGCCTAGTGTGTTTGTTTAAATGAAGACATTTGAAATCAATTAGTGTAGTCCACAGGAGCAAATTTTCTAAAATGAGCAGATTTGATTTTTCAGCCATATACTTGCAATGGGAGCACAGCAGCTGACAACTGCCTCAAACGTGAGCTTCACTGGTAAAGCTTCAAAATGCCCTGAGATCTGGGCTCCACAATCTCCACAGCTAAACTGGAGGCCGATGTACAAGAGTCATACTTTCAAACCACTTGCAGTAACTGCAATATTTTTTCATTCTTTTAAATTACCGATAATAATACAGACAGCAACCCCTCAACATCTCTCACGATCACGGATTTGTCATTCATTTTTCATCAGATCCATTCATTTCAGTCCAGTAAGATCAAAGCCCGTGCAGCAGGAACTCATGACACACATTTCTCCCATTTTCCATTTGCTCTTTTGGTTCCCCATGCTACTGACGGGCAACTAACAAAGTAATTACAGTTGCAATGAAGCTATTTGGATTTACAAAGAAAGAACTCTCTCAAACAGGATTTATACTGATGGAATTACTAAATCAAGAGCGAAATTTGACCCAATATTCTGAAGTTGCTGAATAAGCGCTAATTACGGCAAGTGTGCATTCACAGCAAATCATTCTGAAATCTATCACGAAAGCGTGTTTCTCATGTCATTAAGTCTCTCAGAATTAGGTCATGACGTGTTGGGTTCGTTAGCGTGAGACCACAAAGCTTTTTGAAACTGCCGGTGTTAAGAGCAGAAAGTATCAAAATCATCCTCATTAAGGCTTGAAATGCGTTGGACTTTTACTCTTCTGTTGATGTAAATTATTACATCAAACATTCCATTTCCACGTTGCTAGGATGATTTGCAAATTGGATTTAAACACAAATTAAGTTCAAAGATTCATTAGTTACTGGTCAAAACCTATTTTAAATGCCTGAAATCTGCAAAATAATACCGTACTGCTCTTCTGAAATGTCAAGATATTTTCAATATGTTGCATATGTTGTTTTCATAAAGGATTTAAGGCTGGGCTATCTTCTCTTCTGATCCCACACACTAATAATTACACTGAATGAAGAGGGGAATGCAGAAAATTCAATCAAATTCAGAAAACACTGCAATTACTTCTCTTCACTTTTGATAGAAGTTAAGAAAAACCTGCCAAATTAATACAGTTAAAAAAGACACTGATCAAATGATACAGGTGCTCAAAAAGAGCGAGCAAGTATGGTGAGAACTGCCATTGACACATCAGGTAACCATTACAAACATGGGGTCCAGGATATTTTTCTTGTTGAGAAAAGGAAGGAATCCATATTCTTCTGGAAGAGTTCATTTGTTATCCAGACATGGAGCGTTTGTAACAGTATTCCTTGGCATTGTTCAAAACAGCTGGGTATTTATCCTTTGCTCTGCAACATACGGCAGGGCAACACTTCCCAAGCTGAGGGTGCTTCTTTTGTTGAACATACCTTTGGGAACTGCCATGTGGTTTGTGCAGAGAAACAAGAAGCTACAGATGGGTGTGAAATTTAAAAAAAAAAAACAAAATTAAAACCTCACCAACCAACCCAAACCGATGATCAATACAAGAACTGCTCTGTGCAAAGCTATTAAATGGATGCTACAACTCTGACCTCTGAGCAGCTAATTAACAAACTATAAAGCTCATGAATACTTATGTGCTCATGAAGAACTGCACTATTTTTATGCTATACTGCTACCTGTATTTTCAATGCACTTCAATGAAAAATAAAAAGTAGAACCACTAGTCTGGCACAGAACTTCAGTAAGAAGTATTTAATACTTCTCTCCTTCCTTAATTCATCGCTATTCTTTCCTCTAAACTGAAGCCTGTGTACTGTGCATGCACTTCCAGTGTAGCAGCAGCAGGGAAAAAAAATTCCTGTTCCTTGAACATGTCAACAAGAGTCATGTCCTCCCAGTGAACCTGACAAAATAAACCTAACTGGTGTTTTAGGAAGAAACAAAACATGCACTGTAACTGGAGGCAGCTGCCAGCGCCATTACTCTGGTGAATGGAGGTTCACTCTCCAGGATTTGTGCAGCCATCAGAGATTTGACGTCCCCTTCTTCCAAACAGATTTCTGCCTTCTCAGTTTATTTTTTTTCGAAACTCGAACCAAACCTAAGGCTCTGGGTGAGAAATCCTACTTAATTCTTTTTTTTTTTTTTTTTTTTTTCTGAATGGAATCTAAGTTAGTTGCAGGGTGTGATGTAGTTTTACCACAATAATTTTTGAAGGAAATGTCCAGTTAAACATCCACTTTGAAATCACAGAAATATATACACCGGTTCTGCTGGGTTCAGTGACTAAAATGCCCCCCATCCCCCTTCATATACACCTGGAAACCTCTTGGCTTTTGGCACTCTCGGACATTTTTATAGATGCTAACACTGCTCAGGGATCTCTATACAAAACCACCGTGGCTAATCACTAAAAATACTTCATGTTCTTATTTTATTGAGTTATGAAGCCCACATACTCTTAACTAGCTTCAAGTCTGCAAATGAAATGCCTTTTGCTAAATTCTGACAATTATTTCGGTTGTTTCATTTCTGACCAACGTACTCTAGAGAGTACAAATCTCATACATGCAAGTTAATAACAGTAAAGCTGACCTACAATTAGAAACACTTCTAATTAGAGGAGCATGAAAATCTAAAAAGCCAGTTACTTTAATGATTCTCTTACTGACGTCACAATGGCAAGGACAAACCATCTAACTATCTCTGCTTGTTAACATTTCATTTGCACCAGTGGTTTACAGTTGGAGATTCTTTGTCCTATGAGCTTACAAAGGTAAGTATCACTTTGTTGTATTAATCTTTAATATCTGGCCACCTAAAGATTTCATAAATCTGCTCATTGTGCTTTTTATTGTAGAGAGACGTGTTCTAGTTTGATACACCATACCCACAGGCACCGTTATCATCTTCTACAATCTGCAGTGAAGGTTACAGGGTTAACCAGTAGCTGGCTACACAGTTAACCCCACAGCCTGCATCGGCATTACCGTTTGTACATTCCCATATGTAACAGCGCTAACACCGATCCTTTCCTTTTCCAGAAATTTCTGGAGTTTTTAAGTCTGGTTTGCTAGAGTGTCATCCTGTGTTTTCCTCACTATACATCAATTAATTTAAAGGCAATCCTTACAATTTAAGCTTAATACACTAAAGTGCTCAAAGGTTAATAAGTTCTTCACCAATTTAAGTATTTTTGAACAATGCTTAGAGTTACACAATACAAACTATTTCATTTCCAAGAGATATAATTTGAATTCTTGGAAACTTACTTTGAATTCTTCTAAATAAGATATAATGTAAAATATAATTGAAGTCATATATAAAAATAAAACCAGGCAAAGAGCATCTGCTAAAAACAAAATAAAAAAGCTCTCTGCTGGCAACAATACAGAAAACAGTTTTTTGAAGGTGGTATTCACTCTGGCTTTAATGGCCTCATGGTTGAGTTGACTAGAAAAGCCACAATGGGAAAAAAAAAGAGCGGGAGAAAAAAAAATAGTAGTGACAAAAAAAAAATAGATGTTGAATAAACATGACTTACCTCAAGCTCAGTGTTTAAATATTTATCTTTCCAATAATCCCCAAGCAAAGTTCATTTAACCACTCTAGTTCCATGTAATTTATTTGTGGAATATGCATCAGACTAAATCTAATTTTGCTCTGCTTACTTTGGAGAAAGGAAATTAAAAGTGAAATAATGAAGGTGGCCTTTTATTCATTTTTCTCTTTCCCAGAAACAGGCAGGAAGAGCCCTAAATCAATAAACAAGCAGAAGACGTACTTTCTCTGGTCTGGTTGGTTTTAAGAAAACACAATCTCAAGATAAAGTCAGGGCTCGGCCACGCAGAAGCTCTCCCTCACCAGCAGGGGTAGCTCAACATACTCCTCTCTTAATTAAGAAAAGCAGAAACATCCCACTTAAAGAGCTCTTATTCTCAACAAACACAAAGAACAACTCAGAGATGTCGAGCCAGATTTTCCACTGCCTCGTACCTTGACAGAAAAAACTAGGTGCACAATTCTCTCCGTCTGGAGCAATGTTTCACCCAAGTGGGAAGGCGAAGGAGAATCTGATAGGCTTTGTGTTATCTTTTCAGCAATAGGGGCATTAAAGAAATCCAAAAGCTCAAGTGGATAAAGAGTAGAGCTTTAATCTGATCAGTGTGCCCAGGAACCAGAGACAATGCACTTTAATTGTGATTTCTTTATTCAAAACAGAGGGTTAAAATGGCTTGTGTACTGAAAAAGTGCAATGTAGATTGTCCCAGGGAAATGCTGGGCCACCTCAATTCCCACCAAAATTAATGGGACTTGATGCAAAACGGGGAATTCTGAGCACCCCTTGTGAACAGTTCCTTCCCTTGCCTTTAACAACACCTCATGGGACTGGATTTAAGAAATCAATTCTCTTGGTATTCATTTAAATCAATACAAGTTTTGACGTGATCTTAGAGTATAAAGTGACACCAGCAAGCAAATCTGAACCAGGAAACCAATCTAAAACACCTTTATCACCACAACTGTTTTCCAATTAAAAAAGAATAGTTATCTAAATCAACATTTCTATTTTCAATACCTGTTACAGCACGGAAACAGCAATTGCCATTAAAAAGAAAAACATTCAGTATAATGGCAGCGAATCAGAAAGAGCAATTCCCACAGATCTCTAGTAGAAATTCTGGAGAAGACAAAATCTCTGCAGAGACAAACTGTATTTTGATTTTGGCACATCCATATTTCATTCCATTCCTATCATTCTATCAACTATTAAGCAAACTGCTGCCTCTAAAACCAAGTCACATTTTGACACCTTGTAAAAAACTACCCAAATTGCTGTGACAATAAAGTGTACAGGTTTTTTATTCACTGTAGAATTTAGGAAGTGACAGCTATAAATACCCTCCCTTTTGAAGCAGGCTATAGCACATATGGAGACACTGGAATTGAAAACCCATTAAAGCCTCATCTGTTTTGTGAAATACTATTCTAATTTTGAATTTCCTACATGATTGTATAGATTTTTGTACAGGTTGTGTGCTGCGACTTTGTCAGTTAAACTGGAAGTAGTTTTAAGGAAATAAATGCAATGCCAACAGAGAACTAGGGAGAAAAGAACTCGAGCACAGCATCGAGAAGGCAACAGATAAACTACTACTGTGGAGAATCCTGCCTATTATCACTCTAAAATAAGATTCGTTTGTCAAAAGAGAGAATAAGGTCAATAAAGGTAAAAACTTATGCCCTGTAGCCTGCCAGAAGCTTAGGTACAGAGCAGGCATTCCAACCAGGACACTGCACAGATTCAAAGGCCAGGTTGGACGGGGCTTGGAGCAACCTGGTCTGGTGGGAGATGTCCCTGCCCAGGGCAGGGGATGGGACTGGATGATCTTCAAGGTCCCTTCCAACCGAAACCATTCTATGATTCTATGCTTGGCAGCTGGAAGGGACAGCAAGGTGTCCCTGTGATAATTAAAGAGCCTTTAAAAAAGCTGTGTGGGCAATCCCTGTGCAACGCAGTGCAGTGCTCCTTCACACAATCACAGTATCCCACTCACACCTGGGTCTCTGGGGGCTGTTAGAAGAGAAAGAAACAATGATGGTAATTAATGACCAGAATGCTGCTGATAGATGCTAATGCTTTGTAGTAAAAATTAACAGGGATCATGACAACCCACAATACAAAAAGTCCTGCGCAAAATTAGATTTCCCATTGAGAAGAGATGAAACTGTTGAAAAATTTGACTGCTGTCAAGTTTCCTGCCTTGGTTCTAAATTGCACACATCAACAAATAGAGTACATTATCCCCAATTCTCTTTATTTTCTTGCATTTTACTAGAAAACAGAAATTGTTCAACAGTCGACCTGCTCAGCTAGCCAGAAATGAGAGGGCGCCAAGTATATTGTCTACTGTGTCAACAATGAAGTGAAGGACTGAGTGACTATATCCCCTGAGAAATGAACTTTGCTGTTTTCATTAGCAAGCGTTAGCTGTATCACAATATACCCCGGGGCTGGGTACTAGCTGGACTAGTATTATGACATAATTTCTACGATATCATGTCTTTCTTATCAAACTAAAGGAAAAATGACATCAGAGCATCCAGCGTAGGGAAAGCAGCTCTGCACTGCTAGTCCCTTTATACAGACAGTAAAATGACCAAGTGTTTGTTTTGCCTCAGTCTGCTTATATTTATAAAATGTTGGCTATAATGTCTCTACTGTTGTTTAAGATACAAGATTATTTTGCTTAAAAGTTAGTCAAGGAATATTTCTATGTCTTTTGGAAATAACCTTTGTAGTCAAGACCTAACTGTAATACAGAACGGGTGCTAAGCTTAGGGTTTCTTTTAAACTCTCTTAAAGTAATTTTCCTAATGCAATGAAAAATACTAACCACATACAATATAAAAAAGGGCGATGCAGCTTCAAGCTAATGACCTAATGCTTCCTGAGACTGTTCAGAGGTAACAGGTACTCACTGTACTGGTATCAGTAGGAGCTACAGGTAATATTTGTCTCCTCTGATAAACGGACTAAAAATGCATTTTCTTGCATTTGTGAGAGCATCTTGCTGAGTATAGAGATTTCCAGACATTAAAATCCCTTTCAAATGCTATGATGTAAATAACGTAACCTAGGACTAACCAGCTCTTCCTCCTGCTGTTGTGACCATTCTTTCACGTCAGGGATGAGAAACCTTCTAGCCCCAAGTTTCACTGAAATCCCCATTACCACTTGGTGCGTGTAGCATGTTCCCAGCCTGTCCCTTCCGACGCCGACTGGGTCTAGAGAGACCTACAGGGAAAATATTTATTGAGTAAGAGCTACAGGATAGTTGTGCATTAATTTTTAACTTTCCACAAATTTATTTTTAAATTTTACGAGCGTAATATTTTTAGTTTGATTAACGTTATTATTAGGTTGATTGTACTAGATATAAAGGTCTTCAGGACATGCAGAGCGTAGCAGTTTGATGTGCTGTTCTGGACAATCCCAGGCAAAATGTGCCTTAGTTAACCCTTAGTTAACCATGGCACAGGTAAACCTGGGTGCTTGATGTCAGAGAAGACAGTTTGTCCAGCATATTTCTTTATGATCTGAATTTGACTGAAACAGTAATCAAATTGGTCTATTTAGACCATCTATAGCAGCAGCCATGTGATGTCATCTGGAAACCAATCAATGGCTCTCAATTAATTCCTTCATCACTTTCCAATCCTACTGCCCAAAGTAAGACTTGAAAATCAATAGTCCTAGAACTATTGACCACAGAGGCCATTAAAATACCTGCTTTGCTTTGTTTTGGGTTATTTTGCAGCCTTCTAGCTTGAACTTCCTGCGTAAGTTTTCAGCCTCACATCTTCTTTATCTTTTCACTCACACGAAAAGCCACCTGAAAGAAGCAAGTTCCCTCCAAGTAAGAATGAAGATGTTAACAGATCTGAATTATTTCAGGTGTTAGTCCCGGACTTGGATCCAACCTTATGATTTGAAGCCAAAACTTCTGACTGAAAAAATAAAAATTAAAGTATGGTTGCTCGAACTAAATCAGGACATAGTGTGTAACATTCCTGGCTCAGCTTCAAACGTACATCTAAAATCTAAAAATGAGACCCAATTCTAATAATTCAGAATAGTTGTGTATTTATTTTTTTTAACAGAGGGAGTGTGTCGTGGGGGGGGGGGAGGGGAGAAGAATCCGAGCGCTAATAGTCGTAAAACTGACCTCTTACTGTTCAAAAATAAACTAAACCTGCTGCTGTGAAGCATGTACACAGCTCTACAGAGACAGCAAACTACTGTGTGCACACCTCAATCTCAGCCTCAACAAAGTACATTTTTTCAAGTCTAGATGGAAATGGTTCAAATTATGTTAATGACTTTTCAATTCCTAAGCTTGACTTGTGAAGTGACCAAATACGCAGTCCTTTAAGCAGTTCTGTCCTGCACGCCAATCTATTTTATCAGCGTATTTTACTCTCTAATCAAACCTTATGTTGCTCTCCCCTGAAACAACTGTTTTTTAAAAGGAGGGCGTGTGCATGTCACACAGACTGCTACAGCATCAGAAGAGCTGAAGCTGAAAAAGATTTCTGAGCTCTTGCATATGTCTGCGGTCCGTGTATAACATGAGCCAGAAAGCGCAGACACAGATCTGCGCTGATCAGGGCTTCCAGCACCGAGGAATGCAGAGAGCGAGCCGTGCCTCCAGCACACACCAGAGGTATATTTTCCCTCCTTATTTTAAATTAAATTTGCCATGAAATAGTAAGAAACGCCTTTTATTGCAGCTTCTCTTTTTAATTCTTTATTCCTTGTAACTACCGATTGTTCAAGGCTCACAAACGGAGCATTGAGACGTTGCCTTTTCATGAATGAAGTTCTGTGCAGCCTGCGAACAGGGACGTCATTGCGAGAAAGCGCACAGAAGTGCAGGGGAAGATCAGGGGCTGCAAACGAAAACAGAGCTCAAAAAAAGGCCAGCTTTGTTTACTTGCCCAAAAGAGAGAAGGTAACAGAGCTAGTTTTTAAATTCCAACTGGGAGGAAATTCACTAGAAAAAGATAAAATCTTTCTTCTGCTAAAGATGGTAAAAATCAGCTCCAGATACTTTTAAAAGATGTTTTTGCAAAGGCTGTCGATTATTAATAGTTGTACTGACTCATAAGAGCAACACTGCACGGCTCGCTAAGGTAACCTCTCCTCTGGTACCGGAACTCTCACCAATGATGTGCTTTTTCCTCGGAGGAAGGCGGAGTTGGGACTTGGTGTCAGGGCCATAAATAAGAGGGTCCCATGTCAGGGGAAGGAGAAGTCAGCGAACAGGAGCGTATACCCGCAGCGAGCGTTAGAGGGCTTTCCTAAAGCTCCCCGCTGCCG
>JAOXNO010000003.1:21404180-21414181 GCA_028565335.1 Limnodromus scolopaceus | reverse complement strand
AATCCTGCTCCAGCAGGGGAGTTGGACTAGATGATCTCTATGGTCCCTTCCAACTCTAAAAATTCAGTGAAATTCAGAGGCTTTTGTGGCTCTACTCTTTCTAAATGCCCACAGCTACCACCCAACCTGAGCAACCTGGTAGAAATACCAGGCTCCCTGACAGAGCCAGAGTAAGAGAGCGCTTTTGGTCCTAAAAGGTGGTGGCTGGAACTGAAATGTGAGAGGAGAGAAGGGCCCTGCAGGTGTTAGGTGGTTGTACATGGCAGGAAGACCAGTAAGGATGGACACGCCACGAGTGCCATGCCAGTCCTGCCATTGGTCTGACCTTGGCTTTGTCACTCTTCCCACCGAGCCTTAGTGGGTGTGATTTTGTACAAATTGCAGCAGCTTCCATGAACTTCTTGATAATTTTAAATTTCACTTCAAAGAGAGGCAAATCCTCATTTGCAGGAAGCGCCTAACACCACGAACATACACACCTTTTATAAAAAAAAGGGTGATTCATTCCTTTTATATTCTTCTGAATGGTGCTGAGGCCCTCCAAAAACGTGCTGGATGCCTTCAAACCCCAGCGACCACCTACACTGCTCAAGAGGACTTTCACTGGAAATGGAGGTGGGAGGTTTATGAAGTAGCAGTTCTGCTCATTATCAGTGCCGACCCCTTCGCCCCACCGAAGAGTCCAGGAGGCTTTCTCCTCACAGGAATGAAAGGGGATGAGGACGAGCTCTTTAACATTTCAGAAGGGAGCCACCATAGTTTTAAGCTGGTACAAGAAAATCCCTCTGACAATGGCCTTTCGGGAGAGAAGCATGGCTGCAATTTTGTGTATCAGATAGTGTCAAGAGGGCGAATTTCCCAGTTGCCACTGACTTCAGTCTCCCTGGACTCAATTCTAAACCCATGTTCACATCAAATTAGTCAATCTACGGAGAGAAATGGTGTATATGTGGAGAGGGCTGATTCTAAAGTCTGTCACTTATCATTCATGCCTGTTTTTCCCCCTTAGGCATCAGCAAGGTTATTTTTTGGACAGTAGGACAAAGATGTAAATACTCTGCATTTCTTAGCTATGTAACGCCTGTCTTTAGCCATCTTTATCTTACCTATGTATACCCTACTTTTAAAGTTAGGTGTATTCTTTCTGATTTAACTCTTATAGTTGTTTTTTCTTAAACATACATCAAAAATTACAGTTTTACTGAATCTTGGGCACCACCTTCCAACAGAAATGACCAACAGATCTTGAGTACAAATAAATATATAATATAGCTTCAGAGAACAGTTCTATAGCTTTGGAGAAGAGTGGCACGTTTCGAAAGATGATGGAAGCTTTACAGCTGGAGCTTGGCAGCATTTTCAGCCTGTTAAAATCTCCTAAGATCACTGAGATCAGGCATTGTAAAGATGTGCCAGATGATATATTAAATTTTAATCACGTTTAAAAATAACAGTAGAAATTTTATTTAAATACACCAGAATTAAGTTTTCAAAGTCAGCTCCTCTGGGATAGAATTACAGTATGATATTTCTTTATTATTCAATTTCATATTAAAACTTTCATGGCTCAGTGTCCCACACTTTTCCTCTCTGCACTGTAACATATAGTTTTGTACTGGAATGGATTAATTTGTACATTATTAGAGTGGGAAGTAACTTTACCTGATGGGGGAAATCAGCTTTGGAAAATGTATTAGAAAAGTAGACAAAAGTACTTCTTCCAAGTTAGGAGAAAAGGTGAAGAGTGAAATTAAAGTAGACTTTATATTTTGTTCTTACTATAGTAACATCGTGCTCACTCAGCGTATTCTGAATCTCAGAGTCTACTTGCTGCGAGCAGCGTGATTATGCAGATACTGATTACCCACGTTTAGCTTGATGAGCACCCTCAGTGGGGTTTTGACACAGAATTAGGCAGCTATGTAATTAACCTTCACGTCTTTGGGAGTACAGCGTTCACACAAATGGTAATAACCACGGAACAAAAGCCCATAAAAGACGGATGCAACTGACCTTAGTCTTCTGTGAGGTTCCAACAGAGTCCCACGAGAAGCCCCAACTCGAAGCGGTGGCTGGAGGGATGGGGCAGGATGGCCTCACTGAGGGCGGCTGGTGGCAGACCCTGGGTCACCAGCCATGCCTTCAGACACCTCACGGACAGACATAGGGTCACACCGCTTACCTCCTGAGTTGCCTACGGTCCTTTGGACTTCTCCAGGGCAGGGAGAGATCATGGTACTTGGCGTGTGATTTGCATTTATGTTACTGTCCCGCCAAACGATGGCAGATCTTACTGCTCCATAGCAATGTCCTTCCTCTAGAGTGGAAATCAGGGACAATAATGTACAAGGATATTTCTAGAGTAACCTCTCCCTGACTGGAAAGGATTATGCTGTGTTGCTCAGGGGTCCCACACAGACATGAAAGCTGAGGTTCTGCTCAAAGACTTGTGAATTCAATTACAGAAATAACGTACTGGACTCCGGCTGTTCTAGTTCTCTCTGAAAGAACAGGCGAAGCACAGCACCTGAGCCTGTTTCTTACAAGAGTAACTACAAAAAAGAAGCTGCGAGGCTGTACTGGTGCCATTGAAAGAGCATGTTGCCAGAACAATATTTGCAGAACCCTAATTATATGAACCAATGAATCATCTTAAAACCAGCTAGAAATTATACTAATCTCAAAAGTACTGTTATTCCTATTTGGTAGGCTTAACGCAGAGGTGCTGAAAATGAGGTAATTCTCTTGCCCTCGTGTCCCCAGCAAGCGGCTGAGAAAAGCTGAATTCCAGCCCTGTGCTCAAGAGAGTCCCACAAGTGCTCAGAAAACAACGTTGGCGTGGAGGAACCACCAGCAGTCAGACCCTTCCCAATCTCCACTTTTTGGTATATGGCTAATATTAAGTTCATTAAAAAAAAGTATTGAGAAATAGACATCTTACCCTTAACTCACTTTTCAACAGACTCGGAAACGGTAGAAATATCAAACCCACCTTTCACCTTTCTGGCTGTACCATGTCCCACCTAAGTCAGTTACACAAAAGGGGAGGAGTTTCTTTACTTGTGTACGTATGAAAGAATTACATAGTCATTTTTCTTACTTGTCTCTTATGCATACCTTTATGGACATCAATAGTATTTTCAAGTAAAATTTAAAACCCACCAAAACGACATGAATCTTAGGAAGTTGCTTAGTTTGAAGTAGCTACTGATGCACTTAGAGTGAAGCTCTTACCAAAGAAAAAGCATCTGTGTCCCTGCCAAGGCCCGTCACTGCTACAAATGCCTGCACAGTACAACTACTTGTAACTGCAGTGCGTATAGATTTCTTGGTGTCGTAGCCTGAAACTTCTAAATGCTTTCAAAAATACAAAACCTGACTGCAGAGATGAGGTGCTGTTAATGACTGCTACACCTGCGCGTATTTGTACCTGTCTTTGCTGAACTTCAATATTCACGTTCGGTGAACTGCTGGAGGGCTGCTACGGCAAGAGCAGTTGGGAGTCCTTCCGTTTGCTGATATTTAACAGAATGCTGGTGGAACAGCTTCCTAGGGTAAAGACCAAATTTCTTCTTTGGGAGTAGGAAGTATTAATGAGTAAGATCTACAAATAGCCTTACATCTACTTCAGGTCTTAAGACAGAAGCAAACATTTGGAGAACTTACTTCAAAATTCCACATCTAGTTAGTTTCCTAATTGAGTTTTCGCTTCTGAATAGACCTGAGCTGCGTTGCCAATATCATGCAACTCGAAGAAATAATTTCCAATCTTCTGTAATTACGGTTCTGCAGAATCCTGCCATTTAAGCACAAAAATGGGGCTCGGTCTGGAAAAATGCAGTCACTCTCCTTTCCTTCGTGTGTTGAACTTTTTCATGGCAGCGTTCCCAACAGCTTAAAAGTTGTAGCTGTAAAATGAGGTGGCATCACGGAACCGAACAACAGGACAGAATTTTAAGGAGCCAAATGCTCTGAGCACAACGCTCCTGTCAATTAGAAGGTAGTTGATAACCATAAAATAATTCAGCTTGAGTGAAAAAACCGGAGCCGAGTATTGTGTCATAAAGTGAAATCTCAGAAGAATCATGCGAGTTGCCTGATTTAGAAGTAACTCGGTAACACGGACTCATTGCTGAGCATGTTATAAATGCAGGATAAGAAAAGCAGGAACTGTGTTACTTTGATTTAAAAGCCTGCATTATAGTGCTAAGAAACTCAAACCCCATGATTTCAAAAACACCATTCTACACACGCTGTGAGGAAAACAAAACGCAAGCCTAGAAACAAAGATTAAATAATATAAACCACCAAACATGAAAGACTGCCAAAGGCTTAATCCTATTAATCTACCAACTTTAATCCCTAACTTTCTCATTAAAAAGTATCTCAATAACGGGGGGTTTCTTCCGCCCGGAGGAGGAGGGGGCACGGAGCTACGAATGGAAATCTACAATAACATTATGTATGTTGTTCTACAGACTTTGGAGTATAAAGAGAGTGTTATTCTTCAGCTGAAATTAGGCAGATGTTGATTACTAGTCAAATGATGTGGTATTTGAGGCTTGTGAAGTAGAGAGAAATATTTCTGGTAACATGAGCAGCAGCTGTAAAAACAGCACAGAAAAATAAAACTGACCTTGACCAACATTAGGAAATCACGCTATTTTTAAGGGAATATATAAGTCGAAAGAATACCACACATCTGTGAAAAATACACTCGCCTCTTCTATTTGAAACTTCATAAAATCTAGATTTTAAAACCTCACTCTCATAAATTGAATGCATTCTTCTAATTAAAGAAAAATAAAACTGCATAATCTTCTGGTTTAACAAGGAAGCCAAACTTGATCAACCCTTGCCTTCAACATGAGGAATTTTTGCATCCCGAGCCAAAAACACACAGAGATTCACAAAATCCTGACCTACCTGAGAGTCCTAATGAGCTTAAATACAGGCCTCCTACATTCTGAAAGCCTCCAAAGGAAAGGCATTTTGGGTGCAGATTAGCAGTTCTGCGGTAATCAAACACAAGAGAGTAACCAAATTCTGCAAAGCATTTATGTTGAAAAATAATAAAATACAAATCTGTATCCATATGAAATGGTGATAAAATTCCTTGGTATCTGCTTTATCAACTCCAGAAATATTCATGGGTTTTTCAAGCAGGTGAGTTGGTGGAATGCGGTAATTGCTTCTGAATAAAAATGCCTTGAATAACAGTGAATGATGAAATATTTATCATCAATATTTATCATCTAGAATTGATGATAAGTTTGCACATTTGCACAGTGGCTGTATTAACTGGGTAGAGGGACCCACACTGATGAACATGTTAAACCTTCGCAAATACATTTGTGACCTGTCCTTCAATGTGCAATACATAGGTCTATTCATCTTTTTCTCCTTATTTGCTATTTTGCATTGGGTTAGTAGAATTTAGGTCTGCCCTATGGTTGCTTTAAAATAATCTTCACCTTCAGAAATTGCTTTAGCCCACGTCATAAGACTTTACTAGAAGGATTTGATGTTTTAGTTACAGATATGATTGTTACCTCACCACACTTACCTTCTCATGCAACTGGAAGCACCACCGAGACCAGGCAATGCTCCTCCATACCTTGCTTTCCATAGAATAAAGGGAAAAAGCCTGCTGTTGTTACAGTTACGTTCCTCAACAAGCTCAGTGGTTACAGATCCGAAACACTGGTGGCCAAATAGCCCACTAAGTTCCACTGCTTTTCTTTCTTGTGATTTCATAAAGCGTGGCTCAGTTAATTACTGTGCTGGTGATCTATTTTACAGATGGCTGTAAGCATTTATTCATCGAACATCAGAGAGCTAAAATATAAAGCAGGACAAATAAAATTGTCTTTACATTCTAACAAGCATAAACATCTCTTGGACTAAAGATTCCTTGACTTTGGGTCTAGGTTTGGTGGAGGAAGAGAGAACAGTAACAGTGTAGACTTACAGTTAAGAAATCCATCCTGCAAACACAGAGGAAAAGATTTCTTTAGATTCACCCAGTGTTGGGCCAGTTTTGCTGCAGCTGCTGCATTCTGTCTGTTTCTAGAATTATTAACTAGTACAACAGCTTCAGGCACCTGCGGTGGGTTACGGTATTGTAATGCAACTGCTGTTTGCTGAGCTGTCTTGTTGAAAGACAAATGGAGAGACGAGCTGTTTCCTCAACACACTTGTTCCTCTTCAGCTGTTCAAAGATCAGTCAATACCATCTTGCTTGGTTCTCAAAAGAGAGAAGGAAGTACAGGGGGTTAGTGGTAGGTTTCCACTCCCAAAAGCTTAAGGATGATCTAGCATCTCGGCAGGTATCCTGAAGTAATCATCTACCTCTTTACTGAAATCTGTAACAATTAAAAGCTTGCATAATAATTCATAAATTGACATTGCAGAAGAATGGTTGCAGTCTCCTTTACGTTGTAAGCCCCACAGGATCTAGAGTCTTCTGTGTAAGAAGAAAAAAATACTTGAATACTATGAAACTATTTTTCAGAGGAGATGATGGTGGCCAGCAAGTTTTGATTAAAAAAACCCCAACAATAAAACCAACAAAATCAATTGAGGGTGAAGCATCTTGACACCCATGGCAGGAGTGGTCTCTAGCTGACTGGAAGTGCTTGACATAGAAAGAATTATGGCCATTGTAAACCATAAATACATATATAAAGTAGAAGAACAGAATCAGAGATATTTTGCATTAAAAGGATGGAACCTAAACCACATGGATGCCAAATTCTTCTTTAAAGCAGTTAAAAATCAGTGGAATAATGAACAGAAGATGAAGCCCTTTCAGTGTTTCAGTAAATTCGTAACAATCAGATTCTGAAAGATCACAAATAAATTTGAGTCAATTTGCAAAAGTGCAAGTTGCCTCTGAGTTTAACTCAAGTTTCTTTATCGTAAATAAAGATACGGATTTTTTGACTCCAAGTCAAAAATAAAAATCCTGAAGCAATAAAAAGTAGAGTAGTTTTTGCAAACATAGAGTACAAGCCCTTTTTGTATGCAGTACAGATCATCTCAACTCAAAATATGTGACATGGAGTTATAGCACTGGCAAAGCCTTTTTCTGGACTCAGAGCAGAGAAAAAATGAAGAAAATTTATAAATGGGAACGGGATAAAAAGTAATGGCATTTTTATGAGACTACAGTTGGCAAATCCTTCAGCATGAACAGAGAAACCAGAATATTTGCTGTTAAGGGACTTGCTTTGAAAAGGTCTTAAACATTTCAGGTTAAGGGCAACTTATTAAGTCATAACATTATCCTCATGGTGCTGGCACGTGATAGTGTTACCCAGTGCTTTGCTCATTAAAACGCAGCAGACCCGATCCCTGCCCCAAGTGACATATGTAACAACGCAAAGATTTTCACAATCAATGGACAGACAGAGTCTCTTACTCAGTGAATTGCGTGTGAATGCTCAAGTGCCTACAGACAGTACAGACACTTCTAATCTATTTCAAACGGTTCTTTTTCCGAGATTTCAAATAACAGAGAGAACATTACTGATAATTCTTTAGGAAGCTAACACACGCAAACCAAAAAATCACAAATTAAGAAAATAAAAATCTTCACTCTCCTAAAAATTATTTCTAAGTCTCTAAAATAATCCGCTTTAAAAATATCAGAGTGCTTGTAAAGCTGTATCACTTATTTTAAAACATTATTTTCATGTTTTAATCAATCAAGAACTTTTCCCTTCTTTTGGACAAATTGCCTTCTTTTGGCAGCACTAGTGATACAAGTGGTTTAAGCCCAAGTTAAGATGCCCCTTTTGTATTGCCAATACTCCTTTCTTCCTTTCACATGTCTTTTGAGAAATTATAACCTTTCCCATATACAGGCACATGAATACATATTACATGAATATTTAAGTTAATAAGTTAATTTGCTTTTTTCATTGTTGAAACTCAAAGCTTTACAAGAAGCAAACGTGGCAAGGAAGTCTGTCGTATGACTGAACAGTTTATAGCATATTTAGTTGAAAATCTGGCAGGGTTTCACAGGGGAAGTGGTAACGCTGGAGGTGGGACAGGTGCTCCAAAGGATGGAGGAAGACTTTCACAACCTTCTGTACATCTGAGAGGTTTTGTAAGCAATATGAATCAGCGGCCCATCCACACTGTTCTACGTAGAATTCTATCTTTTCTGTCCTCTGCAGTATTGCTTTAAAGGGGGTTCATTGATTTTTGTCTGTTGGGACAATTTCTGTGGAGGTTCCTCTTTCTTTCTGAGGTTAAGATTACTCTCCTGGCCTGCCGACTCTTCCCTCTCTGCAAGAAAAGTTAACCATAGTCTCCAATCTAAAGAATAATTTATTTATTTATTGGTCCTATCTCTGTACTCACAGAAGACAAGTATTCAAAACTCTGCTCTTGGGTTTCTCTGGCAGCTTTAATAGTGTTACTTGTCAGTGTTCTTCTTCAAGAGACCAAGAGTTTGTAAGATTGGACCATAATATACCAGGTGTAGTATCTATAGCGTCTAGACCCAAAGAAGGTAAATGAAATAGTGTGTCTATACCCTGTCTTTGGACTTCAAGGCATTTATCTCAGACTCCTGGCATTATTTTACTACCATTTGAGTTTAGGTGAATACTGTAGATGAGGCCAGTTCTACTCACAAACTTTCAGTTCGTTTGCTTTCTGGTTTGTATTCCAGTTCTTGGCCAGTTACAGATAGATGCCTGATTCAAACTGGACACAAATCAAACCTGCAACCACGTATGCTGGGCAGACCACTCCAAACATAGAAATTCCACCTGGAATTGCTCTGTGGGTATAAAAAGGAATGAATTATGGCCCCTTCTGCGACTGCAAGCTTTCTCTCCAGTCTCACACTGGGCCTCCTGAAGTAAATCACCCCCAAAACTAGAGATGGGCGCTGCTGAAAGTCATCACCAGAGCTGCCCCCAGCCTTTACAGAACACCAAGTATTTTAACACTTACAGTACAAAAGGAGGGGGTGGTCTGGATTGTGCTGATCACTACTAGAATGACAGGGTGTTAATAAAACCCTTTCTTCCTTAATCCAACGGGTGAACACTCTGAAGACAATCCCCCACCCTTGGGTTGCAAATGTTCGTTAACAGACAGCTACCGACACTGCCCTGTAGGCTCTAGTTATTTCCAAGGAGTGTAGCCCAATATTCAAAGTGTGTCACGTCATTGATTAGTTAATGCATCAATTCTGGCAGTTTCCCTTGTGATACAGCAAACCAAATAAAGGCATATAAATTTAAGAAAGCCTTTTACAGTTAATTTAAATGAGGAGCCAATGTCCTCAAACACAGGCATATCTTTCTTAAACGGTGTAAAGCTGTATTAGCCCCAGTAAGAATTTCCACCAGGTAAACTGAGGATTTACTATGGATTTCTATTTTGATGCACCCAACTAAATAGGAAGGTAACCCCCATTTCATAGCAGGGCTACAGAAAGAGCACAAACCCAAAAGAGTCTAAGTATAGTTTTACAGATGTGTCCTAAGAAGCCCTTCCCCTCTCCACTATTCAGAACAAAGGATGGAGGATAAAGTACACACCTGGAAGTTCTACAAGCCTCTCATCACAGGAGCCGAAAAAGCCATGTTCCACAGCGACCCTGCAGGGCCGGCAAAGCCCAGGCTCCGTCCTCTTGTTTCCCGGTTTACTGTGTGATTATTTCAGATCACTGGACCCAGAAACTTGACCTTTACAAAGCTTCAAACAAACAACGTGGACTCCATTCTCCTTAACATTCTGTTGATAACTGCTTTCAGCGTGTAAACCCAAGACACACCACAGCCACTGTCATGGCTGAGGCACAATCCAGAAAAGCAAACTTCTTCTATTAAAGTTTTTTGAGAAAAAGAGAGAGAGAGAGAAAGGGGAGACCTTATCAATGCCTATAAGTATCTAAAAGGTGGGTTGAAGGAGGAGGGAGCCAGACTCTTTTCAGCGGTTGCCAGTGAGAGGACGAGGGGCAATGGGCATAAGTT
>JAOXNO010000003.1:21362259-21398376 GCA_028565335.1 Limnodromus scolopaceus | reverse complement strand
CCGTTCAGATACTTATAGGCATTGATAAGGTCTTAGATTCTTAGAATCCTGTTATTCTCTGTGCCCGATAACCCTGGGATATCTTAAACAGCACATCCAAGAGAGATGCTTCAAACAAACAGACAGGAAAAGAAACCATTTCTTCTTTCATAAAGTGTCATGCTTTCCTTGTTTATAAAGAATAGGAAATAAATATCTGTCAAAAGAGGGAATAATTAATTTATACAGGTTAACACAATGACATGTTATGTTAAAAAAAATGTTAAAATCTACAGTCTCAGAAAAGTGAATGAAAGATTGTTCTCTTCCTGTATTCTGATTTCATGCATGAAAATGATGCTTTAATCTTGTCTGGCAGAGTCTTGCAGTGTTAACTTCAAGGCTATTTACCTGATCAACAGTTCTTCTGTCACCAACAGAAGTGTCCCTTTCTTTTGCTCACTGACTATAATGATGGGTTTTATAAAATTTTATGGGATTCGAGCCTTTAAAAGATTTTGATGGACAGTTTTGGTCAAAACTGAGTGGTAACTTAATTCAGATTTCCAAGATTCACGGAAATTCAGATTTATAACATTGGCAGCCCACTTATTTTTATTTTCAGGAGTTAACTCAGTCTAGTGTTGTAGTAACAAGCCTTAAAATCTACTTCTAGCTAAAGTGTAAAAAAAATGTTAAAATCTATCAATGCAATTTTTGCTGTTGCGCGTAAAATTAGGCATGTGCTAATTTACATTTATATCTTTTTCTCTATTGCAGTTATTCGAGCAAAAATATCCAGCGAAAAGGTGGTTCCTGCCAGTGATGATCCTCTTGATACCCACAAAATGATCCGGTATGAAATCAAACAAATAAAGGTACATGGAATCACTCAGCTATTTTGAAGTTCAATGCTGATAAACTATGTATATGAGTACATTTTAGCCCTCAACGCCTTAAGCTGGGAAAGGCTCCTGATGCCTCCACAGTCAGACCCCAGGGAACTACACAGAATAAATCAAAGTAGGGATAAAATAAAAAAAAATTAAAAATCCACCTGTTTCTGGTGGATATTTGATCACTTCTGTCCCATTATGATATTGCAACTCTCTGACTGGATGATGCAAACTTTATAAACAGAAGAAAACATTTCCAGCTGACACAGCAAGGACCTTTGTTCATAACTGAATAGGGATATTTGCAGAAACGGGAGACCTTCCCTAATAGTCATATGAACAAAAATCCATTTGTGTGAATGTTGCTGGGAAAGCAAACATGAAGCAGGAGCACCCAAAAATGCAGTCATTCAGAATCTCAGAGGATTTTTCCATTATTTGTTCAGCTCCAATAAGGAGACATATTCATTAGTGTACTTTAAGAAGACATTTCTTGATTCCATTCAAGTCACCATCGAATTCTCACTAATGTAAAAAAGCTCGTGATCTACCTGTCTCTGGAACACCCAAAAGACAGGCAGTCTCTGTCAAATAAAATGTGTTACTGTGCATTGGTGGCTTTTTTTTTTTTGGTTTGGTTGTTTGTTTTAAGTTTTCTAGGTGGTTTTTATCTCTCATTTTTAATAGAATATTATTTTGTATTATTTCTATCGATTTGTATTATTTCATTTACTGGGAACCCTTAAGGAGATCATTATGAAGAGTTACATGCTTTAAAAAAAAGCAGACCCCGTCACATTGTATTGGTAGAGAACCTCACAGGAGTTTTACTAAGAAACATCTATGGTAAACACAAATATCTCACAACATTCACACAGATGGTTATCACACACGACTTCTGTTAAGGTTGTGTTGCAATTTCAACAAGCCAATTCTTTCACCTTGCTGAAACAAACCCCAAAACTCTCTATCATCTGTCACTTTCTGTTGTCTCAAACTATTAAGGGTATTTACACATTTTTGTACAGAAATATTAAATATGATTTTGTTACTCATTTTCAGAAATAAAAAAAGAATAATGATGAAGTTTATTCAATTAATATATATTGATTGGCATGTTAAGCTGCCATACATTTTCTTCAATTACAGTTATTTTCTTTTATTGCAATATTTACAGCATTATACTAAAGAGAAGAGAAAATATGTGATTTATATGCAATTGAGTATTTGTCTTCACAATATTATTGTTATTGACTTGGTCATCCTGTCCACTCTGAGAAGTCAGCTAAGCATTAAAGCAGTGCCACTAGATTTTGTGGGACTTTGCCCTATATTGTCGGAGTAGTGAAGCAAAGTACAAGATATTACTGTCATACATGAAATCAATACAGTTTACCAAATTAAAGTAGTATAACCAAAATTGCTAAGATTTTTGCACACAAGATGCATGGATGGAAACCCACTGAAAGAATCAGACTTTTCTAACGAGAGGGTGGGGTCCCCTCGTGTGAGAATACGAGGAGGTATTGAAGATAAACGCAAGGTGATCTTTAAGGTCCCTTCCAACCTAGACAATTCTATGATTCTATACTTTACAAGGATGCTTGCAGTTTTAAAGATAGATATTAATCACTCTATAAAGCTCAGAAAATAAGCCATGATATAGTTGAAAAGGCTTGGAGAATAAAGAAAATAGAAGACTGTAATTATTATAACAGCAACATGCCAAAGACACTGAAAGCAATACAGATATTCTTTAAAAAAAGTATTCTAAAATCTTAAAGCAGTGGCCACGTAGCGGTCTCGGTTCTGTACCTCAAAAGGGCAGGGCCAGTGTGAGTAGAGACTTTAGTACCAGGCTCACATCTCTATGATCTCCCAATTCCTCACCTTTGTTTCCTACCTCGATGAAGTCCTACCAGAACCTAGAATGTAAATGAACCATAGCACGGTGCAGGGCTGAATCAAGCCATCTTAACCCCTCACAGAGAACGTGTCCACAGCTTTAGGAGATGGGAGAATATCATTGAGATCAAATATGATTTACTGAGTTAAACAGAAGATTATAATCTTAAGAAATTCTTTAACAAATATCCAGGTCAAAACTCAAGATAGGTCAGACCCTAATTTAAAAAAAACTTCAACCAAGCATCCAAAAAAACCCCAACAAAATAAACACCAAACTCATTTAAATATTAACTAGGTCTCCATTATCAGTTGCCATGGATATTCTTTTTTTAATAGCTAAATCAGTTTGTGTTGTCTGCTTAATGCCTCAAGTTAATTTTGATCCAGTGATGAGGTATTCAATGTTGTCCCCTGCTATACACTCTAGCCCAACCAACAGTTTCTGAATGTAGGGAGCACTGAAATCAGGGATACCTGCATCGTTCACGTGGTTACTCTGTACTAGACATCTGTCTCAGGTACCCTCACCTTGAATAAGCTGGGTTTAAGTGTAGGGGAAGCAGGGGATTCACGTTTCAGAGACGGCAGGAGCCAAACAGCTCTCAGGAGGAGTGTGGCAGGGCTGGGGGCTGCCCCTGAAGCGCTGGGTTGGCCATCGGGCAGAGTCTCCCAACACACATCCAGCCTGCGCCCCGACCCTCCTTTGCCCATCATTCCAAGGCCTTTTATATTGGGCTGATACACCAGACTACTTTATCTGATAAAATTAGACATATTTCCATTACCATCGCATGCATTTTCTACTACTTTCACTGCTGCTGTGTATAGGATACCACTTTGGTTTTTGGTTTGTTTTGGTTCGGTGTGTTTGTTTTTTCTACTAAGCATTTCGAATTCACATCTAGTATTTTTGGATGAGAAGCCCAATGACAACAACTTTGGCTTTTTTTATTCCATAAATAAGGCTTCAGAAAAATCAACACAGAGTGTATTTTCTAGTGCCCCGTAGCATTCAAACCCCCTGAGAGAACGTGAGTAACACGAGCGTGTTTTCCAGTGCCGCCAGCTGCGCGGGGGAGAGCTGCCCTGGGGAGCCACGGGCCCCCCGCTTGTCCCCAGCTGTCAACACACAGCATGATGTCACCGAGAGGGGCCCCCGAGGCGCTGGGGGCTCGCTTAGGTCATCGGAGGCGATGACAGCCACTCCGAGGTTGATTAGCATCTCACGGTTCCTTCTCACCTTTGGACACAACCCGATTTGGTTTGATCTTTTAATGGCTTATTTAAGAGTGACTCTCCTGGTGGGAAAGGGCAGTCTGACCAGGGCACAGGCTTTGATCCTGAACCTCCCCGTTCTGGTGCTGCTAGAAATTCCCAGAGCTGCATCCCATTTTCCAACAGCTATTCGAGAAGGTCACATTGGGGAAAATTCTGGATGTGGAAAACCAGCTTGCTTTAATGATCGAGTATGAGAGCAATGCTCAGTTTCTCAGCATGTTTCATGTCCTTGAGATCCACACCATCACAGGGCTCAACATCAAATTCCCCACATTAATATATTGAGAAATTTTTTGCATCTTATGATGTTGCAGCACCTTGTTTGAGAGGAATGCTGTCCCTGCATTACTCCTTAAAGAGAAGACACCACTACAATATAAATTGGAGAGAAAGTTTTGAAGATCCATTAAAAACACTGAACAAGCACATTTAAAAAACCTTAACTTAAAAAAAATGAAGACCTAATTTCCTTCTAAAAATAATGGTCACAGTTCATTTAGTGAGAGGAGGGGTCTAATTCGTTGGTATTTTCTCAGACTTTAGAGCCTTTTTTAAAGAGCTGCACCATCTATTTCTTTCAGCTGTTGTTTGCAACTGTTTTTTTCATGTTTCTATTTTGCTCCTGACCTTCTGTTTCTGATAATTTTCAGATGTTTAAAGGATTTGAAAAGCTCAAGGATGTCCAGTACGTCTATACCCCTTTTGATTCGTCACTCTGTGGCGTGAAACTAGAAGCTAATAACAAAAAACAGTATCTTCTGACAGGTAAAATGCTACAAAACTCCTGTACCTGTAAAGTCCAAAGCAACCTCTTAGGTTGACTTTGCAAAAATATGCCAGCCTTTGTTAAAAAATAATGTATTTATGTACTAAATAATACAAACATAATGAAATGTACAAATTGTGTAAAGCTGTAATTATACTGTGATCTTACATGTTTTCCACCCTTCAACCAACAAACTTAAAGCAGTTTCAAAGGAAGTCAAGTCAGTGACTGTGTAATTAGTAAATAGCAAGTATGCCATTATTATTTAAAACCAATACCAATTTTCCCAGGAATGCAAACATGCTTTATGAGACAACACATGCCCACCTGTATGTGGATTTGGGATTCGTAGTAATGATAGATTTTTCTAGAGAGTCTTGAAATGTAGTTTAAGATTCGCATCCATCCCTTGCTGGCAGATTATCAACACCTTTTGAAAAATGTCCTTCTTAAATCTTTTACATTTATTCAGCATGCTATCAGCAGAATAGTTCTCTAAGTTATAATTACATTAACAGAAAAGTGTGAAATATGACTAATTTGGTGCAATTAGTTAAAAACTTCAGGTATTCTTGCAATTTATTTCAGTATTTAGGAAAACAGTTGAATTTCCTTGCCTTATTTTTCTTATTTTCCATGCTGTAGGACAAATTTTAAGTGATGGTAAAGTCCTCATCCATTTATGCAACTACATCGAACCATGGGACGACCTATCCTTGTCGCAGAAGAAGAGTCTTAATCAGAGATATCAAATGGGCTGCGGCTGCAAAGTAAGTATAGAACGAAATACTGCCTCACCTTACAGCACTACCAGCTTTCACTGGTGGGAACTGCTCTCTTATACACCCTATATTTTATAATACCATTTTAAAGAAAGCTGCGATACACTGAATTAACGTACTGCTTCCCGTTTAGATCACCACCTGCTACATGGTGCCCTGTTCCATCACCACACCAAACGAGTGCCTCTGGACGGACTGGCTGATAGAAAGAAAGCTCTACGGGCACCAAGCCAAGCACTACGCCTGCATCAAGAGAAGCGATGGCACTTGCAGCTGGTACCGAGGTGGTCCTCCCCCAGAGAAAGAGTTTATTGACATCAGCGAACCTTAAAACCATCACTTCCTAAAAAGCCTTGGAGCCTAATTCCATCAAACACTGCACGCTCACAGCTTTGAACTGCCATCCTCTAATGTATCTGTTGCTTAGAAACAAAAACAAATTGTCCTGTACAGCTAAAGTACGAGTCTGGGGAATTGGCACTCGCACAAGATGAGGAACAAGCCTCCTGGAGGTAGCTTCTCCGTAAAGTTATGCTTTGTACAGAGAGGCTCAAGCTGAGGGTGCTCCTCTGCGTCCTCTGAGGCATAACGAGTTGCCCTTTTACCAATATGAATGTACAAGAACAAAAGAATTGCCAGAATTTTTTCCCCCGTTTCTCTTAACCTACAGATTAAGAGCGCCCCATGTTTTATTCCAAGTCTTTCCGATGAACTACGGAATGTTTTATAGAACTATTTTTTTCTGTATGAAAGTTTTCTGATACAAAAGAATTATTGTACAGTGTATATGTAAAGTATTATAACAATGTGTTATAAAAAAAAGATTCAAAAATCCCTGTATTTCCTTATCTGTTGAAACAAGCTGAACACTTTGTGATTAAAACAATCTGTGCTCCGTATTTTGTATGTTACTTACACCGTAGCTTTCTTTACCTACAGAGTTGTAACCTTCATTGATAACTAAGTTAAGAAACAGCCTTGATAATCAAAGTCCTCTTACCCAATTCAATGTTCCTATGGACTGGCTATAACTTGTTGAAAGAAAAACCAGATGTTCTAATGGTTCCGCATTTTATGGAACCAACACAAATAACGACAGGCTAAAACTGCTTATATTTACAGAAACCACGTCCGCCATCGGCAGCTGCGGTACTCGATAATGCCTCTAAATACGCGACTTGCTCATTATATTTCAGTGCTGCTAAAGCCTTGGCTTTAGAAACCCACATCAAAATACATGCAATAGGTACTGAGCAACTTCCACTGCAAGTGATTTCTGCAAAGCTCTCAAATGTTTGACCCTATTTAATAGTTTACATTTGCATTAATGATTTTCATTCATCAATACCCATCCTACTCTGTCATAATGAATTCGGTAACTCACGAACTTATACTGGAGAGGTGGTACAACGTGTTTTGCTTTTTAGTTTTTTTGTGTCTTAACTTTTATGAATTGATTACTGTAGTTAGTAACCAATCTCACACATATTTAAGTTTACAAAAGTAATTCATTTCACAGTGGTAAATCTTAAGCAATTATTTCAGTAAATGCCAAAGGTTAGACAGTTGTGCAACTGCTTGTGTTCTAGAAACTGGATGAGAACCATCCCGCAGGAGATGAATCTCTAATAGCTGCCATTTCTGACGTATTTTACTCTCCCCAATTTTCTCCATTGGGTTTCCTTCACTGCATTCCAATTTTGGCTAGAAATTACTCTCATGTATTCCTCATAGGTGAACTTAAAATGACAGGCAGAGATGCAGACAGTTGTGTTCTTGTTTGGTTTGATCAGGGCTATCTCAAGGTCTAACACCAATGCTTTACTCACCCTGCTAATGGCCCTTCCAGCCCACGGGCTCATTAAGAACCGGAGCTGTTACCGCCTATTGGTTCGAGGGTCCAGATTCCCAAACAGTGCCTTGAGTCTGTTTGCTCCAGCGGCCTTATAAAAGCACTGGGACATAAACTTGCAGAGAAAGTGTGCACATCTTTATGTGTATAAGGCATCTCTAATTCCATTTAACTGGATGAAATAGTAGTGTAGAGATAAAATTCAGCATGTTCCAAGTATCCTGTCACACCCTACAATATGCTGTATTGGATATAGAACGTAGACTTCCAAAAAAAATCCCTGTATAAATTATTTTTGTGACATATTGTGTTCATGTTTCTAATGTTTATTTTGACAATTGCATCAATCCATATTTAAAGGATAGGTTTGAAAACACTATTGAGAGAATAAATGTTCTTACTTAAAATTTTTATAGCTAAACCTTTACAATTCCAATCAAGTGCAAACGGTGCAAGGCCACTAGGAAGGCACGCCATTATTCCTTTTAGGAATATATGTCCCTTAATATTCAAAGTTTCATTTTTTATTTACTGTAAATCAGTTTAGCTGTTTTAATTTACAATCCTAAATTAAAACACCACTTATTTGTGTTGCCAAATGGAAAGCCTAGCTCTTTTTCTGCTTTGTAAAGACAAACAAAAAGCTACCTAACGCTAATTTGGAACCATAGACTTATTATGGCTACTTCTATAAATGAAAAGAAAGGGCTACATGCCTTCCAAAAAGGAACTGATATTGCAGAGACAATATTGACAGTGCTATTTACTGTCAGTGCTCTGCATTTCTATTACTAATTTACAGAAAGACTTAAACAACAGCACTTATTTCCTCACGTCAAACCAAAACAATTCCTAGACAAGGCTGCAGGAGCTTAATAACCACACAAAGTCTGACTCAAGCACAGGGCTAATTAACATTCAATACATGTAGAGGGGAACGTTTGTTTCCAAATCCATTTTGATGCAATGGTGCCTTTTGAATAGCACTCTGCAGCAAAGAGATATTTTCTGCTTTTTAACTCAACATAGTTCTGTTTCTACTTCAGTTTTATAGTAAATTAGACCTTAAACTCAACTAACCCAACTCAGACTGCCTTAAGTACCTTGTAAAAATAAATGTTTTCTTGGATATTTATGACCAAACTGTAATATGAACTGTATGACATATTTAAAAACATTTTATATTTGACCTGCCATAAAATATCATGTATGAGGTGTTTCAAAACTAACGGCCGTCCACTTTGATTCCTGTCTGACCATAAATCTGGCCAAACCTCCCACAACGGATGGTACAAAGATTTTTTTTTTCCCTCATATTAATAAATATAGCAGGAAAAGCTTTACAAAAAACCTTCTCAGAATGAGGTTTTATTTTCCCTAAGATTCAGCACTGATAAAGATTATGTAGAGGATTAACTCCAATGCAGCACTCTGAATACGTTATTTTCCTAGCGAGACTTCTACTGCAGTGGCACTGATATATTATCAACAGCCAATTATTTTTACAACATTTTCTTTTTACTTCTTGAAACTGTGTATATGCTATATGAAAGGTTAGAGCAGAAATATAGCCTGGTACAACATTTGATTTTAATTTGAAAATGACTCACATGACTTATAAGAGCAGGGAGAAGAACGGAGAAGGGAGATCTTACAGGTGAACGGTGGAAAAAACAACGCCTTGAATATTGCTGGCTTTTTCTCAATGTTCCAGCTACGTTTTAATTAAATTGTCCAACAATTACGTTGAGAAAGCCGGGTTGTTTTTTTTCATGACAGAGAACATAAGAGGTGTGAATGTAGTGAAATAAAGGAAGCTAATTACTGAGGGAAAGGCTGTAGATATGACTCAACTAGCAATGAGTTCAAAAAGCTTCACAGCGTTCTGTATAGTTTTAATCAGTCTGAGATGAATGTTTCTGTTTCAAAAAGTGTTTCATTAAAGCAGCTCCATTTTTACACAAAAGAATGGCATCTTTGTTTATTTACCTTTTATTGCCGCCTAAAGACTCGGTACAAACGATGGCCATAGTGTGAGAGAAGCAGCAGAAAGAGAAGCCCAAGCGCAGCTCTGGCAGGCTCCCCTGAGAACCCAATGCACAGAGATTCCCCCTGCTCCCCCCACCCCAACTGGTTTGCACTGGAGGAGAGGCAGAGAGCCCTAGGTTACGATTTGGGGAATAACAAGGGAAGAGGCGAACACAAGAGGAACTACAAAAATTAATTTAAACTGTAAATACCAGATTCCGTAAGCGTAAATGCAAATGAGGCCAGCTATTAATAAACAGTGTTTAAAAAACCAACTACATTTAAATAGGATGATACGATTTCAATTCATCGACCAGAAGACTCTGATATTCAGATCATCTTGCAACCCATTCGAGAAATTTGAATACAGTGTTATCTTGTACCATGTCGCCCGATCATTTCTCAAACCACAAAGTTCCAAATAATTACTTCAGGAGGAAAAAACCAAGCCAATGAGCTTCATCACAATCGGTGATTGCAGCACCTCCAAACCACCCTTGGCAACGCAATACTGAAAGGCACTCATTTTCTCTAGATTAAGATTCATTATGATAAACATGTTAAAAATTATTCAGCTGTGGAGAACATCAGCATCCAAAGGTTCAAACAAAAGACAACTTATCAGTTCAGACATTAATGAGCAATGGAGAGGAACCAAGGAGGGGAAAAGCAACTCAAGTATGTTATACTCTTAAGCAATATATGCCTTATAAGCACATACACACATTTTCTTCTTTGTGTTCTGTTACTGAATTTTAATTCACCCAGTTGTTCAAGACAGCAGTTTGCAGCTCAACTGGTAGACTTTCTGAAGGGTCATACTATGTAAAAATTAAAAGCTAACACATTAATTCTTGTCCCAGAATTATAGGGCTTTTTCTTTGTTTCTATGTACTGCAATTTAGCAATGTGTTAAAAGACCTCTGATTTCAGCAAAAATATAGAATCATGGAATATCTCCAGTTGGAAGGACCCATAAGGATGATTGAACCCAACTCCCTGCTCCTTGCAGGGCTACCTAAAACTGACCGAGAGCAAATATGACTAAGAGCATTGTCCACACGCTCCCTGAACTCTGACAGGCTTGGGGCCATGACCACTGCCCTCAGGAGCCTGAATAATAGCGGATTAAAAAATGAAAAAAAGAACAATAAATTGTGTGCAGGAAATTATAAATCAGCTTAAATTTTCAACATTCTCGGCAAAATAGATATAAAACTTATTACCATTTACAAAGTATATTGCAGAACATGAGATGTGGTTCTGCTTTTCCACCTGTTATAGATGACTCCCCAAGAGGGATGCTCTTCCTTGGCATAAAAAAATATTGAATATATATATATATATTTATACAAATTTTTTTAAAGTTGTATATTTTCCTGATCCATCCATTTCCATTTCCAAATCTCCATCAACAAAATCCCCTTCCATTCTGAAAAAATTTGGCTGTCTGGGACAATATTTAGATCTGCTGCTCTGGATCAGTACCCTTCTCCTTTGGCTCTACAAAACTTCTGTGTAGCAGATCTCTGAAATACACAACTATAGTTAAAGCTCTTTTGTGGAATGTCATATGCGACAAAAGATGGGGAAACACCTGTGAGTTAATAGGCCAAAGAAACCTGAGAGAAGCAGCAAAGCAGTAGGAGGAGCCATCTGGCCCCTCTTGCAATACATCCAAAGATACAGCAGAACTGCACCGTACTGTTTGTCACCCAAAGGTGAGACAGATGTGGGTGAAAGAAGAGCTCAGAAGAAATCTTAGTCAACTGCCGTCCCTGAGGCTTATCTTAGATGCTACCTCCGATAGCGAAGTGATACTCAGAGCCTCAGGACAGGCACAGCAATCACAGCTTGGGGACCTTACATACTAACTAACGTATTTATTGTGACCTTGCAATGGCACGTGAATCCCAGCTGTGTGACATACGCTGCATGGATTACATTCTAAAAATAACCGATGCTTCTGGGGCAGTCTATTCAATCAGCAAACAGCCTCCCTCCAGCTCCTCGCACGGCTCAAAGTATTTCCTCAAGAAAAACATACTCAGGAAAAAAATTCTATTTAAAAACCATAAGAAAAGTAAGAAAAAAAATGCCTGCAGTGTAGGACAGGTCATGAGTAATGGTTTTAAGTGTTATTTTTATGACTTTGTGTCTGTAAAGGACTGGGAATTAATGTCAGCTCAGGTACATGACGATCTCAAGCCATAACCACCCTGATTTCAGATGAGTTCAAAGTTCCGCACTGTCAGGCACACAGCCTCATCCACAAAGATAATAAACACCTCGAACATATCACAAAGGACTAGGCTGAAAACAGACCATAAAAGTGACTCTTGCACTTTAATAGCTGCTCTGTATCTTTAAAAGCATTTAATCTATTTAAGACCTGAAGTTGGGTCAGGTGAAAAATGACGGCCCTCACATCTGAGAACCTTCCAGTTAACCATCACAGTGCTTTCCAGCGGTCACCCAGCATCACCCCTCCAAAAGCTTCCAAAAAGGCTTTTAAAATAGACAGTAAATGGGGGGAATTAATTGTGCATTTACAGTTCCTACATGACAGAGACAGTAAGCAAATTTAGTATTGGCATTTGCACGTACCATTTCCTTGTGATTTGGATAGAATGTCTGCTCAATTAAAGGGAACTTCTCTGGACCCAAAGTTTTGTAGACAGACACCAGCTGGGCAAACTGTAAAATAAAGCAAAACAACAGAAAAAGCTTAGGAGAGAAACCACACTCTACCAAAACCCTCTCATGCTGTCATTTTGCTTCTTGTCTTCCGTGTTTGATACACTCAGCAAACACACATACATGCTATACGCTTTCTCTGTCTTCCTCTCTCACATGTACACATTTTTATTCCATCCAAGTGATGACTTCATATAGAGAGCAACAAAGAACAATACCTCTAGGAGGTACACGTACAGAAAATTAAATACATTCCAGTTCTGGTTTTCAAATAACTCAGAGTCTATACATTTTAAGCTGATTTTGTGATAATAATATTTTTGCATTTTCTACCACCTTTAATCTAAAGATCAGACGTCTTTCGCATTCATTTAGCCTCCGGCACCTCACTGACGTTGAAAGGCAATTTTGTAAGCTGGCAAACAGAGAAAAGCAATAACTATGTCATATGCAACAAATCAGGTGAAGAACAAACAAGAGGGTTTGAATTTCCGAGGCTCTAGCCATGTACCACAGGCACACGGAGGCAGTGGAAGAATGGCCTGCCAGCAAAGGCGTCGATTCATTTAAACAGCTACACGTTATTGACATTTCTATTCATGTTTCCTTTCCGGGCCCTTTCTCCAATATTCCCAGTCCACCCAAACACTAACTGTAGTAACTGAACACAGAAAGCAAACCAATATTTAAACACGAAAAGGCAAAGAATTCTTTAATCTACAGAAGCCTATTTCGGGGCTGTTCTTCCCCTTTAGCGAGCAGATGAACCCTTCTGCCGTAACAGTTCAAAAACTAAGCCCCTCCTGAACCCACCGCGTTTCGAGCGAGGTTTCCAGGGAGCGAGGGGACTTTGGCAGTGAGAAGGCCACTATTGTCCCCAGCCTCCAAAGCTCTGGCTTGTACACGCCTGTGATGTGTTCAGTTGTCGTGATGCCAACATGAGACATAAACAAGTCCGCACAACAGTGTGAATAGTGGGTTTGCTGGTTACAAACAGGGAAAAAGCAAAGAACAATAGAACTCTGTCCATAACTCTGTTAATGCAATTTAGGGTGCAGGAATAGCAAAAACTCTTTAAAGGCCAAAAAAAAAATAACGAGGAAAGCTTTGCATCGCATTTCCAGCATAAAGAATTTGTCTAATTTAGTGGTGTTTCCTTAGGTTGGGTAAAAACCATATTCAAATTTTGAAGTCCAGTGGAAAATACCTTAATGATGAGTGGGTTTCACGGAAATTTAAGAAATTCTAGTTGGACAGTGTGCATGTGCTGTATGAAACAGACCTCAAGCAAAGGAAATATTATGGCAGCTACCAAAATAAGGTGGTTTGGAAATAGGATTTTTGACAACTTACTATTTACTTCTGCTCTTATCCACGATCCAAATTCAAAACTTCATAGAGCAAATACTGCTTATTAAAGACATGATTTTTGCCAAACAATTGTTATGTTAAAATAAACCTATTTAACCATCTTTAAGTAAAAACCTTTTAAAAAATCATATGGTTGTATTTTCTGTGATTCTTTCCTTATTCCCTTTTCCATTTTCACTGAAAGCAAGGAAAGGACAGTGAGAAACTGACGCTATTTGTAGGGGTTGTGGCATTCACTTAAGAGGTAAGAAAGCTATAATTCAGATTAATACTAGCAAATGTTTGTTTCTTTAAAATAAAATACTATGAACCACAGATAAAACATATCTATCACTCTGAAGTACCCTCTAATCCAGTAATTAAGATATGAAATAGCATGTAGGAAATGTAGGTTTACTTTTCCTGAGGCAGAGGAGAGAAATAACTCATATGTCCCACAGCTGGGGTGAATGATTTACCCTTTGCCCCTACTGGGACACAGCTTCACCTGTGCATCTCTGACTTTGGGAATCTTCTGCCAAACTTTTCTCTCCCAAAAAAGCAACTTGATAAATTCAACGCAAATTCACATAAAGTTTTGGCATTCTAAATGTACATCCTTAAACTGCTATAAATATTTCTCCTGACTCCTACTGGGCAGTTTGTGAAAAATAATTTCATTTATGTATTAATGAACTTCTATCAGTTTGTAATGGTGATCTGGACTGTACCTTTTCATATTTTCCTTTTGAGCAGCTGAAGCAAACAAATATCAGTTACACAGACTGAAGCAAAAGACCACTCCTGAAAATCCTGTTGTATCCGGACACTTTGGAACCTATACAGAGCTTACAGTCTGAATTTAGAACATCACCTTGTCTGCTCTTCTATACAAACCAGGTTTTAAAGGTCTGCTGCAAATTACATTACAGTTTGATGTTCTTTAAACCCCTCAAAAAAAAAAGACCATATTAATGCTTTGCCTTTATTAGAGTTTTGAAAATGTTTTGTTTTACTGGGCTAGATAATATGACCTTAAATGACACCTTTAAGTCACAATAAAGTTTATAAAATTCTTCCCTGGGCAAAAGCATCATCTTTTTAGATTGTAAACTACTGAAGAATTATTTAATTCAATGCTGAATGTTTTCAGATATGGGATGTGCATGAAATAGAGAATACTGGTAGAGCTACTCCATATTTAAATAAAGTATTTCACATGGATGCCGAAAACCCTGGGAGATTTTAGCAATTACCTAAAAAAAACCCAAAAACCCAAACCAAAACCTCATAGAGTTTAGTATTTCAGCAGGAGTCTTTTCAACATCTTCAGAAAAAACAAGGAAGTGGAAAAAGTTCTTTTAGCTCTTATTTTAGCTAGCTGAATTTACTTCTCATTTTCAATTTTTGTATCTTATTTTCAGCTTGAAGAGAGTATTCTCAGGTACATATATTCATGGTTTTCAAATTATTTTTTTAAAAGGGAAATAGGGGGATTTTGTAACATTCTTTGTAACGTCAGCTCTCCTCTCTTCTACTGGGGATTAAATGCTTTCACATCCAGGCCAACAGATTATTCTTCCATAAAAGAACAGGAGAGCACCAGCTGTACTACTTCGCCATTCCATCAAGGTATGATACAGATAAGAAATACTTAGTCAAAAAAGACAGTTATTCTCTTTGATTTCAGATGAAAGCTTTATGAGGTTTCATTACACTAAGAATGGAACACTATAAATCTGACTGCATAGACTGTACCGTAATCAAGCGGTGCAGTTACAAAACCCCACTTTGCTAACGTCACAAAGATATGAATAATGACTTTGCTTATCACTTTAGATGAGTTAAAATGAGCTTAATTACATGCATGTCATCCCTGAAACGCTCAGATTTTTTCCTGAACAAACTGCACAAATGTTTTCCTAAAAGATAATTAGATACGCTATTTAAAAGTCATTATTCCAGATGGTGCTTGTTGTTACCTTTAACTACAGCAAGCTTCCAATCTCTTTGGCCAGATATATATCATTGTCCATTCCAGTGGAGAATTTCCTGCTATGGTTGAGTAAGATTTTCATGCAACAAACTACTTCACATTTGCCTGTACAATTGCTTCCTATCAGGGAAGCACCACTGAGCTGCCTATTATACAGTCTTTTCTGTCAGAGGTTTTCCTTTATTATGAGTATTCATTATCTATCCTCTTTACAATTAAGGCTTGCTTCTGCTGGTGGTGGAAGAACTCCAACCAGCCATCTCATACTGCATGGTAACAACCAAAATGATCACAAAATTCTCTGGATAGTCTGTTTAACCAACCCAGATGAGTTGGCATTCTCTAGGACTATAGAAAAAGGAGAACTTTGATGGGTGAGCACTTTTTGAAATATATGATTGTAAGAGTAAGAGATGTACAACAGCCCAGACTAACTACAAACATATCAGGGGTCTTTGGTGGCCAACAGATTGAGAGACAAATATTGTAGACCCGTCAGAGGGAGAAGAAATTAAGCAATTGTGTGGAAGGGGCTGGGAGGGTACGTTTGACACTTGGACTCTCTAGGAGTCAATTTACTTTAACCAAGATTTTTATCTATGCCTGTATTTCAAGCACAGTTTCTGTATTCCTCTTTGTGGGTTTTGATATTTTTTTCCTTAAATTACTATTACCTGGGATATATCTGTGTTACTCTTTTTGTGCTTTTCATAATATTTGTTCTTTGTTGCGACTGGCCTACATTTCTTACTATTTTGCTTTAGTAAACATTAAATACTTTTCCAGAAGGCTGAGTACATGTACATGTGATTTGCTATTTGATAGCTAATACGAGCATCAAGGGGAAGGGAGTGCTGACTGTAGCTTACGTCCCTCTGGCTGTCAGCAGGAGCTGACAGACAACTTAATGAAAGTATTCAGACTTTCAAAGTCAATTCAAAGTTTGACATGGCAACTGAACAATGAAACACCGCCTACAAATCGGTTTGGGCACATTAACAGAATACAGAGAAGATTGGAACTGACAAAAGAACTTGATGTTCCTCCAGTAGTTTTCCATTATTACGATGTAAGGCCAAAGACAACACAGTTGGACTATGAATGGAAAGATAACTTCTATGGACGCTGTATCATAGCTCAAGTGGTAGTTTTATAACACAGAGGAGTTGTTTCCTAACCCTTTTGCAGCCCAGCCTCACACAAGAACATGCTGATGATCTCTGCCTCGCCAAGCTGAGCTGCAAAGCCCAAGGCATTTTGTGCCTCTGTGACCCATCACTCGGGGAATAACAGCCTCTCCTCCTTCCACCTTGGACTGCAGCTCATCTTTCCTCACCCTTTTTATATCCAGCTCCCTTCTTTACCCTCTGAGGTGCTTCTCTGCATCTACTGCGATGGAGCTACCAAGCCCGTGGGGACTGTGCTGACCTATTTGGGTCTCTGCTCCAAATTACCCAGAATTTCCAAAGGCATTTATTTGGCTTCTGCACCTCTCCTGCAGCACGAGCACTGCAGCCTGTACTGCCTCTGAGAGGCACATCTCTCCAACTGCTAATCACTGCTGTAATTAACTGCCTGGAATATTTTCACATCACAATTAACATCTGATGAGATACACAAACCATTAAGAATTTCTACAGGATGCAAAAAAGCCTTCAATAAAAACCTTGTGTCCTTGGAAGAACTGCATGCAGAGATTTTGCTTGCAAATTATCAGAGTGCACACATGAGAAGGAAAAAAAGAAAGTTTTCTACAACAGTTAAAAAAGCAGGATTTAAAAAAAAACCACCCCAAAACAACAAAAAAATAAGAAGAGGATCACAGAGACATAAAAACACTTCACCTTGGCTCCCAAAGTTGGGTAGCAAGGCATCTGGCAATGAAACACCTTGGCTGATGAAAGAGGCAGTGACAAAATGTGTAAACAGTGAGGAAAGTCAGATTTAAGGAAGACATGCGGATTAAAATGAAGGAAAAATAGCTCTGAGCATAAAAGGTAGAACACAGACCAAGACATGTTTTTTCAAAAAGGATTAGTTGAAAATTAGTACCAGGAGGCCTAGATCAAGAAGCCTTCTGGAACTTTTTATTTCAGAATGAAAAATTACAGGGGGAAAGGAGAGGTTTATGGAACTGAGTCATTCCAATAAAAGCTACGAGGGCTCCTTCTTGGGTGCACTTGGCAGCAGGGAGAATGTGCAGTTTACTCCACTATTATGGGAACATCGAGTTCAGTGTCCTCTTCAAGGAAACATTTGTGCACCTGTTTATTTTAATGGGACTTGGGCATGTGCACTTCTTAAAAGGGTTTGGGGCTCGCTACAATAAAAAGAGATTTTATTGCTTTGTGGGCTTTTTTAGAGATACTAAAATCTGGAGACTTTCCAGTTAGAATAGTAAGGTTTTATAAAAATACTGAATTCAATGAAGCTTTGCAGTAGAGGAGGAAAGCTATCTTTTGATGCAAACTGGGTTTTTACAGATACAGCCCTCCCTTATTCGTTGTTCAAGAGTCCCGTAGCTAATGAAAATGCGTGCAGGTGTTCAGATGTGACTGTATGATGTTATCTTCAGAAACAAAGCATTATTTATGTACTTAACCATTGAAGCAAGAAGTAAATCCCAATTTAAAACTAAACATATGGTTCAAATACATTTCTTTTGCTTTCTCTTAAATTGTACATAGATGCAATCACGTGCATCTATAACTTTGTTCACACAATTCAGACTCAGTCAAACTGAGCTTCTTACCTACATGGCTTTTCTGTCCCGAGATGCTTCCTTCACTCCAGTGAGATAAGGAAATCTGAAAAATTTTTTCTCAAAAGATGCGCTGGCAAAGCTCAATGGTAGAACACCATTCCCCAGACAAGACCCGGCAACACTCTTCTAAGAAAAAATCATCTTCTTAGATACTTTAATGGAATATAGCGCACAGGTTTCCTCTTTAATTAAATATTAAAATGGCATAAGAAATCAAACTTAATTTTCATTATCTGGCCTTTAGTTATGGATATCTGACTTAGGCAAGCACAAAAGAGGCTTTCTGAATGTCAATACTGTAGCAGGAACAGCAGAAAATACCAAAGGTTATAAACCACAGCTTTACAGTCCTGCTTTTCAGATTACTCTTACAGACTTTATTTAAATAGTTTCTTTCAGTTGAAGTTAAGAAATGGTTAAAAGTCTGTTTCAGTTTTCTGCCACTAGAAATGTTCAATGCAATGAAAGTCTGTAATGGATGTCGAGAGCTCCCACTGCTGCTCTTTAGTGCAGAGAAGAACAGGGCAGAGTGACAACAACCTTGCACAAAATTCAAGAATGCAGTAAAAAAACCTGAGTCTACTTTTGAATTAAATTGGCCTCATGGCAGCAAATGCTGGTCAAAGCAAAATATATACATATATTTACTTTATATATAAAGTACTTCATAGTTCAAGCAAAGATTGATGAACATCGAGCTGTAAGAATCACTTGCTGGATGGAACAGAAAACAAGTCATTGCCCCACTGGGATATATTCATTATTTAAGAGTTTCTGCTTTTTTCAAGGAATTTCAAGTGAGCTTACATATTGTAGGAAAGCAAAATCATTTAGCAAGACTGCAATATTCCCTTTCCATTGCAAGAATAGATTAAATTTAAAATAGCTCTATAAAGAGGTGCAAGGAGGAATATACACTGCTACGTTTAATTTATTTAGATTTCTGTTATGCATTTAAACGCATAATTATTTATGAACGTTGCTCCAATTTAATGTTAAAACTTGTTTGTAAATTGTCTCTTGACCAAAAAGCTTAAAGTATTTCCATCTCCCTTCTGACACAGTTGTGTGAATTTACTTTCAGCTCTCGCACTACAAATCCATCAACATATTTTGCTTTAACTGGCAGACTGAGCAAAGAGGCCAGAATCTTCACTGGCTGACAGAGAATTAAAATACAGTTTTTTATGCCTAAAAAAGTCCTGCTCGGATGAGTGCTGGACAAAGAGCACATGTGGACAGTTTGTTCTCTGGCTGCCCTAGAGAGACACCGACGTCTGCCTTCACTATGTCTGTCATCCTTTATATGAATAAAAGCCACAAAACTGGTTTTAGATAGACCTCTACCATTCGTGTAAATATTTGCAGATAGGCTAATTGGATTCGTTAGGGAGATTGCCACACATTATCACGTGAAGCTGCTCAAACTTTACCATCCACGCAATTGTATCCCATGCCCAAGAGAGCAACGCTTCACCGCCTGAGGGAGAGACGGGCAGTACCTGTTGGAGTCCTGCAGGGAAAGGAAGGAACGGCTCTTCCTATAGGAGCTTCCTGAAGTATTTCGTGGTAGGGAAAGGCCATGAAACAACCTCTTTGGGTGAGCTCCGGCTGCCCAGTGTCCCCATCGTGATCCATCAAGCAGATAGATCTTGCCAGAATGGTTGAAACAATCAAGTTCGGGGCTGGCTCCAGGTCTAATGAAATATGTAAAACTATAGCCACTGACTAAAATATAGATCTTAACATTTCTAAGATTTATAAAGTTAACAGATGTGAAATTTGAACATCCCTAAATGTCTTCCCTACCTGAGTTGAAGCAAGATTGCAGGTTCGCCTTCTTTAGCCTTGACCTTCGGTAAGATTCCCTCTGGCACATAGGGAAGTGCAATAACCAGCCAAATTCTAGCCCATTGTTCAGAATTATTGTACAAATCTTATTTTTGGTAATGAGCAAAGAATTTTCTTACAGTGCAATAATATTCAGTAAGAAATTTATAATTTCTTTTTCTAAAAAAGACATGGAATAGCATTGAAAGGTCTCACAGATTTACAGTGAATAGGTTTTCAAAAGACTTTTCTTCCTGTACACATTCATTTTATCCGTTATTTGTTTTCCAGAAGAGACTTTGAGACAATATTGAAACTCATCCGTGTGGTTGTGCCTGCCTGTTAGCCCAGCATCAATAATTTGTGTCAACAGGAGCCTGGGATGAACAGAGCTCATGTCTCTCATATGCTCCTCCCTGCAGAGTGCCTACAAGATTCCTGCCAGCGCCCCAATCTGTTGCTCAAGGTTATTAAAGTATAGCTTGGAAGGGGAAAGAAAAAAAATAAAATAAGAGGAGCACATGAAGGAGGAGAAAACACGGTGGGGGAATGTACTCTGATACCATCAGACAGCAAGGCCAGTTTAAACAGACCTTCCAAAGAAAGCAAGGTTAGAAGAGATAAATGAAGTGTCCAATAAGAGTAGGAACAGGAAGATAGGTAAGTAGAAAATCATCTGCAAAAGAAATGCAGAGCAAAATACGACACATGAAAGCACAGAATTACGTAAGCTTGGCAAAAGGAGCAAAAAAGGAAAATGTCAACAAACTTGCAAAAAAGTATTTGGCTGTGCGCTCACAAACCAAAATAAACAAACAAGAACAGCGAGATTTACAATACTACCCAGTTTGACAAAGGGAAAAGCCACAACCAGCCTCCCCTCAGAAGGATTGCAGATGAGCGAGGAAATGAATTTTGGCATAACAAAGTGTTCTATGGCACTTCTCTTACATTTAAAACCCTTAATAACAATAAATTCCTCCAGTGAAGCAGATGAAGCCCCAGTGATCTTTTGAAGATGTTTCCGTACAAGATGGGTTCACATCTGGAGCTTTACGTAAAAAATGCCAGGATCTTTCAGTCTGTCTTCTGGGTCTTAGTTCTACTCTGCCAGCTTTTGGCCCAAAAAAAGTTCCTATTTTTTTCCCTTTATTTCCCACATCACTGAACCGATGTAGCAGTTTATCCCTGTGCCAACAGAGTTCCCTTCGCTTGAGGCCAAGCCCACTCAGCACGCAGCTGTCCCATCCTGCGGGGACAGATGTCTCTTGACAAGCTGCTACGACTCTGCAGCAGGTTGACGTGCTGCAGTGGGGTTTCTACATCCCCTCCCTGATTGCATCAAGGCAGCATTTCAAGCTAAACACAGACTCTTCCACCAGCACAGCAACAGCTCGTTAAGGTCACAACGCTCAGAAATGGTTTTTGTAGTCCCATTATTATGTTGTAGGTTGTGTCTTCACCACAGTAAATGTGTAATTAACATATCATCAGGTCCTCGAGACCTCCTATACCAACCAGTGTCACGTAGCATCCCAGGGCACACTAATAAGAGAACAGGTTTGCAGCCAGCTACAGATGCTGCCAGGTTTTTCCTCTACAGTAAAAGAACCAGAACTGCTATCATGGAATCACACCAATTTGGTGAGAATTTTCCTTCTCTTCAATCATATACACTCAGTCTACACAACTGCAGAAATTCTGTAGCCTCTGCAGTGTTGAAATGCTTACCACTGTCTGAACCTCGAAGCAGCAATCCAGCTACTATAATGGATGTAATTAGTACATCACGCTCCAGGTTTAACCGAAATAAAGTGTTCTATCCATAGCAGCCACGGACGTTGAAGCTCGCAGTCCCTGACAAGTAAGTCAGAGTCTGTGTGTTTACTTTACTCACCGGTTAACTCTGCCACACCGCACAGTTCCCATTACTGGCAACCTGCTCTACACAGTGGGGGTGAACAGTTAATAATCCGTGGTGTTCCAGCACTGCAGCCCTACCAGTATTTGCAGCTGAATCTAAAATCAGGAGCTGGGATCAACTGATGTAAACATTTAAACATGCAAATTTCACAAAAATCTTAATTGGAAGTATGCAAAAGGATGCATGCAGAACAGAAGAAGTTTTTTAAAAAATTCAAGCCAATACACTGGAAAATCATGGGGTATTTTAAAATATTATTTCTCCAGCCTGAATCACAAGCATGAGATTTTACCTATTACTGCAAGCAGTCATTATCATCACATTTGCCAGTTACTTCCAGCCTCCGCAATTACTTCGCGTACCTACATCGTGTACTATCAGAAAGATTACATACAATCTCATAAGCCTCAGGTAAGGAATGTCTCACTGATTTCTCAAATAACATTTTCTAAAGGAAAACAGAGATAACAAAATATCTAGATTGTTACTTTAAGCAATAAATAATAACTTCAAGTATTTAATTATGCTGGTTTTTTTCTTTTTACTATTATAAAACTTTCATAAGTGTTTTACAGCAGGTTCTGCACACCATTAGACATGAGGAAAATTGTAAGACGGATCACAAATCCAACAAGGAAAGTATATATTTTTGCTTCACCTTAACTCGATGTAACTATAAATTAAACGAGGTAAAATTTTTATCTCATTTAATGTGACGAGACAGGCCCAAGACTATTACTCTGCAACGTGACAATGCAATGAAACATTCCAACAACCTAAGAGAAGCCTTAAAAGGGTCCCTCCACAGCTCTGCACGTGCTCAGTAACAAAAAACTTGGCCTTTATTTATAAAGCACATGCTTTCCCCCTAGGTAGGTACCTTTCTGACATTCTTACTAGCATTCAAGCGAAATCCATCTCAACAGCCAGGACCATGAATTTTTCATGAGTTGGGTGGTAAGTATTATCACAGAAGTGAAATAAGGGGAGTACTGTAATAACCCCAAACATTAACATATTTCAGTACGCCAGCCTCTCACCACACACATTCATTTCAATATTTTCTTTGCCATGGTTTCTAGCATCCTGAATTTTCAAAGGGTTATATGGTGCTTTGAACTTTTGATGCACATTCGAAGGAATTATGTATGTCCTGACACCGGAAAACACAAGCTTTAAGACTTGTTTTCCGCAATGTTTTTAGCGTGTTCCTGGCAGTTTTCCCTCCACACCCCAATAATGTACCTCAGATCAAACACAGATTCACTGACTGTCTCTTGGCAAAGGCATAGAAAGCCCTGTGTGTCTGCAGGCAGAGTACGAAGAGAGTTCTGCTGAAAAACCAAAGGCAGGTGCTTCAGTGTGTGTGTGTCACAGTCACAGGGTGTGAATCTGCCCTCTGGGTTGAAAAGAGATGATCTGCATCTGGAGCTGCAGGTTCTAAATAAGCAAAGACCTGATACTTTGAAGAACAGTAATTTAAAAATCAAAGATTGTATATGTTGGATTCTAACTCTCATTTTATTCCATAGCCCTTCTCTTACTAGGCTAACTTTCCTGAGTTCCCCTCCCAGCAATTCTGTACTACTCCTGATTTTACACTGATATAAGTGATCAATTACCCTTGGCACTCTATTTTTTTCCTGTTATTATAGAAATTGCAATTCACTTCTGCCACTCTAACTTTACCTGCAGGAAAATCAATCTATTTCTCATCAATTAATAAAGATTGTTAGTTATGGCTTTATCTAGAGTTCTGATTTCTAATTTTCCAAAAGGCTTTTGAAATTTTTATAGAAATAGCTTTCATAAAAGTACCAGGTCACCTGTGTTAATAAAAGGATTGCCCAGAAAGGCATCCTTTACGTGCTAGGAAGAAAGGAGAAGACAGACAGGAATTTAAATAAGAAAATGGTCTTAACTGCAAACAATTTCAGTTTCACCAAATCATGGAGTCTACAAGAGGTAAAACTGGCAGGTGGTTCAGTGCCTTCAATCAGTGCTGTAAATGTTGAACTGACTTCTGGTCAAGCAACTTGGGAGAGTAATTCTGCTATTTTTTTCTAGTTACAGTTTAATTAAGTTTGTATCAGTCCAGCCTAAATACATGCCATTTTAACAGTGGGGAACACGGCTTGATTTACTGGCCTAAAGTCCATGGAGGAGCACAATCTGGGCACCAGTGGTTTTTATCTTAATGCTAGCATGCAGTGATAGATTGAGGAGTGCACCCCAAGGCATCCAAAACAGTTTGCAGCAGAGATTTCATATAGGCAGGGTACCACCTATGAGTTAGGTGGAATCAAACAAGCCAGAAGATAATATTAGCAAAACCAACAGTCCTTGGCTTCTGTTGCAATATTTGAACATCCACGAAATTGGCTGAATCAAAGAATCAATTTATTTTTACTCTCAGACTATTTATTCTGGACTTGAGTTGGAACAGGTTTGCCTGACTTCTTGCAGTGTTCACCTTTCCTAAACCTGATGAAGATTTCACGATGCTCTGGGATGAACCTGGTTGTCTCTACATCTCCCACTGCCACAAAGAACAGAAGTCAGGATATTCCAAGTTAAATGCCCTAAACAAGCTCCTTCATGTTTGTACAGAAACTATTGTTGTGCTCAAATTCGAAGTCCACACTCCTAAGTAGGATCCAGCTGAAGCACAGTGCCACTACAAATTCAGAATGGCAACCGATCCCACATTTAGAAGCTTCACTTACAGGCACAGGTAATTAAAACACAGAACTGAGGCCATTGGTAGAGCAAAGCAAGATCATATTCACAACACACCAACGCTGCCGACTCAGCCTCACTGTCTAGTTTGAAGCATGGGGCCTGTCTGACACTTTAACATGTCTCTAGAATAGTTATTTCTGAGAGGAAATACCTAAGGGATGTGGAATGGACTCTTGGTGAGGCTGTGCAAAATTTGAATACTTTGAACAAAACATATTTTGGCTGTCAGATGTCGAAATGTCAAGGTAGAAACAACTCAAAGGAAAAAAATAACCATTCTCTCTATGTTCAAATAAAATGAGCTTAAAAATATTTTCATTTCATTTGTATCTGAGTTGAGACAAACTACAGAAACTTCAGCCAAAAAGGGGGTTTTTGCAAAAAGCAAAGACACAGATATGGCAATTCAGAAGAGAGTCATTTCATCATACCTTAAAAAACTTCTACCAGAACTCAAGACTATTTTTAAATTATTATACCTCTAAATTCAAATAAGACCTTAAAAGTGTAATACGTTCTTACCCGTTTGTGAGGTGTATTGTATAGAAAAAAAAAAAGAGATAGCTTTATTGGTTTGGTGGAAGAACAGCCATGGCACTAATGCCACCAGAAGCATTTTACAAGGAGGAATTATTCATTTGCCTTTTATTGCATCATCATTGCATATAAATGCTACTGTAATTGCTTCACTGCCCAGCTTTATTGCATACAGTGAATCAAAGCATTAAGAAATGCCACACAGCATAGAAAATGGGATGTATTAAAATAATGGATTCAGCAATGTACAGTATGTATTCTGAGAAGTTATAAATGCTCTATCAATTATTTATTCCCCACTGTAGTTTACTGCAACACAAAAGTATAATAAAGTTAGCTGCAAAAGGTGTATGTTAAAATCTGCTGACAATATTTTGTAGGGATTTTCCTAGTAAGTATGAAAAAATAAACATCTTCAAGGCAATAAAACGTATTACAGTAAAACTTTCTTTTGGTGTGAAAAATAATGGCAACTATTCTTTTCTTACCCAGTCATCAGGGGAAAAAGTTCTGAAGCTTTGGCTATTTATAACAAGTGGTACTCTTTAACAGTTCATTAGCTCTTGGGCAACTGAATATATCTACTATAGGAACAGTGACTGCACCACTGATAATCATATTTTGCAGCACCACATTTTAACTGGTTGCTACTAATATTTAGTTCTCTATGAACCAAAAGGATCACCAAGTTCTACCTCCATCGCTACAAAGCATGTCATGAAAAGCTGAATTGGCTCCTACACTAAAACTAGCAAATATCAGTGATTCTCCAGCACACCGTGTTACTCTAGGTGGAACTGAAAAGACTCTCTCCTACCCCATACGCCCAAGATTATGAAAAGAGCTTTCAAATGAGGAAACGAATAGTTTCAGATTTCCTTGCTGAAGCATGGCCTCAAAAATTTCACAGGCATGAGGAACACACTGGCTAAAAGTTTGTTTAAATTATGTTCAAAACCACAAACATGAAAAATATTCTCAGCTTGCTTTTCCCAGACAAATTGTGAATAAACACACTTTCCTCACTTGAGGAAGTATGTTAGCGGTGGGCAGGCTTTCCGTTAGTTTCCTCACTTGTTTCATTATTTTTACAACAAATATTTTTTCTCTCTGTCCCCACACTGCCTACACTAGCTCTTTGAAAAAATTATTTAAATACCTTAAGTTTACTTTTTATTCCTTTCACTATTGCTTCACTGCTCTGTTAAGTAACTTTGCAGTTTGATACTCAATATTCATGAAAAGGGAACTAAACAAGTGAACAAAATAGAAAGTCCCTAACTCTTTCTGCACCACGAGAACTTTTTGGTCCATCACTTACCACCCATGGTTTGTCACAGAAGTTATAGACCGATTCCAGGGAGTTGACGCTAGGGATGCCTGCGTACTGCATTCCAATGATCAAGTTACGGAAATCTTCGTTTTCTGCCATACTGAATGAATGCTGTCGAACCAGGACAAAATCAGGCCTGAATGACCTAGCAAGAAAAAGATACATTGCTAAAAGTCAACGATCAAATTGTTTTTCCTTCAACAGCAAAATCTTAAAAGGGAAAAATGTCTGGCTGATGGATAGAGAAGTATTAAAAGAACGCTCAAAACAAAGGTAAATGCTACAAGACAGAAAGAATTACTATGGCTTTATAAAAATCTGTTCTGTAGCATTTCCTAACCACTGTTCAGAAAAGATCAGCATCCAGTCAATAATGTGGCTCCATTAAGTGAAGAGATAAATGATTATGGCTTTTCACGTTGTTCTCCCACTGAAAGATAAATCACATATATAAACTCCTGAGTATGTTCTTAGTGTATCTACACCAGCTCCTGAGCAATGAGGATCAAAAAAAAAAGCAGACAAATATATTTGCCAGAGACTTAAGCTTCTTGGGAACAATTTTTTTCCACAAGTATTGTCAGACTGTTTTAAAGACAGTAAGAGATGAAGCAACCCCACTGCTTGCCAAAGGAATAATACCATAATCAGAGAGAATCACAATTCAACTTTTGATCAAGACGTTTATCTCTAAACTTAAAACTGCACTTTTTTTTCCCCTCTCCCCCTCTATTGTCTCTAATCAGGATTTCCCCTGTTGCAACCTCTGTGGCATCTTGTCCTGTCACCATCTTCACCTTACTCAAACCCTGACATTTAGGCACTGAGGAAGGTTACGGACAACAGAAGACAACGGAACAGGACAGAGCCACCAGTACAGGGGCAATTCACTCCCAAATTTGGCTGTTGAAAGATTCTCTTCTGTATCCAAATTTTACAGGTGGAAAAAACACTGACTAGCTTGAACCTATCAACCTCCTGAAAGAGGTGTAACTGCAACGTAAATTACATCAGCATAGTAAATTAGTGTAATTATTTACATGCCTTGAATAAATATCAGCTGTACGCTGGAGTGAAAAAGTCCCAAGATTACATGATTCAGAAATCTCACTCTAGTATAAAAAAATAAAACCAAAACAAAACCAAACCAACAAAAATTAATGCTAAAATTGCTTAAGGAGTTTTGAGATTCCAGCCTGAATGCAGTAGTTAAAGTATATTAGCTGGACTCTTAAGTTGGCTTTCAAATGTAATGCATGATTTGGCAAAAACAACTTTATAAATATTTGCTGTCAAGAGTAATTTTAATGGGACTCCAGACCAATGACCAGAACTTGTAAAGAAACGCTTGCCTTTAACAAGTCTCAAAAAAATTATCTGTATCATAGTTCTGAGAATCTGTGATCCAGGTTTCATGGAGGTGTGCCAAGTGCCTGAGAAAAGGAAATTCAATTTACTGCCACAGGAGGAGTATAATACTTAGAGGACTAATGATGCCTTAATCAAAAACGCAGGCCACTCAGTGCAAGAAAGAGAAACCCCCCCCCTATTGTTTACAATAGTGCTAAGGGGATTGCACATCATCTCAAAGACAGCACTCTGCTTTTAAATAAAAATGAAGAACAGGAAGTGCCCTTTAAAGTACTGATTTAAAGAAACAATTGGGGAATTGGGGGAATGCACTTTAGAAAAAAAAGAAAAAAAAAAGATTATATAGTTTGCTTTGCAAAAACTCCCCCAAGATACATTTACATAATTGTTCCAGTTCTGTAATTACTGCTGGACAGAATGACTGTGTATACAAGAGAAGGTCATGAGAAAAATTTTAATGCCGGCTCAAGCATTTGTAAAATCCAAAAATCTCAGCCTTACGTAACATGAGATATCATTTTTCATAGTTTGATTTTCATTCACAAAAATGAAACAAGCAGGTGCCTGATACAGAGATTTTTTCCTCCTAAACGAATGCACCAAAATGTTGTCATGGAAATTTCTACGATTTTACCAACTAATATTTTACTCATAAATCTAAGATACAAGGTCACTTTGGACCTCACTAACACAGACGACTTTTCATCTCAGTATTCCCTTTTCAGTAATACGCTCATCGTCCATATTCCACATGAACACGGATACTAGTGGGACCAGCAGTTTCCCCCACCTCTCCTGATAGCCGAGACAGACAGAATGTGCCCCACATCCTACTGTCGGACCTATATTTAACTCTGGATTTCCAAGGAAGTTTCTTACCTAAGGAACACGTAAAGTAACATCCATCACTACGTCTCATTCCCCAGTGACACAAGAAGCACATCTGAAGTTCAGGCAACAAACTTCACAAACCAACCAGGCTTAAAACAACATAAAGACTAGCACTTATTGGAAGATACAGGACGTTTGTGAAAAATACTTTTGTTTTTCAAAAATATCCTGCATCTCCAGAGAAATTATCACAGAAACAGAGAACTGCTGTCCCATGCTGCCTGCATGTCCCTCTCACACCAGCATGCACACATAGGCAAATATTTCATACATCTTTCACTGAAATTTATTAACTTCAAGTAGTTCTATTGAGTTAAATAAATTACCCATAAAATTCATGTCATACAAACCTTTGTCATCTCATTATCAGTGTTTTCTGATGACACAACAAGATTTCGCTGTTTTTTAACATAAGCAGTGTTACAAAGTTTTCTCATAAACTGCAAGTCTACATCCTTGTAGATGGTATTTTATGGAGGTTCTCAACTCACATTAAGTATTGCATGTTTTGATGCTAACTTGGCCTCAAGATTTTTGTTCTGTTTGGAAAATTCTCTACAAGAAAAGCCACTAAGGAGCAGTGATTAAGATTTCCTGCCTCCAAAACTTCCATGGGAAAGAAGAAAGCCAAAAAACAAATAAACAAAACAAAATCAAATCTCTTACTCTTCTAAGGAAATTATCTTGTGGATTTGGCACAAGTGGTTGTTGTATTAAGCTGCAGTGTTTTTAGAGCACAGGAGAGATTAAACAGTTGTGAGTCTGAAAGCACAAAGTGCACTTATTATCAAAATTTTTTCCCTGATTTTTTTTAACATGAATGAGTAGAAATTTTCATATCTTTTATTTGTACAGATGTCGTGCAAAACCACGAAGATACAAGACGTGCTGCCTGCTGTCCAGCTCCCCAGACTTACTCTTTGCCTAAAGACAAACATAGTCAGAAAACCACCAGGTCACTGTCAGTGGCTCGATCTACCTTTTAGAATGCAATTCTTCAGCCAAACAACTGCGAAGCTTAATTCCTTCTTAACTGCACTGGCCAAAACAGCAGTAATTCCCACAAATTAGATACAATATAGAACTGCCTGAAATAATTTTGCTAGTTCTTACTCAAGCTTTTGTTTTGCCCAGACATACCCCTGTTTTCTCCCCTTACAGGGCTGTTGACATCCTCACTGAAAAAAAACGGTTGTTACCCTACCTTCAGCTGGAATAATCCTTGTCAGACAAAACAGCATATTGGGAAATCTCAGGCTTTTAAGTGGAAATCTTTCACACAGATAGTGATATTCCAGTAACTATCCTGAAAGAATTGCTCTGACTTGGCCTGTTTCAATAGAAAAGATTCAACATTGGAAATAAATACTGCTCATCTAGAAAGGTCTGGCCTGTACAGAATCACCAAGGCCGTCTTATTTCTGAAGCAAATGTAAGACCCAAATCAATAACCCTAATTCCCAATCATGGATTCTTTACACTAGACTTCATTCCCATCTTAATCAAATCCATTTTTCATGTGATGAAAATGTCAAGAGGTTTCCCTGCTGTCACCAACAGGACTTAGTGCACTGATCAGATAGCTTACTTCCTACTTGTCACACCAATGACTGATGCAAAATCCCTATCGTACATATACAAAAAAAAATAAAAAAAAATATCAATCAGTTCCTTTCCCATATATACGTTATGCCATTTATTGCTTTTTGCTATTATTCTGTTCAGTTTTTCTTACCTGACAACTTTAGTGCCATTTCGAAATACTTGGATATCTACTGCATAATTGCCATCAGCATGGGCTATCAAGTTGATTTCTGAAAATTCTGCCTATGAAAAGAAGGCTCACATTAGTTAGTCTGGTTTATTTTACCTTTATTTTCCTAAACCCCGTATTTTAAGTATTAGTATCTGAACTGCTGATAACACACATTTGGAATATAATAAGCACTAAGAGGATATTAATCCAACAGTATTTGCCACGTATGACACATCACATTTGAATAAATTCTAATACAAAGAAAGCAAAAAGTAAAGTAACTTTATGAAAAAGGTCTGCAGGGCAGAAGCAAATGTATTTCCTCAGTCACGTCTGCACAGAAGTACAGAGATCATATCTTTGCTTTTATGGCATTATCACAGACACTAACACAGACTCAACGAACATTTACATAAAGTTTGAAGAAAACAGTACAAAAGCAATGTTAAAATAACCATGATAAATAGAACGTTTTCTTACAGAGTTTACTGTCTCTTCATATACTTTACCCTTTTCTATTTCTTTTATGTACATTTACTCTTATTTTTAAAAGATCTGGTGCTAATAAACAACTGACTTGCAAAATTCACAAATAAAGACCTTTTTCAAAGTATCTTCTCACACTGGAAATGTGGAATTTAAAAGGAATCACTCCCATACTCTGAATCTACAGTTATTTGAAAGGAAAGGACAGGATGTTTTTCATTTATCCACAGTCTTTCATCAGCTTAGACTCTCAAGGCACTTTACAATAACATTACACAGCAGAATAATTGAAATGCAGCCAACTGTCTTCCAGTGGATAAATAAAAGCGTCTTTGCTATCCCGGACACTAATACAGAATAGAGAGTGTCAGAATCCTCATTAGTCTCCTCTTGAAAAATGGTATTGCCGAAAGTCTTCCGAAGCAAACTCTGTCTCAGGGCTTTCAGAATTTAGTGCTCAGTTAAGGCAAGCGTTGACTGCTCTGACCACTGTCCCAACTCAACAGCCTAAGGATGTGCTTGATTTCAAGCATGGAGGTCTCTTCATTAAATCCCATACGCTTATATACTTTCCTGGATCAGTGCTACAGTGTTCTAAACACAAGGGGCAGTTTTAAGATTGTTGTGGAAACAGTGCAAATGGTGAGAGATTGAAATATCTGTCTAAGTGCTGACAGTGCTAAAGAATCATTTAAAATCTATTTAATCTGAGACTGACAACTCATGTCTCCAATTAATGAATCATATTAAACATTTACAAGGATTCACAACATAGATTTTGTAGTTTAAAAGCTTAGTACATGATAGAAAATTCTGCATGCAATAGGTTGCTCTATAAAAATAAAATAACGCTCTCCGGTATTGGCAAAAGAACACTAAAGTAATTGTTAATAACTCCGTATGCGCTTGTCACAATGTTGACCAGTTACAAAGTGATTAGTTGGGTTCAGAAACATTCAATTTCTTACTGATTAAAGGTGGTTCTGGACCGACGAGAGAACATATGAAGGAAATTCTAGGCTTACACACAGTTTTTATTAATATTAAAGAGACGCTGTGTCTAATGCCAACCGCATGGTCTCATCTAGGTGTGAATGGTATTTTTGGACAAAAGAGCTTGTCTTCTTTTTCCTGTCTCTCCCTCAATACTGTCGAAGATCCCTGGCAAAGCCTCCCGTCTTTCCAAGCCAAGCCCATCAGCAGATATTCAGTGGTGTAAAGAGTGGAGCAGAGCTAGACGCTGCACTATCACAATGAATTTAGGTAAGTGGAAGCCACACAGCTTGTAATAATTTTCCCTTGCTCTTTGAAATTCCAATGGCAAAACAATTCAGTTTAATTACTGAAGCTTCTTACTATAGCATCTGTTCATGGAATTCAAGACTGAAAAGATTTGTTTACTTCCCCACTTTCAGATATCTAGCTCCAATAAAATAAACATAATTCAAATGCACCCTGGACTATATCTCCATATTTATTTAGTGTGGGTTTTTTTTAAAAAAAAACCCACATGCTAGCACTGCAGCCAGACTATATTTATATTCCTAAGTGAAGGAATTAGTGATACAGAAATGCAACATGTAATTCATGGAGTGTCTGGGAAATTCAGAGTCTCTAAGCAACAACACTTGAATGTGACATGCTTTTAATGCTGTACAAATTACGGTCAGAATCCTCTAAAAAAAGCCACATTAGACTGAAACATAATTAAATCTTTGAGTATTCTATTTAACTTGTAAAGGTTTTCTGAAGTACAAAGGACTATGTATCTATCTATCCATACATGCTATAGAATCACAGAATTGGAATCAGGTTGGAAAAGACCCTGAAGATCATCAAGTCCAACCATTAACCTAACACTGCTAAGTCCACCACTAATCCGTGTCCCCTAAGTGCCACGTCTACACGTCTTTTAAATACCTCTAGGGAGGTATGCATTTATACATATATATGTATTTGTATAAATACACAAATACAAAACCAACATTCAGATTAATTCATTTATTTACCTGTTCAACCTTTATGTCATATTCTCCATGGACCTTTTTTCCACGAAAAGCCTTGGCCCTGCAGGAAAAAAGAGAGAGAGAGAAAATCAAGGATTTAAGTATTTGTAATTAGTAGCTACATAAAAGCTTCCTGTATGGTCTTCAGTGTCTTGAAAACACATACACTAATTGAATCTACCTACTACACGTACACAATTCTCTTTCCTTTGACACCCTCATACCTTAACATTCCATCATACAGTATTTTGTGATAAAAAGCATGTATAATGTGATTTTCAACATTAAAGCGTATACTAAAGTATACTGAAATACATATTTCACCATTAGTTATTAACATAAAAAGAGTACCACTACAAAGATGCAAACTTGCTCTCATTAAAGTCATCGATGCCAGTGGAAATTCATTTCAATGTGAAAAACACCCCAACTACTCATGTCAATCTTTATCCACTTAGCTTACTTAGAAAAAATGGTTTATTTGGAACACTATGCATAGAAACTTTATATTGTTTTAAAAGAAAGTGTCAGAGGTACTGAAGACCGTTGCCACCAAATTCGCAAGAGCCTGATTTACTGATCAGTTTTGCTTTTTCTAGACCGGAACTTGAGACAATGTGATTAATCTGAAGGAGGGTTTGTGAGTGATTATTACGCACCGGGATTGCTGTGATAAAACAGAACTGAATTCAATGATCCAGCCTCCCAGGTGTAACAAGCAGACGTTATTTCTAGGAACCTGTCAGTCGTATGCCATAGGCAGCAAGTATCTGCTTTGGAGTAAATGGAAATTTAAAAAAAGCCCCATCTGTTGATAAAAGGGAACTACTCTAACACTCTGAGGTTGGAAAAGGGAGACGTTATCAGTCTCTCTCTGCACCTTCTTCGCTTAAGCCACAGCTTAAAGCACCTTTCCGGCTTTTATTGTATGTGAGCAAAAATCTGTCACACAATTCAAAACCAGAACATTTTCTGAAGTGTTAAAAAAACCAAAGCAAACCAACCTTTTTCCATTTTCAACATCTGACAAAACACTATGATACTAAACTAAACCTACCTCATCAGTGAAAGCAATGTATACACTACATATTAAACCAATTCATCATTGCATTTGGAAAATCATTTTCCCTCTGAGGTACAGAAGAGCTGCACCATTGGATTCAGTAGGGGAAGAACCAAACTTCGTAATAACCAACCGAAAACACTGCCTTTGGCAACATATTTCTTAAGGCTATCTTAGGTATTATGAAAAACAGATGTTAGAAAGCAAAGAAAGCATTTATACTGAAAGGGCATCACAAAACATTGCCCAACAATTAATTCTGTACAAAACCCCAATTGGTAAGAAGATAACCATGAAGAAAGCATTTGCATTACTGGTTTATGCCGTTTTCTTGTAATAAATATAGATGAAATATGAAGTTTGAAATCTCTTGTTTTATTACAGGAGTTCCATACTCAGGATAATGTTATCAAATATTTTTGCCAATAACAAAAGCAGAAGTTCAATATACTGTATCACAAATCTAACAAAGAAATACTCTTCATCACTTGTTGTTCTTTCCAAATTTGTTCTGAAACTCTATATGAATGTGAAAATTATTTCTTGAAAGCTTTGAAGATGTCTGGAGATGGCTTAAGTTTTATAATGCTGTTTATGTTGAAGTATCAGCTGTACCATGTTAATCTAACAGATGGGGGAAAACCAGGGACATCTGTATTACCCTGGGAGAAACCCACAACAGGCACGGATCAGAGAGGAAGGTCTTACATTCAAAGCTCCATGTCTGCCTCAAGAGAAAAGCAACCCATTCGTAACAGCAGACGGCTTAAATGTCTCTTTGAAAACTAGGTTTGCCATTTCAAAAAAAATATTTAAAACTCCAACTCTGATCCCCCATGAATTTAATAGTAATGTTATTTTACTGGGAACAAGATGAGCTCCTAGATTTTATTTCCAATGCAGCACCAGGTGAGGTAAATACATTACTGAACATCACATAACACAAATTTAATTTAAATAGAATTATGTCAGCTACATAACAAAATAAATGTTACAGTGAAGCTGCCTCTTGAACACTGAGGAACACGGAGTAATACTCAGTTCCTGCAAAGCTGAATGGTAACTTGATCATATATAGAGATTAAACCTCCCACAGCACTTACCCTAACAAATATCAGCCACTGATTATTGGTTTATGAGAGGAAATGAAAATAGGAACCCACAAAGAGTCAGAGAGGCTCTTCAATTCTTTAGCGCTAAGTCCATTGCACATATTGAATGATGCTCAAAACAACAGCTAATTATTAATTAGTGAGATGCTATTCCTTTAAATTCAGTCTTTCTACTTAAACACCATTTGAATGAGGCAAGCTTTAAACAAACTATGGCGTGATTCACCTTTCAACAAATGACTTTGGCTTTGAAAATAAACAGCAAGTACTGAGGTTAAGCAATCTGAGCCTTGAAAACAAACGTGACATTTAAACATTTAGAGACCTAATTTCAAAGAACCATTAACCAACAACTTTCCTAATAATATTCATGAATATTCTCCAAATATCAAGCCACAAACTGCAAGAATTTATCTTGCTATCTCTAAAAATTAACTTACAACAAGAAGTCATGACTCAGTCATTTCAGAACAAAATCTAAAAAAATCTTAGCATGAGTTTGCTGTGAAATAGAACCTAGTTTTTGTTTTGTTTACTGTACTTAGGAAATACAGTCATGTCCTGCTTCAATTATTTATGTGTAATATGAGAAATGGGCAAGCCTATTATAAACACATTTATTACGTGTTTAAATTTATTTAATTTTTTTTTTTACTGAGGGGAGGTGGGGAAAGAATTCTTTGGGTTATTGATTTACAGCGCTTATTGTAGTCTGAAATTCCTGTTACATCCTACTACTGTCCATACTGCACAGTGAATCATAGAATCAT
>JAOXNO010000003.1:21342495-21359881 GCA_028565335.1 Limnodromus scolopaceus | reverse complement strand
TCATGTTGAATACCTCTGGGAGCACCCCCACAGAAAGGAAGCAACGCTCTCGGGGTGAGGATCTCGAGAGAAGGGTGTGAGATGAGCTGTCAGCACCAGCAAAGTTAACAAAACAAATATGCCCCAATTCAAGTACCATTGGGCTGCCCATTGTTGATGATTATGAACTTATACTATTTACTGTGCTTTGGCAAAGACAATGAATGAAGGTGTAATCACTAAGAATGTTTTAAATACCTAAAAAAGACCTGAAGTATTTCCCTCAAACCACACAGCATCTACATACAACTTTGCAGTATCTTACTGTGCCATGAAACCAAAGTGCTTTCATTCCATGTAAACGAAGAAAGAATTAAAACTGCTGTTACTTTCCACTGGCAGCAAAATCAAGAGGAAAATCAGGAAAAGAATACGCTAACATGCAACAGGTTTCTACTTCTTCAGTTTGCATTCTTTAACACCCCAACGCAGGGCTTTTCAGCACCAGTCTTTAATGAAGTTGAAAGCAGGCATCCAGCACACACGTGGGGTCCAGCCCTGCAAAGCACGGCCCGGGTGTGTAACTCCCCTCTTTCCACAGCACTCCAGACCCTTAAACGCTCCAATTTGCACTTGCCAATTTAGTGCAGCTCTTGCAGCCCGATTTCCGTACAAGTAACAATGTGCCCGGGATTCAGTTCCATCTGAACACTGATTTCTGGGCACGTCTCAACAGTGAACAGGGAACTAATTACTGATCCTACCAATAAGAAGATGAGATGCTCCAAAATAACTATAGTGCCAGTTGAGTACAACAGGGCAGACGTTTGTTCATCATTTCGAAGAGCAGCACCCTCTACAGCACAGAAATGGCAGACTGTCAGCATTTATAAACAGCCAGCCTTACTCACTACAAGCAAGGTAAGGTACACATATATATAATATACAGACACAGCAGCCTCAAATAACTCCTTTGCTGGAATTACCATATGCACGTAAAGATTGTGGCAGACGACTACTGATTTGGATTTAAAATGCGTTCTGATTTTCTCCTGCACTGTGAAGTTATACTTCTGGCACTTGACCCAGCCAGTATTTCACTCTCACCTAAAACAGTCGCAGTGCTCAAGCTATTACTTCATACAGAAATTGTCTTAAAAGAAGAAAACCACCACAAAGAAGTGATAAAACAGAGCAAATGCATGACTTCTAGCAGTGCTCCCTGTTGAGTTGGACTTTATTAGATTAATGATAATCTCCATTATCAGGAGCCTGCAAATTTGAGGAGCAGCACATTTTACTGGCTCTCCAACAGCATGGCTTATTTTAACAGGCTCCAGAGCTCACTTTTGTATCAGGCCAGTTAAATCTTGCTGTTAATCACTTTGTTTGACAAAATGTCACATTCAGTGGAAGCACGGGTTGCTCCTTCCAGTTATTCACTGTGTTATCCGACAATCCACAGAAATCCTAACTGGAATTTCATTCATTTCATAAAAACAACTTTTTCCCCAGTGTGACAGGCAGTAGAAGCTGTCTGTAGGAAACAGTCCTCCTCTGGTACAGGGCTTTCCTTCCCTGACTGCTGTAACTTGGAGCAAAGAACTTCTTTAAATACAGGCTTAAAAAGCAGATCTCTTGTCTTCAGTCTTTGACAGTGGAGGATTTTCCTGCCCAGACAGTAGAGAAGCTGCCCAAAGAGACTGAGCTCTAAAAGCGTATCAAAAAAGCATAAACAATCTAGAAATAAAGAACACAAGTTTATTACACAGCAATTATTCCATTTCCCTTTCTGTGCTGCATATCCCCCTTCTAGAAAAGGGATTTTTTTCAGAATAGCATTGTATGTGGTACCTTCAGAGGCTTCCACAATCTCCGATTCAGCGTTAGTTTTTTTCTCCTATTTTATTACTAGCCTTTTCTTTTTAACGAATTATCTATCCCCTTGGCATATATCAGAATGTTATCCCCTTTACTCTGATTATTTAAACAAAACAGAGCCATTTGATTCTTTCACAGCACAGACCTTCCAGCCCAAGAACCATCTTTGCTGTTGAAATCGGGAGCCCTTCTATTTGTCACTCTGTTCTGTGCCTGGTTACGGTGTTCTCACTAGAGATCTAATCAAGAAAAAAGTGCCTCCTACTCCTGAATCTCTCATTTGAGCTTGAATTTTCTGGGTCTTTTGAACTGCACGCTTTACTGAAAATGTCTGATTTTCTGCCCACTCAAGGTGAAACAAAAACTCTTTCACGACCAAACGCTTGTCTGCCGTTCTGGTAATGTCTGAAAATCCCACACCTCCCATTAGGTAATATTTACCATTAGCCCAGTGCTTCTGTGCAAGATTTATAGTCACGAGGTAATTTCTGTGGGCTTTTTTTTTGTAAATTAGATGACAAATGAAACTATTTTTAAACGTTCATTCCCTCATCACTAGAAGACCTCATATGTGATGCAACATCTTATAACCTTTTCCAAATCTGTTAGACTCATTAGAACAGCTACTGCACTTTCCCATGGTTAGGTTCACAAAAATATTTTGTACTCATGAGATGAACACAAAGTCCCAACTTCTACAGAGAAAAACACCACTAGCCAAATTACGAAATATTACCGTGCTGAGTACTGATGAAGGTTTTAAAGGTTCTTTTCTTAGTGCTACAAGACTCAAACTCCATATTCTGCACCAGTTGATATCAATTCCTTCATCTTATCTACTACAGCCAATGTAATAATATTACAGGCTAAAGTAACAACGTTAAATTTCTCATTTCCAACTACTATTTGTCTCTCCACAACCAAGTCATTCATTCTTTTCAACTTCCCATTCTGTTGACAACAAAGAGAAAGTAGTACAAACTGTTAATGAGCAATTCTACCCTTTAGAAAGTAAGGCACTCTATCTTGAGTAAGTAGCAAAAATGTCACACGGTACAGCCACTGATGATTAGTTTATGACAGAAAAAACCCAAACCATCTAGAAATAGCATCTAGAGATATTTTAGTTTACTTTTTTTGCTGTTTAGGTAAAGAAAATAAATTGAGTGTAAAAGACTTCACACTAACAGAAGGCTATTTCTGACAACATCTGAAATGCTGTAAAAACCAGCATGGAATGAAAAGATCTTTGAGCCTGAATCCATGTTACCGATAAACTCCTCAGTAGAAATTTATCAGCCTTTTAATTTTTCTATTTAGACTGAATTCTCTAAGGCATTTTAAATGCCTCTAAGCATGATGTGTGACTCTGTGAGGTGAGAAAATTGGAATCGTTTACAGCTGGAGACATTACAAGGCGACACTTCATATATAGGGTGTTGGCCTATCACGTTGTTTGAATTGTCACCTTTGAGGATCCTGCACTTAATATAGAAACTGTATCTTAAAACCCTCTCCAGCTTGTTCCCCTCTGCACTTGTCTTATAGAAAAGATTCTGAACAGACTAGTCAAGATGAGGTGGGAAAGAGGGGGGAAAGTATCGAAGTCTGGAGAGACACACAGCACCCGCCTTCCAGCCATGGCTCGTAGCTAAACCAGACCAAGTACAACCCCAAACTTCCAGTCTTAACATCAAACCTTAAATCTTCAGCACCACACGGGGACAAGATCCAGGGGAACTATGGGGTAACGGGAGAAGAAAGGATTGCCACAAGTGCCGGAATATCTTACTAGAGATATACATACAGATATATATATACACACGCAACCACACTCCATCAATAGAATGGCCTTTGCGGAGAACAGCGGTGGTGGTACAGGCAAGACTGAGTGTTTTTTTCCAGAGGGACAACCCCAAGCATTTCACATGCTTGCAGCAATACTTCCATGGCCCCACCAATACTCAACTAGATTTAAATGAGTGAAGCATACAAAGATTTTTTACGGATCAGCATTTGCTTTGATCTTTTTCTCCGAGATCTTTTCACCTCCATCACGTAGATCCGGAGTCTCTTCCAACTCTATCATTAGCTTCATGTTAGAGGAATACTGGAGGCCCTATTTGAATCAAGATACCAAATAATTGGTGTAAAACAGTCTTTGATGTTTCAATTTGTTTTCACACAACTGAAACTTAGGCTTTTATCGTTATACTTATGACAGTCATGTGGTGCCCTGTTTCCCTGAGCAGATCAATTAGAAAACCTAGTCTTCGTGGCTTTGCTTAGGTAACTTGGTCTAGCATCTTCACAGATGCAGTAAAGAAAGAGTATATGGCTTTTGCTGCCCTCTTCTGTAGAAAGAAACGTATATCAGATTGGCTAAAAAATTGTTTCCAATCACAGATAAATACAGATCCATGGTCATCTTTCTGGCTTTACTGGTTTTAAGATATCGACCCCTCTTTGAAAGAGCGGCAGGGCCAGGCAGCAAACGCAGGAGCGGGCTGAAAGCAGGGGAAATACTTCATTCTCATAAAGTTAGCTGTATGCTTGTGTGCAATGATGGACCTAACGTTAGGCATGACATTTAGCATGAACCTAACTTGTAAATAGTTTTAGATCTACTAGAAAAAGCACATTAACAGCAATAGTACAGACAGCCTCTATGTATTTACCACAGCGTTAGCAAAAACCCACAAGCAAATTAATCACTGACAACAGGGATGAAACAAAGAGCAATTGCTAGTGCTTTGTACACTCCTTTCCTATTTGAAGTTGAATTAATCAATATTATTAAGGGATTATTTTCGCCCTCACACACATGGATGCACATACACACACTCAGTTTTCACTGGCTTCACGACAGTCTCCTCTGGCTCTAAATAAAGATTCCCACTGTATCAGAAAGCTGGATGGTATCTCCAGTGCAATTCCCCCCAAGGAAGGAAGGATTTCATGCCCTGTGCTCAGCAGAACAAACACATTAATTTGTTATTATGTAAGAATGAGCTTCAGAAACACACATTTTATCTACCCACGAGTTTTGGAGAAAGGTCCAGAATGCTGCTTTTTCAGATTTTTTTTTAAAAACCACATTTTATGCCATGTTCTGCAGGGGAACACATAGAAAGGTGTAGCAGATTACTATTTTGCCACTCCCAGGCAAAATTCTCCATATATTCCTTCTCTGGTCATACTTTCAGACATACCGATACTTTTATCCTAAAAAATTACTGCTAGCATATTTTTCAAACAGAATACTACCTCAGCAAAGACCTGAAAATCTAATACTTGTTTAGTAACTCCTGCAAAACGTGCATGAATGGGAGGTTCTGAAAACACAGCAAGGAATACATTTTAGCAATACTCGAACCCTATTCACTGAAAGGAATAGTCTCCTCTGCTCAGAATTAAGCTTCCCAAGTATGTCGTAAAACTAATCTAACCACCCTGTATTTTAATATTATACTTAAAAGCATAATCACATATAATTTTATCTGTACTTAAAGTATCCATGTCTGGTTTATCAATTTTAACATTGTCTAAAAAGCCAAATAACTAAGAGCCTGTGTTCCTGAGTATTTTCAGCTTCCCACTGTGGATTAGAGAATAATAGAATTTTCCACTACTGCTGAAGTCAGCGAATGGTATTTTTCTCTGTGGTAAACTGGCACCACAACCAATACACTGAACTGGAAGCATCACCCACCCCTTCCCCAGGTGAGGCTGACCTTGGGAATAGGGGCTTTAAAAATTCTTACACAGGAAGAGTCCATAAAAGTCAGGTAAAGTCTATGGGGATCTGTAATACAAAACATGTAAGTCTCATGGATATGTGACAAAGGGGAAGCCATTACAGATGAGAAACATGACCAGGGTACTCGACAATAACTTTCATGGAAGTAGTATCTAAGTGCAAACACTTTCTTTGTTTATAGTGCGTCGAAAATCAGGAGCTGAATTAAAGAAAAAAAAAAAATCTCCATGAGTGATACATTCATTTTGCTCGAAGTGTGCATTACTACAATACAAAATCCCACAATTGCTCAAACCTTCATTATTTGTAAACAGAAGCGATCTGAGTTTTTAGTGCTTAATGAACCCTGGAATCAAATGAGTCCCCCCCGGCTCCAAGTGTGTGCTGTACAGCCGCACAGGCTGCTCCACGCAAGGTCTGCGTTACACCCAGGTCACACTTGCCTCCAAAAGCGGAGCAATATATAACAGTACACTGCACCTCAAATTTGGGATTCCGAAACCCAGCTCTGTGCCAAGCCTTTGAGCACCGATGAGGCCGTGTTGAAAAGCCCCCCAGCAGCCCTCCCAGTGCCTCCCAGCCCTGAGGAGCAGAGGCAACTGCTGAACACGGGACTAGATTCCAACCTCTCTGCCCCTGCCCAGCTGAGCACTACCGGGTTTTTTGCACAACTAAATGCTGTCAAATATGAGACTGACTGCCAAAAAAATGGTAGTGTAACAGACATGAAACAACGAAGACACAAACAAGCATTCTCTTTTGACATATATTAAAGCATAGCAATAGTTGTAATAATTTCCTAATTGAATGATTCACATTTATGGGATTAACTCCCCCAGTGCCTATAGGGGTGAGCACAGGACCTGTTCTCTTTTGCACACAATAGCGAAGGCTGTTCCAAAATCTCAGAGGCTTGAGCAGCTCTTCCCTCCAGGAGCTGTACCGTGGAAAGACCGCTTTAAATTGAGTTAGCGACATACGGCGCGCTAGTCAAAGGATGCCCAAGAGATGAACTGAATCCAGCCCCACGTCATTTTGTGGGCTACACCCACCCACTTCGGTCCCTAATGGGAAGTGGCTAGCTTATACTACTAGTCACCTCTCCGCTTATGCGTCCTCGGGCAACCACAAGTCTGCAGTCCGTGGCACTGATTCACTTGGACGGGAGTCGTTAGAGAAAAAGACGGGAGTACTTTTCCCATGAAGATACTGCCATTTGGCAAAGATGGAAGTAGCAGGCGTGTGCAAGCCCTCCTTACGTAAGAGCCAAAATCTGCAGCTAGTTACTGGTAAATATTTTCGCTGGTGAATTTATGACTCTGGGCAAGGATGATCATCCTGGTGAGTAAACAAAACATGAACAAATAACAGCATTTCAGAGTAAGAATATTTTCTTGATTATTCTACAATCAGGCCTGTTGGGAGAAAAATTCAGCATGTGTTGAAAACCTTTCAGAATCAGAGACCCAGGACATCCATACTGCAAGTTTAATTTGCTTGAGAAAGAAAGGCTGCTGCACTCCTAGTTTGCTACTGCATCAACACAAATTAGCCTGTAGTTATATCAGCAATTGCTTTGAGACAACTCTGGTACCAAACTCCCACATAGTGGCAGACTGCCAGTTTTCTCTAAAACCCTGCTTTTTTTTTGTGTTGTGAACTAGGGAAAAAAAAAAAACAAGAAAAAAAACCCAGAGGAAAACAAAATGAGCAAGTATTCCCTAAACGTCTAACAGCACAGTCAAAAGAAAATTCAGCAGGATTTGCAGACATGGCTATTATTCTTTTCAGAGCTAATCAGCACAATATTTCTGATTACTTTTGAAGTCAGTATTTTCTATCTTTGGTCCTGTGTATGCCACTTCCCAGGTTCGTTTTTATCCCCGGTAGCTTTTATAGCTTTACTTTCTGTAACAACATCTATTTTTTAGAGCAATCAGCAACAAACCTCAAGAGCATTATGTTCAGTAGCTTCATTTAAGCTCCTGTAGTCTGCGTTTCTCCATTCTCATGAACTGCTTGCCACATTCCATTTCCCAGCAGGTAATTCAAAAGAAATTCACACCCTTGAGTTACAGACAGAATATTATGTAATTTTTTTCTCTTTTTTTAAAGATTTCTCATTAGTGGATCTCATTTTTTGATAATATAGGCGTAACATGCACCAATGGTATGTAGTAAATAAGAACAGATCCCTTCATCAAGATTTAAGGGCACTCAAAACCAATCTTAGTGACATTTAATAAAGGCTGTCATGATAACGGGTATTTCTTTTAAAAGCATTTCAAATTCTGTCCATTCAATCAGGATTCCTTAAAACAAAAATTCTGCTTCTTGTTACGTAATTTTATATCTTCAGCAATAAACTTCATTAGGATGTCCACTTTCACTACTTTGCTGGAATTAATTTATACAATGCCTTGTATATAATAATGTACCTGCATTGATATAATAATGAATCTCTGTAAGCGAATCGGGGCTTCTGCAGAAAGTGCCATCTATTCAGAACCAAACCAGAGCAGGTTTACAACTCCATTTCGGTCAAGCACTGCCATCTGCTGGGCAGACTTTGCTGTGAACTGAAGCGCCAGAAAATCAAAAGTTCAGAGGGAAAAAAAAAATATTTTTAGTTTGATGCACTTAACAATTTGCCCATCAAGAAGCACTAATTCAAAAGCAGTGGTGGTTTCATTTTAAACAGAAATATTAGTTGTTTTAAATAAAGTTGGAGAAACTAAAAGTAGTTTGAACAGTACTTTCCATCTATTTACTATTGCTACTATAGTGCATTATAACTCTGCTTCTACAAAATTTCTGAGGGAGAAGAAACAGCTGAAGAATTTTCTCAGTTGTATCTTAGATTAAAATAAAACAAATGAACTTTCACAACTTGAGCTACAGTGCAGCTTTTCACAAATTAAAAAGACACAGAGGTACAGTGCTGACCGTCTGACAGGGAGGGCTAGAGAAAACAAGAAGTTGCAATCTTGGGCTCAGAAATGAATACAAGCCAGGTCTAGACGTCCAAAACCTTGAGACAAATAAAACTTGGAAATTCTCAGTAGTCATTTATGGTACAATTTTTTTTGCACCATTCAGCTGGAAGGAAAAACAGGACACATGGTCACTTTCAATCCAGTGTATCATTAGGTATCTCTAGAAACAATAAAGAACTAAGCAAAACAATGTTCATAATATGCAGGACACTAAATCCTTCTTTCCTACCAAAGTGAGGACTGGCCTCGTGACTGCGCGTCCAAATCTTGACATCAGCCCTTGGGGACAGAAAGGTCAGACAGAAAAGGCTGATGCTGTTGAGGTCTGAACCCTCTCCTCCTTCCCTTGCTAACTTCCACTCAAACTACCACTTCACTCCCAGTATACACTCCTTCTTGCAGGACAGGGAATCTAAAAGCAACTCAGAACACCATATTTTCAATATGTGTGCTCCAAAAGGCACAAATTGATGTGAGCAACACTTTCCAATGCAGTATTTCCTTGGTGGGCCCAAGAGAAAACAGAAGGTCATTATTGCAAGTTCAAACATACACGATTCCCATTTACAAAAATACCTTGAAAACACTTCCACAGTCTTATCACAAATTGGACTGTATTTTGCACTTTGCTGCTGAGGAAGCAACTAATTGGTAGGGCTTAATATTGCCCTTTCTCTCACAGATGTTCCACAGTTGTTAATGACACTCACAAAGTGCTCCAGCACAGCCAGAGCCTCCCGCTACAGAATCCATACCTCAGGCTGAGCCACATCCTCCCCCTTTCTCTCTCAGAACACGCTTCACATGCCTCCTCACTAACAAACATCACCTCTGCTTACTAAAACACAAGCCAAAGAGCTGCTCTTTCAATAAGCAAAGTAGGCAGAAGAACGGAAATACCGACTAGCAGAGCCCTGCTCTGCATCTATTCCAAGGAATCTCAAAATCCTGAAAGAACATGAATGACAGTTTCCTTCTCATCAGCCCCAACCAGCCACAGCTGAGCACACAGCCAGACCGAGACTGGCTCCTGACCCCTACACCCTCGCTCCCCGGCTGGAAACGAAACACAAGCACAGAGTGCGTCACAGCAAGGGAAGGGAAGGGTTTATGAAGGAATAGAAACAGCAAATACGAATCTTTCTAAATCACTGCTTTCTTAAAACACAATCTTCAAAGGTAGAGGCCAAATCTTAAAACACTTCATCCTATTGATACTTGCGCAAATCATCGTAGTTTGAGCACCTTTTCTGCATTTGGCAGCTTGATTTAAGGGCTTAATTCAAAACCACAGGTTTATGATACTTTGATTAATTCTCAGTTCTAACAGGAGACAATATCAAATGCATCACTTGATTTAGATTTTACTGAGTCTTTTTTTTTTTTGTACTATTCCCCCCATAAAAGGTATTACAACTTTTTGTCTCATCCCTGGATTCACACTTTCTCACTTCTTTTCCCTTCTTCCCACCCACCCACCCACACATATTTAAGACTTGAGAGCTTGAACGCTTCTCAATCACAATGTTTTTACAAAGTTTACATTTCATTATCACACATATCTTTCTTCTCTTTCTGTAGGAAGGCTATAGTTCTCAATTTTCTGAGGATCTCAAATTTTGTATCCTATTTGCTTCGGATGGAGTAGTCCTGGCAACCAAGTTTAAGTAGAGTCCAAGGACTAGTGGTTTCTTAAGGTAAAATCTCTCACTCAAATTCTGCAATATGCTCCTTTCTTAGTAGAGGCAGAAAACCCATTACCCTGAACAGATGGGAGGTAGTCTGTGGGAAGACAAAATCTGTTAGAGCAAAAACTTAGAATAATTATAAATACAACAACAAAAAATAAAAAAATTAAAAACTCTGAGTCACAGACCTGATAAATCACAAGACTGGCTGAAGAGATCCCTAAATTCTAAGAGAAACATGTATTTTAAGGAAAACAGTATACATGATTATTTTTATTTGTTGTGTGTTTTTCATTCCCTTGAAAGGAAATGTAAGCTTTTTTATTTGAAAGGAGAGCTGAGATTCTTACTTGATTCCAAAAGCTGTAACCTTAATGAAAAAAAGATGCTCACAAGAAAATTCCGGGTGCTCACAATATTAGGGCAGTTTGTGAACTGTGTTGGTTTCTCTGAAGGTGTGGAAAAGCAATTGTCTGACAAACTTGGCTGTGACTGGAACAGCTGCTATGCCATGACGACTGTTCAGCTCTAATTAAATCTCGGTGCGATCTCATTTGGAACCAGTAAGGACACAAATCAGGCCCAAAGAACATATCGTTACATTCACTGTTAAGTGTCCTCTATGATGCGGGAATATTTGTTTTAATCTTCAAACTTGCCAAAACATGCCATTTTGATTGACAAAAACTTATCTGATTAATTTGAAATTAATAGTCACAGCTTGAAAAAAGACATGAAATTCACAAATCCAGCAAAAAATATAAAAATCTATCATTATTCTTCTTTTAACTGCTATCTCCTTTTCCTCAGGGTAGTGCCATAGGATCTTTTAGAATGATTTGCTGACACTGGTCCAAAGACTTGAGATTCCCAATGACAAAATCAGCTATTTCAAACAAAAGTTGTACCCTTGTTCTTAGCCCTTCACCCCCTGGCTCGCTAGCAAAGCATTTTTTATGAAGTGAAATACAGAGAGACTAAACCAACATTTTCTATATGCTTTCTGCTGTCTTCCTCATCACTCAAAACAACACTCACCCCTTCCCCACGTCATACTTGTTAACAGTATGTCAGTGTAGGCACTACCAGCTACTTTGCCAGTTTTCTTTCCTTTCCCCTCTCAGGTTCTATTTCCTTTCTGCTACTTTATTCTGTTTTCTTGTTTCAGGTGTTTATTGCTTTCATCCTTCTTGTATGGTCAAGCAAAGTACTTTATATCAAATAAAAAACTGCTAATAATTTTGTAATAGTTTTGTGCAGTTTCAACTTTCCTCGCAGTATACTTCTGTTTCATGTTAAATTAGCTGTTTCGACAACAGATGTCTTACCTAAAATCGAAGTGGTGGGTGTACGTCTGTGTGTGCCTATTTATATATATTATATACATATGCATACATATACAGACGTGTGCTTAAAGTCTGCAAAAAGACAGCGTGTCACATTTCCTTTACTGGCTATAAAACCCTGGTTTTCCTTTAAAGAGTGCAAGTATTGCATCAGAGTCAAGAATCACTAATTATGTGGTTGTTGCAAACCATCACCAAGATGACAGAAGGTAAATTAACACAGTGAGACCTCTGTTAACAACCATTCCATCATCCGTTGCTTAACCTCCTAATAAAGGCATAGCAAGAATATGTTCAATAACTAGGCTTTTTTTACTTTTGTTTTTTTTTAAACCCACTATGCCAACGATTTATAGCTTTCTGCCCAAAGCTTAATTGTATTTTTCCTGGGTTTCACATTTCTAATGAAATTCATCCCAGAATGCACAGGCATGTGCTACCATGCAGTCAGTGAAAGTCTGCTGAACTATCCACACAAATATGGCACGGAAGCCCACGATGTTCTCAGTGACAGGCATGAAGACGAGGATGCAGGAGAAGGTAACCTACAGTCAACTCAGGAGTGAGCTTGGAAGGAAAGCACCAGTACAGCAACAGGGACTATTCCTCAAATCAACCCACCGATGCCTTTGCATCGACCCTTCCTCCAAGAAAGGGGATGAGGAGGGAGACAGTGCTGGGAAAGTGGACTTGGAAGAAGAGGAGAAAGAAGCCTCAGAGGACCAGTCCGGACAGACAGAACAGTTTCACAGTCACTCAGAGCTGACTTGAGCCCCGTGCTGTCAAAACCGATGATCTCCTGTGACCCCAGCTGCACTTTGCCACCCCAGCCCAGCATTCGTGCAGCTGGATGGTAAACCAGATGAGAAGAACGACTGGGCTCAACACTAGGGATGTTTCCTCCTGTCCCAAGAACATTTGTGCTGTAAGTGAAACAGCAGAAAGGCAGAGACATGTGAGGGTGGTCTGAACTTTAGATGACAGCAATGGTAGGTGACCTTAAAGAAGCACAGAAAGGGATCCACGAAATCCAACTTTGTGCAATTTGTAATTCTCACTTCTTCAGGGCTATACCTTTTTAGTAATTACTTTTTATTTTTATATATATACACTAAAAAATGTTAATATAATTTTCATATATTTTCTATTTATATATAGGAATGTGTTTTATATATTTAAATAACTTTTATACATATGTAACTTTTACTCCAATAAATTATTTTATTTATATATACAATATATGTCCTTTCCATATATCATATGTCCTTTTTCAAAAAAAGAACAAGAAACCAAGGGAAAATTATTTCAGTAGCTTGCACTATAAAAGATCACTACAGCAAATGGGTTTAATGGCTTTTAATAAGTGCCTTCTTTTAATGAGAATTTTATTATATTAACCAAACTTGAGAAAAACATTTATTGGAGTAAAATTTATGCTACGCCAGTAGAGTCCAATACTCCCTATGAAGCCTAACTCACCAGCTCTCTTAAGGTCTTTATCACCTGAATTAATACAGGTTCTCAACACTCAGTCAGTTATTCCAATGTTGTGATATGAGACTAAAATGAAACTACAGAAAAGAAAAACTCAATACATTTCATTAGAATAAAGGCAGAATAACAACATTGATTTTTTTTTTAATGCCATAGAGTAAGAAGGCTAAAGACTAATTCTGAATTATCAGTAGCATTATCATCATCTACAGTTTGGCATTATGAAATCCCAAATACCCTTATAACGAGCCCTTTAAATACATCTCAGTTATCAGCTGAACGCAGATGAGGACAATGGTTGTACTCTTCTTCACTTGCAGTGAGGTGAAGATCTGCCAGCACGCATGATAACATTTTCTAATAAGCTAAGAAGAAAAGAAAAAAGGAGGAAAAATAGCTTTAAGAAGCTCATGCAAAAAAAAGTGAGCTTGCCCCCTTCTTCAAAGGATTTCCAAGCAAATCAATCCCTAGGCCAGATAAAAGAATACAATTACATAACCTATCTTAACATAATATACACGTTCCTACTCTGAAAAATATCAGACTACAAAAGACACATGCTAATCTTTTCTTATTTAAATTTTGGCATTTTATCATACTACGAATTCATAGATTAAAACTAGAAAGGGCAGGAGAATCATTGCAAAAACACAGGTCAATTAATAGAACAAAGGGAAAAAACTAAAATCACAGTTTTATAGGCAGAGGGGAACAAGAAGATGATGCCCATAAGAGAACAGAAAGAATAGCTCCCTAACATACAGTCCTAGGTAAAGCAATTGATTTCCCTCTACATAAACATCTCTCAATTAAAAAGAATGGCATTACTTCAAAAAGGATTTCTCAGATAAAAAAAAAAAAGAAAAAAAAAATCAAAGCAAGGTTTTGATTATGTAAAATACTAAACCAAAATTATTCTGTTCCCGTTTCAACCCATGACTCACTGCAAAAGCTGGTACCGTGTGCCTGAGTCACTTGCACGCTACTCGTGCCTCCAAGTAGGAGGCATAACTCAACGGTAACTGACTCAGAACCTAACATAGTAGTAGTGGATCACTATTACCCTGTTCCAACAAGCATTTAAGTATATACATACAGAATAATTTACGGCAGCTCATGAGTATGTCTCTTCTGACAAATGTTCATGTCCCATTAATTGGAATGGAACATATTTATGTATTATTCTGAATAATGGGAGAGAGACAGAGAGACAGTTCTCATTGCACAAAAAGAGTTCACGTCACTAAACCTTTACAGAGGGAAGGCAATTGCAACTTTTGGACCAATAGTATAAGTAATTTCAATACCAGTAGCCTTGATTAAAGGAAGATGTTGCATCTCAGCTGAAGGCAAAAACCTCTCAGGATGAGAGATGTTTTTTTTCTTCATCTACAAGAAAAAGGCGTGAGCACCGTAAGTGTTACTCATTATTTCCCACCGTGCCTTTCACAAGTGCAATTTGCTTAACTAGTCTGCTACGAGCCATGGCTGAACACCTGCGTAGCACGAGCCAGCTTGTACACGGCAGTTTTAATACAGCAGAGAATTTCAACAACTGCAGAAAAATATCTGCCCAGCAAAAAGGCTGTTCTTTAGCCCAAAACATTCTATGCAGCTTCAAAAAAACCCCAGAAAATTGTTAACACAATTGATATTTATTCCATAAGGAAGATATGCCTGATTGCTCAAGATGTTTTCATTTTGACCAAATCCGTACCAAACTGGCTAAAGGTAGTTTATATATGGAACCATAAGTGCTCTTAGCAGACTTCCCAGTTGCTTACATGGGCTTTGAAAATATTAAAACTCAATAGCATATTTATTACTAACACCATAATTAGGTGAGAATCTAATTCACAATTGATGGGAATGGGAAAGAGAAAGAGAAAAAGTATTGTACTTGATAACATTTGGGAAAAAAATAATTTTTCAAATAGAAAGAGGAAAATGAAAAAATATTTGGCTTCATGTGCCTTCATTCTCCTAACTCACGTATTTCAAAGCCTCATATGTTCCAATAAAGTAGCAGTTTTTCAGGGACTTTATTACTTCTGAATGCTTAGGATTGGCAATAGTGCTGGTTTGCCAGCATTTGGGCGTGTATAAACTGATCTAGACAAAAAGAAATACCTGTATTTTTTGTTACTTTCATTACTCTTGTTCTTATCTTCACAAGACTAGAAAAGAAGGAATCATCCCAGCAAATAGGCCATATCTCACTACATATTTTCCCCAAGCAAAATTCATATTATGGCTTCAAAGACAGACTCATTTTAGAGATTCCACAGCTGAAGGCAAATCAGCAGATGTCTATCCCTCCCCCCACATAGTTACTAAAAATGCGATGACTTCCTTATCTGCCTACATATGGCTTCCAGCCTCTTCCAGTGAAAAAGAAAAACCCTGTCCCAAAGAGCACACATCCGTTTATACATTACTCTACCCTAAAAGAGTAGTAGACAGGGAGCTATTTATTCCTCCTCCATCCCATATAACCACAGATGCTATTCTTAACCAGCGCTCTCGTTTTATATTGTTCATGTTGTGTGGGACAAGGCTGGCTCTTTTCTTAAAGCCATGCTCACTACAAAACAAAATGCTACCTTAATTTATGTCTTGCAAATTGCAAGCATACTTCAGATACCAACTGGCTTTAAAATGAGAATATTAAATGAGTATTCAGATACCATTTATCATTCTTTTGAAGTGCTAGCAGTGCAACATGTCACCTTCTAAATTTCATCATCCTTTGCCTTAATTTTACATCTAAAAGTATGATTGTTTCATCCTCTTTCACAAATAGGCAAATGTCTTTAGCGTGCTTGAAAATATGAAGAAATCCCTCAAAAAAACTTGACCTGAAAACTATCAGTATCTTCTCTGGCCTATAAAATTTACATAGTAAGACATTCATAACAATGTAAAAGCTTGTAAAAGCCACTCAACTATGAGGGTCTCCTTGTTTTATATAAGTCCTTTTGCATGTTACTTAATGACTATGGCCATAGCTCGATTTGACAGTTTTAATCAGAACCAAGTCAGTACAGGTGGCACTGTAAGAAAGCCTGCAGAGAAAAAAGCTCAAAGGAATTAAAAAATACGGAGCAAAGTGTGGGTTGAACGACAAAGTGCACTGCACTGGAAGGGGAGTTAAAAGGGACGCTAATGAAAGGAGTTCACGACAGCGCCAATTCATTTGGAATATAAACATAAAAGATTGGCAGTGCCTGTGTAGAACCTGATGACTCATACCTTCTCCCTCTCTGCTCTATCCACTGTGATGCTTCCCAAACCTTATTCTCTTTTAGTATTGTCTCTACATTTTTACATTCCTTTTACTCGTATAATGAATATGGTACAAGTTGATTAAGAAAGCTGATAAAAGCAAGGACGTACTGAGAGGTCTACCGCAACGAAACACACCAGGTGCTGTAATAACCTGTCCACAACAGCACTAAAAACTAAGAGGACTTTTTCACAGTATCGTGCTGCTGAGTTTCAAATCATTACATTTCTTCCATCTTAAAAAAGAACAACTGTTTTAATTCCCTCTGTGAACACAAGTAGATGCAAGTACATGTTACATCAATTTCCTTTCTTTTACAGCCACACAATCTTAATAAAGCTGAAATTTCACATATGAAATTACAAGAAAAAAACCCTACCCTTTGGAAAACTAAATTTATGCCAAGTAATCTTTAAAACATCTTAAACTGTTATTTCTAGCAGAAAAAAACACATTCTAATCTGAAGAATTATTTCACGTATCACATAAAAATGTTTTACATGGCTCTAAGACCAATATATAGAAAAATTTTGGTAAATAATGTACTTCCCATTTTCAAAACAGGAACTCTACTTGTATTTTCTAATAGCTGTCATTTTTTTAATTTGTCCATGATCCAGGTGATAGATCTGTCAAAAGGAATGTCTAACGGGTACAGAACAAGCATACAAACGCGCACACACATATATTCTAAGCTAAAGATACCGCAGACCTCCACTGGGGATGCTTTGTGACACTGTAAAACCGGTGTTTAAAAAGCAGAGCACTCGGAATTTATCCAAAAGGTGGTTTGAAGGTAATATCCTGAGACACTTGAAATTATTAATCACACTAAAATTCTTGTCATACACATACGTTTTTTGAAACTTATTAATATACTTTATCCTTTCTCTCCAAGCCTTTGTACCACCAGAGTCTACAGACGAGGGCAGCTGAAGGAATGCATTTTTTACTGT
>JAOXNO010000003.1:21319292-21342395 GCA_028565335.1 Limnodromus scolopaceus | reverse complement strand
TTTATCCTTTCTCTCCAAGCCTTTGTACCACCAGAGTCTACAGACGAGGGCAGCTGAAGGAATGCATTTTTTACTGTTAGGGATCCAGTGTCATTGGGCTTTCCTCAAAAGCAATACTAAAAAGCCACACACGGATCCAGAATCCATTACTATCAGTAACTTTGAAACAAAAGGATCTATATTAGAAATGACAGAAGAATTAAAGCGCTATGGACTGATGGAATAAACTGACATTGGTACATGGGCCTACAATAATATTTTTATCTTGAATTTAGCAATACCTGAAAGAATTGGTGATAACAAATGATGGATTAGTCCATATTGTTACAGAACTGAATTACAAATGGGAATTTTATGCCTGCATTCTGTATCCTTCATTCTTCCTTCCTCTCACTGTAGTGCTCCAATAGGATACTTTTCTTGAGAATTTTGAAAAGAAGAGATAATATTTAATTTCAAGAGACAAGATTTTCCAAAATACTGTTGCTTTTTGCATTCCTGACTTAAATATTTTGCAGTAACATCAAGCCATTATTGTATGAGGTAATCACCTTTGTGAATCTGCAATTAAACAGAAGCTTACAAATATTACAACTAGAGATACACTGTAATTTAGAAAACTCCTATTTAAAGAAAATGCTGAAATTGCATTGTTCCATCAACGTAAAATAATTATTGTATTTTTAAGCAGCAGCATGAGGAAAGGTAGGGGGAAATCTGCTGCATATTATTCAAAAGAAAAAGTCATACTTTTCTGATATCTCCAAATTTAGTACTTTCCAGCACATGGGCACATTAAAAAAACTACAGTCCATACGTATCTTGCCACGCTGACCTGCAGAGACCTGACTGGTTAGTTTCTAGTACCGGTTAATTAGAATATACTAATATTAACATCATTCACCGAAGGAGTAAAATCATGCTGCTTTCTTCTACTTTGGAAATACTTCCAGATGCTGCTTATTTCAGTAGTCAGTTTAAATACACACACAAATTCTATAAATACATGGACTTTTGTGAGCAGAAATGAACTCACTCTACACATTCTCTGAGACAGCTGGAAGCCATCTAAGCCACAGTTACACAAGTTGACAAAACCAACTGAAGTCCTTCTTTTCTACAGATACTTACACAGTCTGCTTAAACACACACTCACTTTATACGGAGATGCAAACACAGTGCAAAGCATTTTGTTCCCCTTAGCCTTCTCCAAAAGCTCCTACATGGTAAAGACAGAGAGGTCTAGTGTCAGTTAGTTGTGTATGGATTTACTCAGGAGGAATTAAGAAATTAATCCTCCCTGAAGGCCTAGTCATAGCTGTGTACTCTTACACGGAAAAAAAGGACTGTAAATAAAAAAAAAAAAGAAAAAAAAATTAAAAAAAAAACCTTCAGCCACAGATCATGAATTTATATAATTCAAAATATTCCCCTATAATTGTCATCATAAGACTCTGTGAGCTGAATTCAATATAAACTGTGTGTTGACTTTATTACCTTACTCTGCCTTGGTATCTAACAGATGGTAAGGTGACTACTCCGACCATGGGATCTCCCTCTAGCAGCAGCTTACAGAAGAACGGACTTTCCTGGCATCCAGCTGACTCAAGATGCTGCCACCTGATTAAGGGTCACTTTGCCCAAATGCCACATAGAAAACAAAGGTGGTATAATAATTTTTCTGCATACAACTTATGTCTGAAACATAGAATCACAAGAATCTACCACCTACATTCAAATCGACTTTTGAAAAGTAATAACCGATCAAGGCAGCGGTATACTTCTATATAAATATATATATAGAAGAACTATACTTCTGAGAAGTCATCAGTGGCACGTGCCAAGCATCCTGCAGTATATACATCTCAGCTAGAACAGAGACAGAGACACCTGCATCTTCACAATTCCACTACTCTCATGAAGGATGAGGACGTGGTCAGTGACATAAGGAGATTAAGTCAAATCACTGAACAGGTATAGTGAATATGATTGCAAATAATGAGTACTGTATTAAATACAGTATAAGCTATCAATCACTAAAAGCTTATTACATGCACTTTCTTCTGCACAACATATATTTAGTGAAGAGCTGCGGTGTTTCAGCCGTCTTCCCTGAAACTGTGCGTCAGTCCTACAGCACGACTTTCTCTGTAATCGTGCCTAAATTTCCACGATTTAGGCATTTAGGCATAGAAGTGCCTAAAAATAAAGCAAGTACTTCCACTAGCAGCAGCGCAGAGCAGCTGAGAAAAATCAAACTTCACATTTAAATTATGCTTAGTACTGCAGAACCAAATCTTTCTACCTGCCGAGTACCAACTTTACTTACCTCACTTCCACCTTCCTCCCATCAGCGAGGATACAGCATTATTTGGGCAAAAACATGTACTGGTGAATTTAATTATTGCAAAATCATAAATATTGTACATTCATAAACAGTTGATAAAAACAAACCCAACACAACAAATGAAAAATCATGAAAGGGAAATTAAACCAAAATAATAAAATCTTACATTAAAATATTTAATTATTAAAATTCCACTTGGGAGAAGATAAGCCTGTAGATTATAATTGTTGGATTCTCCTCCTGCATTTCTGCTGGAAACGGTGCAGCCACAGTGCTGGACAGAATATCCAGAATGAATCTCGATGCTTTCGGACATATTGCGTGGTACCTCACACAACAGACTTCCACATCAAAAGTCAGCCCCACCTGATGGGCTATGCTGGGAACACCTCCTTGGAATTGTGCTGCCAGCTATTCCCAGCACCTGGTCATACCACTAATCATACCACTATTAAATGTAAAGAAAGCTATCAAAAGACAGGTAAGCAGCACTACTGAATAATATCCACCACAAATAATCAAAAATGCCTTATGTATATGCTTGCACTGACCAAAGTACGAAGAAATTACATTCATTTTAGTAAAGGCTAAAGCCGTACTTGTATAGTTTGGCATCATAAAATACGAAGCAGTTAACACAAGATATTATATATTTTCTATCATGCATTGCCACTGGATCTTCAGACTAATAAAAATTCCCATTTTTATGGTGGTAGTATCCCAGTATCATTAATTGCATCTGGCACCTTAAGTATGATAACAGCTACACTGTATCTGATATCCTGACAAATACCTACCCCTCCAAAAAAATACTATGAGTCATAAGCTTTTCCACCGATATAAAAAAAAAATCATAATACGAGACAGAATGTGTATTTAATCTGATGAAACTCATGCACATACATGCACAGTTTTTACTGGAAAAGTTAGTTCAGTTTCCCATAAAAGCAAGGCTTGTGCAACCATCCTGCACCCCTAGTAATTTCTGAACCTTCTGGGCAATTCCAATCAAATTTGAAGGAGGGACAGAATCTTACAATCCATGTAGCCTTGTGAAAAAGAATTTAAAAAGCAGGAGAAAAAAACTTAAAACAGCATCTCTTCAAGGAGAAATAGCTAGGCACCTATTGATAACTTAGTCTAATCATGTTAAGCACCTTCTATACAATTTTGGATACCCTCCTAAATCCTTGTTTCTTCTATATTTGTCTTGAAATTATTCCCTACAAAAGTACTATGAGACCTCTTCATAAAGAAGCATATTGTGCTGGGATAGGGAAATTCTCAGCTGGCTCTTTACTTCTTACTGAGCAGCGATCAACAGTATCAGAAAGGGATAGCCAAACAAACGTATCTTTGGTGTGACTCTAAATCCTCTCTGCTGTTTCCCTGCAAGCCTCTCTGCACACATATGGTACCTCCTAAAATCCTGCTGCCAGTCCCATGCTGAGCCGTTCCCATCCTCCATCCAGGCGTTGGGCCGAGCGCACCTGCTGCCCTGCGAGATACCACCATATCACACGCTACGTTCTTCGGTGGAGAAAAGAAGCATTTAACAGTTTAACTGTTAAACAGTTTGACTGCTTTAGGCAGAATGCTGCTGTGCAGCAACAGCCAGAGAAATACACCATGACGTCAGGTGTGAGGAAAGGCTGTGCGTGCGGAGTATCCCTCTGGAAGACAATTCTCCCCCTCCTTAGAATAATTTCTGAATTCTTCATTCATTTAGAAATTTCCCACCTATGGACAGTGATGTAACTTACATGAATTTGGTTTTTTTAGTCACTTTCCACAGACTCCTTTAAAATAATCCAAGGGCTAAGAAGCGTGAGACATCATCTCTTAAAGTGCTTCTCAACTATAAACCCTAAAACTTTTGCTTTCTTCTCTGTGACATTCAAATTACTTTGCTCTCACAGACCACATTTCAGCTGGTATCTCACATAATCTGCTTGACAGGACTTGGGTAAAATATACCTCATTCCCGGCAACCGGGCCACCAAACTATTCCCTTCTCAGCCATATGACTATATTAGAGACAGGACTCCTTGATTTCCCTTACCTGTCTCTACTCATATAGAAAAAATCACAAGTACCAAAGCCCTTGCAGAAATTTTAGTGCCATCTGTCTCTTCCCAAAAGCCTTCCCCCCTAAAGATTTCATGGTTCAAGGACAGTGTCCTGCACGGAAGATCACCTCTTGATGATCCTCATGGGTCCCTTCCAACTCGAGACAGTCTACGATTCTTTCTGTCCACTTCAGAGTGCTATAATTAAATCACTGCACAGATCAGAAAAAAAACCCTGTATTATACTAAGCATCACATTCCAGAATATTGCCTGCCCTCAGTCAGTATCAGTAGGAATGATTAATATAGATGTGTCAGAAAAAGCAAAAAAGTTAGCATAAAACAGAATAAAACAGACAGGTAGGTTTCACTGCTTTAACCTCAGTTTAGTATCTTCCCTCCTTCTGAAAAGGGATTAGAAAGCAGAAAAAAGTGTATGAATGTTTGAATTTGGACAGAAAAATTTCAATCAGTGTAATATTATACAGAAGACAAAAAGCTTAGTGAAACAAAAACTACAGTAGTAATTGATAGATCAGTGTTTCACAGCTTACAATATAATTTCAAATAAAATGAGCAAAAACATTATAGCAAATATCTACCATACAAATGAAGGTAGAAGTAATGACACTACTAAGGATTCGGCTTCTTCTGATGCACGGAAAGCTCCAAAGCAAACTGACAGCAGGGAAGCATCAGAGCGAGAGGGCACACACTGAAGATGATGTTCCAGACTTACTTGTCCATAGCAAAGGCAAACCACCTCCCATTAAAAATAATCACTATTCCAAAGGCTTGGGTATATAAGGTGGGAGAAGAAGGTGAGAGATGAGTATTCCATTTATATTTTATTTCACTGAATTTTTTTAGAGTTGGAAGGGACCAACCATAGAGATCATCTAGTCCAACTCCCCTGCTGAAGCAGGATTGCTTATTTATTTATATTTTATAAAAAAAATGTTCATAGGCATTATAGAAAAGTCTCTTATCTCTACCTGCTACCTTGGCTAGAAATAGTTAATAGAGGTAGGAGAGTAGCATTGCTTACTTCAGAAATTAGGTTAATAGAAGGTAAACTGATATCAGTATATAAAATAACAATTGATTTAAAATACAGATAGATTAAGAATCTTGCTTTCTTCCAAGCTTTCTTCCATAACAAAAGAACATGGGTTTTTTTATTAACCCCAAATTAACCCGAATGAATGAATCCAAATTGCACTTGGAAGGAACGTCCAAATCAGTAAAACATCATTAAAGAGTGGCTATCATTGCTACAGAAAGTGCCAAGATTTTAACAAAATTAAAAAGAGATTAAAAATTCATACTCAAACCATCCAAAGCTTCTATAATTTACAGCAAGCCATACTGCAAGAAATATTTAAGTTCAGGGCTCTAGTCAACCTTGCAAGGAGAATATGTAGTAGTTTATAGAGAAAGGAAGAAGACGTTTCACCCCTTTTATCTTCTGCATATGAGCTTCTGAAAGCTTTTTTTCTACAGTATTTGGTGCTGCTTTTATTGAAATTATTGAAGTTAAAAGGTAAGCCTTCTTAGTGTTAGTGGCAACATTATGTTCAATAACAAGATGACAGAAAAATAAACAGATGCCAAACAATTGCATACATGGTGTTGATTTGATTCATTTGCGTTATGGCCTGTAAAAAAATTATATGTAGCACTTTGTTCCAATTCAAAACAGCAACTAGTTCCACACCCCAGGGAAAGCAACTGTTCATGCAATCAACAGATAATGAAACACACAATAGAAACTAAAAAACCAACCTGACCTACCAGCCATGAGTTATCCTGAGGATCTAATTGCTTCAGTTAATGTATTTCACAGCTCCCTATCCAGATTTTTGTTTCCAGGCAAAAAGAAGTCAGTACAGAAAATAACTCCCCCTCTAAATTAGAAACATTCTCTCCACTTGTCTGCTTTCTCAGCAACTACATTCATTCTTTTATTTTGGCTTCCATTTTCCAGTTCGTGGGCATTTGCCCTTCTTGGAAGGCCACCAGAAATTTGTGACAACCCAAGGGCAAAAGAAGATGGAAAAGCACGAGAGTGGAGTAACTAAGGCTACACGACAGGAAAGTATGAATTAGGTCACAAATGCACAGGGAGATTCTGATATTCTTTTTTCACTTTGGTAAGCTTTGAACCAGTTCTGACAGTGCTATCACAGAGGGATATTTGAACCCACAAATCAGAAAATTAAACAAAAGGGGTAGAAATCTTCCTTTTCCTTTGTAAACATCCTGGATGTTTACACATCTGAAGATATAAAGAAAATGTCTGCTTTGGATAATAATATCTGTATAGCTCTTTATCATTCGCAATTAATTTGGCAGGGAATGTCTTCATTTGGATCAAAAACACAGGAGAGAACTTCAAACTGAACAAATTGTATCTGTTTGGGTTTTTTAAATAAAAAAAATTAAATCCATTAAGAGAGTTTCTCTGACCTTCCTGTGTTTAGCTTCTGGCCATTAACCACAAAAGACGTGTGTAAATAACTAAGGCATTTAATAGCATCAATTTGTTAAGATTATTAAAATACCAGTTACTGGATCTGATAAATCCAGATTGTGTAAGAGAAATGAAGAGTGCATATGGGGTACAGAAAGAAGAAGGAACTTCTCAGAAATATCTGCTAAAAAGAGATGGTACTAATGTTAGAAGAGCTACTATTATGGCTACAAGATTTCTTAAAAAAATGAAAAGTCCTGGGTTATGCTACAGGTTCTGATATATACACAGAGACTAACTCTGAAAATCCCTTGGGCACAGAAAAGCGCATTAACTGCTCAATCCCATCTGTTTGCACACGTATCAGTACACTTACTACTCTTAAGGTATACAAATGTAATAGCATTTTTAATCTGAAATGGATACTTCAGACAGTTTAAAAATCTATAATTTTTCTTTTTCTGATTTTCTAATGATGAAATAATATTTTGGGGTAATATTACTCTTCTGGTGTAAAGAAATAGAATATGCACTCTCTCATCCTTCTCTTTTTTTCACCCTCACTTTAAACATTGTAGATTGCCTAAGAGGCTTTATTGCCAATCAACCTATTTTTCTTTTTTTGTATTGCTATTTCATCTTTCGGAAGTTTAGTATTTTTCATGCTGAACCCAGGGCCAAATTATTAAATGACTAAGCAAAAATTTTAAAAAAACAATCTTAAAGCAATTTCTTAGAAATAATAATAGAAAAAAGTAGATTAATAAATTATTTTTATTTCTGGAACAACAATTCCCTCCAATACAGACCTTTTTATGCAGTGCCGTCATCTGATACTTACAGTGTCTTTTAGAAGGATGGCACATGGATATCCACTGACATGAGAGTTTGAAAATATGACTTCAAGTCCACAACATCATGTTTCTCAAGCGCTTTTTGCAAATCAAACCCCAATTAGGACACTACTCCAGTTGTTAGATTCTAATGACGCTTTGCAATAATCATCATATGCACAAATACCCTAATTTAAAAGCAATTAGCAAGCCGCATCATTTGTAACAGAACATTCTGAATATATCTGAAAACTGGCTGTGCCTTGCAGTTTGTTTTTTAACACTTCAACTCCATTTTTAGCACTAACAAAAAGAATTTATTAGCCCAACCTGTAAAAATCAGCTTATATTATTTCCAAAATCAAACATTCCTTTTCTATCACAGAAAACATGTTTGCAATTGGAAAAACAATTTTTGAAGAAAACTGAACAAGTATTCTGCTAAAGAAAAATTAAGGAAAAAAAGATAAATAAATGTGTATTTTCCAGCAAAAGTCCTAAATTTGCCTGACTTTAACAGACAAATTTAATAGCTGTCATGTACAAACCATACCTTTCTTTAAAAGAAGGAGGTCACCATCCTTAACTGTCATGAAAAGTAATAAAAAAGAAAATGAAAATTTGGGGGTGATCCTCCACAGTACACAGAACTTCAATAATCCAAAATTATACCTGAAAGCAACAGATCATTTTCAGCTCCAGAACTGTCTGTCAAAACAATACCTTTTACACTTACTCAGCAACTAAGAATTTGATTTTCTGTCCTACAACCCACATCCACAGCACAACTTCCCTCTTAAAAGCAGATTTTACTTTTTATTTAACTTAGGTAAGCTGGCTATATTTGTCAAATCAAAACTTCCAGTACTTTAGATACCACAAAGTTGATTCAGGTCCCTGTAAAACCATTGGAATATGCTTAGAGTGTTGGAGGAAAAGCAAGGCAAACGCTACTAAATGAGTCTAATGAGCACTATCTTTTAAGTCTGAAAATAGTATGTATTATTACATTCAAAATTATGTTGATCTTTTTTAGCAGAATATTTTCAGAGGAGATGAGAAACAGATACGGACACACACATTGTCGTCATCAGTATTTTGGAACTCTTATTTTTTATTGCTGACAAATTTTGGAATCTGAAAATATCTGCAACATACAGCCACTAATGGCTAGCAAAGATTTTATTATGGCATAAAGAAAACAGAATTTCTCCAGATATGAAGCTATGACTTCAAGAAATGGGTAGTTTTTCAGCGAAGAGACATGCCAGATGGGATTTGCCTTTCTCACAAAGTTAATGCATCATCTGACACGATATCCTCCTGGAAAGATTCTGAAGGGTGTGCAACCTTTGCTGTTGCTATTAATAATTGCAAGTTTCTATTAAAAAATGACGATGACAACAAACTTTTAGCAGGTACTTTTGACATTACCAGATCTAAATAAATTAGCACAACTGCCAATCTCTTGTGCTATATTAAATCATGTCATGGATTAAAGCTACCCTGCATCACATCTTTAGGCAGTTTCATCTGATGTGACACTGGGAAGACATCACACACTAAACAGCTCCTGCTAGATGCAACGAGCTCTGTTAGCAACCACTCCAAAATACCAATAATAAAAAGAACCCACCACAAGCAGAGTACAGACACACGTATTCCACAGAAAAAGGCCCTGCAAAACCCGGAGATGGGTTAAGGGTGAAAAGGAAAGGTGTGGAAGTCTTCAAATTTTTCCACTTTGAACTCCTTCCTAGAAATTACAGGTTTCCAGTCACAGGTAACTGTGATAACAAGAGAAATTGATATAAGTATCTCTCAAAAGTGACCAAGTATCAGTAGCATTTATCACCCTTTCAGCTGTGGAGTTGTGCAAACCAGATAAAGTAAAATTCCAGGTAGCAGATAATTTATTTCATAACTTCTCTTAGTCTGTATGCACAAGTTAAAGCCAGTAATGCTTGAACATGAAAAAAAAAAATCAGAAATCTGCAGAGACAATTGAAAAACGTTGTGGAACTTGTATGTGCCTTTTTCAAGGAAGAAGAGAAAACCCAAATCTGAACTACTTCTGCTGCCAAGGTTTTACTTGCTTTTAAAGTTCAGCATATTTACAAAAACTCTATTAAAAGCATTTGCTTCTAACTTTTTTTTTTTATTAAGAAATTAACTAAAAAATTAATCCTGAAGGAACAAGAAGTGCAAAGAAAATAAACATCAGATACCTGAAGTCCTTCTAATTCCATTCTGCTGTGACTACTATTATGATTATCCTGAGATGTCAACTTGTCATTTGATAATAAATGTTTACTATTAATTAGGTGTGAATTGCTGCTTGACAAGTGAAATGAATCCGAACTATTTTATTACTCCTACTGCACCTAATTTTGTTTTAGTATGTTACATGCACAACTCATGTCCTAAAAGAATACTGTTTCCTCAAGAACTACCAGGATTATTATACTAATTTAGACATTTGTCTTTAATTCCTATCATTATTGTCCTTTTGTGAAAAATACAATCAATGTAAAATACAGGTATTAGCCAGGTTCATATAATTTTCATAGGGGCCTCAAAAACTGCCTGAATAAATTCCATTTTTGACTGAAAAAATAGGACTGGCAAAGCAACATCATGTAAAGAATAATTAAAAGAAAGAGAAAATAAAAAGAAAAAAAATCAGTGATAAAAATCAGGGAAGGAGTAAAGCATCTGAACACAGAAATCCATGAGGAGTATGGAAATCCATGGAATCCATGGAAAATGAGAGTGCAAATTTAAAAAACACCTAAAAGCTACAGAGAAACGAAGAAAAAAGATACATAGTGTGTGTGTATATATACTGTTCCTATACCACACGCACAGAGTATCATAGCTATTGAAGACACCAAATAATTTATTGGCAGGTAGAATTCTAAAATGTTCTTCGCAAGAAAGGTATGCAGCTAAGACTAGAAAAAGAATTACAGGTGAAATTTATTTCAACTGTATATAAACCGAAAAAAGAAAAATGTTAATTCACAGCATATTAACATTAAATCATTTTGTTAAGGACAGGAAATGAAGAACAACTAAAATGGGTTGGTCTTTCTTTCAAACCATACACTTAGAAAAAAATCGCTAAGTTAGCCATAACCTCCTATCTATAAAATTAAACCTATGCAATGGGTTACTGTAGAATGCAATGACAGTGACCTACAGTGGAGCTCACCGACAGATTTAACCTTCCCACACAAGGCTTATCCGGGCTCTATGGGATTGCAGATATTAGTTCATCTTAAAGAAGGATACGCCAAGAATTGACGTGCTGAAGTGATGACCTTACCTATGAGACAAGCACTGATTTTTTTCCCCGTAATACCTAGCACTGGTGAGCTCTGTAGGTTTTAACTGCCTCATTTTTTAAGACATTGACAAAAGACGAGGCAGTTAGAATCAGAGATGTGGAGTGGTTTATTCTTTGGGTTTTTTTAGTTTTAAAACGCTGTTCCTTCTTTACCCAATAATTTTATAAATTAATGTATAGGCAAACAGAAGTCCTTATAGCAATGTGATGAAAATAACAAGGGAGGTTTTATAAAAATCTTTTGAGTCCCAGTAAGAGTGTATTTCTCTAATAGAGTTGCCCACAGTTCTCTTGGATACAAGTCAGAATGTGCATAATGGAACTGTACCAGTAAAGGTTCATCCTCCATTGTGGTTGGCATCACAGAAAGATTCCTGTCAAGACTTTTTCCTTGCAAATTTGATATGTTTCTCAATGAGACATTTATTTCTCTTCTTATTCTTCCATACAATACGTGATTGAAATGTGTAACAACACATCCTTTTTTCCACCTAAGTACTTTGTTTCGTATCGTCATTTTTCCTATCCCAGCCCAAACATGCTGTTCTTATCCTCCACTGTGATCTTTGCCGCTTTAGTTCTAGAGGTCAACTACTTCCCTGCTCTAACCCGTCCTATCCTATTTTGTCTCACTCTCATTTGTCCCTGAACTAACATGCCTGAGTATCTCTTCATTTACCCACAAAGCACAGTCTTCTGCGTAACGTAAGGTATTGGCTGAGTAAAATAAACCAGGAACTGACTTTCAATGTGGCAAGAAAACCAAGGGTTGATACATTCTGCTGCTATTAGCATTCAAAATAAACTATCACACTGCATTGAGTGCTATTTTCCCTATATACCTGTATTTTCCCTATATACCAGACGTAATTTATATATATATATAACCATTTACATATCTATCAATTATATGTTTGTGTAGTTTTATAGATTTTATGCATATAAATACACCATTATAGCTTCCTTTCTCTGTTATTCACACACTACTTTCTTTCATTGCTGTGAACTTTCTGCACAGGACTGTTATTTGTAAGTTAAGTGGTTTTCTGCAAACTGGGTAAGGCTTGATGTTACTGGGTAAGTCTAAGAAGATTCTAATAATACCTTACCACAGGAAGCTGAAAATCTGCATTACCCTAAAGATATGTATACTTTAACATGGCCATACTTTGCTCATAGTTAAGCTTATCCATACCATCTATATTTTCAAAAATATCCTGAGCTTCAGCATTGCTCTCCCTTGATAAAAAGCACATTCCAGAAAGCTGGCGAGTTGACTCATACGCTCTCCTTAAACCTGAACTGAATATTTCTCCTTTGAAGTTGGTAGCTGAATGTTGACTCAGACTTTTTAGAATCCATAGACTACTATGCAAATTGATAAAAGATCATTAACATGACTGCAAAATTCTATTTTTGTATGCTACTCCACTTCTAGAATTGCAACAGAAGAATTAGAAATCACGTTATTAAGGCAGCTCTCAAATTTTAAGTATTTAAGTCTTGTGGAAACAAATGAAGGATAGCACATCAAAACCTCAAGTTTGCAAACAGGGGTACAGCATTGTTAAAGACACAAAAGCAAACACTCTGTTAGGCTTGAAACAAATATCCTACCACTTCACCTTCCTACCACAGCTTCACTTTAGCACTAAGAGATATGATGCATTTTCCTTGTATTTTATTTCCACTCTTTCTTTTAAATATTTGGGTACTAACTGGAGGCAAAACGTTCAAATGCAAATGACTTGACTTCCATAACTGAAACGGGCAGGATTTGGAATAATGAATGTTGAGGCATGAAAAAAAATGAAAACTTTCATCAAACTGATCAGCACAGCAATCTATATTTGAGCTATACTTAGCAGTAAGTAACATAAGCTCCTAACACTTGGCAGTTGCAATCTGAATAATTGCCATATGCTGTATGTGGAAAATATATGCAAATATATTATGTGCAGCATAAGTAGATCCTGCCATAAACTTGTCTGCGGTTGTTTTGGTTTTGTTTTTGTTTTTTTTCTTTTTCCTTTCATGGAAACCCCAGTAAAGCCACTGGTTAATAGTCACTGAATTACAGACATATCTTTCAATGCAACCAGATTCAGTTACTATTAGTAGGTCCTTTTATTTATGTTTCTGAGGTGATTTTCTGTGCTTGAGGAACTCAGAAAAGACACAAATTACTGGAACACTCTGTAGCCCCTTCTCAGTAACTGGTATTGTTGCTCAGGGGGCAGATGCAACAGCCTCCACCCCTGGGGTTTAAAGGCTTTGGTAAGGTAGAACCTGAGCTTCCACGCGGTGGGTGGAGAAACATCTTACAAGTTCCCCTGAGCACCACACGTGGAAATTACAGCTGACATAATTACACATTCTCAGTTGAAATAAATAAATAGAGTTTTATTGGGTTAGTTAGTATTAGCAAAATTCTCCTCCAAGCAAAACCCTAAATTGTAGAAAATCAAATACGAAATTGTCCTACTGGAAGGTATCTGTAGCACTTAATTGCTCATGACTGCAACTAGCTGTCCAGCCCAGGGAACAAACTGTGCCACAGTCCTACATAACATCTACATAATACCAGTGAATTTTGGTAAACTTATCTCTAATAAACAAGAACACCACAAAACCAACCAAACAAAAAAATCCAAACCCCAAAATAGAAAACCCTGATTTTTAATGACCTTCTGATTTGAGCTACAACAATGTAATCACCCTTCATAAAAGCAAGCAGTAGAGTACAAGAGAGAATACATTTACTCACTCTAAGCAGACCATCAACATATATTAGGTTTAGAAAAGTATAATAAAAAACAAGTTTCTAAGCAGACCCTCCCCTCTCTGTCAGGACTTATCCAGCCTGGTCCCCGCAATCCAGACTTTTTTTGTTTTTTTAAAAACTGACACTTGCTTTTATTGAAGAGGATCCTGATTTAGGGATGGATGTAACCCTGATTGCAGAGCTTTTCCTGGAGTTCATTAACATTCAAATCCTTTTCTGCCAAAGGAAGTCCTACGATCACAGAGACAACTAAGGTACTAACTTAAAACCTTTCTTTTGTGGTAATTTCCAGCCTATTTCAAGCCTCATGGTCCTTGGTCACAGCTATAAGGAATATGTAGACCATAAGCAGAATTTACCAATAACTGCAAAGAAATAGCCTATCTATTGGACAGGGCAGAATTGTATCCCCTCTAAAAAAAATACTGCAGTTTTATCAGTTCATAAGCATTTGCAAACACATGCAAACCAAAAAACTGAAGTAAATGGCATCCAACTTGTAATTAACAAAACATAAGGAAAGTTCCAGTCTCTGCTTCACAATAAAGTTAAATAGTGTTTTGCTGGGATTTTTCTGCCTCTCAACTAAATCACCACAGCACGTGAATTGCCATGGCGCGAAGGCAACCATCTGTACTCTACATTGCAACCTTTTATGCAACTGTTATCTTTAAACTGTATATTACATTGAAGAAACCCATGTGCTTCTAAATTTTATGGTCTGTGGAATCAAAACACTTGCCTGGATGGTAACTAATAACACTTCAACTCTTTTCCTGGAGTCGCCTCTCACTTTGAGTAGCAGGGCTTAGCTGGAGTGAGTCCAACAAAGGGCCATGAAGATGATTAAGGGACAAGGGCATCTGACATGAGGAGACTCTGAGCGAGCTGGGACTGCTCAGCCTGGAGGAGAGAAGGCTCAGGGGGGAACTTATCAATGTGTACAAACCCCTGATGGGAGGAAGTAAAGAAGGTGGAACCAGATTCTTCTCAATTCTGACCAGTAAAAGCACAAACAAATACAACAAATTTCATTTAAGCCTGTGCGATGCTGTTTTGCACATGTTGGAATGACTGTAATTAGTTTAAAATACTCATTAATTCATCTGTCTACTGATGTGACAATTCATTTTGAAATCAAAGTTCACTTTAAAAGAGAAAGGATGGCATTTATTCTGTGCCTTTCCAGCCTCTAGCACATGCCACGCGTTTCTGGTTCAAAAATCAAGCTCCTACGTGTCACTATTATACCAACCAGTCACAACAGAAAAAGCATATTGAGGGCAAAATATTATTACAATCTCTATCAAAAGGTCTCAGAGCAACACAGAGTCTGACAGTCAATAAAGTACCTGAGTGTAAGCAGACCCCCTTCTACAGTGTCAAACGGTTTTAAATTTCCTCTTAGTACCTGACCATTCTGCCACATGCTTGGTATTATTTTAATCATTTCTCACTCATTAGACAAAGTAACTTATGCAGATACAGCATAGGTGAAAATACAAAATATATTTCAGTAGAATAGCTATATGCTGGAGCCAATTCTCATTAAGGGTTTATGTGAGTGTATAAAATAAAGGCTTTTCCTCTTTTTAAAGAAGGGGTATTTTCAATACCATTTCTTCTTTAAAAATACAGTTATTTCAAGAAATAGAACTGCTGAGAGCATAGCTCACATTCTCCTTGCCACAAACCTATTTTTCAGCTAAGGGAAGTGGAAATATACCAAGCATCTACTCAGCACAACTCAAAATACAAACTCCTGTGTATCAGAGGAAGCTCCGTCCCCATTCTACTCAAACAGCTGCAACTGAGTAAGCAATTTGGGTATGGAATAAATAAATAAAAAAAAATATCATTGAAGCAGGTGGACAGTTACTGGTATGGAGGATTCATCTCCCTTCCTGACCTTAGTTCTTATCAACGGAACTGTAAACAGAAAAGACTGCATTTCATTTTTTCCACAGACCTTTGGGAGCTACAACCTGCTCTTTCTGAAGAATAAGGAAATAATTTCCATGTCTCTCGTGTGTTCCCATTCTATATTTGAAAAACAGGCCCTTTGTCACTGCTATGGCTCATCTTTGCAGTAGCTGGACTGATACTGCTTTTAGATTTTCCAATGGCAGATGTGACCATCAGCATTTTCAGTTCTGTTTAAACAAGGCTTAGGTACCTTGAAATGGTCATTCAAGCACTAGTTTCCTCCTTTTCTGTTTATGCACACACATAACTCCTGTGATGTGAACACAGCTTATGCTGAAATCATCCAAACTTATTAGCAGGCCTGCTGTTTACTCAGTTGATTTTTTCCCTGAACTAGCAAATAGCACATACTAAAAAGGCAATTTATTTTTCTTTGTTCGCTACAACTTTAATGGATTTTGGGACATTTATAAATGTGTATGATTGCTGGAAAGATTAACATAACAAACTGACTTTGGATTGAGTCTTTTTTCCTAACAGGCAAAATAAATATAAAACCATTCCTCAGCTTCATGGTCATAGTAGCTCCTGTCCCTATCTGCAGCTGTGTTTTCTCTCAGGCCTATAGGTCCTTTCTTCCTTTTCTCCCCCACCAGTAACACTGACTTTTACAAAATCCTTTTTTTCCCCTCTTGCCTCCTCCTTGCTGTCCAATACTACGGCAAAGAACCAATAGTTCTACTGCAGAGGGCTGCCCCAGACAGCACTGTTCCCTAGAGCATAACGATACAGGATGCAAAGCACAGAGGTAAAAAACCAAAAAATTGCGCATATTTTCCTTTCACAACACATTCTACAATGCTTTAAAAGTTGGTATCTAAACACTAATTTCTAAAAGCATTTATATCTACAAACATGGCATAGTTTAGCAGCGTAGGTACAGCTGTGTTGACTTCTAATTTTGCAAATCCACAGCTGGAGAGGTCCAAGCCTATTATTGACAAAAGCCCATGACAGTCTGCTGACATGGAATGCGCAATGCCAAAGTGTCACCCTTGATGCTTCCCTGAGCCTAAGGAGCTGATGGGCTAAAATTGCTCAAAATCCAGTCTATACTCTATGTTCATATGTACATATGACAGCAGGCATACTTCTCCATTATAAACTCCAGAAAAAAATGCAATAATTATTGTATGCCACCCTTCATGCTCCCGCCCCCCCCCCCCCAAATATACTTTGTGTAATTGTCCACCATCATCACAAGGCAGGTGATTTCTCTCTTAAAAATATAAAGCCTTGACTGTTTTTTAAAGAAATGGATGTTCAAGGAATCTCTCAAGTGAAATTTCAAAGAGCAAATCTCCTCCCGAGATCTTTATTTCCTGATTTCAGAAGGGTGATTAGTAAAAGAATCTATAGGTGTTTAGCAATCACTTAAGACATTATATTCTTACTCTGGTGTATTTACTAAAATACATTTGATTTTGCCGATTTTCAAATCTAAACCATTTTGCAGTTCACTGATAAGAGACATGTGGAAAATAGTGCGGCAGAAGTGGTTATCAGAGCCATATTGTGTCAGTACCACAACACTTTGCAATACAACAAAAAGAAATCATGTTACAGACTACCAGTTGGATACTCGACACAACTCTTTCTTTAGAGGTGAGTTAATTTCTACTATCTTACAATAATGCGTAGAATTGACAGTATCTGCACATTTTATAATTGCCTAACTTGTATTTTTTGCATCGTAGAGAATTAATCTTTACTTGTCATCACTGAAGTCTGCTGTCAATGTCCCATTTTATCACTTTAATGGGAAAGTAAATGAACACGGTAAACATACCACAGGAGATGTAGAATAGATTTATTCATACCAGAGTAAACTCAACATAAAGCAAAGACTGCAGTGGGGTGGTTATATTGCAGCAAAGCAAAGCACAGCATTTGCAGAAAAGAAAGAGGATTTATCAACGTTGACATAATTATCATAGCTGGAGATGCTTTTTTTTTCATCCAAGCCTGTTATCAAGTGCAATCACTGACACAGTACCTAACTTCCACCTATTACATACGCTATTAAAATGACTCTGTGAGTGCCACAGCCAGTAATTAAAATAAATAGTGGGGGGAAAGAGAGTTGATCCAAGGTCAGGTTTTTCCTCTGAGGTACCTCCTTCCCTTTTGTAGAGATCTGTGTATTGCTAAATTACTAGCTTATATGGAGTCAGGCAACGTATTAAACTTCCTCTGACTTTAGACATCGGAACAATATGGCGATACGTCTGGAAATCCAGCAGTGCCAACAAAGCACAGACAGGATCACATGTACTACCGAGAACAGTAAAGCCAAGAACTGGACGGAGCTTTATACGCATTCACGCGCTAACGCATATTCCTCAAAATGTGCTCAGTTAATTCATTATTTTAGCAGCAGTATACCAGGGACAAGCCATCTAACAGTCTAATTCAAGAAATTCTCTCCAACACACATCCCTAAGTACGCTCAGGGCTCTATGGATTTCACTGGGAAAAGAACCAACTTCAGCTACTCCACACACCTTTTAGTACATGATGTAAAGTCATTTCAGGTCACGGCAAAGCTGTTTGGTCTTAAACCTACAGAAAACCCAGGGCTGTTTTGCCGGGCACTGTAAGGAACATGATTCTGGAGGCACAATTTTCAAGGACAGCAGAGTTCCCATTTGCTTAGAAAACCCCAAAATTAAAACAAACCAACAAAAATAACCAGCTCACACTGCAGGATTGGAGATCCACTTCCATTCAGCTTGGAATATGACAATTCCTTGTCAGAGGATGGATTGCTGTGAGAACTGGAATCTCATCAATTCAATATGCCATGTCATGTCAAGTTAGACTGATAAATCACAACACCTGAAGAAACAGGCAGCATTAGACGTTTTTTCTGGAAAGGCAACTTACGGTAGTCAGGCTCTCATCAAATGTTCTTGCAGCACCAACATTGTTCTTTTGTTATCTAGCACAGAGAGCTTTCAGACCTTACACTATCCTGCCATTTTTCTGACAGGTATACACACAGACCTCACCAACAGAAATGTACTGAAATAGTGTTAGGGAGGAAAAAAATCCAAATAAACACACACAATTAAGCAGTCATACTTAACACACAGGATAAAGGAAAGGAAGAACCCCAACCTAAAACATTTAAATTATTAGAACGACAAATGTCCCATTTTTATTTCCTCCTTCAGTGGGAGTTCAGGCAAGGATCTGGATGCAAAATATTAGAAATCATGTCAAATCAGATGAACATTTCTTTCTTTACAAACATAGAGCACTGTTGATTTAATGTCTCTAAATGCAGAAGAGCCTTTTCCTGCCATTTAGCCATTTAAACATTAATAAGCTTTCAGTTAACCACTAATACTGTACTACAACATTACTAAAAGCAGATAAAAATATGAGGACATATAAAAATGCACCGAAATATCCACTGAAGACTAAAAATTAAGATCTGCAAGTAAGGATGACTATTTAGAAGAACAAGCATGTTGGGTCATGCCAAAGGTCACCTGGCCTTGATTTGGTCTCACATGGTAATGAAAGTCAATCTTAACCTACAGTTAGGCTACTGCAGATCCTGTTGAAGGGCGATAACCATGTCCTAACCCCTTAACTGTATCCTGGAAGCAAAGTATTCCAGCTCTCTATTCCTACGTGCTCGTCCTGTTCTGATGCCCCAAGTTACCACTGCACTCTCCAGAACTGACCAACCCAGTAATAACACAGAAAGATGTCACTATTGGAAATCTACAACCATTGTAAAATGTTTCCATGTATGTTCAGTCACTGCACATAGCTACCAAAAATTCTTTCTGATAAAAAATTTTATTAGGGAAATAATATCTTCTGCTCTGAAAAATAGGTACTGGTTTTACCATCATCAACTTATTGCATAAATCTTAATTTTTACGTGGCAATATTATTTCAGGTTTTATTCTCGTTGATAGTTTGGGAAACCAGGTAACAGATAATTTCATGAGAGCATAGTGCTTATACAGTAGAAACCAAAGTTTTAAAGTTTCACTTTCCACTGTTAGGATTTTCTGTTCTATTAATAGACTTCTCAGTTTTTTCCCCTCTCACTGCAAAAAGTTTATTTTCCCCTCATGTAAACCTACCTGAAGAAACAAGTACATCCATGAAGACAAAAAAGAAAAAAGTTTAAAAAGTGAATAAAATATTTATATGAGTTTACAAATGAAAGAATATTTAGTTCTGTTAATTTTTTCTCATCTATTTTAGATATTGGTAAAATTGCTAAAATTTGATCATGTGCTAAAGACAGGATCAAATACTGCTAAGATGCTGAACCAAAGTGCAGATCAAAAATTACGAGAGCACCAATTAAAAAGCAGCTTCTCTTGCATAAATTTTCCTTTCACAATTCTCTGCCATTTTGAGGCAGACAGCAAGATATTATCATTCCAAACAAGATTTACAGTAGAGACATGAATTTTCTTTTTGAATGCTGAAGATGACAGATTTTGGCCTTGTCTTCTCCTTTGGTGCTCAACCTGTGACTTGTGTTTGAAAACTGTCTTTTGAATTACAGTGTCCCACACTGTAGTTCCCACACTGGGCATCTGGGTGCTGCCCAGTTGATTAACACAAATGCATTTCTCAAGGTTTTTGAAAATCCCATTCCATACTGGCAGATGGTCCTCCAAGGTAGCAGCAACTATTCTTTTCAGGAAGAAGAGAGAAGGAGATCTCTCAGCATTCACTTTGCTGTCATGGATAAATCGAGTTTGTGAGTAATCCAAGCAGTCAGCAGCTCCATACCCCACGTAAACAACTTCAGCAAGCAATTACAGCCTGTTCTGCCAAGCATGGAGGAACTTAGATATTGCTATCTATTTTAAACTCTCTGACAATCCTAATTTCAAAAGCAACAATCTAAATTTAAGGCTATGAAGATTCTTTCATGTACATTTAAAATTCTCTTCTGAGCCCACTGTATCAAATGCTGGCTGTTTCTTCCAAATTTGTCTAAAAATGCAAACAAGTGAAATGTATTTACTAGTAATAAGACATGGATTTGCTCAAGCAGAACATCACTGACAGTTCGTAATGTGAATAATCCACTCCCAGTTAGGGGGTTTTGAGACCAAAAATTGGTGGAGATAAAAAAACCTGTAATCGTCTTCACTAATCCATGGGTACACATTACAATTTACTTCTTTGCTAATAAAATTTATTGAGCAACATTCTTCTCTCTCAAGCACAGAATGACCGTACTCGATATTTCTTATCTCTTATTTTCTATTTGTTGCCTGAAATATTATTCTCCCGCTGTTTTTAGAGAAAATACACCTTATTTCATTAATATTTTTTTCAAGTACAGAATCAGCAGTAAAAAATACATTTGAGTAATGAAATAATCACCTGATCTTTTCAATTTGGTTTTCAAAATGCATTAACATTTGCTTGAGGTGCTTTCCAAATTAACCTGTCTGTTCCAATGGCTTCAACAGCAACTACTCAGCTGGCCTGTCTCTGTGCTTCCACCCTCATCCCGCCCGTACGAGAACCTGTATGCAGGCCTGTGTTGTACAGCCCATTATCTACTTCTAAAAATAAATATATATAAAAATAAAAATCCAACCACAAATAAAATACAAATATGTAGCACTTGTGTTATTAATTTATATATAATACCATGCATAACAATTTAAATACATGTTCCGTCTGTATAATTTTCAGTGACCCTTATTTATTGAATCATTGCAAAAAACCTTTTAACTTTTTTATATCTCTCCCTAAAGTTCTATCCAATTTTTCATGCAAAAAAAAATACTTTGTTCCAAGTGTATATACTTTTCCTCTAATGTATTAGAACACACATAGTAAACAGAAGCAGAAATGAATACTACATGCAGTTAAATGTGGTGTTAGCAGTAACACACAGGCAGTTTTGGAAACAATCACATCCATCTCATCGAAACCTGTCTTTGAGTATCCTGGACATTATTAAATACATTATCCCTCAAATGCTGACATTAATTAGGAGAACAAGCAGTAAAGAAAGGCAAGAACAGCCTTCTGGCACTGTGAGCAAAGTTTGCTGTCAAAAACTGTCTTCTGAAAAAATAATTAATGTAATTGTATCTTGGATAGTGCAAAAACAAGCTAGTCTAATTGAGCTCGAGAAATAAAAGCAGTTAAGAGAATCACAAATTTCTATTTTTACTTTCTGCAATGCACTAATTTCATAAAGTAATAGATCGTTATGGTTTCATGGCTATTGTGAGTGTTTAGAAGTAACATTTCACAGGTTTGTCACCAGAAGAACTGTTAAACAAACAGCTCATGAAGTTGTGATACCACCCCTTTAAGACACACACACAAGCACAGTAGGACATCAACGCACAATTAAACCTTTAGGATGAATTCTGTACCATTTCACCAATAAAGAAAATTAAGTTAAATATGTTGTTTTTAAGCGCAATATCAGCTCAACTTCCTTTTTTTTTTTAAGCCAATTATTTTTCCACGCATTTAGAGCCTTTGTGAGAGTCTACAGCAGCATTTGAAGCATGTACATACATTTGGTCGGTACTGGGACCAGTACTATTTAACATCTTTGTTGGCAACACGGATGTTGGGATTGAATGCACTCTCAGACATGCCGGAGGGAAGGGATGCCATCCAGCGGGACCTGGACAGGCTTGAGAGGTGGGGCCGTGCAAAACTCGTGAAGTTCAACCAAGCCAAGTGCAAGGTCCTGTATGTGGGTCAGGGCAACCCCAAACACAAATCCAAGATGGAGACTGGATTAAGAGGAACCCTGAGGAGAACCACTTGGGGGTGTTGGCTGATAAGAAGCTCAACATGACCCAACAATGTGCACTTGCAGCCCAGAAAGCTAACTGCACCCTGGGCTGCATCCCCAGCAGTGTGGCCAACAGGTATGAGAGAGGTGATTCTGCCCCTCTACTCTGCTCTGGTGAGATCCCGCCTTCCATACTGTGTCCAGCTCTGGAGGCACCAGCACAAGGGCATGGAACTGTTGGAGTGAGCCCAGAGGAGGCCACAAAGATGATCCGAGGGCTGGAGCCCCTCTGCTGTGAGGACAGGCTGAGAGAGTCAGGATTATTCAGCCCGGAGAAGAAAAGGCCCCAGGGAAACCTTGGAGCCCCCTCCAGTACCTGAAGGGGGCTCCAGAAAAGCTGGAGAGGGACCCTTGATCAAGGAGGGGAACAAAAGGATGAGGGGTAATGGTTTTACACTGAAAGAGGGGAGATTTAGACTAGATATTAGAAAGAAATTCTTT
>JAOXNO010000003.1:21296320-21319192 GCA_028565335.1 Limnodromus scolopaceus | reverse complement strand
GGCCAGGTTGGAGGGGGCTTGGAGCAACCTGGTCTGGTGGGAGGTGTCCCTGCCCAGGGCAGGGGGGTTGGAACTCAGATGATCTTTAAGGTCCCTTCCAACTCAAGCCATTCTGTGGTTCTATGACTGCTTACATAAGGAAAAACACTACATTAAAGGAAATATTCCAACATATATGTCACTACACAGGAAACTATCATAAATTACTTCAATGGTGGATGTAACTTTGCCTCCTTGCCTTCTTTGCAGACCAATTCTGCAATGACATTACTATTATTAGGCGAAACTGTTGTCTGATTTTTAGACATAAAGGTATTTGTTCTTATAACACCACCCTTTACATAATAATCTCCTCTACACATTTTTATACGTTTTAACAGTGTAGGAAGCAATTTGGAATTAAGGATGTCAGTTAAAGCAGACAACTTAAGACTTGATCCAGACAGTAACTCCTAAATAAACTGCCTGGAAGGCTGGTGAGAGTCGTGCATGTGTTATATAGGTCAATGCATGAAACTTGCTTATTTTAAATAACCTTTACATTGGCTTTTATAGAGCCCAAAGGGAGTTAGAGCTACTGAGACAAACTAAGGCACCATCAGAATGGGAGACGTACATACAGAGTCAAGACAGCATCCGAAGCAGCGCTTTTCTGCACTACCCACCTTAAAAATAGTGGGGGAAAAAAGTTTAATTAAGTCAAGTTAACAGCATTTTAGTGCCTCTCAACAATGCTTAGTATTTTACTTACCTAACTTTGATCAACTACTCTATTGTCATAAATGTTGTTTGTAAATGGTCTAAGAAAAATCTTTGTAAGTCCTGTAAATCCACCCGAACACAAATGTTACTGGAAGCTTCTACTTTCAAGATAAAAGTTGGCATGTATTTTGAAAGCATTTTGTTAAGATACATGACTGTTACTAGCAGGAACAATCTGGAAAGAATTTATAAGATGAAAATTCAATTTTCAGTCTGTATTCACGTAGTAGTAGTTCACCAAGTGAGACAAGAAATAACACCTCTCTGGCCTGTTTTAAAGTACTGAAAAAAGGACACATTTTCCATTTGTACCAACAGCTTCACAACACAGAACTTCTCACAAACAAATTATGAACTCCCTGAAAAAATAGTTTCAGTCTCTTCATGACACAACCTCCATAGATCACTGGGATTTCCTATGTATCCACAAGTAAACAGTCTCCCTGTGGTCTATCTACTATGCCTTAACGAACAAAACAAACAAAAAGAGACATGATCATAATGTACCTTCAGAAAAATATCCACATCTATTTTGACTATCTCTTCACCTGCTATTCTTTAAGAGGCGCAACAGACCTATCTCAATGTGCCTAACTACCACCAGGAAAAAGGAAAATGACTCAAGGGGCACACGCCACTTCACGAGAAGGCAGGTGACATGCTGAAAACAGAGATATAGGTCATTTTTACTGACCAGTGCTTTGACAAAACAATGATGTTCTTTCTCGTAGTATGAGCTAATAAAAAAGATTTTCCCATTTCCCCCGAATGTGAACTGTCTGACTAGACAGCTTTTAAATCTGAATTGCCTTTGCTGATTTTCTATAGATTCTTGTCCCATTCTTATGATTTAGTGTGGTTTGTAATATTGGAGTCACACAAGGGATACTGTATTCACAGAAGTTCTCTGTATGTACATGAAAACCAGTATTTTCTCTTTAAGACTGCAGAACCTAAAATTAAATGACTCATTTTTTTAGATGAGAGTCTGAAGTAACTCAGATTTAATGACAGAAGTTATAGAAAGAAGCAACAATACTTTTAATTATGTATAAATTGCTTATTGATTTAGTCTTGCTGTTATATCTATATAAGCATATTATAATTCCAGTGTCTATGATATCATTTCCTTCTCACAAAAAGAGAAAAATGTGCTCTTTGAAATAAGGATTTTTATTTATAAAAGTCCACAATTGCTATAGTTTTGAAGAGTCTGATAGCCATTTACAATTTATTTGTTCCATAAGAGAAAAAAAATGTTACTATTTTCATTACACTTTTTAACCTATGCAAAAATAAGCACTCTCCTATTTTTCCTCTTTTTCACCTATAGAATTGTAGCCTGGAATTCTAGCTTTAGTCTTTAGTTTTCCAGAGAATGACCTTCAGAACAACAGAATCTACTATTTACTAAGCATTAAGAGTGAAGGGTAAAGCTGTCACTTCCGCTATAGGACACTGTTAACTGATCTGAGCTGACAGCGTTATCTGATTAGGATACTCTACGCCAAAAATTCAGCCTGCCAATTTTTATTCTTCATCTCTCCAAAAACTAAAAGGAGGCTACAATGAGAAATACTGTGCCTGGCCCTAGTATGTTTAAGTATCAAGAAAAAGAGGAATTTTCTACGAAATAGGAAGGTTAATTTAGACCTTGTATCAGAGACATTCTAAAAATTAATAAGCATGAACTATAAACAAACTGATGATTATTTTTTGACATATTAAGTTGCAAAGATGTTAATAACCCTAATTCATGTAAGAAAAGAGAATCAAAACACAAAATAGACGCAACAGGAATTTATCAACAGTTGAGAGAGAAGCAAAACACAAATTACAGAGCCCTGACTGCTGAACTGGAGGATAAGCCTCAATACACTCAGACTAGGATAGCAAAAGGGAATTACTGAAGGATTTGCATTAACTCTACAACCAGAACATGGCATTCATTTGCTGTTTAAAGCTATGCCTTTTTCAAAAATCCCACTAGATATTGCACTTTTTGATACTTCAGAGAGGAAAACTGTTAATATCTTCAGTTATAAGGTGATAACTCAATCTCAAATATGGGGCTCACCTTACTGATGGCAAGACTGTTGCAGCCAGTGCCACAAGCTATAATGTCCCCTCCGTTACTGCTAGCAGGTAATAGTTTCCACAGACGAGTTAAATGTACTGTAGAAGGTACAGCTAGGAACATTTCCACTGTAATCTGTTCTACTTCCATATTTCTACTGTTATTAAATAATTTGTAAAATCATTTCACATACTACCCAGTAATGTTGGCTTTGGCAATCCTTTCTGGCTCACTTCCTTTTGCAGACGAAGACTGAAATTATTTAGCACAGCCACGATTGAAGAGCCATTGCGGCCACTACTGAAGAGCAAAACACGGGGAAGCCGTTGTGCTACTTGTAATATTAAAAAGTGTCACACCCTAGACAGCTCTGTAAGGCGAGCCACCAAATACTGGTCGAAGGCTTAGAGCCAAGGTTGGAACAGGTCTCCTAATGTTAATGGTATAAACTTGCATTTTTCCTCTAACAAACATCATCTCCAACATAGAAAGAAATGGTTCCATTGAGGCAGAAGGCTTTCTTGATAGGAACACAGACAAATCAATCAGAACAGAACATTCAACAGTCGTTTTCATTACTCACAGGATTTAAAGCGATTTCTGGCACTAAATAAGATTTTGACTAATTTGTAGATAAGTACTTCTTCCTAGAGAATGCTCCTCAGGTCACTATGTGGCACTATTAGATATATTAAGAATTACACCAAAGGGTTTAATTCACAGAATGTTAATTCTATTGCAATTAAAAAAAAAAAATGCAAACAACCACAAAAAAAAGCAAACCCAAAGAAAAAAACCCTAAATTTGCACACTTTATCTGAAGAAATTTCCAAAGATTTTGTAAGATTTATGGACAAACAGAATATAAAGTAAAGCTTAAATCCTTGATGTTTTTGTTCCTTTCTTTCTATAACAAATTTAGATATATAAGTTATCATATTGAAATAATTTTGACTCAGAAAAAATAGCCTGTTATTCAAAATGGCGGTACAGATTCTCTATTTTGCAAACAGTAGAAATAGTTTACATATTACTGTAATTTTTCCAATAAGCTCTCCATTAATGACAATATCCATATCAGAGCTTGATTACGTAAGAATAAGTTTTGAAATACTGTTACCAGATACAGTGTAGTGGATGGCACATCATGCAAAACCTCTCTCATTGCAGAGTTCGGAAAGAGTAAAACCAAATCCTGAAATTTTAAATACACATTTGAAATGTAACGTTCTGTGAAAAATTTAGCAGAAAATGTGGTTTATTCAGTAAGATAATCTCACTAAAATAAAAACCTGGATGCCATTTAGAAAAGTAAAAAATCCATAGTTATCAAATCTGATGAAAAAACAAAGAAAATACAAGTGCAAAATGAAAAGATATGCTACAAGAATTTCAAGAAGACTAGAAGTTCATGTCTCCAAGATTTTCAATCACTAGACAACAGGGAATTATTTCTTAATGCCTGCCTTTCTGAAGTAAAACTAAGTAAATCTGTGATTATTCAATCCAAAATTACTCTGTGCAACCCATACTTTAAAATTGTTGCTTCTACTGACAAGAACTAAATCTAAAATATTACTCTTTCTGGTTGCAATAAACATTCACTAAAACTACCTGTCTGCTGCCACTTGTTTATCTAAAATGGACCCAGAAATCACAAGCATCATCTTACCCGTCAGCACAACCTGTCTGAATCATTTCCCACAGAAAATTTATCTGGAATCAAAGTTGCTTACAAATATGCTGGCCAATTCTTCCACAGTTCAACATCTCACTGTAACCAAAACATTTCCTCAGAACAATCGACTGGGGAAGACTATTTTACAATCAGCTCAGATCCAATTGATTAATTACTTAAATTAGAAAAGGGTATGAAGCATGGGGAATTTTCTCTTTGTTTTTGCCAAGGAAGCTTAAAAAAAAAAAAAAAAGACTGAGAATAATTTGTTAGATAACATTTAAATACTTGTATAGAAAACAAACTAAAGCTGTAATCCTCTAAGTCTTTCAGGATCTCATTCTAAGCTTCCCAAAACATCTTCCCAAATGACACTATTTAAAAAAAAAAACCTAGAAAGCCTATCAGATTAGCATCATCTCAGAAACGAGGATCTTTGCTGCATGCCCAGTATCTACACAACGTTGTATAAAATGTCAGCACCACTAAGGTATTTTCAAACCACTATCATGACCCTCATAATTTACAAGAATTCCATGAAGAATCAATGTTTTAAGAGTTAAAAAAAGCTGTTCGGTGAGTGCAGTAAGAAGGGGAACTTTTATAAAAGTAATAACGGATCAGGTATTAGACAATTTGTAAATCAAAAAGATAGTCTCAGTTTAATCTGCTAAGCGTGGATACAAACTCAAACAGGAACATTACGAAAAGCTGATCAACAGCCATCTGCAATATCAAATGCTATATAAAGCAGAACATTGGGACTTTGGCTGTACAACATTTTTCCAGAGTTCGTATTGAACTTTTTGGTGAATTTGGTTTGTATTGAATATTTGGTGAGTGACATGTGACTTAGCTACGTAGCTTCCACATAGTCAATTCTACCTGATAAAATGCTAATACTGACTAGAAAACCCACAAGATTTGCGAGGTTAGACTCGTCTGGTAAAGTTGTAATACCCGTACCATGGCAAGAGCTGCCTCGGAAGGCTCTGAATGGGCGAGACTGAGTGCACAAACACACATCATCATTTCAATTTTTGCTATTCTATTTGTGGACTATCATATAATCTAGTTCTGAACCTTAAAACCCCAAACATTAGAAGAGAAAACCAAGAATCAATTCAACAAGAACTACCAGCTGCCATACTATGTAATACAAGTAATACCCATTTTTCATTTCATTCAGAATGACACAGCACTGCAGAGCCTGGACAGTGTGTAACATTCGCTACGTCTTCCCAAAAACACAAGCAATCCTCATCTTTCCCAATTCTCCACTCTTTACCTCCTGAAGATTCTGACAGCTACCCATCACCTTTGGCTTTTAAAAGAATAATAGTTTCAGTAAAATATCTGATAGCTTTTAAGATACTGTAATATCTTTTAGCATGAAAAAGTTTGATTTTTGATCTGATTTTTTCTGAATAATTAAAAAAAAAAAAAAAATCGCCACAGAAAAATAGAGATACACTTCCCCCTGAAATATGACACATTCCTAATGTTTACAGAGGACAGAGACGTCCTGATGCTCACATTAAAGATTTACTTTATACATTTTTCCACCTTACTGATCAAATCTGCTTTGCTCTACAAATGCGCTTTCTTTAAAACAATAACTTACATCTCTTGTATGCATAGAGAAAAGAATCTCCTATATACATCTTCCTAGTGTCAGAAAGAAACTATTAATCTGCTGTATGGAACCAGAGAACATGCGTGGGTGTAAGAAAACTGTCTGTAGGCACTGGCAGAAGGGAAGGCTACAGAGCTCACTGCAGCGTAACCACCCACACACGTTTTATCAGAAAAGAGCAGCAGCTGAGTCATGGTGCTGACTTCCACCCCGAAGAGGGATTTTCTCTAAGCTGAGATACATTGCTGTGACAATTAATTTCTTGTTTTCAGAGGATTGAATTTCCAGAACTTTGACATCTAATTTAGAAATTATTAACAACACATCCTTATTCCTATTTGAATGGTTAATGCTACCCTCCCCTTCTCCCCCCAGTATCTCTTCTAATACTTTTGCTGAAATCCAAGGATGAAATAAACCACATTTTCATAACAAAAAAAAAAAAAAAAATCGATGGAAATTTCCAGGTCTTTTAATTTCATACAAACAATTATATTTACTTAAAATACAAAGATTTTGTACTCAAGTTGTTTATTTTCTATAGTACAAATATGCACAATGTTATATTAATCATAAAATGTTTACCAGCCCTGGAAATTCAGAAGACACATCCAAATTCTGTACTTTTGATGATAGAGCTTGCAATAGAAGCCTCTACTTCAGAAAAGTAGCAAAACTGTTCCAATTGTTTGCTATAATGGAAGAAGTTTAGTCTTTGCTGTCCATCAACTGTCAGGAGGTCAACACCACCTTCCCTACAAGGCTTTTCAAATTACAGGAAAAGTGGAAAAAAAAACCCAACCTCTAAAGGCAAGGTTCAGAATTGCAGAAACTATATCAACATCATCAAAAAAAAAAAACCAAACCCAAAGCAAAAATATTTTGTAAAAGTCAAATGAACAAAATACACTCTTTGCTACCTGAGGACCTTTACTATTTCAAGATGGTTAACATATGGAATGCAAGACTGAAATCTTGTTATAATTACTTAGCTGAAAATTCTATGTTAGTATTTATGTATTTAATTCTAAGTTTGCTAGACTCCCGTGGGGATAAATGTGTTTTGCCACTTGTTCTGGAAGTGTTCAAAAAACAGCAAAGAAATAACGGTAAATAATAATTCAATGCAGAAACTGCTCCTTTTGTTTATTTTAAATTTGACTGCTTTATATGATGTCACTATATTCCACAAATACATAATCTTCCAAAAATAAGCTACTAAAGGTCAATTTTAGTGCACAGACAGGAAGTTTAGCATTTAAAAAATGCTAGTATTTTATTTTTACAATGTTCTTAATGGATTATAGGACATGCACACCTAGATCCTGGAATAAATAGAGTACAATTCAGAATTCAATTTCTTTAGGTTACAAATTCTGCATTTTCCTACACTTCCCAGTATTACCCTGTTTTACAGTAGCTTAATTTTATTTTTTTTTTAATTACTATTACTGAGTGAAAGTTACCACTCCTCCTTCTTCAGACAAAGCTATTACACATACTCTGTGATACACTAGTATAAAAAAAACAAATATAGCCACAGAACAGACAAGCAGAAATAAAATGCCCTCATGGCACTGGCAAATGTTCACACACTGGCTTTTAGCTCTCTGGGCAGGCAACAACTGAGCAGGATTCAGCACAAATTTGCAGCACCTCAATTGTGCCCTGCTCTGCAGCTGCTAATTTCCAGTCCTGATTTTCCATGGCTCCTACTCAAGATAGCTGAACTAGCAGACGTATGTTTATCTGAACTGTATTATTCCCTCTGTACGCACACCTCAGGGAAATGTGGCTCAATTACGCAGGTATCTCTGACTAGGATTTAAGCCCATATGCTTCGTTCGATGGAATTTCTCACTCACAGGATAATTATTTATTGCTAAATTTAAAAAATTCTGAAATTTGAGGGAGTTCCCTAATTCTCGTCACCAAGAGCACTCCTGATTTGCAAGAAAACTAAAAAACAAAACAAAAAGGAGAATATGGGTTTACCTATAATTCCTGATTTTATTACAAATACGAAGCTATGGTGTTTCTAAGTAATTTCCTGGGTCAATACCTGACCATAATTCTCATCTGTATCAACCCTGCTCATCCTTGCAGAACTGAAGCCTTAACTCAAAGCTGTCCAACTCACACTTTCATCCTGCTCCTGAATTATCGTGTAATTTTTAACACTGTGCCGTACAAATCAAGCAAAATCCAGCACCAAATAACGGGTTCAAAAAAGCCCTGCCATTTTTCAGAAGATGAATAAGCCCTTCACTACATTCCCCAGTCTGCCATCAGGGTTTGCTTCTCTAATCATTCTTGGTCTTAATTGCAAAACATAATAAGCTGCTTATGAGTGTTATTACTTCTTGCAAATGATTTTGTCCTCAATCACAATCAGGAGTCAGATGAAAAATTTGAGATTACTAATGTACGTTCTTTCTCCCTGAGTATCCTGCAATATACTTGAAAAATTTAGTACTCACTCAATCTGTCTTCTCGAAAGCAGTTCATGCTGAAATGCTAAAAACATGCAAAACAAAAGGGCATGAAAAATTGGAAGAAATTGATGCAAATTTCAAACGCTCTCATGAAAATACAGTTTCAATATTCTTCCAATTGTACTTGTAAGTCACTAGCTAACCGTTTAGGATGTTAGATATTACAGCAATTTATTTCTGTATAGTTCTATTCAATCAGAGCAAACAAACCAAACAAATTGCTACCAAAGTCTGCTTTACTGAAACTACAAGACGCTTCTAAGTACCACATGTGAACCAATGTATAAATTTAAGTACCATAGACATATTTCCTTCATTTTATTCTTTTTAAACACTAAGAAGATCATAGGAAATCTGGCAAGTCATTTTGGCTTTAAGGAAGGAGTACATACTGGGATAAAGGGGAACAGGAGTATGAGTTAATAATAGATTCTTACGAATAAATATTCTAATGAAATAGAAGCGCTAGTACTTTTAACTTTCTTTGATAAATTTTGGTAAAAAGGAAAAGCTAATTTCACACAAACAGCAAGAGAACAAGGAGAGAACTTTGAATTATGACAACCTAAATGCAAATGATGCTGTAATTTAAATATATAGCAAAAAAAAAAAAATCTATTGAGGTACTGAATGTATTTCAACATATCAACAATGCATTGTGTATATCAATAACCAGTCAAGAGAATCTTTAAATCCATTATTACAGCTTGAAAAGGGACACTTTATTGTAGTTCATGAATCAAAACAAGCCGAGTACTTATAATCACAAAGAGCTGAATGACCAAAGGAAAAAAACACTCTCCATAAGACTGGGAGAGGGGAAGGGATGAGGAGGGGAAAGCAAAAACAAACTCTCAAGAAAGGTATATTAGGGAAAACTTTGCTCTGCTATAAATGTACATATCAAAATGAACTGAGGGAGCAAAGTGAGCAGAAGAAACAGCTTATGGCTGTCCAGAGTGCTCAATTTCCATTTTCTTGTGGTTTTAGATTTATAATGCTATTCATAACAGGCTCTTGGAAGACTACAAAAATAAGAAAATATAATCCCCATTATTTGAATAAAAAGAAATTGCAGCAAAGCTGGAATCAATGGCTAAGTAATAAGCAAATTGCAAGTCACAATCATTTAATGTATACCTTTTTTTCAAAACAAGTGCTACCACTATAGAAAGAGATGTACCGTTTCCCAAAGTGAAAAGCATGCAAGTCAAACACATATTTATCCCACCAAAATACTGGAGAGAGGAGATGAAATACTTTTTAAAACAATACCTGCATTAGTTACATGGGTAGTTTATTTAGAAGTCAGAAAGGTACTTCTGAGAAAATGTGTTTGAATAAAGACAAGTATTTTATTTGTTTGCAATTATTTTAAATGTACACTAAGAATTAAGTCACTCTTCATTCTGTGATGAATTATTGACCTAAAAGTCTACATTAAATTTTCTATTCACTTCCAACTTTTCCATGCAAGGACTCCAGACAAAAAAAAAAGGTGAGCAGGAAAAAAATTTCCTAACTGAAAATTCCCAATGGAGTCTGACTTTCACATCCTCATGTGTTTTGTTTTGAAAGGTAACAGACACCACAGTTTATTGCTAATGGCTAGGAAGTGAAACCGTACCAAATGTCAGGATGGTCATCCGAGTGGCGCACGCCTCAGCCACAGAGCAATGCTGAATCTGCAACATTCCACTGACTTCTGTACATTTTGTTCAATAAGTATTTTTATTTCCTTGAAAGAGCTTCAGAATTATTTTTCTGGAGGCACTTACCTCAGTTTATAGCTTATGCGAGAAGTTTATAACCAGCATGTCACAAATTTTTCTTATTTGAAATAAAAGATGACAAATTAAAGTCAGAAATCAACCTTTCCGAAAAATCAACTACTAAGAAGCGATTTGAAAACAGCTCTTTTAAAAAGTAGCAACTAGTAAACATTTTGTAACTAACCACACCACACTATTTCTCCAAAACATCATTGCTACCTCATGCAGATACTTAACTGTTCACGTGGAAAAATTACAAGAGTAAATAAAGACCGGTATTGTGACAGTACATGCCTAACTACTATTTATATCCTTCACTGCAAGCCCCCACAGTAATTTCATGCTAAATGTTCAGCTTTGGTTTCAATATAAGGGTCAGATAAAGGCAACGACATGAAAACACCGATTTTTCCTCTTCACCCTTTTCAAACAATTTCAGTGATGTTTGATTCAAACAAAAGCAAGTCCTGACATATTCTTATTAAATAAAAATTTCAACTTTTAAGTAGTTCTGTAAGTTTGCTGGGTTTTTTAAACATAGTTAAGCTAACTGACCTCAAAATGTATTTAGCAGTATTAGTGGAGACAGCTGACAAAGAGAATTGCAAATGACAGTAACTGTGCATCATTTTATCTCAGTTTAATTTGAGTTTGAACAGAAAAAAAGCTATTCCATTTGAAAAAAAGAAAAGGACCTACATAGGCAGGCCCTGCATATTGGCACCAAAAAAATTTTTTTTCAAAGTGTATGAAAGATGATCATGTATTTATAATATTAACTATCTGATCAAAGCTGTTTCTAATCAATTTCTTTTCCATTTACATACTTAAAGAACTGCCACGAGCCTTACAGTCACGGATTTTTACCCTGAGTTTTCAGGCAATGTTTCAGACAAAACGGCAGAATTTGTCCTCATTATGCCGAGTAGTTTTATGCCTTCAACAGCTCTTTCAGGAAAACACCCCTGGTTTACTGCAGAGAGACATACACACACGCATAACTTTACACACATGCATATTAAGGCCTCTCATCTTGGTGCACATAATACCATTTGTTTTGTATGCTAACTAGATTATCAGTTACAATACACTCCTCAAACAGATGCAGCAGAGATGTTGACTTTGATCAACCATGCATTAGAACAAGCTGCTTTTGCTGATTAACATCATTTACTTTGATTTATATATTACACATAATCCTGTTTTCCACCATGAAATTTATTTCCTGGAGTCCCCAAACTGAAAATATTCTCATCTTGAGGAGTAGGGTGTCTAGAGCTAAAAAAATTTCTAAATCATCTATCAAAAAACTATTCTAAAATACAGACTAATTTAAGAAATACAAAAGTATACTTTCTATCCTTGTAATAATCTGTCAAAATAGAAAGTTTTGAAGAATCCAATTAGTAAATCAAAAAGTGTACACAGTTCAGCATATGGTAAGCATACTGATTTTTTTAAAACTTCTCTTTTGCTTACTCAAATTTCCTTTTTGCTTCTATTATTTTTTAAAAGATAACTTTACCATATATTCTAAAACTACTAGTTACGGTAACAGGATGATAACAATATCTAACTCACTATCTGTCCGAGCCACAGATTTGAAAAGACGACTGTATCTTTTCAATGACCCAGCATGAAAAGCTGATATTTACTTGTTCTGATAAGACAAAAATCATGCATGGAAACTTTACTCTCCTTTTTTGGGGAACTTCAGTCCTTGGAAAAGTGCTATGACAAACCTGCAGGCAACATAATCCAGTGCAGATACCCTGTGTACCACTGACTGTGGTCCTCAATTCAGCATCCAGGCAGATTGCCAAACAAGGTGACAGCGTCACTTCCCAAGATGTGGCTCTACACTTATTACAATCAGCAATAAGATCACTCATCTATCACTGCATAACTTCATATGCATGGGCATAAATACACTGAGTGTTATATAAACAAGAATCTTGTGGTTAGAATTGGATATTGCAGATGTAAGATGTGATGTCAGAAGAATACCTCTGGTATTCTGAGCAAAAATCCTAGCACTGACAAATACATTAAGGTTTAAATTCTTTGAATTCTTCGTCAAATAGTTGCAATAAGGCCAGTAAAAACAGTTTAAAAAATATTTAACATTTATAAACATAATTGCCTTGGGTAGGATCTCTAGGTACAAATAACCCTGATGACGTATTTGAAAAGTTACAGCTTTCTCTTTTAGAATTATTGTTTGCCCCTCAAAAAGAAATATTTTTTCAGTATCAATTAGGTTTGCTTCCTTTCAAGCACTCATTTGAAAATTCACAAACCAGAAATGAGCATTTAAATGAAGTAACTTGTGCTTTATATCTTACACTAGTGTTTGTTAAGCAGTTATATGCATCAAGTCTTCATACCATCTTGACTGATAGTAGTTTGCCATATGTTTTTTCAAAGGCTGAAACCAATACTGCAATTCTGTTCCACAGAAAACATCATAAACGCATTGTTCTAAATCATCCAAATAAGAAATGACTAACAAATGCTAAGGAAAAGCCTACGTTAGCCCAAAAACAAGCTACCTGAAGCATAGCAAACCAGAAAAATACAGATTTAATTACATTGTTACAATGGAAAAAAATATCACACACAGCCTGGATTTCTACATCAACAGCTTTCCAGAGTATTGTTCTTGAAATATAAGGACATAATCCCCTAGGGACTTGGACAATTCACCTACAAAAGCAGTAACAACTCTTTTTACTCTGAAGGCTACTTGGGACCTGATATGGCATCAATACAGCACCTACCAGCCAAGTATTTATCTCAAATGCCTACTTAAAATGGGTCACACTATTCAGAACGAAAAAAGAAAACAAACAAACCCCCAACAACCCAAAAACTTCAACAGCTGCCTAGCTTTTTGGAGAGGACCTCTAGCAAACATATACCTAGATAATACCAGCAAGACTTAACTTGAAAAGCGCTGCCATAAGATCCTTACCAACCTGAGAACAGACCCACAGTCTGCTTCTTCCCACACATTTCGCGAACAAAGACCAATCCAATGGAAGTTATTTCAATAGAAATAATGTAAACCTTAATACACAGTAATTATACTTTCTATTAGTGTCTCTCGACTCCTCTGAGCTATAACTACTGCCAAGAAAATTAATCTTATATTCTTGTATGTTGAATTGCTGCTAGTTCATACCAGGTATTTCTTCCATAGTGAGAAAATGAATCAGCACAAAAATTCTAGAACATGGGTTCTAGAACTAAACTAGGTAGGAACTAAAGGAACTAAGGTAGAGTACAACCCCATACAAAACGCCGAATCTCTAAATCCTGCCTTCTGTCATTACAACCCATGTAAGAGATTCTCCATGTGACCTGTCTTCACAACAGCCGAGTGGCTTTCCAGTGGCACGATGAAAGATCCTCCTTTTATTCCAGTGCAACCCAATAGCACCAGAGCAAGAAGCCACAGAGGTATTATCTACCTGGACAACATTTCCACAGAGGGAGGATAAGAAATTCTCTTCCCCTGCTCCTACCCCTCATATGCGGATGTCACAGTAACTTACAAAAAATGGGCTGAGACCAAGCAGACAGAGATGTTGAGGTGAAAATAATGAAGAGAACGTTGCTCACACTCCTTCCCAGTTGCATTTAAGCAACAACACTGTGGCTGATATGCCAATCACAGATACAGAGGAAGAAGGATAAAGACCCCTGCTCCATTCAGAAAAAAACAGAAAGGTTCTTCAAAACCTGAAGTTGTGTGTTCTTCAGCAGTGGTCTACTGGATCACTTCAGATTGGTCTACCTGACCAGTGCATTAATTAAATGAATCCCACTACCATTTGCAATTCACAAAGGAGCACAGTAAGCAGGCATATTCTGGTGTCCCTGACCAGCTGTCACCCTGCTGGCTTGCTTGCCGCTGGGCACCCACAATCGCAGCACAAGCCCTGGACATCCCACACTATTGCCTGACACTGCTGAAGCAAAGTCCACCCAGCCACGGCTCCAGCTGAGGGCCAGCCCTCTTCAGATTTAACATTCAGTGTCTTCTGAATTAAACATTTCTATCACTTTTGCTTGCAAACACATAAACAAGGATTTTACTTTAGTCAGCAACTTTTTCTTAGGAATCAGTGTATTTGACAACAAGAGTTCATTAATATTTCTGTTTCTGCCGGGCAGGGACACGCTTGTGGCAAAAGTGGGTATTGTAAAACGGACAAAGCCTTTCCACCTTTTGCAAAAGCTTAAACTAGTTCACGTTACCATGAATGCCCATCGTTCCTCTCCTCCAGCTGGCTCTCTAAAAGCATGCTAGCTCCGAGAAGTTAAGTTTGACTCAGCACAGACAAAACTGTTTAATTAGCAAAAGCAGCAGTGTAATCAAGCAAGTATTCTGCATTCTAGACCAAGGTATGACACTGTCCTCCCACCCATGGTGTCTGTAAAGTCTTATCACCTTACTACATGTATTTTTCACTCCATGACATAAGTAGCCTCATCCTTAGAAGCACTATCGTTATTCCAGGTAACGTTTGCTTCATAATTTATTACTGTACTTTTTGTCATCTATACCACCACCTGCTTTGCCAATTTACTCTTCTCTGCTCTTTGCAACTTTCCCACCTACTTGTAATTACCCTTTGCTGCTGCGTTCATCCAGCCAGGTCTAGAATCCTTCTGGAGAGGTTCTACATCCAAAACTGACTTCCTCTGTTTGTTGTTCAGCTTCAGACACAAGCTTATACTCAAGCACGTATTTTCACTGAAGTCTTACATTTTTTAATGCAGATCACAATGTATCTTACCTACAAACGTATGAAAATCCAAACCATCAGTCTATTTCAATTCTATTAAATATAGATTTCTGCAGTTTAGAGCACTCCCAGTGGGTGGGCTGGCTGAAGAGCCTAGGGTGATAAAATTATGTGATATTCCATATGAATACAACTGAGGGTGACTATCGCATGGTACTATTAAGAACTGGGTGCTAAGAATGCTTACTATTTTAAGAATACATTGATGCTGTGAGAATAATTAGCATCAAGCTTTTGGAGAAACGTGGTTTCAACAAAAATGTGTGTAGTTTTGCAGTGTCCTTTGGTGTTTACAGAATAGCAAGTAACATCCATTCAAAACACATACAGCCCAAAATCACAGTAAGCCCTCCAGACACACTTTTTCAAGGTGAACAATAAGGAATCTAATAATATACTTTTAATAACCTTTTGTTTCGTTCTGTTTCTAACAAATTACAATTTGCTACTGGTAAATCATTACCAAATTCTGAATAGATTGTACGTAGAATTTATTTCACTTAGGTCTAAAGTCTACAAAGCAATTTGACATTGCCTTTATCTCTTGCTTCTCTTGCTTCAGTCTTGCTACTTTGAAATATACTTATCTAAAACTCATTATTTCCTTGCCAATTTCTCCATTTCCTTTCCATTAAGGCAAACTTCAGAATAAAACATTGGCAAACACATTTTTTTCCAATATTACCTATCAACTAACCATGTTACTATAGGTTTCACTAAGCTTCGGAGAAGCTTCTGTGGTCTCTTCAGAGAGAAAGAAAAAAAAAAAAAGATTCACTCAGATTCTGAGCATGGGGGACAGGGATCAGACAGGGGATGACACCAGATACAATCTGCCCAAATTCATAGTCAGCATCTCATATACTCTAAGTTCCTAAAATAACATTACACCATGTAAAAGCTTGTTTAAATAAAGCAATACACAAAGTCTGGAGGACAAAGCATTTTCCACTAAAAGCTTTTTTTTTCATATCAAGTCAAAAAGACAATCTCTACATGTAGTGTGTGTTACTATTTATACTAATATAGACAAGTATTAAACATGACAGAACTACAGATAAACAAAAAAATGGCAATTTTTCTTAGATGATCTTAAAATACTACAACAATACACGCTGTCTGGTGCAGAAGTGTATCAGCTGGCTATTGCAGAGAACCAATGAGAAATACCATTTGCATGAGATTGCCGTATGCTACAAATTCAGATTTGCTAACACATTACGTTACGCACTTCAGTCAGTCCAGCTGCATGCCCTTGCTCTCGCTTTCTTGCACAGCACGGACTTAATATTTAAAAAAAATGGACAAAGAACAAGTAACATGGCTCAGCGAGCTAGGCTTCCACCCCTTCGGAACACCACCTTCAGTTGCTCACACTTGATGAGGAGACAGAGCTCAGAATAAAGTTTACCTCACTTTACAGAAAGTCACGTTGTTTCACCTGTGTGCCTAAGAGTACCCTCCCAGCCGGTGGAGAGACGTACTGCTTGTGCTCACGGCAGCCCCTGCTTAGGACCCCATCTCTCCTTTAATTATCCTGCTGTTTTGATTGCAAAAATGCAGAGCCCTTAAGGCTGAGTTCAAAACTGCAGTGCGTGCTGGGAAGCAGCGCTGATCTAATGACCTGGTTGTAAGAAGCTGTCTAAGCACATACTGTCTTCATCTAAAATCCAGTTGTACTCCAGTACTCCAGCTCGTCTCTGGAGTACTAGAACTCAGTCCAAAGGCCTAACTAGAAGACTGCAACATAGCCAAATTTTTGTAAGGTTCAGATCAAACTTCTCACAAAGATAATTTTGAAATGTGAAGTTTTCATATGAAGCAAAAGTTAAAGAGAAACCAAAGTAAAATCTTTATCACTCTTGCTCAATTTCAGGGGTTTTAAGGAACCTGTTGCCTTCTCTGGCAAATTACAGCGTTACACCAAATGCAAGGTGTTTCTTCCTTTAAGATCACAAGTTCCTTGTTGTAAAAGGCACAGTGGTTCTTAATTATAATTTAAAATTAATTAGAGCAACTTATTATATGTCTTCTCTTTGTATGTAAAATACACATATTGATAAGATTTCCTGTTCTTTACACTCGCTGCCTGGAAGTGCATATCTACATTCAGTCATTTGGTCAATCTTGAGAGCTTAGACCTTTCTAAAAATCAGTCTCCTTATACCTCAGCAACACTGCTGGCCCTTTTCTTGACTTGCCTTCAGAAACTTCTCACCTTCAGCCCCTAAAGGAGTGCCAAGTGCAATCACCACTAGTTCCATATTTGCCCATGCCTTGGGTTTCCCTCCCCTTTTTCTAGTGTGGCTTTATGCTTCACACCAGTAGCTGTGTCCTTCACAACACCAGGAGGCTGGCAAGAGCACTGTTCTAGACACTGTCCTCCCAGAGGACCAGAGAGAGCTCTGGTAAAGCAGCTGCCCTCATTTATGCATTACTAAAATCTAAGTGACAACCTCTAAAATTGGAAAACTCGTTAACCAAGGACCTATACTGAATACAATCAACGCTGCAGTGACTAAATCAACATACTACTATCAAATAAGATAAATTAGAATTCTAGCTCAACTGGAGTTAGGAAATACTAATGAGTTATGCACAATTGAACCGTCCTTACTGAACAGGAAAAAAGCAATGAATTTTCGTTGCAGCATGTAAGCTCTTTTTAATTGAAATTTTCCACCTTCTAGTAAATGCAAAAAAAAAAAAAACCCAAAACCCCAAGAAACCAATTCTGCTCACTTCCATAAATCTTTGTACTGTAAACCAGCATTTTTCTGCACTATGACAATACTGTTCCTATTAAAAACATCTATGATAAGCAATGTTTGCCCTTAAATGACTCAGTAATTTTAAAACAGGAAGTTTTCTCTTCATATAGCACTTGCCCCAGCCATTTGGGCACTGCCTCTCGGGCCTATCATCAGATGACTAAGGCAGTAAACATTACAAAGAATGCATAATTCTCAGGGGAAAAAAGGAACTGATACTTATAACAAGATCTGTGCTTAAAAAACAAGAACAAAATTTTTTCCACTCGATTCTTTTTATAGTTTCATCACTACTGCCAATGAGTCTTACATTCAAGCTTTAAAGCACAAGACAGACAAAGCGATAATTAGCTTCCAATATTGAAACAGCTTTCTAAATATTACACATAAGCTTTTAATAAAGATAATAATCTATATACACAGCATTCTGGCACCTTGCCACTGATGCACGGCCTCTAATCAATTGCTTGTTCAGCACTGAATATTAAGTACATTTTGTATACAGAACAAAATGGTTAGTTTTTGAGGAAATTAAATACATTTTAAAATAAATCCAGCTAGCTGAAAATTTTGGACGCTTAATGCAGACCAATAGCTAGGAAAGGAGAATTAAAAGAAAAGGTTAAGCAAGATGCCTAGGTTTTAATTTAGCTCTGACACCAGCCTCTTGGATGACCTTGAACAAATCATTTTACTTCTTAGTTTCCTCCATTTGTAAAGATATCACCAAAGATACCTAAGGCTGAAAAACAATCATTGAAGTCTATCACATAAAATCATTATTAAAGCTAACAAGTGGCTCTTGAAGCTTTCCCATCCCCAACAGATCCACAAAGCGTCTGTGAATCAGACTTTTTTCCACCACATCTTTAAATACCTTATAAGGTTCTCAAGTGCACGTGGCAACTCAGAAAAGGGTTCTGGACAGCAGTTAAGGTATTGAAAATGTCTGTTCAGTATGCAGCAGCTGAAAAGAACGCGACATTACAATGCCTGAAGAAAAGGCCAGAAAATAAAATTAGCTTTTCCAGTGCCTCTATATAAATTAATAGCACTCTTCCCTTGGAAGGAGTGTTTGCATTACAGGTCACCCCTTCTTTATGGTGATATTCTAGAATGACAGAAAGTTTCTAAGATGATTGGTGAAAACGAACACTAGTTATTTGCTTTCACCTTTGGCCCAAAGGATCATTTCTTGTATAAAGTGACTGAGAGAAAGTACTCCATGAGAACCAGAACCAATGAAGATTACTTGTCATGGATTTGTCGCTGGCAGTTCTCTACAAGGTTTACTTTGTTTTCATTTTTCTCCTACACTCACCACTGAGGCACGTACAAAGCTACTAGCTGGTAGAAAGTCTTTGGTATCAGCTCATTTTGCAGTTCTGCCTTTCCTAGAAGCCCTTGGAGGTCTCTCTCATCTACATCATGGCAAGTTTCCAAACAAACTGTGGGAAAAGAATTGTCTTTCACAACTCTAACATGTATTTGATTGACAGCATTACTGGAAAAAGGAGGATGGTTCAACACGATGACTGCATTTGCCCTCTTTCCTTAAAAAGTCAGATAATATAACATGGTAAAAATATACAAATTAGGACAGATTAAGTTATTCACCCATTTTTCCTCTATCCTATACCATAAAAGTAAAGAAACTTAAAAGGAGAGTTTCAAAACTTGTAATAGGACAAGCTTCTTAAGGCAAGAAAATGATGAAAGAAGTCACCAAGATCAAGATTAAAAAATGCAAGCAACAACTGACTGTTTATTTATATGCAGAATATCCAATATGATTCCATTAGCGACAATAATAATGTTGGGTTACTAAACCTTGGACTTCAAGTATGAGTCAATCTCCAACAAAAATAAAATATATCAGAAACAAAATGTCCTTTTAATGCTAGCGTTAAGAGGCATCCTTTGCTGACAGAAGAAGGTGCTTAATGCTTCCTCTGGCCCTTGCTAAAAGAGGGTACTGAATTAGTAGGATTTCAGTGTGATCCAGACTGAAATTCTTTTATTTATATTGCAACTGCAATCCAAAAGCAATACATACGTTTTCAATTTAAGTCAAACACAACACAGCTCAAAAATACTACAAAAACAAAACACAGAGCATATGATCCTCCTCACAGGATAAACGTAAATAAAATGAAATAGTTTCTTTGGAGGTTCCAAGAGATTTATTTAGTAGGGTTTTCTTTGCTGTTGCCAGGGTTTGGCTAGTGTGTCACATGACAGCAGCTCTACATACCTCATCTTGTTAAAGTGTACGTCAGTGCATCATACCTGGGTGGGTAGCTACTGTGGTGGCCATCAGACCACTGAAATACATCTATTGACAGTTCCAACCTTTCAGAATCTTTTTTTTTTTCAAATTATCACACATATCCCATTTTAGCCCATATAGTCAAACTCTATAGCAGTTCAATACCTGTCAATACGGACATCCATAATTCCAAAGGCACGGAACAAACGTCTCTGTATGTATTATCAGAATACATAGATATATTTTTCAAATTTTATTTTAAGATCTTCATTTACAAAATTATTAGCTTTTTAGAGGGCAGAGGCAATACAACAACAAATGGTTCTTTCTAGAACTACTACATATCCATGTCACATACTATGAGAAATAAAAATAAATAAATAAATAAGAAAAAGCAAGCAGGCATGAGTAACCTTGTGTATATTTGGGAATGCATCTAGTCTCCTACCTGGAGTGTTCTTCGAGGCATTCACCATGCAGAGGTTATTGCTGACAGATTGTGCTAATTTGGGGGGCATTTATCAAGTACATAAAAGATGCCATGTTTATAATACACAGGATGGCTTCAGCAGGTATAGAAAAATTCTAGCAGAAACAAACTTTATGAACATATACCGTTCTTTAATTTACCAAGCACACACATTTGTGCACCATAGATTATTAAATAAATAGATGTGTCTGCAAGGCAGTGAGCAGTGTCCATGGATGCATCTCCATGACGTAGGTACAGAGGCTGTCTTAGTCCAGCAGATACAACAACCTTGGATTTTAAAAAAAAAAAAAAACAACACAAAACCCCACACACACACCACAAGACCAACCACAGAAGAAAACATACAAAAAAGCCAACAGGTAACATCTTAACATAGATATAGATAAAGGCTTACATTTTTGTTTCAAGTATTTTATTAAAATACTATTTTAAGGCAAATTGTATCAAATCGCAGAACTGTACAAGTCCACCTAGACAGTGAGACTATAAATTTGAGAAGCTGACAATAAAAATCACAAACCCACAATCCATTACTGAATGATGTCAGTGTTATAAAAACATGTTTTACTCCATATTATTTTAAGGCACTATTAAGACCTTATACACTGTAATCAGCAACAGCGAATGAGAGGATTCACAGCTTGATGTGTAAACACACATTATACACACATTATAGGGAAACAAGTTTGGGAACGATTAATAGATATACATCCTTCCTATAAAATGCAGCATCCAGCAGAGTCATACGTGATAAACAGGTCTGAAAAAGCTATAACCTCTCCTACTGGTAGCAGCCAGGCACAGGAAGAAACGAGTTGACGTACGAGTTATGTTTTGTAAATCCCACATTATTTTTTTTTTTGGATGATGATGCTGGAAGCAAAACACCCACCCCAAACCAAACCCTGCAAAGTTAATTAACCCAATCGCACAAATTTACAGGGCTAAAAGTAAAACTGAGGGCTGGTCCTCAGTATCCTGAAGGACCTTCACCCAAACATGCATTTTAGACGCTGCAACAGAAGCAGTGGGATCTGCGCGAAAACAAGCCCGCTCATAAATATGAATTACCACACGTAACGCTACAAACCACCCGCAGTTCAAAACAGAAATTCGTGCCTAAGACACCTAAATCCTACCTGTACCCATGCACGAGCTTTTTATTTCACTAGAAAACACAAGATATGCTTTTTTTCAGGGCGGTAAACGTATTTTATTTAGCGTTTTGTGGAAAACGGCTTTCATGCCTAGTCAGGCGCTGCAGGGCTCGCTGGTTTTCGCTCCGTCTTCCAGTCCGTAAGTCTTCGCTCCAGCCCCGCGGCTGCCGCCTCAGCGAGGCCGGGCGGCGGGAACCCACTGCCCGCCGGCGGGGGGCGGCTCTGCCCGGCGGGCCTCCCGCCATCCCCCCCGCCCCAGCCCCGGCTCTCCTCACCCCCCGGGGCCCGAGGGGCGCCTGGCCACCCCCAGGTGAGCCCGCATCTGCCGGGGAAGCGGCGAGCGGCAGCCGAGCGGGGAGGGGGCCGGCGGGGGAACGGGACCGCAGTGTGAGGGAGGGGAAGGAGGAGGAGGAAGAGGACGCGGAGGGGGCATGCAGAGGCGCGGGGGGCACCTACCAGTCCGTGTGCGGCTCGTCGATGACTAGGAGCAGCTTGAACTTTCTGCCGGCAGCCGAGGAGACGGCGGAGGAGGCATCCACCAGCCCGGCCGAGGCCGCCGTCTGCTTCACGGCGTTGGAGAGGGAGCTGAAAAAGCTGCTGCCAGTTGACTGCTGCTGCGGCGGCGGCGGCTGCTGCTGAGGGGGAGCCGACTGCGGCGGCTGCCGGCGCTCGGCAGCCGGAGAGGCAGAGGCAGGGGCCGAGGAAGCCGAGGGAGGAGGCGGCGGGGGCTGCTGCGGCTCCGGCCGCTGCAGGTCGGTCATGTAGCCATTGGGCAGGTTGGCGATGAAGCTGCTGTCCGAGAGCCTACGCCGCAGAAAGTTCATCATCTGGCCGGGCGAGGCGGATGGCGGGCGAGGCTGTGCCGGGGAGCGGGCGGCGGAGCGCGGCGATGCGCAGGCGGGCTCGGTCGCAGCCCCACTGCCGGCCGAGGCGGGCGGCGCTGCCTTC
>JAOXNO010000003.1:21275406-21289475 GCA_028565335.1 Limnodromus scolopaceus | reverse complement strand
GCAGGACCTGGCACTTGCCCTTGTTGAAGCTCATCCCATTGATGTTGGCCCAATGGTCCAATCTATCTAAGTCTCTCGAAGTCTCGAATGTTACACTGGAATTTGACCAAGACAGAAGAATAAACATCTTTCTAAAACCCAGAAAAATGTAAGTTCCTCATAGGCTTTACTTAAGGCATTTCTCTCTCCTGTAAAATTTAGAACTTTACTTTCTTTGATATCTAAAGAATAAAATTAAAAGGAACACTACATAAATGCTATAGAAAAAGTACAGAAGATAAAAAAATGTTGATCTGCTAAGAAGAGCAGAGCAGAAGGCTCGAGGTATAACTAGGTACACACATGCATACACTCAGATGGACCGTGCTTACACAGGAATGGGCTTTTTTCTCCCTTAAAACCTGAAGATTTTCCTAATCAGAGAATACCCAGTCATATCTAAAGAAAATTTTCATCCTCCAAATAAGAAGCTAACCAGTGTATGAACATCCTCTGAAGATCAACAAGTCTGCCAGCTATAACATAAAGTCAGCTTAATCCACACAGAAGTGGTTTGGTCTTTTTTTTTTTCTTCTGCAATTTTTTTATTTATGTTATGAAATTTAGAGTCTAAGCATCCTACCATTCTGATTCATATTCTAATTGCTTGAATAGATAAATATGAGATAAACTTCAACACGGTTATGTAGTGAAAAATAAACCCAGGACTGGCTGGGTCTAATGAAAAAGCATCAAACACTATAAACCACAATTCTAGATTAAATGCAGCAAACAAAATATGGCATTTACATCCAATCTGGCCTTCAAAATAAAACTGTAATTTTCTTTTTAAATGACTTATCAAATGATTAAGATGAATGCACATTTACCTAATTATTTGGCTGCTTTAGTTACCATGAATTAATTTTCAATACCACGTATGTGAAAACCAGATAAGCCATTAATGTCCAACATGTAAAATGAGCAAAGAATTGAAAGGATGACAGCACATGAACGAAGCAATACAATTATGTTTTGCTAGTAATTTTTCTTGAATTAATTAAAAGCCGGTACTACGAAATATGCGTAGGTTTCAAAAGTTACCTTTCATTTCACCGTTGTCAATGAACGCTCATCTGTTTTATAAAATAAGACATAAGAAGTCATCAGCAATATAGAGAATTAAAACAAAAAAATAACTTTATAAGTAAAATGTAAACTATTCAAGTTCAATCTTAAAGATTATTGTATGTATAAACATATGTGCAGATACATGTATTACATAGATGTGCAGATATATTTAAATGCATTTGATGAATGTGAAAGTCAGCACACAGTAAATGCATGCATACAGCATCCTTCAAATTGCTAGATCCTAAAAGCTAAGAGACTGAGATATTTTCACCTGGAGGATAAGGAGAAAACCCCCAGAAAAAGAACAGAATTTCTTCAGGATTCCTTGGTTCACAAACCCTTTAGCTGTCACTGTATTTCTTACTTTTATAGCAGAACTGGAATTTATGATTAGCAATCAGCTGGCTATATTCTGCTGGCAAAATACTATCATACCTCCTTTGGCACAGTGGAAGCCAGTTTAAAGTCTAGAGCATCCTATTCGACAAGCACTTGTCTGTTTTAAAATGCGCCTTTAAAACATGAAAGCCACATTTTTATGTAATACAAAGAACACGATAATATATAATTTACTGACAAATACATGGTAATAGTAGGACTTCAATTAAGTTGCAAGGCTGAGAATCAGAGTCTCAGGAAAAGTGTGGGAATACGCACCTATGAATTCTATTCTTATTAGAGAAAGAAACAGTTTGCACAAACAACTGTATTCAGAGCATAATTCAAAGCTTCTGGTGAGACTAGCGTAGGAAGGCAAGCTTCTCTCTGTCAATCTACAGTTTAGTGCCTTAGTATAGAAGAAAATTTTAGTCATTTACTGCAGAATTGCATACTGACTTAGTATTGTTAATACACTGTGTACAAAATCATGCAGCCCTCAAAACTAACACAAGTACTCAGTTTTAAATTATTTTTCAAATTATTACAAGATGTCAACATTTCAGTCACAAACAATCTCCTAGAAAACACAGGTCACAAACACTGAGCACATTATTGTTTATAAGTCAAAAATTAATGAATTGGGACTCCTAATTAAGGAAGTGCCCTACTAATTCCATGATCAAGATGACAAAAGTTCATATTACACAGCTGTGGTGTGATTTCTGTTCCTCAAATATATATAAACTGCCTCTTAACCTGAAATTTTGTATCTCAGATATCTTTGTACAACAGCACCAAAGATATAACATTTCTAAAACTTTTTCATTTTTTTCAATTTTTTTATAAGCAGTTAAGATTTATTAATTCCTAAAAATTATTTTTAACACAACAGAGATTGGGCCCATAAGCATTATGACTTACATAACCACTGCAATAAAGAGCAGCAAACCCCACATTTAAAATTGTTAGGCCTCTTTTGTGTCATTTATTGCAATGCTGCCAAATACACTGTTATAATCTTCTTCAACATTCTACATAGGTTTTTTCTTGCCTCTGTTCATAGGTTTCTCCAGAAAATTATTTCCATATTGCTGCTTGGAGTGACTTTAATATCATCCATTTCTCATGCAATGAAAATTCCGCTTAAGAATTTTTATCCTAGCAAAAATAAATAAAGAGGGCAAGTGATCTGAAGAATCCAAAGAATAAGTTTACTATAGTGTATTATGCTGTGAAACAGTTTACCATGTTGCTTATTAAAATCATGTGAATTGGGCAAGCTACTGCTCAATGAGGAGCCAAAAGATCCTCTTCTTTTTTTACAAATTCGAGAATTGTAGAATTTACACAGATTCTACTTTACAGAGATGGCAAAGCTTGAATGTCCCTATAACATAACCACAGAGGAAGGCCAAGTGAGGAAGGCCACTTCTCTTGCATTGAAGTTGACTGTGTATCTTTTGCTAACTTTGTGCTAAGTTCTTGATTAGATCTGTCCAATAGAGTGCACAATAAATGGCAGTCCAATGTATTTGCTGTTATCAGGTAATTTTCCTTTTGTGCTTAACTCCAGTAGTAGCTAAGGGAAAAATAATATTGTAAAAATTATTCTATAGTAAGTTCTGTATTGAGGGAAGCACTCCTGTCATCATCTGGATAATGATCATTTATGCTCTGAAATATTCTTATGGTCTACACCACTATAAATGTATGAACACCTAAAGAAGTGCTGCTGCTTTAATTGCCCACTAATGAGAAGTTTATTTCAGAGGTTCCTAATTTCACAGGAAAATTGAGATCTCTGTTCCAGTCCATACTTGCTGGACTAATCATAAAGACTAAGCAATATTGCAGCAAGTGTATGTTCTACTCTACTCTTGGATGGAGATCTCACTAATAATTAGTTGGATATAAAATACATGTCTGAATGCTTTCTAAAAAGCAAATTTTTACAATGGTTCCTAGTTAAAAATATCTGAAAATAGCTATACAAAATATGGATACCAATCTACCCAATATATTTTTGTATTGTCAAGAAGAATAGTGCATCACAGTGACATGTTTATATGATGTTGTGAATTGAACTCATAAAGTAACGGTTGTTAATGTGCTGTAACTACTCTTAAAACTGTCACATCAAAATTTAAATTTTATCTGTTTCATTAAGTGCCATACTCCTCTCAGAGACCACGAATGAACAAAAACTGAAAGAAATCTTTCCAATATGCTCTTTGCAATCAATAGGGCTAAAAGATGAAGGTGCAAGTCAGAACAGCAGGTTTGTCTTTATCAAGATTTGAATGTCTTAGAAGATCTTCTGACTTCTAATACATTATAGGTATTTCATCATGCACTGGCATTGCACTAATCATACATTTTTAATCACTCTAAGGGCAACTGTGCTTTAAGCATTTGATTTCTTAGAACCGTTTTAGGGTTTAGAGATTAATTCTGTTTCTTCTACAGAACTGGAAGAGAGCAAGAGATAATCTCTGACGTTTGACACTGGGAAGTGCTACAAAACTTTTAAAAAGTTATGTAATAATCCCCGTTCCCATCCCCTACAGTATCTTATTCCTATTATTTTCAGTGTGAAATAAAATAAAACTAACAAAGTACATAAACTAAGTTGCATTGTTCCTGCTTACACAATATTTCCTTGCTTAATGGGGATTAATATTAGAACTTTTTTCAAGCAATATAATAGATTATGGAACTCCCCAAACCTTAGTTACATAAACAGCCATTGACCTGCGCTTGGTTGTTCTGAGGTTTTCACTTTAATACCTTATATTTAGATTTGAACATAAAGCTTTTTGCAATGGTCTAGGGTGAAAAACCTGACCACCTGCCCCGCAGCAGAATAACTATTACAGCTTGTGAGGGAAAAATCAAACCAGAGCATGAAAGACAGGCACATGAAATGTCATGAGATAGAAAATTAGAGCTGAGATAAGAACTCTTAAAGAAGACTTTCTCTTTAACAAGATATTAGGTCCTATTCAAAATACATTTAGCTGACTTATTTCACTGATGTTAGCTCTGATCTAGAAATGTGGGCATCACTCCAAGGGTGTACCTCTTTCCCTGCCATCTGTTATCACAAGGAGAGACACCCAAGTTATACTCATTTCCCTCCCCCAGTAAATAAGTAAATAAATAACTTTGACAGCTGGCAGGACATTTTCCAGGAGAACATCGCAGCATGAGAACTGCCTCCTCCCATAACAGCTGTTGTCTCTACAGCATACAGGGGAACTCATTGTGCAAACACGGGTGGCTTCTCTACAGTAGAAATCCTAAAATGATAATTAGTTGTGAGGTAGCATCATTTTTGCCAAGTATGAAAGCTACAGGGGAGATTTTTATTTTGCTGCTTAAAATTTTATTTATAGAAAAATATTTAGTATTTGTCCTGTGTGCATAGCCATTTTAGTTTCTGTCAAGGACTGATGGTGCTTTCCATAAGCTGCTTCTTCACATACCAAAATCCACACATAAATATTTATGTTAAATGTAAGGCAATGAGAGCAACAGAAAAAAAGTTGGATGCTTACATTTTGTGAGAAGTCTAGTTTTATCACAGCATTTGAGAAAGCAGTTGAAATGAATTACCTAGTTTTACGTGTAATACGAATTTTCTTTCGAGGCTGCATATTTTTACAGAAAAATTCTATGTTTTGCTTTAATATACAGGGAAGACATTCACATTCAGGCAGAAGAGTCAACACTTTAGATTAGCTGAGTCACTGCATCGTAGCAACAGACCTTTCTCAGTAGGAAGCAAATAGATTAGCTAGCCTCATCCAAGAGGTGAGGACATCGCCATCCAGGAATATGATTAAAAGAAGAATCCAAAAATCTTTAGCACCAAGGACACTCAGTTATATCATTATAAACTTAAATAGCATCTGCATAATATAGAGCTGATTAAGAGATGCGGATCAGTAAAGGTTAAGTCATAAAAATAGACTAGTCTGCTGCACACTGCAAGAGTTTCAGTCGATGCTGTATTTATGTAGTAAATTAACCCTTACATTTGAGGTCTCTGTCTCCAAGAAGCCTTTACTGGGATATTATTTACAGACCTCAGTTCATTAATGAGGTAGCACAGCCTTGTCTTTTATCCAGTAGTGAGTCTGAAGGCTCACAAATAGCTCTGATTATAGCCCTTAAAAAAACCCCATTAAAATAGGATAATGGATTCAGTCATCTGAGTTATCTTGTTTAAGCGAGAGCGTCTTGCAGCATCCAGAAAACTTCTAAGATTTTCTGTATTATTATTACAGGAGTAGTTATTCACTAGTAGTATTAAGCAATATTTGTGTCCTTCAGCAGCTGCTTCTCTATGGTTTCTTCACATTTTTTAAACAGAGAACTAGATCTCTGACGTTGTACTGTCTTTTCATATGCATTTATGATTTAGATGTTTGCATTACTATAGTACTGCATTATTTTTAAGACTGAAATGATCTTGCCTGTCAGCTGCAACAGGTAGAAAGTAATTTGAATGCACTTAAACACACAATACCTGCAATATCTCCCAGACAAGTAGCTCTCTATTGTATTAGATGGATGAAAAATTCACAAAAGGGCCTCTTAAACAGTGTTCAGGGTTCCATAATTTTAAAGAATATATCCCTGATAAAAGTAAATAGCTAGAAGAAACAGATTATTGTGTCCTGACTCATACTACAGCGAAATGTTTCTCCTTTACTGGCTCAGGTCACTAAAAGCTATACTTCCCTAAATTTCTAATTCATTTCCAAGGCTACAGATCAAACTCCACTGAAGAGAACACAAATCCTAACTAACTATCTAACAGGGTTAGAGGGTTTAGCTCTGTAGGGCCTTTGGGAAGAAACATACCTAGATAAAAGTGTACTTGTGAAGTCCCTCTTTTTTTCCCGTTATTTTTTTCTATTGCTGTCTGTCCAACTAACAGACACTCGGCATGGGTGTCCAGGCTGGGTTAGCACCGCACCGGCACACCACTGCTCAGTCGATTTCTAATTGTACTGAAATCACAACTTTGCAAAGAGTTATGGTATTTTGCTGGGGAGAAGGGGTGACAATTTCAAGGCAACAGAAAAGTAATTTTAACATTACTCTCCCCCGCAAAGGAAATCCAGTGGAGTGATCAGAGAGGGGCTTGGTTCCATTGCCCACTCCGTACTGCTCCCCTGTTGATCCCCATACATAAAATGCAAATACTATTGCCTACCATTTTTTGCAGTATGATCCAATACCCTTGGAAAAAAAAGCAAGTAAAGGCTTAAAATAATATCATTACCTTTACAGTATAAAGTCATGTCTCATCACTTGGCAAATCTTAATCAACTCATGAAACAAATTTTTAACAATGTTTTTGAATTCCAAGAAAATAAAACTTTGGTTGAAAAAGAGAAGGCAAGGTTTCTTGTTTGGTGAGATGATGCAACCTACCACTTGAAAAGGCACCTACACTACAGCAGCAGGTTCTATGGAAAGGCACAGTACCAGGTAGGTGCAGAAGATCAGAATACAGTATGACATACAAACAAACAAATTGCAAGTCTGCAAGTTGGGCATTCAGTTGATAATTAAGACATAGCAAACTACTAAATCTTTTCCTAAATACTACAAAAAAGAAAGCTCAATTCTTTAATTTATGTTAGAGAAGTGATTTTAAGATTTGTGACAAAATATAATATGGCAGCATGTATTTTATAACATAAAGCTGATGAGTACAGATTGAACAGTTTTATGTTATTTTAAGACATGAGTGAAAAGCATTACCTGGGAATGAGAACAGAGGCACTCTTTGACTGTATTCCAGCATCCAGGTTTGCTTTCATGCAGGAAGTCCTGCTCAGTGTCAAGGCTATGAAGAACCCTGCAAGACACAAACACAATGAAAAATATATCAATAACTGGGCTTGCGTTTTCAGAAAACCAGAACCAACTACTTATAAAGAGAAGTATTCCATCATTTCAATAGACATTACTCAGATCAGCCATGATACCTTCCCCTTAGCATCACTAATAATTTGTTTGGATCACGAAGATATGATCCATACCATTAAGATAAGATACATATGGACAGATGGACAGATGATCTCTATGGTCCCTTCCAACTCTAAAAATTCAGTGAAATTCAATGTCTTCACCAGGTTACTACAGTGAATTGGACTGAGCTTTCCACAGCTAGTAAATGCTGCATTCAACATAACTGCATTTATGCCTACATTTTCAGTCATTTATTTTGTATATTTCGCAAAATTGCAGTTCTGTTTTACTAAGCAACTAATTTGTCACAGCCAAAACAGATGCTATTTCCAGTATATCTATAAAAACATTAGTACACTATCATTTGTAATGTGGTATTAATTGTGCTAGCTAGTAAACCAATTTAAAGCATAGGTCAGAGATATCCACTGAAATTCTTAACAACCAGATGGCTCAGTCATAGTGCTGCTGCTTGGTAAAACGATAGTTTTGTTCACAGCAGCGTTCTGAGAATAGGTGGGCTTTTTTTTTCAAACACAGAAACAGGAGGATGATACTGAATGTTTACATTTGGTGTTCAAAAACTTAGAAATAAGAAACAGAAAAGCAAACATCAGTCTTTTTATTAAAATTCACAAATGAGGAAAGGAAAAAATTAGCAGTCTATTAACAGAGCGCCCTGCTCCAATTGTGGATTATTCCACATGGCTTTGTTTCCCAGTCTACCTTCAGCACGTGCCACTCAACCATCCTTATTTGGCTGATCCACAGTTATTGTATTTCTGGCAGAGAGAAAAAGTTCATTGTTTGAACAAAACAATGTTCAAACGTGTGACTGCTGGGAGACGTTTGATAATGAACTGGAACAGCAGTTAAAAGTTATTAAACTGATAATCACAAACCTCCACTGCAAAAAAATTAGGAAATTGAAACAAATACATTAACAACAAATACGTTAAGGTAATTACAAATAATTCTTACAATAGATTTTACAATTTTAAAACATCTCACAGTTGACCTGAGTAACTGGTTTCCCCAATATGCCTGTTTGCCCAAAGGGCTAGGGGGAAAAAAACAAACCCTACAAACACATAAACGAAAACCTTTTCATTCGGAAGCTTACCAGCAGTTAAGACGAAACTTATCTACTTAAGACTACCCTTACTTTAAATGAACGTGTGATAAGTTTTGTATCCGAAATGAACATTTAAAAAGAAAAAAAATTCTCCAAAACAGAGAATTAATGACAGATAGGCTGAAAACTAGAAGATTCTATATTTTGTCTTTATAGTCTGATTTTGCATTTCCCAGCTGGTGAGGTATGTTAACATTCAGGTGAACCGTGGGCTCAATAGAAGCGTCCTGCAGATCTGTGAAATGGGCATAAAAGGAGAAACAGGAAAGGAGAGAGGACAAACCATAATGTAACTGCAGAAATCCAGGGATAGGCAAAAGAGCAGAAAAGCCAGGGAGGTAGCACTGGGGGGGGGGGGGGAGAGGGAGGGGGAGTACTGCCAAAGAAAGCACTCGAAGAGCCATGGCAGTGCAGGCTGTGGCAACGGCTTATAGAGATCTGGGAGTCGCTGCTTTAGTGCATGCGTGGACATGTACCCGCATATTCTCCTCCACTGGTTTCTGAGCAATGATCATTAAAGTGTGACCTGTACACTTTGAAGCAAGAGAGTAACTTCAGGCATCTTAATTCCGTTTGAAAATTCAAAATCCTAATAAAATTTGTGTGCAAAATTGTGACCTTCTTTCCAGAAGTACTCTAGTTCTTAGCTAGTAACAGACCACTTCTTAGTGACTGCCCTGTAACCAAAGGAAATACTTGCCAGCCCTGTCAATCAGTTTGCCTCCAAAACATTGTGCTTAATTTCTGTATCTGTAGCTCCATTCTTCAGTGCTGACAAAACCTGACTTTTCATAACCAGGCTGATACAACCATAGCCAAGATTGCCTTCCCACCACAGAAGAATATGAAAGCATGGGTCCTGTGACGATGGGTCCACGTGTATTAAAGAAAATTTAAGAGATAATGAAATAAAACATAATAAAACATGCTTGGGAATAAAACATGAAGAATGGTACTAGGCCAGTTATAGGGGTTTAGTGGCAGTTAATGAAAAAAAACCACCAAGTTGCAGCAGAATCTTACTGTAATTAAGCTGGCCATTACGGAAGCCAATCCCTGCAAAACAGTAGCATGTCCTGGGAGATGATTTAACTTACCTGGATATTGATGAATGAATGTATATATCTGAAAGCAGAACATTTCTGAAATGCTGTAGAAACATGCTAGACATTACTGTTTGTGTGACTGCATTATGAGATTTGCTACTGTGTCTGGCTCTGCATCTTACTGCTCCCATTTGCTGGTCTTGCTCTCCTCGTGTGTTATCACTAAGAAAGCAAAATATCTGGGAAAATGATTAGTTCTGAAATCCCTTTAATTATAGCCTGCAGATACTAGCACAGTAAAAGTCATCCAATAGATTATTAGTATAATCAGTTAGAGTAACCTTGTAAAAAAACAAGGATAAGCCACTTGAAAAATATATATAAGAAAATTAGTTTTCATACTTTCAGTGACCAGCAGATTCCACAAGCTCGGTTTCCAAGCAAAAATAGAAACAAAAAAACTTCAGCTTAAATATAAAGAATGAATTTTATGTGGAAAATTTAATCAGGAGGGGGGAAAAAAAAGGCACTTTCTTAGTTTGCCAAGGAAATTCACTGTTACGCTTGTTCCAAATCTCCCAGCTTCTGTTCTTAACCTACCAGTCCTGCTGAAAACCCTTCTCTACTTCTGGCAATATATTCCATTAGCAAATCTCAGTCCGAAGACAGACTGGAAAGTTCTACAAGGTTCCAGCCGTGTTTATCTTCTGATGTTGTAGAAATGCACCTTCAGATAAGATTTGGGACTGCAAGCACAGCCCTGCCAGCTGTTACAAAACCAGCAGAACAAAAAAGTGTATTATTAGAAATAACATTAATAAGAGAGCCAGGGGGATTTCATGGACACATTAAGCTGATTTAGGCTGAAGAGATTTGGTTCAAAGGAAAATTCTAATATTTCATAAATGAAGTACTCAGTGGAGTATTTTAACATGCCAACAACAATTACTGTGCCCTCAGTAATAAGCTGATAGGTGATGCGAATGCGATGCCTCTCGTTGCACTGCAGTATGAGTCACTACCCGAGATAAAGGAACAGAGCAGAACCCCAGCAAGACTGCTAAAAGCTGTAACATACTTAAAGTGTGCCTGCTCCAGTGATGCAGCGAGAATGATACTTTCCTCCTCGGCTGAATTTTCAGTGTGCTGAATCTTCAACCGTGCAATCAGCGGCCTAGTTGTTTTCTCTCTGAAAAGCCAAAGGAGCTACACAGTAAAAATGCTGTAAAATCTATATTCCATGCCTTTTTTTATAGTTTTCGGACATGTTTCTGGAATTTCACATCAGCTCTTATATGGGAAAACCTTTAGAAGACAGTGGGTTTGTATAGACATATGTAAATAATGCATAGGTATAAGCATAAAACAACGAGGTATGTGAGAAGCTTGAATTGCATTGCACAGCAGGTAAAAATGCACACTACAGAAAGAGGTCCCGATGAAAACTCAACTGTCAGACTGTCTCAAAACCTCTTCCTTTTAATTATAAGCTATGGATATTGCATACACCTCATGGAAACACAATTTCCAGACTGATAAGAAAGGGAAACCAGCTCCCCACCAATCTTCCCAGCTGGAACGAAGATGACAGGACCTTTCTTTGCCCCAGCACTTTGAGTCCCACGTGAGGGTATGGGTGTAACACAAGGTTTCATATAGACAGGGGTTTATGCTTCCTAACTGCTGTGTAGCACGAAAAATTACGGATGGTTTCCCACACCCTGTGCATACAGTCAGAGAGGGCTGAGAGAAGCTGGAACAGGGTGGAGGACAAGTGAATTCCCTCGCTGACAGCAAAGACAGCTCCGCAATGCCAAACAGCCCCCCTACAGAGCATTTTCGGCAACTGTATTTGAAGGTATGGTAATATTTATTCACCAGATTGTCCCATATTTACGACAGACAGTTATGAGATCGCGTAGAATCACAAAATCATTTAGGTTGGAAAAGACCTTTAGGATCAAGTCCAACTGCTAACCTAGCACTGCCAAGCCCACCACACATACCAAGCGATGGCTATTCCAAATACCTAAGGATTTTTCAAGATGTAGGCACCTGAGTCAATAAGACTCATAACTGCATCCTTAAAGTGAAAACTTCTTTAAAGGTTGTGCTCAATCAGTCATTACTCTCACTATCTTCCATGCTAGGTCCTAAATAGCTAAATGGTCTTATTACTTCCATTGGATGTATCTTATGTTAAAAGAAAAGTCACTGAAAGAAACGAGGCATTCAGACCTCAATTAAGGATCTATCTTATAAATTAACATTCACTTCTGGTATGTAATATTTGTGAAAAAAGTTCGTGGAACTAGTTTTCAAATAAATTGAGGTTTTTAATATTATTAAATACTTTGCAGTTCATTTTCATGTTGTCATTTGATCTTTCAGAAAGCATTGTTTTAAGTATTTTAAGTTCCTGTATTCTTCCATGCCAAGTTAATTCTAGCCTTTCAGTTTTTTATTTTGACTTTTTTTTCCATAATCCTGTCTCAGTACAAACATATAAAGTGTTGAAACATTAACAACCAACTTTGTAATATCTATCCTATTTGTATCCCATCTCCATTTTCAATATTTTATGACCATAGAAATTATCCTCCCCGATCAAAAAAAAAAATGCTGACAATTTTACTTGCAAGTATAATGAAAGCAATCCATGCTCAAGGCTTAAATACAGCTATATCCTACAGATATTTCACTTGAGTCACTTCGGCTGAGAATGGTTTCAACCCATTTATTTTAAGTTTTAGTAATATAAATTAAAAGTTTTTTAATCACAACCAAGTAAACCTGCACTCTCTCTACGGTCATGTCCATCTTTCCCTGCTGCCAAGACAAAACAGCCAAAATTACATCTAAATTTTTTTTCCGTATTTGAGCTTTGATTCAAAAGGAGCTTCAGCACTGATGGTTATCTAAAAGCACCCTTCAATTCACAATGGCCAGAAAGGGATAAAAAACCCCTAACACCAAAACACAAAATCACCACCCACAAAGGACCTCCAGTCCCTGGTATAACACATCTAACTTCTTGTACAACCTTCCACCTTTTTAATAAACCTGGAATATCCATCATCATGCTATCCATCAAAGCATAATACATTTGTGACCTCAGTAGTCAGGCTTCCCACCTCCCATCAATTTACCCCCAAAAGGGATTAATTCTATCTTTTCACAACTTCTTAGAACTCTCCTTAGAGAAATTCTAGCCTGATTGCATTATTATCTCACTCTCTTTATGGCTCTCCTGTTAGAGCTCTAAATGTGACTGCTTCATTAAACAAACCAATTTTAACATAGGTGGTCTAAACCAGGCATAAAATATTTTACCAGGACTTAAGTGATGAAGGAAGGCTTTGCTCCATTGAAGATTTGTAGAATTAAAGCTACACTTAAAACAGTTTGGGAAGTTTTGTCAATAAGACATTTCCTTAGTCCATCATCCGACATTATTGCCAGGGGAGAAGAACCCACGGAAGTTACTGGCACTGACTGTTGAGTGTTATGAATATGCAAAAATAAGACCTACTAACATAGATGTATGTAAGGGGAAAAAAACCAAAAAGACATTTGAACACATTTAAGCCTTGGGAAAAAAAAACAACAAAAAACAAGCAAAAACATGGAAGTTTCACTAAGTTTCAAACCCTCCCCTCCAAAGAAAACCACCAAAAACCCAAACCACCCAACCTAAAAAGCTGCACACTGCCTCCCTTATCAAATTCTGCAGATAAAAATATGTAATATACTAGAAATAGTGCCTAGGAAATATATACTGATAGACAGACTATATTTCTTTAAAAGAACTGTCTGAAACACGTTCTATATTCAGCCCAGAAGAAGGTGAGGCAAATAGAACGTCAAGAGGTACATTCTCACTGGACTGTCATACACTATTCCTCATAACCATGTTGTGAAAATAAATACTTCAGATAGGTTTGAACAATTGAAACAGAGAGCTTATTCTTGACAGAGTACCAAACATGAACCACCAAATGCCATCTTCAAGGCAAAAAACATTCTGGATTGATTCCACTGGGGTTTTCTCCTCATTTTAGGTGAAAGGAAAACTTTTATGTAAAAAAACTTTATGCCATGCACGTGTTTAGTCTCACTAAATAGATTTTTTTTATTTATCTTTATCATCAAGGTTTTGTAGCTTTATCCGGTAGACGTCATCCTGCTGTGAACTGTCTCATGATGTTAACCTATCTGAATCTTTTGTAATGATTTTCATACTCCTGGGTGGAGTAAGAATCATAGAATGGTCTAGGTTGGAAGGGACATTTAAGATCATCTAGTCCAACCATCAACCTAACTCCGATTAAAAAAACCCATCACTAAACCATGTCTCTAAGCACTATGTCAACCCATCTTTTAAATACCTCCAGGGATGGTGCCTC
>JAOXNO010000003.1:21238413-21275306 GCA_028565335.1 Limnodromus scolopaceus | reverse complement strand
ACTTGTGCTCCAGACCCCTCACCAGCTCCGTTGCCCTTCTCTGGACCCGCTCCAGCCCCTCAATGTCTTTTTTGTGGGTGATTTTTTGTTTGTTTGTTTTTAAAATCAAATTGACATTTTCAGCATTTCAATTCATTGTGTAAATTAATCATTCATACTTCGGTCATTTGATTGAAATAAAATATTCATTTAATGATAGCTTTACTAAGGGTAATTATTTTGATCCAATAAGGCTTTAACAGAGAATGACTTAATATTAATCAGTATTTTGAAATACTGAATTACTGTCTTCACCAAAGGGGCTAAACAAAGAAACCCTATTTTAAAGTCACATCCAAGCACAGACCGGAATAAGTTGGTTATACAAATATACTTTATTCACATCCCACGCTTTTTATCTTTTAAGTAGTCATTTAAATGAAATAGCACATCTCAGAAATAACTTCCCCTTGAAGCAGACGTGTGAACTCAAGTAGCTGAAAGGGACTCAGGTAAGCTATTAAATTTTGGGTTGTTTTGTTGGGGTTTTTTGGTTGTTTTTTTTTACCCCGCCCATAAAGCTGATCATCATAGAAGAAAACATACTAGCCCAAAGGTAAATTTGCTTTTGTAAGTCATTTATTACAAATGGAATAGATTTATTGGCTCTTAAGGATAGTTATTAAATATTTAAATTTAAAAAAAACCCCAACAACAGCCTTCATTTCAATTTGTAGGTATTGATTGATATTTACAGAATGATATTGTGTCTTGCTGGTGTCATAATATAAGGCAATGAACCAGTTAAGATTCATATCCTTACATAAAAATAAAAACTAAAAATGTAATTGAAATGAAAGCATAGTGTTTTCAAGGCTGAAGTCCAGCAAAGCACTTAAACACACAAACATATTCTCAATTAACTCAGTGAAACTACCTCTGTGCCTTAAGCACTTTGCTGGCTCAAGGCCATCTAGAAGATGATTCCTGCCCCTAGGATTCTTCAGAAAAGTCCGTAAAGCTCTCAAGTCTCTGCTCTGTAAATATTTAATTTCCATTAAATCCTATTCAGTATCTACCAGTTTCACTCCCAATCTATTTTGTAACATTTTTTCCTCTCAGGAAGTGCTTAACATGTAAAGTTTATTTATAAAAAAAAAAGAATCAAAGAAGAAATACTCTGAAAATCCATAGTTGGCTGGTACAACTCAGCAAAGGTGTCTGGAGCTGTGAGTCAGTCTCTGGCCCAGAGAACAGCAAAACCCAACAACTGACAGAGAGCCAAAGGAGAAGCTGCACACAGGGATAGTTACACATTAAAAAACAGCCTGGGGAAGACTGGGAACACCGTTAGAATATGAAAGCATCAACAAAACAACACAGCCCTATCCCTTATTCCTTTAGAGACAGTGAGAGAAGAAAAGCATGACTTCAGAGGAACTAGAAATATCACCTGTTTCTCCTTTATCTACAAAGGCAGCAGATATTCTCATCACAGATAGCTGGGCAATGTGCAAAGAGCACTTTGTGGGGAGGCCATTAATACCTGGGAGCGAAATGGCAAGACAGGGAGGGAAAGACAGACACTAAAAACTGATTACTCAGTATGTAGCAGAAAAGCCGGGAAACATCTCTATGTTTTCTGAAGCTGGATGACTTCACTGTTATTACTCCGATCCCTGAATAAACTGGGGGGGGGAGAAGGGGGAGGGGGTGGAGGCTGACATCAAAGTGGGGGCTCACCGACCCAAGGGCTGCCGCAGCTCCCTGATGGGCAGGAGCCATCATGGGGTGCCCCACACTTCCCGCACCCCTTGGCACTGCTCCTGCCCAACACAGCCACCTCAGGTAAATCAGGCAAAGGATGATTCATTTGGAAGTCTTGTTCGGCCAGCGAAGGGCCTCCGGTGGATAGATTGCTGCCTTATAACCTTTACATGCCTTTAAATAAGATAACAGAAAACGTGGGGAGGTGTGGATTCCCAGGTGATAAGTAAGATAAATACGTAAAATGACATTTAGGACTTGCTTCAAATACTCCCAGGGGAGACCAGTATTAACCTGTAACAAGGATGGCTATTTGTATGACAGCTTGTGAGGGCAGGGTAATAAATCCCACACGCAGTTTCAGCAGGTAACTGGAATTACTTTGAGACAAGCTATGAAGTATTTGGGATCCTTTAAAGATGACAAGTCAGAAATAGAGGGCATGAAAAACGGAGGTCTCTATTGAGCTTGTAAAACATAATCACAAAAGCTTCAGAATATTTACACAACATGCCTCATTTGAAAGTAATTCCATACTCTTAGAAAACACAAATAGTGTGAATTATTCTCTAAGTGAAAGCCCTCAAAAATACTTTCTGAGGGGAAAAGGGAAAATACTTGAGAATTGTGGTAAAGGTCCTCATCTGCCTTTTCCTTATGATACTACACAATGAATTAATGAAATACAGAGGGTCTGCCATAAGGAAACAACAAATGTCAGTGCCTTTCCTTTCTAAAATTCTCTTGAACTATGAATTGATGTCAAGCTACTAGAAACGATGTTCTCCAGTTAGTCTCAGTAAAGCAATCAGCTTCTTAGTGAAAAGCAAAGAAAGACCTTGAGCAGTTGTCCAGTTGCACAACACAGAAAACCAGAGCTGAACTATGGAAATCAGTGCCACGCAGAGTATAGCAAAAGGAGGGTCAAAGAAAAATTTAGAAAAAACATTAAAGTTCCAAGAGCAACATTAAAAATAAATCCATACTTTCATAATTGCATAACAAGCCTACCCAAATCACTCAGTGCTTCAAGTATTAATTAAGCAATACGGTATCCCTGGGAGGAGAAACCAATACCCATTTCACTGAGGCACCAAGAGGTTAAATCATAATTATGCTCTGGATTTTCATTTTGCTGTCTTCCTAGTAGTCTGGGAAATTGCACTTTAATAACCTCTAATGGCTTTGCATGGACTCGTTCAAAACTGATAGAGATGCTAATTTTAAAAAACAATATACTACAAATTCAGTGAGTTATTGATGCAGTAATGCAGCTGCATTTAACTGTTTGCTTCCATCATAATGGGTCAGATTCAGTTTCTTATTGATTTTCCCAAGATTTTGAATTGTCGTAACACAGTGAGATGTGGCGTTTCTTAGCAAATGAAAGGATACAGTGAAAGTACTTTGGTAAGAACAGACCCACAGGTGACATAAAAAGGACAAATTGAAACACAATATCTGTAGAAGGAAGTTATAAATCATGAAACTATTAGATTCAATGAGAGAAAGCAGGCTAAGAGAGTTAATCTCTTTCTCTTCTATATTCAGCTCATCTTCCATCACCATACTCCTGTCCTCTGCTCTCAGACCTTGCTAATAGTGTCCCAGACATGGGTTTCTTTGCTGGACTAAGCACTTTGCCCTCGCTCCCTCCTGCCATTAACATCAGCCAGCGTAGTGCAGAGCAGTACAACACAGCAATTAGCAGAGTCGTGACTATTTTGGTTAGGATCTCATCCTCCGCACAACTTTTCCTGCAAATCCTATTTCTTTACTCCAGCTTTGATGTTATTTTAATCCTGTCCAAGCATGCGTGCATACTAAACACAACACACTCTCCCTTGGGTCTGCACGCACAGCTCACTGCTCAGTTGTGCTACTGCAATAGACCTTGTCCTGTTCCTTGTATATAGGATCTTCCTCATTTGTCTTTTATTCTTCAACTTCTCTGCCCCAATCCCTCAGATACTGTGAACGTGAACAACTCTTGTTCCATACTGATGGTTACCTCCCCACTGATGGTTACGTTGCCCCACAAAGCACTCCGCTCATCCAGCTTCTTTAAGATGGCACTCGACAGAGCTTCCTCCCACTTCTCTGCTGTTAACTCTAACCTTCACTGTGTTATACAACGTATGCTGTACAAAATTTTCCAAGTATTGCTAGGTAGAAGCTCTACTACATATATGGCTTTTGTACCAGTGAGTTATTTACTGTCTCCCACTTGCACTAACAACACTACAAGCAAGTGGGATTATAAACAGGAGGGTTTAGGGCTTTTGACCCTAAATCTATCTTGCTCACCTTCAGTATCTTGCAGTCAAACTAAATATGCCTGAACTTGCAAACTAGCACTTTCTTCAATTTCTTTCCGTTTTCAAGCATCTCAAGCTTATTCCCACAACACCTGTAAAATAGAATTTCCTAACTGTTTTTCGTATGAAGTACATAAATGGAAATTCAAAGGACTTAATTAACTCAGAAAGTCTTTATGGGAATAAGTCTGAAGAATTTTCATCCCCCACAGTTGACAGAGCCCTTAAAAAGCCTGTGGTTCAAAATTTGACCACAAAACTCTAAATTTTTTTTCCAGTGGTATCTTTAAACTGTATTCCTTTATCATATACATTACACTTTGCTATGTAAGAAAGTATAATTATATTTGTGTCTCCCAATACGCTATTTCCAGCTAAGAGTTGCTATGTCATAACTGCCTTCTGTGTATGGATAATCACATTAAACTTCACCAGAGCTCTTGGCTTATTAAAAGACCCTGCCTGGAGATGATCCCAGCTCCAATCTGGAGAGAAGGGGTTGTGCTAGGTCGCCACTCAGCTCCTTAGAGGAGGCTCAGGCCCTCATCACTGCAGAGTGGGAAGGGAGGAAGAAGACCCCACTGACTATGGTAGTGCCGTGCAATGGGAAGCTCTGCAGTGGCCCTGCAGTGTTAAAACCACCTGCACACGCAGCCAGGGTAGGAATGGGATTGTTTCCCTCATCTTCTGTGTTCCTTCCATGAGCCATACTGTCATTAATGCCCTGGAGAATGGTTTTTCCAGGTAGCTTCTTAAGCCTGAGTACAACGTCCCGACCAGCAAAGCCACTGTCATCACTCTGCCACCTTGGCAGGGCAGGCACAAAGCCTGCACGGTCACACAGAGATGCCTCAGTAAACCCCAGGTAAAGCCACCACTTAAACCCTCTTCACATTCATATCAAGGGACTGAGGTGGGCTCTACAAAGGCTCTGGGTCACCAGGAGCTGGATTCACCTCAGCAATGAATGCACCAGGCAGGAAGGTCACCAGCACAGCCCCCAGCCCCAGTGCATACCACTGTACATAGATGGGGGGAGAGAGATGATCTCAAGCTTAAGCAGCTTACGGTTCAGCTGAGGCATCAGCAAACCCTGTGTTAAATATTCACATTAAGTTTTTAAATGCTAACACTGGTATGTTATAGAAAAGTCTGAATTGAAGGAAAAAAAAATCTACTCAAAGCAAGCCAAGCCCCTTGATCCTGTATTCTGATATACACATACCTAGACAGGATCCTGGGGAAGACAACAGCATTTTTGTTGGAAGTCGTGCAGGTCAGAGCACAGAGCTGGATTCATAACCTCTCTCTACAAAAACACAGTTTCAAAAACATTTTGAGCATTACTAAAATAACATAATGAGAGGCTGAAAGGTACTTATTCACACTGAAACCTTCTCTGTTTAATTCTTAGAAGCATTGGTGTTAGTATCCTAACTATGGGAAAGCAATTTCGTTCAGGACAAGAATGATTTTTGTTGCTTAGTTACCCTATTTTTTATTCTAAAAGAGAAAACTCATCGCATTGTTACATAAGCAGCAGCGTTACATCTATCCCAAGAAAACCAGGAGAAAAACCTGCCTTGCTGAGAGGAGGGGCTCACTGAATAGATTTACATAAAGAGCATAGAGTTTGTTTCGATTTTTTCTTTTGCACACAGCTTTGCTCCAGATGGTCTGGAAGTGCTCTAGTTGTAAATGCTACAGCAAAATGTGCTAGCAATAGAAAAGATGAGAGAACCTCACAAAATTCTTTGGTCTCTTCTGCAAATACAAGGTAGATTAAAATGCAAAGGATTTGGATGTACTCTATCCCAAATGCTCCCTGCTGAACAGGGGCAGCTTTTTTGCAGTCCCATTGTTGCCTGTTCAGATAAATAATAGAATAAAACAACAACAAAAAAATCCAACAGTGAGTCAATGTCATGAACAAAACAAGTCTTTTCTGGTAAGACAAACCATTCGTTGCAAATTAAATGGCTGCTTAATTATAAGTTTAGAAGGTCTGTTCACAAAATGACATATAAAAACAAGTTTTCTATCTTTATCGTTAAATTCAGGGAATTAAATGCACATGAGCTTTGAGGGAAGAGAAGAGCAAGGACCAATGAACAGATCTGGAAGCTTGAGATTCTTCCTGCCAGATACCAGTACAGTTCTTGATCAACAGAAAGCCTGTTACGCAATGCTATTGCAGGATCATATCATTTACCTCATAGCTTGCTTTTACCTTCATCATCATGTCTGTAAACTTCCTGACTTTGTTTCTTCAAAGTGTTAAACAAGACCAAGAATGATTGTTCTGGTACATCCAATATGGTCATGAAGGAGTATCAGAAATACATAAAGGAAACCATTTTAATTCAGGTAAAATCTTTGGATTTTAATAACACGAAGAGAAGGGAACTCTGCTTTGCCCTGTGACCCCTAGAGATCCATTACAGTCTTGACTTTGGAGATATCGCATGTTCAAAGTTGCATCTACATTCAGCCTAAATAGTGGCATAAAATTCAAAGGGGTATCAGATTTTAATAGATAGTTTTCTTCTGAAGTCTGAGAAGTTAGCTTCCTGTAAAATAGATATATACTTTATTTAGCTACAAGTAAAATAAAATGAAATAAAATCCTGACTAATTTTAGGAGTCATAAGTGAAACCTGTAAAACACAAACACCACATTTTTCTATTCTATTATATTCTTCTCTAAAATTGACTTAATGACTTCTCCAGATCATTAGTGAAATCTTCAAAAATTAGCATCTTATTAATGAAATGTCATAGCTGTCTTAATACTAAGAGTCAGACTAGCACATCTAGTATAGTAGTTAACTTGCATTCAAGTTTTGTTAATATTTTTTTTAAATGCTGATTTTTAAAAATCAATTTACAGTAGACAAAAAACATTCTTTCTAAACTAGAGTGGGCTTTGTCTTAAATAATTATGTGACAGCAGAGAAAGTGAAAGTCCAGTAAGGAAGGCTCAGAGCACCAGAAATCATTTAAGAATTGCTCAGGAAATACTGTCAGTAAATCTTTATTACAATATTGTTACCTGTGTGGGACACTTGCAAAACAACATGAGGCAGATATGACAAAATAATTTTGCCAAATATTCTACCGCAAAGATCTTCTAAATCAGATGTTGAAACTTGATTTTGCTTGGAATCGCCTCTCTACTTCGGCATTCAGTTTGCTAATCCATGCACATTATTTGCCAGATTTCCTTTTTTCTGTTTTACAACCTGCTCTAAATTTACTGAGGGAACTTTAATTGCATGTTTTACTTCACTACATTGATTATGGCATTAACCACAGAAATGGGATTTGTGTTGGTAGAAAAGCAAAGTAAGAAACTGGCATCGTAGTGCTAGCAGTGAATGGATAGCAAATCCAACAGCAGTTTAATTTTTTTGTTTTTAACAGATGCACTCTCTACTAGTGAATTCTAATTTTAACCTATCCCTAAAAAGTTAGGTGCATCTTTGAGGTTCATCTATTTACCTAACTGTAAATAAAAGCTGCAAGTACTACAAACTAATGCTGCACAGCATCAGTATTATCAAAGGCTAACCACACAAGAAACACACTTCTGGTCAATCTGGATTTTAAGAAGTGATTGCTATTTATTTTCTAGGAAGAAAAACCAGACGTTCTGTCTGGCTGATTCTGCAAGCCTTTCACGTATGGCTTCCCAGAATGAAAACCAAGCACAGCAAAGTAAAGGCAGCAAGATAGTTAAGATATCTGAATATTTACTCTTAGTTCTTAACGTGTGTGTCAGATGGGAAGCAAATATTCTCAAAAGGAACAGCACACACACTGTTCTAGCATTCTCTTGAAGTCTTGTAACGGTACTTTCATTTTCTCTAAGCCAGAGGCAATTTGACTTCAGTAAATGTTGTACTAAAGAAAATGCTCATGGCTGCTATTCTGCTTTTCCTTGTAGGCACATTCTGGGACCACTGTTCATTACCTACCATTCAGTATATGTCTCAGTTTAGCATTACACTTTAAGAATCACAGCTTCCATTTGCTATTTTGAACACAGCTCACATTCATTAGTAAAAGATGATCTAGCAGAATATTGTTTTGTATGGAATTAGAAAGACTGAGTCATGATGGGTTTTATAAAGACAACCCTGATGGATAACAGTCATTTAACAGTAGCATGGAGCATGTTGTACAGGTGCACTTTTGCTCACAACAAGAAAAGCACTAAAATATCTGCAGTTTAGCCAGTGAAATAAAGACTAACTATTAATAATGTTGGTACTTTGATGGCACCTCGTACCCTGAAGGTGAAACAACACAATAAGTTATGTCAAAAAGTTATTAATAAATTTGATTGTAATTGTCATGTATGAAACTACTTCTGTTGAGTGCTGCCACTTTCATTTTTTCCACAGTGCTTATAGCCCCATCATCCTGGGGTTCTTACCTGAATCATTATATTGCAACAGTAAGTCTCGAAAAAGCAGAGGGTTATGTAGCATAGCAGCTGGGAGAGGAAAAGCACTTTATCACTATAGGAAACTCTAAACAATAATAGGAGTAGAGTTTGAGTAAGATATAGAATAATCTTTTAAACATTGCTGCCAGTGCTATAAAACTAGACGACAGATTCTGTTTTATGTATTACCAGTAATCAAGATTTATTCAGCCAAACCTTTCTGTCAAAGCAAATATATCCCTCATTGTTCTGTTCTGTTTTCAATAGTTCAGTCAGGAAGGCAGTAAAACATATTTAAACACCTTCCACTGTCTATATTAAATAGCATGACTAACCTCTGGCACACAGAGTTTATTTCCTCTCTCATCCTCTGTCCACAACCATGTCATACACAGCACAACTTACTTTAAACTGGTGTCTGATAACACCTTTATGTACTTATGCTGGTCAAGAAAACATGGAAAAGCTGCATCCCATACTTGGGGTAGACTATAACAAGTATTCTAATAATCCTTTTACAGGGATTCTTTCTGCCCTCAAAGTAGAAGATTTAAATAATCGTAGAAAAGAAAGATATAGTGACCTGCAAGGAGAACATATCATGACTGGTAAGTTTTACTTGCTATGGATTGATCCTACTGGTCATCCAAACACCTAAAATAAAACAGAATTCATTATGAAAACCACAGGCTAAGCATTTCAAGCTGATTAACTTAAGTACTCCACCTTTTCTGTTTCTAGAAGTTCCTCACACATGCTGCTGGCCACCTTACAGAGAAATACATATTTGACCAAGTACATTAAAACTGTTCCTAAAGCCTAAATGCTTCTTCGTGATTCGGTTAAAAAAACCCAAAGCCTGATAAGCAAAAGATATATAGGTTGATAAGAATGTTTCACATGATAAATGTAAGTGAAAGACAAGTGACCCAGTAATATGGGGATTTAAAACAGCATAATGTGGGTAAGTCTCAGAACACCTGTAGTGCAGAACAAGACTAAACTAGACTTACAGAAAAACCTGAAAACAAGACAAAAGAAAGAGGTGTATTACTTGCAGAAATACTTTTAGGTTTAATTTATTTTAAAAAGATCTGTTAAAAATGAACCCACATAAAACATACATCAGAACGAGCAGATTTAAGATATCTATCAACAGATGTCTCCAAGACAAACAGCCGCAAAACTCCTCCAAAATGTTTCTGGACACCTGTAACTTGTGGCTGAACAATAATGAAGCCCCAATTAACGCAATATGCTGTTTGTTCTCCTGATCACTGCACACCGGAGAGTGTTTACAGCTTCATTCTGTTGTTCAAATCCAGCAAAGAGAAGAGTCTCTAGGTCAGTATCAATATGTCTGTTCCTAATGACAACTGCAAAAAGACTGGCTGCCAACTTCTGTCTCAAAAAACTGCCAATTGAATAAACAGGTCTTTTAAAATTGGTTGCTTGTACTGTATGTAGTGGCTTCAACTGGTACTGAATCTTCTCTACTGGGCATGGTCCAAAGCATAAAATTAGGTCCTGACTTGCAATCAGATGATTAAGAGGTAGAGAATGGAGTCAGTACTTCTTCCCTTTATAAATGGAAAGCCAAAGTATAAGCAATAAATGAATTTTCCAAGGGCACAGTCATCATTCAATGGATGTTCAGAATTCTAGACAGTCTTCAATAACAAGATTTGCTTTCCTCTCTAAGAAATTAGCAATTAAATGCATTTTAATTTTTAACTGATATGGAAAATTCCATTAAGCTGATCCATGACCACAAATGCCTTAACTGCAGAAAACATCTCCTACTGATTCACAATAAATTAGTAGAATAGTAAAATCAAAAGCTGTGTAAGTAGCTTTCAAAACTTTCTGTAAAGTTATAGACTGTTTTGCAAACAAAGCTTTAGCTGAAATATAATACCTATGCTGTAAAAATAGATTTGTATTTGCTTTTTCCCCGGAAAGCCAAGGAGAAGACTGCACCTCCCACAGGACTGAGGTCTGGCTGTGCTTGGAGGGGGTTCTCACGCAGTTTGGGATACAGGCATAACACCCATGTCACATAAATACATCGCGGGGAGCTGTCGAAAGGAGAGAGGGCCTGTCTGAGTGTCAATCACTTTCAGTCTTACCCTCTCTGCATTATGCAGGTTCCACAAGCACCGTTTTCAGTAGTATCTTCAAAACTACCCTTGAAAATGCAATATACCAATGCTTAGATAAATTACTTGAGGAAATTAAGTGATCCTAAAAGCTTATGCTAATACAGAACAATTCTAATTTCTACATGAGTCAACGTGGCCTCCCAAGCAGGAGGCAAAACTGCAAAAAAAAAAATAATTAGTGAAGGTGTTGCATAGTTTTTATTAACATTCTTCTGTGAGGCTTGCTCTGCTAACAAACCTCTCATCCTTTTCAAACTACAGCTGGATGAATCACCTTTAACTTCACTTTATATTTTCTTACAGTTTTGTCATGCTGCGAGTTCCATGTGGAAATATACTTAAACCCCACTGTGGAAAAATCAAGATATACTAGGGTATGATGTAAGGAAGGATAAAGGAATTTCTTAGTAAATATGAGGACTTGGTACATATTAGCACTGTAATACATTTGAGATTTGAGACTACCTTATGCCATCAAATGCTGTGATATATTACTTTTCTGCTTATTTTCTTGTATTGGAAAATTAGAAGTGATAAAACCAGAAAGTCTGTTTTGCAAGCCGAGGTAGCCAAGCTAACTTGTTACATACTCTTCTTGGGAGCTGCCATCAATACTGGAGGAAATGATTCATGAATTCTGGTCATGGAATTAATAGCCTATGTCTAAGCAACGCTCAAGACAAACAAGGACTCGTGGTACAGTGCAGAACATCAACTAAAACATCACACTGTCAAGTGCAATCCAAAAACAAATTTCAGAGGCCAGAGAGATCCCATAGGAAAGAGAATTTTGAAACAGTAAATAATACAAAGAAAAAAAAAAACCAAAAAAAAAAAAGATAAGTATTTTGCATGTTTTCTAAAAATTTAGGAGAACTGTTTTGACTTTTCTTTTTAAAAGCATTCTTTCTTACAATTCAGAATTGTCTGATAGTTTATTATATTCAACAGGTTAAGTCCTTAGATTATGATTTGTAGCTCTTGCTGTCAGTGAAAATAGGAGAAAGATGACTGGAAGGATTTTATTCTTACTTTATAGATGAAGAAGTGGGACATAAACCCTTATTTACCAGAAACCATTTTACAATTTTACTTTTATTGTTGCTACTGATTATTAACTAAATCAGATACTTTGGGAAGGGCTGTGTGAAACACCAAAAATGTGTCCAAGATGGCAATAAAGGTGATTAATTTACAGTCTTTCTAGAAATTTTAATTGAAGTAGGTGGGATAAGTAGGACAAAAATCAAGCTAGCATACACATGTACAAGCCTTTATTTTTGAGCTCCCTTCTCCAACCTTTATCAGCTGGTGTAATAAATAATTTCACCTCCTTGCACAGCTGCCAGCTCTTTTTAAATTAAAAAAAAAGATCAGAAAAGTGACAGGTAGCTTTCTGATCCTAGTCATGTAAAAATAAAAGATAATTTTACTATTGACATTATCAGTATTTTTTTTGCTAAAATTTTGTCAAACTACTTTGGGGGTTTGTTTTTTCTTAAAATGAGGGTCACTTGCCATTTTTGTTTAATACGGTCATATGATCTGAGAAGATCCCTCCGAGGTCTGACTTGATTTGAATCCCAAACAGCATCAACAAGCCACTGACTTATCTCAGAATTTTCAGGAATTCTCCAACTGAAGTTCTCAAAAAAAAAACCCAAAAGCACAAAGTCATGAACAAACAAAACCCCCAAATGAGAAAAAAACTCACCTGCTGATTCTATACAACCTTTGGAAATGCTGCTTAACTCATGTACACCTTCTATAGATTGCAGACTGTTATTAGCTACAAAGATACAGATGTAAGGATATTAGGTGTTCAGAAGCACCTCTTTCCTTTGCAGACTGCACGTTACCTGCATAAATCCAAATACTAAAATGGATTTAGTTAAGGCTGCTCACACTACTCTTCAGATTGTAGGCACACACAATTCTTTCAGGCATTATTTGATGTTCCTGTTTCGAGTTTAACACCTAATACTACTGAAGTATCCTTAACTCGCAGGCTGTTTATGGAACTCCTACCTACTTGGCAGAAAAAAAATAAATCCAACTGGCCCTAATTACTGCAGCAGAAATCATGGTTTTAGACTGGCCTTCTGTACCCATGAAACAATAGGATAGAAACAAAGTAATTTTTTTCCCCTCTGACCCCAATTCAAAGACTCTTCCTGTGGGAAAGTACCTGAGCACATGCACTCCTGAATTAGAAATTAATGGGCTTTTAAGATGGCGACGAAATCTATGGACGTATCATAACTACACAAGGAAATAAAAGTTATTAATAAGTAGGCATTTTAAAAAGTGCGCCAGAATTCTGCCAACTCAATATTAAAGGCAAGTATTTTTAATCCAGCTTCCTAGAACTGAACCTTGTACAACCATATGGTGTATGTATTAGTATGCCTCCTTTTCCCTCCTCAGCTTTTGGGACCATTGGCCAATTTCAGCCAAACTTGAATGATCTTCTGACAGTTCGATGAAAACACATGGCCAGGCTGCAGTATGAATGTTACAGCACAGGTGACATGGTCTGCAAACACAAGCCTTTTCACACCAGAGCCACCTCATCCCTTATGATAACAAAGGCAATTCTATATTTGCCTGGAACAACAGACTTAAAACAAAATGAAGACGTTAAGACCAGCGAAACGCAGTCCGTTGTTCATATGCCCTACGACTTTCCACATCTAGTTACTTAGCTTTAAACCAAGTAGCAAATGAGATTATTTGTACCAACGATGCCTCTAATTATCTCCATGGTCTTGTGCTGGCATATCATTACCTAAATGGCACATCTTCTTAGTTTATTTAACCATCCCAAAGTTGCAGGACTGTCATCAAGGTGCCAAACTGCACATTAGACTATGTGCTGTGTTAATTTGGCTGTGAGCTCTGGTAAATACATGTTGATACCAGGAGTTTGTGTGGAACACTTTCCTGAGCAAAATTCTAACAGAAATACATAGTTTGTTTTGGAAAGTGTTCCTGCACTTTGCCAGAGCTATAAATCTGTTTTCCACCTACTCTGACACCATGCCACTGAAGACCAGCAGTGCTTATAAAGGGATTTACAGAAATATTAGGTATTTTCATTTCCCTTCATCATGTCAAAAGATGACTTAATGGATGTCAAGAAGTTTGAAAGGGAAAATAAATTTGATTTTTACTTCTAGCCTACTGAATTTCTGAAGAAGTCAGCATAAGGAACAGTGAAAAGATATCCAAAGGGGGAGAGAGAGAGAGACAATACATTCCCTGGTTTACCTGAGGATTCAGAACTCAGATAAAATTCAAGTGACAGCAGGCTGCTTAACAAACATTCCTCAATATGGCCATATCCTTAATAAACTTTCATGAATAAGTGAGAAAAATTTCTTCTCAAGTATTTACATTCTACTCATTGGTTTGCCTATGGCTATTTGTATCCAAAAGTCTTAAATAATTAGCATTATTTAGACATCCCTTACCAGGAATATTCAAGTATCTCTTGATAAAAATTGGATTGTACAAATCTGTTTCTCAGTTGTCTTATTTCTTCATTTTCACTCCATTCATATTAATAAAATTAGTATCCTGCACAAGCTTTCTTCTCCCTACCCACATTTTCTTGTTAGAGAGAGAAACTGCTTGTTTTCTTTTAAAAATAATTATTTAAATTGTATAACATGGGTCATCCTATCAGGACAAGCTATGACATTTAAAACCGTTATGTAGTTTGTTACAAAATCCATGATTTAAATAAAATCATACAGGAAAAAATTTTAATAGCTAATACATTTTTAAACAAAACCAGTTTTGAACAGTAAATAAGTCTATTTTTCAAGGAAAAGTATGTGAATCTTACTAAAAAATGGAGGTTGCCAATTTTTTTTTTTTAAAGGAGAAATATATCATTTCTTTTCAACAATATCCTGGTACCACTGTCCTTTTACAGACATTAGGCACGTAGTAAGACACAAAACTCAGACAGATTCAGTTCTTATTAAAGAAAGCATCATGGAACCACCACTAGTCATTTTACATAATTACAGCTATTTGAGTACCACACAAAATAATAAAATGCTAGCCAAGAGAAACCCAGTGTTCAGCTAACCACTATGCAAACACACTTATTCTGCAATTAGGCTTATTTAAGAGAGATGGTAAACACAGACAAGATCAGCAGGTGTTTCAGTTGCATGGTGTTTTTCCTGTAACCTGAGGTACACAAGCAGGATTATGCAGGCAAATATGTTGGTAATTTTAGATTGCTATAATTTGTTGTCCTTCCAGTCCTGCCTCCTCTTTGCAATACAGATGAGTACAGCAAAAAAACATCCCTGCTCTTTCACAACTGAATCTCAAAGGATTATCTTGGCATTTGGTCTGGATCTTTGATTACAGAAGAGTTTTTAATTGTCCTGGTTGAGCACAGTTCTAATGATAAGCCCTGCAGAATAGATGGTTAGAGAGGGGAAGGCAGCAAACTGTGTTTGTGCTTAAGTTCTCATTATTCAATTCCTCAGACAAAAAGAAAAAAAAAATCATAGCAAGATCAGAAAGATAATATTTATAAGGTTAAAGATGCATAATGAGAACAAATTCACATGGCAAGGGCTGTCACAGCTTTTTGTGATTTCCTGACCAGAAACATACAGGTATATGCAGACCCAATGCAGTAGATAGACAGTAGATCTGATACTTCAAATGAAAAAAAACCAACCCTGCACCAATGTTGTGGCAAGATGCACTGCATATAGACCAACGCCAGTGTTTCCTGGGTATGTTGAGCTGAGTGTGCTTCACACTGCCTGTAGGAAGGATTGTCACCATCTAATAACCCCTGGAGTACTTGATAGTGCTGCTCACAGAGCAGGTGTCCAGTAGTGCAAGAAAATGTAGTCACCTGCATAACATATTTACCTGCAAAACAAGGATTTGTACTGGAAATTCAGGCTTTAGGTGGGCCCAGTTACAGTGCCTCCACAAGAGGAGAAACCAGTGAAGAAGAACCACAGAACAGTTGGTGGGTGGGGGATTATGGACAGAGAGACAGATATAAATACACTTTACATTTATGTTCCTTCTATTTCAGAGGAACTGTTCAGTGTTTAAAGAGGAGAGGTTTCAGTTTGAGAAAAAACTGACATTCAACCCAAATCAATATAATTTTTCATCCATTTTGTTTTTTTTCAGTAAAAAGTTCTGGCTCTTACATAGCTGTATCTGTATCTATGTCTCTATTCATTTAGTTAAAAAAATAAAATAAAAATCAAAGTCAACCTTAAATTCCTCTCAGCTTTTACTAGCAGAAACTATATACCAACCTGCAAACAGATTTATAGAATATATCTGAAGACTTTTATTATTAACACAAATTAAAACACATAAACATGTTTTACTTAAGATAAATACGCACTAGAGAAAAATCAGTTCTATTTACCTTTTCAATCAGAAGAGATTCAATACAACCAAGAGTTATGCGTAAAAAAACCAAAAAACACCAAAACAAACCACAAACAAAACCAAACAGCAATACAAGTAAAATATAGGACTGCCAATTCTGTTTTAAGCTAAAAATCAGAATTCCAAGCCCCCTCCTCCACAAAAAAAACCACCCAAACCCAAAGCCTCAGAAACAGCCAAACCCAAATCTTATCTGCTAGTTCTATGTACCCTGTTTAAGGCCTGTTGCAACAAACCAGAGAACAGAAAATTGCTAGGGCAAGTTAACTCCACAATCTAAGAGCACGCTGTTCTCTAAGAGATGGAAGCAGTAAGTGCTTGACAGTTAGATGTGTCAAACTCCATCAAAAATGTCACTGGAGGCAGGACGTGCTGCTCCCAACTTAGGGTTGCTTCTTTCTATTCGTCTATCCTACACTGTCTTTTCTCCTAGATGAAGAAAAAAATGGATAGATTCCAGCTTAACAGAAGTGTTCTCTATAATTTAGCTCTACAGTCACTATGGATTTTTTTAAGCAATTACCATATACAGAAGGTAGTAGAAACTACATCTCTCACAATAACAGACCTCTCAGGTTTTTTTTATTTCATGCCACTGTTTTCCCCTCAAATCAGTCACCAGTAGTTTTCTCACTCAAGTTATCTGTTGAGAAGAACATACTGCACCTACATAACAGCATTACATACCTATTAATGGGAGATCGTCAAGCTTGCAGACAGATTTTTAGATTAAACTATGTCTTCTAACCTCCGATACAGGATAAGCAAGTCCCATGTCTTCATAGGACAGTAACCCGAAATTGAGCTCTATAATGAAATTGAAAGAAAGGAGAACCTGAATTTTAAAACAATTAAAAGATGAATGATTACACAATGGTAGCAGCATAAGGAATCTGCATTGTTTAAACAGCTATAGTATACATTTCTGGGGGTGGTTTGGCTGGTAGGACCAAAGAGATGCTTCCTTGAACCTGTGGGAAGAGCAGGTTAGCCAGAGGTTTTGGTACATCTTTCATTAAAAGCTCTCCATGTTCCAGTATAATGCACCAACTCATTACTTTATACTTCCTCCTTATTTTCCAAAGGTATCATGTTGCCTTGAAGACAGCTTTAGCTAACAATGTTTTCATTTGTAAGCTCCTCCTAATAAATATGAGTAGTAGACTCTTTTTTTTTTTTTTTGTAGTATCTCAAAGACTAGAGCACAAATCTACTGAAAAAGCTGAGAAACCTCACAAGAGAAATCCTCAATCTATAGGGCTCCAGTGACATTTAACGTTTTTGGAATATTTTGCCATCAGTCGCATTCTGATTCACATTACATTGCTAGCTTCCCTCCCACACCACATGCCACTTGAAGAGATGGTGATTTGTAAGAACAAAGCCTAGTAAAAACAATATTTAGGAACCTTTCAGTTACAGAGATTATGCATTATTAGTACCACCTATTTATAAACCAAGTTTCCGCTGCCTACATCTGGCAAATCCATCAGGGATTGCTAATTTAGAAGCTATTGATCCAAATCCATCTTTTAGTAAAAACAAAAAATTCACTTGAAATTAAAAATGATTAGATGCTGTAATTGTGCATAACCACTACACTCAGTGAAGAGGGGTTTTTATTGACTGGAATGTGCAGTGCTACTTCACAGCTGCTGGAGGTAAGTGTCTGCTGCACAGAACAACAACTTCCTTCCCTTTATGTATAGGTTACCAGCGCGTGAGTTCTTTCTTCCCTTTCATATCCACAGTTTATTAAATTTCTTCATAATTCCCATGTTGTAGCAGATACTTCTACTGCCCCGTATCTAACGTATTTGGAGAAAAATAAAATTAAGGACTGTGCATGAAATTGAACACTGTGACAGTATTTTTCCATGTTTGTCAGCAGTGCTTTGACAATTGTAATTCATCATAAATAAGAGTTAATGGTTTGGAAAAAAAAAAAAAAAGGAAAAAAAAAGAAAAAAAAGCCCTATCTCCAAGGCTGTGGCAACTTAAAATGATCAGGCAAATGCTGGGTTTGCCATGGGAAACACGGTCCTTGTATCTCAGGTTTTAGAAAGAAAATATAGAGATTAAAATGAGAAATAATGTGCTTCCTTTTGTAGCTCTGGTTATCTTTTTTAGGGTATTTGTTTCACCACTAAAGTCAGGGGGTGTTGGGCCTTTTCTGCACACGGCAACTGAACAGCAGTATTTTCATTCGCACAGCTCCAGTAGTCATCAACCAGCACCACAGGTGTCACTCCAACAAATGACAAGGCCATATCTTTGGGATGGGTGGCTCGGAAAACTTAATTCACTTAAGAAAGATCAGAAAATTCGCCGGAGCAACCGGTCCTTTCATTGCTCTCATGTGAAAATCCCACCCTTATACAGCAAAGTAAGTTCTATAATAGTATGTGTCTTCCATAGGGAAAGCTGATCTAGGCAGTAGCAACCAGCTACAAAAGATAGAATAGATGCAACTATGAAAAATCACCACCTCATCTGTAAGATTATGTATCTACAGGGTATAGATATATCCAGAGAATTTAATGCTTCTATTTAATCAGTCAGACCTAAAACAGACTTTGTGCTGCTTTCAGTTTCAGTCAGTTTCTGTAATAATTTCAGACCTTGTTTTGGGAGCTTAATTGGCTTCTTTTCAAAAACTACAATGACAGCTTTTGTATTTCAACCATTTAGCTCATCCTGTACATTTTGTATTTTCTTAAAATAACATAAGCCATGTTATTAGGTATACCAGACCAAAGCAAGTGGGGGAAAAAAACACCAACAAAAACCAGAGGAAGACAGTTACTTCAGGAGAGCAGAAAATTCTCTGGAAAATGTTAGTAAGTTAAAGCAAAAAGCTGCTGAGTAGTGAAGTTGTTCAGGATGCAAAGAAATAGTTGCAATACTTGCACAAGTATTAATGCAATGGGTTAAATTTAACCATGCTCATACTCCTTTTATTTATGCAGGGAAGATACAGCCATTAGAGAAACACTAAGTGAAATCTTCTAGAGTTCTTTAAAGAAATCAGTCACTGTATTTGTTAAAATTATACATAAGTGTACTATAATGGGATTTCTCAAACCTCTGACATCTCACCAGAGGCTCATTATGAAAATAAGTTTTCCTAGAAGAAAAAGAAAGTCTTTGCATGGACTAATACTTTTAATAAATAGGAGAAGGTTAGAAGTGGTCAGTTTTCACAAAGAAGGAGTATTAATAATGAGGTCACCAAGCCCATTTTGTGGGACTGGTATTGTTGAACATTTGTAGAAGTGTTCTGTAAGAAAGAGCTAAAATAACCAAGTTTTCCAGGGTACTAAAATCTAAAGCAGACTTCAAGGTTCTCTCTGAGTGGCAAACATGAAGTGAAAGACACAATGTCAAGAAGTTCAAAGCAATTACTTGGCTTACCCAAGTAAACCTTTAACATTAGCTGTTACCTCTCACAACACATGGATATTCTGATAGTTCTCTAAGAATGTAAGATCAATGTGAAAAGGCACTCAAAATATAAAAAAAGTATGAGGAAAAGAAGAAACTAGAAGATTAGAAGATGCTCAGCTACTTAATAACTCTATCATGATGAATACTTTGGGGAACTGTGACTTCCCACTGTCCCACCTCAAAAAACAGTTGAATTGGAAGTCATAAACAGAAGGGGAAAAAAACAAACAAAAAACACAGTAAGGAGTGCAGAAAAGTTTTCACATGGGAAGGACTGAGTAACCAGGGATTCTTCAACCAGGAATAGCAGTGGTAAGAGATGGGAAATTTGAAAGAGTTATATTCAAAACCAAAAGGAAATACTAGCTGCAAAAGACAAAGTAAAAGATGAATTTTTATAATTGGATAATTTAATAGAAGATACATCAGTCGGTGGTTGCAAAATACAATGATCCATCTGGCAAACAGGAGGCTATGGTGGTATCTGATACAAGCTTACTACTCTCTGCAAGGCAACTTAAAACACAAGTGGCCAAAAATCTGTAAGGTAGCAAAATAAGGGGCAGCAGCCTTCAAGCTTGGCGCCTTCATATTAGACATGAATAAGAGCTTTCTCCACTAGGTAGCACAGCACTTGAACAGGTACCCAGAGAGGTGGTGGGCTCTGTCTTTGGATCAGCTACACAAAGCAACGGTGGACCTCATCTACGACCAGCAACAACCTTGCTTTGCACAGGAGCTTAAACTAGAGGATCTCCAGAGAGCCTTTCCAGCCAGTATTTCTGTGATCACTCAACAAAAATTCCTTTTCTGTAGACTTTGCCTCACTCCAGGTCATCATCTGAAACAGTATTTTTTGATATGACTTATGTCAATGTTCTCATGTTCTCTTTCAATTGGGAAAAGTATCTCAAATGAAGTTTGTTTTGAAATCCCTTGTGCCAGTCCCTTTCCCTAGCAAGAAGGCCCACTTTCATCACACAAGATTTCACTTGACTTGCTAGAGCTGCTTATGTTGCTTTTGGTTCTGGCACAATTTTTTTTAGCACTAGTTCAGCCTTCTGTATGCTCTGCTGTACATGGACAAACATAAAGTTCATACAACGAGAAGCAACACTCAGAGGATAGACTGTAGGCATTGAGTCTCATAAATTACAACTACGATATCAAAAGCATTGTAACAGGAACACCCAGGGGTCCCTTCCACTCTGTGATTCTGCAAGTAAATGATAAACTGAAGTGATACGTAAAGAATGTCTGCTGAGACTATTAGAAAATACTTTCTTTCTCTATGAAAATCTGGAACAAAACTGGAAAATTAATTCCATTTCAATTAGAACAATATCCATATACCAAATTAGCCCATGAGAGAAAGATTTTGATTTTGTGCTCATCCAAAATACCACCTTTACTAGAGAACGTAAGAAATCTTTCATTGTTTACTCTGTCTCAGGATAAGAAGTAAACTGTGATATTTCTATGTCAAGATTCTCTCATTAAAAGATTCCTACCTCTACAAGAGAGTTATGAAATAAATTCTGTTCTCTAAGGTCTTGTGCAGGGAAAGTGAGAGAAGGTTCCAACTCACAAGCTATCCTAAATTTCATCATCCCTCCTTCTGGAAAACAGTCAGATAAGTGGGTTGTTTCTCCTTTAATTAGAATGTAAAGGGCAGAATTGAGAAACTGTGGCACATTTATCACTCCATATGTCAGTGTAAAAGAATGCCAAAGAGACTCAAGCATTTTAAAAGATAAATGTGTCATAAGTGTTTAGACTAAGCTAAACAAATATTTTCATCCTGTTTTAAATCAAAACACCTATGATAATACAGAGGTGTTTTTCTTCCTGTTGCTTTTCACCATCATTTACTTCAACCACTATGTTTTAAAGTAATTTTAGCCTGATTTTTTTTTTCTACCCATACAAAGGCAATTGTGTCTTAACAATATTCCCTTGATTTTTTTTTCCAATTAATGGCCTGTATGACTCACTGCTTTTCTAATGTTTTTATCAGTTTGTCCAGGCAGTCTTTTTTTTTTTTTTTTTTTTTTTAAAAGCTCTCAATGTTTTCCAGCAACTGGTCTTTTATAGCAGGCTAAAGATCCTCTTGAAAACCATTTCTACAATTTCAAAAAGATGTCTGTTTAGGCATAGGTGATATAATTTTTTTTTAGCATAGGAAGGGGAATTTAATAGTCTGTTTACTGAACAGCTCTGACTCATCTTGTCCAAGCTGTCTGTGTTCTCAATGAGGTGGAGGCATTTTCGAGAGAGGGAGAAGAAAAAAGATTTAAAAAAAAAAAAAAAGAGGAGTGTGCAAGAGAAAGCAAATGTGATCATATCATTAGAGGCTGTATTCCAAATTATACACAACAGGGAACTGAATTAAGACCTTCAGTCCCCAGTGTTAAGTGTTATATTTTCCACGTTCAAAGAGGAAAGCCGTATGCTGACATCCTAATTGGTACTTTATAAAGGAAATATGCAAAGGAAAACCAGCATCACTTAGATAGGAAGCAAAATACTCATTCTGCATCTTCTCACAGGCCTGTCTCTGAGCAGAATGTTTATGTTTCAAAATATGGCATACAATAATTATAGCTACTTATATCACACTTTTTTTTTTGCTTGAAATTTTCACAGAATTTGACTGGATTATATGTAGCAGGTAAAAATTTAAAAGTATACTTGATTCTATAGCTCTAAATACCTTTAAATCCAAATGCACAGTTTCCTGTAAACCTACATCCTTCACAAAGTCAGTACATCTACAGAGGAACTTGGCTAAAAGTGATTTGACATACTTTCTTTCAGAAGTGCTGCAGGTCCCCTTCAAAAAAATAACAGGGATTTATCTTTGAAGGTTTAAGTCTTATAAGCAATTCTGTAAAACTCTTGCAAACATCTCGGCCCTGCATATAATAATGGCTCAGGCTTCAGAACTAACTTTTCCCTGTCAATCACACGGCTTGTTAGATGAAACTGAGAATACTGTTTCTATCCCATCTCATCCACTTCATTGCAAAAGGCTGCCATTTCACTCTCCTTTCAGTAAATCCACAGCAAATGACTGATGGATAGAAGATTATTCAGATCACAGAACAGATGATTGCTGAATAAACACTATGAAGAAAATATTCCATATTTCATTTCAGACAAGTCATTAACTTGATCAAGCCAGGTTAGTGACCCAGGTTCCAAGTAATAATGTTCCTAATTTCAGAAATACTAAGTCATTAAGTAGGATTTCAATTTACAAATCCCATCTTATTTTTTCACTAGAGTACACTAACTTTGAGCCACAAACAAATTATCACTAATGAAGTAATATTAGCAGTTAATTAAATAACCCTCTTCATTTCTAACTGCTTTAAGACAGGTTTCTGGAAGAGGTCATACAGCCCTGCGATTATTCATCCAGTACTTTTCAAAAACACCCTATGGGAATACTTCAGATTTTTTTCACCCTTACAGATTTAGAGAAATGCTGTAACTTAGCACAACACTCTGTTACTTCTATGCTACTCATGGGAATGCTGGAATAGCAAAGCTTGTATTTCTGACTCCAGTTAGATCTCTTCCCTAGATATCTTAGCATTATAGCTACACGGTGATCTCTGCCTGTACTCAAGCTGGTGGAAGCTGTGAAATTGCAGTTTGCGTAGTGCCAAGCCCAAGATAACTTCTCCAAAAGCAGAGTCTTGTCTTCTGCCAATCCAGAGGGAGCAGCACAGCTACTGGGGGAATCTCTCTTAGGCTTTATGTGGTAAATATGTGATAATGTCAGACAAAACAAAGGTTTTTTTGAAGTCTCTGCTTTGGGCCAGACAGCCGTGTCCTTCAGTCAGTGTAAGAGACATCCCCTCCATCCAGGGGAGACTCAGCTTTTTTTAAGAGTGTCCCTCTTGAAGTGCATGTTTGTTTTCCTCATTTGAGGTGGGAAAAATTTCAGTTTGTGGGTTAAGGTCTAGGCAAAACTGCTGCATTAGTTCATTATAAAGGGATCTATTTGCTCACCATCTAAGGTGCCCATATACTTTGACAAAAAAAGTATATCACCTCTAACTCATCGTGCTCACAGGTACCTTCCCAGTTTCTGGCTCAAGGTATATAAGCACATCCTTAAATATCAGTTCCATAAGGACAAAAAGGCCAGTAGTAACTTGGCAAGAGTAAGAATCAGGCCCAGCAGAATCAGTTTCAAGCCTATCTTCTACCTTTTTTTTTTTTTTAAACAGATTTGTCAGCTTTCTTGCTGTTATTAACTATCCTACTCCCTGAGGTAATAGACTAATTAAACCCCCAACAGGATGCCTAAATAATGCAACTGTATAAGAAGTTTCAGTGAAGTGACTAAGGGAATACTGGCTTAGCACTGTGTCTTGCCTCTTTGCAGGACCATCCCTGATAAAAACTACCTTCAGAGTTATAACAAGATACCCATCTCACATAACTACATTTTTGAATAATCCACAATCTGTTCTCAAAAATCTTGTATCTTAGAGTTAAGCAATACATAAGTACCTAAGTGATCAATTAAGCTAGGAAGACGATTTTAATCTGTATGAACTTTCTCTACCATACCTTCTTAGTGAAAGGACACTCATACAGAAGTAACATAATGAAATTATCAAAACTGATTTGTTATAAATCCTGCTATATTAGCTGTACGAAGTTCTTTATTCTTTGCCCTTACGCACATATCCTCTTCTCTCCAAAATACATTTAGTTGTAGGAAACAGAAGTAAGTACTCTAGGACTGCTGGGAAAAACCCTGATGCTCAGCTATCAAATGACAAAAGCTTTCCAAATATTTTTATAAATACAGGGTAAGTTATTTCCACATCCAATGTCAGAATGAAACAGCAGGTTTTTTAAGTGCCCTGCAAAGGAGACTGATTTTAAAATTAAAGATTCAATACCTTGTTAGACCCATTTAGTTTTTCACAGAGCACCAGAAAGACATAGAGTTCTGTATTTTCCTCCTCTTGATGAGTCACTGCTTGTGACATCAAGACATTGTGCAGACTTAGTGTCTTTATGAAGATTAAGTAGTCTCATGAAACGCAATTAGAATGAATTTGTACTTGTCAATTTATAATTACATTCAGAACAAACTTTACATTAACAGCAAAATTAGAATCTAGCAATAGAGAAACACAGTTTGCCAGGTTATATCTGTCCAGTTCATTTCCCTATAGCAGTGGGCAGAGATTCAGAAGAGAACATTCCTTTCTGATTTCAGCAGTAATCAATTTATGCCCTGAAGCACAAAATGGTAGCGTGCAGCCAGGTACTAGGGCTGTCTCCAGAAATAAAGGGACATCTGGCTCGTATGGCTACTGAATCGGATGCATCTCACTGGCTTCACTGAAGAGCGTTTCAGGATAATCCAGTAAGTAAGCAAAAGAGATTTGAACAGGAAGAGTTCTGGGAAGAGCAAACCAAACTCCTGCTTACTGTACATTACATGAAAAAAGGAACATGTTAATAGAAGAGTTGAGATTTGAGCACCTTAAAGTACCTAAGCTACAGAAATCACTGCTCAGGCAAGGACAGATATACAGTCCACCCAGCCCTCCAACCGTAGCTTTCTTAGAAATGGATCTTAAAGATTTAGACTAAAATTTATTGTTGCTTTGTACCTCAGTTAACCAGCTCTTAGCATTCATCTTACCTACTTTTCTTTGGAAAGAAATGCTAAGAAGCATAACTATTTAGAGTCAGTATGAGGTTCTGCTACTTTTATTGCCACTTCCTCTGCTTATTGATTGATTATGCCCACCACTTGAGGAAAAAAAAAAAAGAGACAGTGATTTCTTTAGACTTTCCTTCAAGGAAGAGTTCTCACCAGAAAGCTCTAGCTTGGTTGGTGTGCAGCATGCTGTATGTTTCTACAGGACACACTGCTACAGGATTGCAAATGCTTAGAACCATGCCTCTAGCACAGATTAGACATACAGACAATATGAAACACTCTGTTTTGCCCAGTACTTTTAACCCTACAGAAGTAATAAATGCTAATTACTATGTCCAGCACACTGTGTTTTAAGGTTAACTATTTAATTACAAAATTTCCTCAGGAGCTCTGCACTATACCGTAACTCAACAGCAAAATACTTTAATGCAGTAAAATACAAGGCATTTTGCACATCAAAGTTGCAGTTATTTCACATATAAATAAAAATATTCAGTGTTTCCACATGGGTATGTTCACCATCATTGCAAAATATGCATAAACAGGGCATGTGAAATGAGCTACCTGTGCTGGAGATGGGCAAAATAGAAGCAGCGGCTGCAGGCAGACAGCTCGCTCAAGAGGACGCAGGAACTCTGCGCAGCCTGGTTGAGAAGAAAATCTGGTGCCCTCACTCCTGCAGGTCAGTGACCCAGAGATGCTGCATTCATGAACTGAAACAAGACCAGGGCAGTCAGTCACTTGGAAAAGCAAGTGAGTAAACTTTTAAAGCTATTTAATTTATATCAACAATGACACTAAATGAAAAGCAGTGAAAAAGCATTTCAGGACTGTTCAGAGAAAGTTTTAATTAGACACGGTCAGGAAATTGCCAAAACAAACTCATTAGTCTGTTGGCTGTGACAACTGGCTACAGTGTGAAAACCACTTTAAGTCCTCGTTCTGTCATTCTTCCATAACCCAAGGTAGAGGACTAGCCAATGGCCTGCTCTGTGGCCAGCTCTTTCCCAGCACACGTATATCATCTTCCGCAAATATTCACAATTCAGAAAAAGATTTTCGAAGGATGAATTTCAAGTACTTAGAATCTTGGAAATATGAATACTTACACACAGTTATACAACTCCAAAAAGGACAGCTGTATGGAAACCACTCTCAAAACTAGACAAGATCTCAGCCATAAGATTTAGTATAATGGGAGATCACTGTTTCTGGAGAGAATGGCAGGTCTTTATAGTTCAGGTTATATACTATATTCATGTTTTCTTACTCTTTTCAAAAGTGTTTTTAAAAGTCTTAGTGTTATCCCAATGAAGAGGGGGGATTTATTTTTTCAAAATTTTGTAGAATGAAAGAGTGTTTCTGTGACCAATTTTTAATATACCAAATAGCATTTTTAAGATCTTACAATCCAAATTAAAATTAAGTGTTTTAAGACAGGGAGCACTAATTTTATTCTCACAGTACTGAATTAGCTTAAACACAAAGTGCATTAAAACACAGATGGTTGGCCAGTTGGGGAAAGCAAGATATACAATGTAACAGAAGTAAAATGCAGACAGAAGAAAAAGCTGCACTAAAACAAATGGGATTTTATACTTACTTTATCCAAAGTACTCTACCCTCACCACTCATAAGTGGTAAGGAGCATCAAAATAAAGTCTATTTTGGTGTTAACATATGATACCCAGCCACTGCAGGCAGTCATAAGTTATGGCCCTTATAAATGCTTTAATGCTAAATCTATATACAAGCAAAGAATTTAATTGTCAGAACCCCATTAACAGCAGTCACAAACACATCTCACTCTGACGAATTCTTCTGTATGACTTGAGACTATTAGAGAGCTATGCAAGAGCTCAGAAAAACACAAGCAGATTTTAATCTAGTTATACTGATTTATAAATTTAATTTTAAAAAATCTAAATAAGAAATTAGCTATGCATTTATTTGTAAACATCAGCAACTTTAAGATCAAGACTGTTACAGGCATAAATAAAATCTGAGACTGAGCTATAATTCTCTTTTCCTAGAATAAGCAAAAAACCTCCTTGCTTCCCTGAAAGAGGAAGAGTGTTTTTCTCTCCCATCTCTATTTCTTCCCCAGCTCCCAAACACAAATTCAGCTTTTCCTTGCCTGAGGGGTGTCTGGTGCTTGTTTGCTGATGGAAGCAGTGACAGCTGAATCCAGAGCATGGTGTTTGCCAGGTGGTAGAGCTGACTCAGCCTACCTTGCCTTCAGGCAACCCCAAGAGCTGGTCTGGAGAGGGGAAGAGAGGTATTGGATCATGGGGAGGAACAAATGAGGACAAGGAAGTCACAGGACCTTCTTCCTTCAGTAAGAAGAGAACTGTTAATCCAGTGTGCCTCCATCATCAAATTATAGCCCTGTTTAGTATTAAACTTTGGTTTTTTCCTCTTACATGTTGAGGAAATTTGTATCCTATTATATATAATTTATATCATGTATGTATCAAACTGGCGATTAACAAAAACCACGTCTTCTCTCAATTTTTGAAAGGTTAACCATACATTTTCCTCATCTTGGACATATTATACTGCTGCAGTTGTTAACATGGACTTTCAACACAAGCTATAAATTTGGCAACGCTGAATTGTAGTGCAGCATTTATATTAAACTTTAGAAATGCTATTAACACAAAAACATCATTCTTCATTTATCAGAGATGCCTGTGTTTCCCCTTACTCTATTTGGAGCTCTGGCTCTTCGCTCTTTTCAAGTAACAGCCTTTCCAACCCTTTGTTTTTTGGCTTCATCAGGTTCATTCTCCATTGATGTTCTACTGACATGCACATGAGAAAAGACACTGATTTTACTGGTGTGTTTTGTTGTGTAACACTGGTAGACATACAACTTTGTTTACCAGAAAAGCCTACTACTCATGAGTTCATCTTTCAATAAGGACTAGTTTCTTCTCTCAACTAAGGAGTATGAGTGTAAGAAGAAAACAAAGTGACCACCTTTGCCTTTGGACTTCAAGGCTCAGTCTCCAACAAGTAAATGCACAGGGTAAATCTGACCTATAAAAAAAAAACAAAAAACCACACAACCCACCACCAACAAAAAACCAAACAAACAAGCTTTTCCTAATTCTCTACAAAAAAAAAAAACCTCTTTGCCGACACCTCACTATTTAAATATATGGTTCATGCTGTAACCTCGCTGAGTCAGACACGCTGCCATAACTTCAGCTGCTTGGCAAACTCAGTGAAGTCAGACAAGGTTGCGATTTCAGAAACTTTTGCCAAGAAACAAGCAAGGGCACCTTAGTAAAGGGCATTCTAATGCCTAACGGGAGGATGGTCCTCTTACTGCTTATATATGTGCTGTCTCAGAACCCGCATTCTTCACATCCATTCACTCACTATTTTAAACTTACCTTTTGTTTTTAACTTGTGTTTGTTTTTAAGAATTCAGTATAGTCTATACACCCTAGAAGCTCTTCCAGACTGTATATGTTGCTATAGGAACAGAGTATTTCACTTACAGAGCTCTCTTAAATGGTCAAATCAGATAAATGCAGAGATCAACAACTACAAAACTGAACCGATTATTCTTTTTAAGTTCTTTTTGAGCATACCAAATTTTAGGAGAAATGAATCAGCAAGACATTTGGCAACTGCAGGCAAAAATCAGATCTGAAAACACCTTTAATGGGCACCTTAAATAATATCCTTAAACAAACTATATATCATATTCAGTTGATATTGAAATCTGCTTGCTATCCATTATACTATAATTTCTCACTAGAAAATCCCATAGGACAAGGTTATGGTTTGCACTTATTGAAGAAAAATTCACAGTATTTCAGCAACAATATACAATACATAAGCCTGAGAAGAAATAGTTCGTTTCCATGTCAATAAGGATAGTTAAAGAGAATTGAATGCACGTATAAGTCAGTCACGTGGGGATGTCTCGCTACTTCTCAATGTATTTGATCACCAATCTTTTGTTAAAATTAAGGTGAGGAAAGGAAATTTTAGGAGAATAATTAATAGTGTGGTCTAATAAGGGTTACATGGACTGACCACAAGAAAAAAAAAGCCAAAATGATATTTCTGTTGTAATCAACAAAAACACTTCAGGTAGTCATTATCATCTGATATGTTTCAAATATAGTAAATATAGTATTGACATTTAAACTGGGGTAGGAGGGGAGGGAGAAATGCTGTTGTTAATCCAATGGCCAGAAAATTACAACAATCTGGAATTCCACAGAGAACTTCACAATCTACAAGCAAATCAGGTTTTGGAGGTTTGGGTTTTTGTTTTTTTAATGCTGAAGGTTATAAACACTGTTTCATGGATAAGATCTATAAAGTCAAAATTAAAACCTGGAACTGAAAAATACCTACAAATTGATACTGTAACACACAGACAGTAACAACCTAACCACCCTCATCCATTTAAAATATTTTAGGTTATCACTGGTGTATCTAGAGAATACTGTGGTATATTTTTGGCTAAAAGAACTTTGGATCTCTGAGGATTTTTTTCACAGTGCAAGTGTTATATATTCACGAGCAGGTCGCTAGGAACCTCACGTAAAATGGCTTCCTAGCATCATTTACTAGCCGGATTCCTGACAACCATCCTGAGTGAAGGCATGAGAAACCTCAGGAATATTCCATCTGGACTTTGTATCTCACCTTTACGAAAGCATCCACAGCTACTAGAAAGAAAAATGTAATATTTATGTCAGACCAAAGAGCAGGTGGAGAGGAGCCAACAATTGCTTTCACGCACAGAACTGCGGCTGCCCATGTCTTTTGCCTTCCCTTCTGTATTAGCAAACTGACCAGTGGGGATGGGGCCAAGAAAACACAGGGCCAACAGATGGAGTGATGATGCTTCATCCTGGGGAATGCCAGACCTGCCCCTAAGCACTCTGCATGGAGTCCCTGGGTTGCCTTGTGCAATGCAGAAGGCCCTCAAGGCAACCAGAGCAGCTTGAGATGAACATTGCCAAAAACTACAGTGCAAGGTCTGGGAGTGGAAGGTCAGGCAGGATTTATAAGAGCTTGGAGAAAACAGAATAAAAAAAAAATATTGAGTGTTATATTCCAAAAGGTGAATGGAAGTTTGCAGTGATACACTGGAGGAAGAGGATAAGAAAGAAAGGGGGAGAAAATGTAAAGGAAGGTGCTGAAATAACCATGGGCAACCTGATCTAATCAAAAGTAACCCAAGAGAAATATGTACATAAAAAATCTCGGACATTTGATTGAATAAAAGATGGACATTCTTCCATGAGCAAATTTGACAGGAATAGTGTTTATGTCTGTCTGAATCCAAAATCAGCTTTATGCTACCTGCAGAATACACAACGCTTGAATTTTTGATGCTTGAATAAAAAGTCAATCTGTGTCTGCATTTTAAATTCTAGTTATGCTGCACATGTCCAAGTTCTTCTGCAGCACTTTGACAAATTCGCTTCCACTTCAGGAAAACACAAGTATTCTTACACGTTACTTTATTATTCTTCATCCTAGAGCTGCATTAAGGATATGACTCACTTAATAATGAGCTGTTTCTACCAGTGTTACTGTTACCAGCTCATTTTAGTAATTTTCTAGCAGGTTAGATTTTTAACAGGCAGAAAGTTTGTTTTGCACAACCAGAGGCAGTGTAAACACTTGAACACTTACACTCTGCTCCTCAGCAGGTATTACTACCGCAGGCAGGACAAGCTCTTGGCTACGTGGAACTGATGGCATGCATCTGCTCAGATTAGACCTCAAGAAAACTACGCCATAAGCCAGCAGAAATTTCCATAATACATTAAGACTCTTCCGCTGAAGACAACCTGAACACACTTTCCTCTAGTTGTCCTATGGGAAACATCTTTGGTATTTTACAGCTCTATTTTTCCCCAGTGCTCTCTAAAAGAAAAAAAAAAAAAACCACCAAAAAACCACACACACTTGCTTCGTGATTCATTTTTGTCTGAGGATCTCAGCACATGTCACCATGTAAAAAAGCATTCAGTGCCAAGCTGGGAAGTATCCTGCACTGGCAATGTGCTTTTGTTTTTTGGTTACTTAAGCCACGTACCATTTTTTAAACCCCAAAATGAAATATTTTCAAGTCAGAGGGCTTTAAAATCCAACCTTAAGATAGTCCAAAATATCAGTCTATTGCTATTAGTGAAGGAAACCGTTGGTTGGGTTTGGGGTTTTTTTGTGGGTTTTGTGTGTGTGTGTGTTTTTGGTTTTTTTGTTTTGTTTTGTTTTTTGTTTTGTTTTGGTTTTTTTAATAGTTCCCAGAACATCAACAGGAACACTTGACATTGATTCTAGCTCTGGAATGGATGAATCTTAAAGTGAGATCTGAGCCAGCTTAATTGGCTTGAATTCTTTACAAATCTGGCATAAAGTGGGTGAACTACTCAGTCAATACAGTATTTTGGGAGGTTGTGCATTTTATTCGGAAAACCTGAGTTTAAAGTGATGACATTTCAATTCTCTCAGAAGACAGCAGAAAAACAGATCTGAGAATTAAGCCTCCTACATGGCCAGAGACCAGTAATGGAATGCACAAAAATCGCTGTACTGACTACTTCCGTGCTTCTGCAGATGAACTGCAGAGTTCACCTTGAGAAACACCTCACAAGATAGCTGGGATCAGACAATTCTAATTATTCAGACTGATAAAAATAGTAAAAGTGTACACATTTGTGGGTATATACAGACATCAAGAATTAGTTATGAGCTGGACAGATTTCACATTGGCAAACCTGCTCACCTCCCATGTGAAACGTATTCCAGTCACTGGACAAACAGTAACAGCATCAGTTCCCTTTAATGATCCAGTATACATATATATGTACAGGATTCTCCTTGTCCTATTTTTTTTAAATTCAGGGTAGCTGTAAAGATGTATTTTACTTAATTAACACTGGAATCTTTTTCTCCTTAGTAGTATGTAATTAAGTCTGGCAAAAATAGCTACCCTATAGACTTCTATAGACTTGTTAGCAGGATATTCAAATACAGGCCTTAAACAAAGGACTTACTCCTAAGCAGCCTAAAATAAGTAAAATATAGAAAGGAATCTAGTCCTGCCCAAATCTTTAAAAACTGCTTTCCAAAATTCAAGAAAAATATCAGAATATAACAAGAAATTTGAGCATACGTTGGCTATGTAATCACTTATACTGAAAAAAAGGGTTAAAAGCAATTTCCCATAGGTTAAACTCAAAACAGCATGTCAAAAGTTTGTGGCCCATATATGCATAGAATAATTAGTTCACACAATGTTAATAAAGCCCCAGACAATTGAATTCTGTGGTAAAGAGTTAGCAGAGCTATACATCCCTTCCTAAAGGCTACAGAAGAAGCCTTAATTTCCTCAAAGATCAAGACACATCAACACACACATTATCAGAGCACAGAGAGACCCTTTCAAGAACTGCTGTCACAAACCCTTTTAGCTTTACAGAAGCCAACCTGCATCATTAGGGAAACTGACTGTATCTAACAGGGAAGTCAAATACGTGCATTTTTCTAATAAGAAACATTTGTTATTCTCCTTTACTATGAGGCTAAGATAAACAGCCAGTCCAGGAATCATCTGAGTTTTAACTGTGTTTTAAGACATCACTAATTAGAACCTAAGAAAAGCACTAAAAATACCCAGACATGCAGCTGACATCTCCCTGATTCAACGTGGGAACCTTCTGTGCTAACTTAGCAGCAGTGACTAACACAACTGCTTCCAATGTGTGCTCTTCCACGAATACTGTCAAGTACAAGAACTACTTTTTCCTAAGTAAGACGGATAGCTAAGATGAGTAGATTTTTTCCTCTCCTGAAAACAAGTAATTGCTAGGGCATTCAGGAATTCAGTGAACAGAGCAAACATCCAAAATTTGATACATCCAGAAAGCAGTAGGTTCAAATTGGTAGGAAAACAACTCTTCTGATCTGTATTCCAGGTCCATCAACTGTAAGTGATTTTTTTTAAACAGAAGCTTTCTTGCATTTCCACGCTTCTGGTAAAAGTCTGTTTTGGCTCTGACAAAACAGAAAATGAAAAAGCAATGGTCCAGGTAGTAAATAAAAAAAAAAAAATAGCAAAAATTTCAGTAACAGTACCAGGTCAGAAAGAATGGAAAGTTTTGGTCGGTGCATCCTACAACACTTAAATATTACTGGTACTTCAGATTAAAGTGAAATACGATCTCAACCCTTACGAGGTTTTACTGGACACAGGACTCATGCGCCTGCGTTATTTAATTACTCTTCAGTTTTCTCTAGTTCCGCAGCTACCTATGCTCACAGATAATAGCTGTAAATCTCCACCTAGAGAAGATTCTGGTGGAATCAAATAAAATACAAGTAAACTATTCCTTTTCATTTCTGACAAAGTGAGATTTGTAAGAGTAGCATGGCATTATTTTTCCAATTTTTGTTAACACATGAAAGAAAGTAATCGGAAGAACATATCAACTTGTTGAATTTTCTAACTACTCAAATATGTAGTTAGAACAAAAAGATAAATTAGAAAAAGAATATACAAGTTACTGGGTAAAACTATTTAAAGGAAAGCAAGGTACCAGTCCAGTAGGAAAAGCTGCCCAATAATCTTGTGAAAAAATTGCTTCTAACTGCATTATTTGTTTAGCTAACAAGAGTAGTCTTAAATAACCAAACAGGAAGAGATAATATAAATTATATGTAAGGCAAAAAAGTCTAAGTAATAAACCTATATACAAGTAAAAATTAATTACGTTACAGAAAATGCCAGAAAAAGCATTTCATGTACATCTGAATAGACCAAAGTGATGTGTATCCTGCTCCTTCACAGTTTTCAAAATTTCTCATTCTCTGATGACAAATACAGTTTCCTACTAATCCTCAACATCAGGGCAACAGAGCATCATGCAAGCGGTACTCAAATTCAAGTGATCAAGTTCATAAACTGTGGCTTTAGAGCTGAGAAAAAGTTTTATAACTACTTCAAGCTCCTTTAACAATCTTTTATTTAGTATTGAAGTTAATTGCTTATCCAGAGTTTGCTTCTTTTTACTGGATTTCATTACGTAGTTCTCAGCCTTTGGAACGCAGAGTAAACAAGTATTTAAGAAGCGGAAGTAAGCTAAGATCACTGACAGCAGACTGCTCAGCTTTACGTGCCTCCATCTATACAAGTAGCTCAGTGGAGTTTGCACATGAACCATGGTCATGTCACAGTGGGAAAAGACTAACTACACCCCTTCAATTTAGAGAAGCTCCCACAATTAGGAATTACTTTTCTCAGTTTAGTACCTGAAAAAGGGTTTATTTAATGTTGCTGTCTCCACAGCTGCCTATTTGCTATCGAACAAGTTAACCCTAAGAAAACTGGACAGTGATTTACCCTCCCCCGTTATACACAAGGGCTATGCTATCAGGACAAACTGCAGATGTTCTTGTAGGAGTATTTCTCTCCCAGTGAAACCTTGCTCCCTCCTGTTCATCATCTACTGCCTTGTCTGAGATCATTCTAAATGTGTGAAGCAATACTCCTTTTACCATTTCCTTGAAGCTAGTAGGCCTGTAGTAAATAATTTATCCCAAAACGTATATTCAGCTCTTCTTTTTTCAATTTCAATTCATCATTGCTAAACCCACCAATCACCTACCTGAATTAAAATCGTATCTGTCCATACCATTTGATACCATTTCCTTCATAAAACACTAATGAGATCGTGAAACACTCCAATTTTAAAACATTATGCCAGATAATTTGACACTCCCATGAAGAGCATCTCAAAGATGATGGATTAAAGTCCTAAAATTCAGATTCGTGGGGAATTATCACTTTCTAATGTAATGGCTTCTCCAGATTTAAGAACCTATTACACTGACTATGACACTAACACTTAAGAAGATAGATTTTACAGATCTATACTATTAATTTCTTGCTTTAGTATTTCACATATGTGCAAGAATTTGATCTTACCAGCTTATCACAAATTCTTCAAGAAGATTCAACATTTGTGACCGGTTTTGTTTTGAAATACGAGAAAGACTCAAAATCCAAAGGATATTTTGCCCAAAACACATGCATAAACAAAGAGAGACAGCAAAGCAATACTGCTTTCTCAAAGTGCTAACAAGGCCAAAACCAAGAACATCTAATATCCTTATCCTCTGGCAATAAAAAAAAAAAAAAAAAAAACAAAAAAAACACACACACATATAAAAAGAAAACTGTTTAACTTGCCAGGTCTACATCCAGAATCTACTATTTCAGCACCAAGATATTTAAAGGTAAATAAATTGCGATCATTTATAGAAATATAATACTCTAAGAAAAATGGCAATAGTCTGATTCAACTTTGGTAAAAATTAGGAACTACTGACATGGGTGATTGTTTCAGCACTGAAGTATCACCTTCTCACAGACAGTTAACCAGCTGGATTGAACAATGAGCAAACCCAGGCACAGATACCAATACACCTGGTTAAAAGACGACTGTGTATTACACATGTGTCAAGAAAAGAGTGTATTTACACAGGAGTCAAACACTGTGCTCTTAAATACACCTTCCCATAAAAGAATGAGAACTTCATCCAGTGAAAAGAAGGGCTTCCAAAGAAGAGTTTCAGATAGATTGTCTCAGACTTACACAATTCAATCACAGAAAAGTCTAGGTTGGAAGGAACCCCTGGAGATCATTTGACAGAACTTTTCATTGAAAGCAGGGCCTTAAATTTTGTTTTGCAAGGCCCTGTCAAGTCAATTCTTAAATACTATGACCAAGGGAGATTCCACCACTTCTGTGGACAATGTATTCCAGTATTAGATAGCTCTTATGGCAAAGGGTGTTTCTTTTATATATCCAGACAAGTTTCCCCTAAAGCTGATTGTGTCTGTTCCCTTTTGTTATCACCTCGTGAAAGGAGAGCATCTCCACCTTCTCTACAACTTTTAGCTATTGGAAGACTATGATCAGATCTCCTCTCTTCTCTAGGCTGAACAAACCAATTTTTCTTTCAACCTGTCCTCATAAATCACATTCTCTAGCCCTCCAGCTGTCTTGGTTGCCTTCTGCCAGACCGCCTCTGGTTTTTCAATGTATCTTGTGAACTGAGGAACTAGAAGCAGAAATAACATTCCAGATGTAGTCTAACAAGCACCAGGCAGAGTGGAATAACTACATCCCCGATTTGCTGGCTAAACACCTTGGGCACAGCCCAAGACATAGTCTGCCTTCATTGCTACAAGGGCACGCTGCTGTTCATTTTAGCTTGCGATCCACTGTGACACCCAGCTCCTTTGCAGCCGAGCCACCCCTCGTCAGGCAGAACCCTGCCTGCACTGCTGCCTTGGGTCATTCAGTCCCAGGTGCAGGGCTTTATATTTATCTCTGTTGAGCTTCATGCAATTCTTGTTGGACCTATCTTCCAACTCACTGAGATACCTCTCAGTGATCAATTTTCCTTCTGGTATATCCATCCCTTGTCCAGTTTAGAGTCATTTGTAAACAGCATAACTATGCACTTGGTCCAGTCATCCAGATTGTTTATAGAGCTACTGAGTGATACTGGAGTCACACACAGAATCACACACAGAATCTTAGTGGTTGGAAGGGACCTCTGAGATC
>JAOXNO010000003.1:21227500-21238313 GCA_028565335.1 Limnodromus scolopaceus | reverse complement strand
AAAAAAGCACCCACCAACTAAACCCCACACCCACAACCCCACATACAACACCCCACCACAAACAAAGTTTTGTCCCCTGAAGAATTGCACTTGTGACCAGCTGCCAGTTCAGCTTTGAGCCACTAACTACTGCCCTTTGAGCTTGGCAGATCAGTTTTCCACCTCTGCTCTAGTCCATCTCATACCAGCTTTTCAATAAGGACATTGTGGCAACCAAAGTGAGCGTACCCATTTATGATATACGCGTATATCATATGTCATATATACATGGTATGATATATCATGATATATGATATACAAGACATTTATGAATAACTAGGTTCATTCTATATCATGCTTTTTATAAGTCAAATTAGTTTGAAGTTTTGAACCTTTTACTTAAAGAGAAACACTTTAATAAAAGAAATTAAAATTCAGCTGTTTCTCTTTTCTATTTATCCAGCTATGAGTAAACGGAAGTTTAAGATATGTTCCACAAGTTTCTTCAAAGATTTTGTAACTACAAGAGACCAAAAGAAAAATATTTTCACTGCAAAAAAGACCTAGCTTATAATTGCCGCTCTGCAAAGTAGTTCAAATCCTCTGAGGTTTTTCTAAATGAGGAATCCAAAGCCTTATGGAATTAAATGCAGAATAAGAAAGCAAATATAACCACTACTCAGGTGAACTGCAGACATTTCAGACAGATCTAGGCACTTCAACGAGCAACATTTATGGTAAAATAAAGTATTAATTCTACAGGACTGACTAGCTACATGAAAATGTCCTTTTAAATATTTTTCATTTCCACTACAGATATCAAATTCCGTATTAAATGCAGATAAGCATGGTCATTTCTAAATTAGTATGCAAACTGTCAAAAAAAGACACTCTCAGTTTTCAAGAAGTTAACAAATTAATTAATATTGCCATGACATTGTAAACTATAGCCGATATTAAAAGCTTCAATTTTCACACACTATGAATTCCATTGATTGTATCTCCCACTATAACAATTTCAAATAAATCAGCTTAAGCAATGCAAGAAAAGCTAGAGTTCCACTGATAACAACAATACAAGTATTTTCATAAATGAGGATCTACAACGATAATCTGCCCTTTCATACACAGAATGAAGAATAATAGTCTAGAGTGCCCATTTGGACTAGAACTTAAAAAGGATAGAGATCATAAATTAAGACTATATGAGGAATAAAAGATTTCTCCAGACTAAGATCAACCTTTCTGAAAAATGACATAAGTTGTCTTAAAATGACGTTTTCGAGGACATGGTCATTGTGTCATTCGTTTTCTAGGTCAACACCTTCACTCATCTTTTTCCCATTTCGCAGTCCTGTCATCTCGCTCTCCTCCCTCTCTTGCTTCAGGACATAAAGGGTCTCGCCTAACCAGGTAAAGGAAAGCAGCAGTACAAACTACTTGTTTAGTAGCAGAATTGCAAGAAGGATTGTAGGAGATAAACTCTTTGTGCTTTCACACAGCCCACACAAGCATTAGCTTAAAATATCACTGTAATGTATTTTTCAGTGTCACTTGCTGTTTATTCTGCTTAATGATCCTCTTCATATTTGTGTGTGTGTGCACAGAATTTCAATACTGCTTTAGTAACAGATGAGGAGGAGAATATGCAGTTTAGTGGCTACAATTATTAGGCTAATAAATAAGGTACTGTACTGAAGCGATAACTGCCTTGCTTATGAACAGATTCAAAGATATTAGTATGTTATTACTAATTTAGCTAAAATACACTTGAATTCAAGCTGTTGTACAAGTTCCTCCAACACGCAAATTTCACAAGCAAATTAAAAAAAATTCTCACTCACTTTTTCAAAATACTATGTAATGAAATGCACCTAAGCTATAGTTAACAGCTGATCAACCAAAACTTCAAAATGTCAAAGAACCACTCCAGAACACTTGGTGGGCATTCAGAACCACAAATAATTACACCTTTAGCCTAACACAATCGACATGGCTTAACATCATTTACAGATATGATAGGAAAAAATAAGTCCTTAATAAATGTTACGGTTAATCAGACAATATAGTTTTTCAATTAGAAATACTCACAAAACAGAGCAAAAAATAAGGCTAGTAAGGAAACATCCTGAAAGCATTATTACCATCATAATTACTTGTTACCGAAGTCACCTTCGGGTGGTGTTTCATCACTTGCCTCACTACTTCCATCTGGTATTGCTCCAGATTAATGCCACGGGGAATACAGCTAGAGCTCTGTTACCTTTCCAGAGCCAAGGTTGTTAATAATTCAGGAGTGCAGAGCTGAAATAGGAAGTAATGAACTGGGGATAACCTACAGCTCCTATTTGTCCCATCTAATAATGGCACAAGGGAACACCCTAATCTGTTGCTGTCTGATGTGGAGACCACAGAGGAAGAAAACACCCTGAAAAGCGGCTTTTTCTTATCGCTCCTATCCTAATACAGAAAATAAGGTGCAGCTTCCTGAAAAGCTTTAAGGTGGGATACTATTTTAAAGCATTCACTAAGAAGAATGACACTATTGATCACTTTGGCATAACAGCAGCTCCCAGCGGATTTCAGCTGGCAGTATGTGGTACTTGGTCTCATAGAGAAGGTCAGTCCCCTACAGCTCAGAAGTTGCTGAGGACAAAATAACTGCTTGGCCTGGGGTGAGATAGCCTGCAGTACACCACCTGCAGGAACACATCACGATTCTTGTCTCACAATGTTTCACTGCATCCCACAGAATGATTGGTGTTGCTGTGTAAAAATATGTTTTCTCACACATTGCCAGTCTGTCACAGAAATCCCTTCCCGACTAGAACTAGCGAGCAGGCAGAACCAAGCTGAGAAGAAAAGCCACAAATTTCAATATTTAACCAACTTTTATAATAACTTTTATTTCTAGTATCTTGACTATTATTGTTGCCTGGTAAAAATCCACTTGTTGACTGATTGTAATTGTTGCCTGGTAATTACCTCTCAGCAAGATAAGGGTAAGCCTTTGCCTTGCGATGACTGAGTTGATTTCAGCAACAGGCCTGGAGGAGACACCTAGAAATACCCAGCTCTTTCTCTGCCCTTGTTGAAAAATAACCTCTTGGATTCTGATGAGTCACGGGGTCACAAATAAGCCTGTGGGGATGGGGGGGAAGTTTTACAAGCAAAGTGTGACAAAAAGCACACATTCTCTAAACACTTCCACATAGTTTCATATCTCAAACTCTTCAAAACTAAGCAAAAAGGTTTATGTGTGCGTCCCCTGCCTTCAGTTTGTTTAAAAATAAATATTTTCAATTAGAACCCAGAGAAAGATCTCCAGGAGGGTAATTCAGATCTGATACAGAAACATAGGACACCTGGTGGTGTTTTGTCATTAGCGTATGCAAACAGCAAGCCAATTCATACCTGTGTGCAGTTGCACCAGCAGCAACTAATGTAAACCAGACTTCACATTAAAAAATAAAATTAAGTGATGGAGAATTTAAAATCACAGAAATTTAAAACAAACAACATGATATGAGTTTCTGATGCCAGATGCTGCAGCTATTTTATGAAAATTACTCTATTTATAGAGTTATAATGGTTACAACACACAAGAAGTAGCAACTCATAGCCTCATAGGAGGCTACCACCTCCAACAGACACATGCTATGGAAAAGTAGGACGGATTCCCCACCACTGAAAAACTAAAGGATGCAAAGTTGTCAGTTTTGTTGGAGGAATACCCACAGAGGCTAGAGCAGAGGAAGAACCGAATGAGCTTATTCTTGGGAAGCAGTATCACGAGTGAGGTACTTCACCACCACCTAAACCACAGCATTTCTGACACTGTGGAGGAGAACCACTGGTCCATGCAGAAGTGCACAGGGGATCTGGCAGCTTGGAACCGGACTTAGCTTAAGTCATGGACTGACAGACCGTAAGTATTCAGATTTCCATTTTAAGTTGGTGAAAATTGTTATTTTTAGCTAGAAATGCTGGTATCAAGATAACTTTGCAAAGATCCGATACTGAAACTCTCTAGACTATGATGCTTAGCATATGCGTTGAGCTGCATATACCACTTGGAATTCAGACACCAAGCAGAGTCAACATCTGTGAGACTCCTTGACTCTAAAGTCCTAGAGAACACAGTGTCAGGGTAGAAACAAGAACTATGCCTGTAGGTAAGCTTTCTAGTTATGTGGAGGCTATTCAAAGTCTGCATTTTATTGCCAGAGGCAGAAACTGAAACAAATCCTCAAGGTCAGACTTGTGTCATGGTCTCATGACATGCAATAAGTATTAGAACTTGCTTGGCTGAAAAAGAAGGAATAAAAGCAAAACATGACTGTGTAGCATATAGAATATTGTATCCTTCCTTATACAACTTTAATGCATGGAATCAGTCACAGCCAAGATCCTAAGTGAGAAAATTTTATAAAAAAAAACCCAAGTACTTGTATCTTTTGAACCAACACTGTCAACAGAAGAAGAAATCTTAATCATCTCTTGCTTGCACCAGCACAAACATGTGTGGTAAAGCACATTAGCGACCTGCTTAAAACTAGACTGGTTTAAAAAAACCCACAAAAACAACCAAACCACAGTTGGTTTTAACCCACATCTATTCCCCCATCTGTTTTGATATGCAGCCATGCAAACACCTACACTGATACAAGCGGCTAGAAGAAAACTGCTCCCTTCAACAGCAGTGCTGGCTGAACGTGTAAATGAAACTTAAGACCTTCTGGTGTTTGCAGATTTTCTTACCAAAGTTAGCAAAGCAAAAGTTAGACTGAAAAACAGATTAGAGGCCAAGTTCAAAATCAGTACGAGACATAAGATAACTTTACATAAACTTTCAGATAAACTCTTTCTAGACTCTCAAAACTTCATTCCAAATCACAACCTATTAGTCTCAAAACTAACTGTGCTATTGGAAACAAAATCAATTTAAGAGTCAGTAATAGATACAAAACCAAAGCTTTAGATATAGCCTAAAATACATAAAAGCCAGTTCAGGAAATACAGCAAAGAACATAGTTATAGGAAAGTTAGAAAATAAGACCTTTTAAGTTACATGAAAAAAAAATCTACCTTAGAGGTCTCAAGGAGAGGTTTTGAGGTGGTAAAATAAAGGCTGAGATAGACAACTACACAATACTGTAGTAATCTTGTTCCCCAGGTTTTCTCTAATACACAAATACTCAAGCAAAAGTGATTTTATTCCCCCTCAGGAAGTAGCTTTATTAACTAAGGTAATAAATAATACTGAATTTTATAACTCAAAAAACAGTACAATAACTTCCTTCTGGAAGGCTACTAGTCCCTTTGTTTCCAAACAAACTTCCCCTTTTTTCCTTATTTATCAGAATAAGTGCATTCTAGGTCAATACCATCCATAAAAATATACTTAATAACCTTTTGCTTTCATGAAATTAGACACCCTAAGAAGACAGAATAAGTTACCTATTTTTCAGAGCTACAGATTTAAGACTTCCAAGCAAACAAGCATCATAAATTCAGCATGGTGAATTCATAGAAGCATCACATGCTTTCCCTTGGCTCTGAGCTACCTCCAATTTATTTAACCTCCTGAATGCAATTTAAAGGCAGGCTGGGACAGAGGGTCTTCCTTATTAGCTAATAATGTTAATTCATAACATCTTGTCTCAATTAAACATTTTAATACCTTCTCCTTACTCATGCTTTCCTCCAGATAATTCTAACAGTGAGGTGCTGTTGTTCATCTCTCCTCTGATCACCTTTTTAGTACAATTAATTATGAGAATTATGGATCTCTTCTTGAGTTTGCAGGTAGCTATAAAGAAGGTGAAGGTGAATAGATTTTAGAAAATAAACTTGACCAATAAGTGCCTGTAGATATTTGAAAGCTTTCTCAATAAGCTTTCTAAGTAGTGACAAGAACTAGCTGAGCAATACCAGCTACTTATACCACCTTTCTTTGTCAGCCAATTTAAATTCTTAAGGAATCAAATTAGATTGTTTACTAACCAGACAGGAGTTACCATTTATAGCAGCACGTAACAAACACAATCCCACGATTCAAAGGCGGCTCTTTTAAGTTTCAGCAAGTATACTAAAAAATAGAACATTTAGCTGGTGCTTGAGGATGTGCCAAATTAGTACAACTAGTTAAAAAAAACACCCTCTATAAAGCCAATACCTAAATGGGTGAACTATCACCTAATATAATTTGCCCCACAACATTTTAGTCAGTATGACAAATACCACATAGTCCCCCAAAAAATGTTTGTTTGGATACTTCCATAAATTTTGCTTTAGAGTTAGATCCTTCTCTCAAAAATAATGCAAAATCTTTTGCATTATTATAAAACCTAAGCAGTAGGAAAGAATTTGGAATGTAAGGTCAGCAAATCTACTGCTCTTCATATTGTGTGCTATGAAGTATTTAAATCATATCTATTAATTATAATCAATATATTATTAATACAATTCATAATTAGAATACTTTTACTAAGGAAAGAACAAGGTCCATGATCTGACTTAAAACTGGTTAAATCAGTGCAAAGACCCAAATGGGTACCAAGTCACAATCTTAGCAGAAAACAAGTCTCCAAACCCCAGCCGTAGTTGGACCTTTGGGACCTCTATTATTCAGAATAGTGAAAATTCAGTTAGTTAAAATGTGATCGTTTCAGATGTAAACGCACGTTCCTTTGAGTATACTAGGGTTTCTCCTCTGAAAGTGAGGCCTCAGAAGGAAGAGTCTGGCTGTCTGAGCCATTTGATGGAGAAAAAGCTCAAAAGAGTAGAGGCCTGATGCAGTTTTATGATGGCACCCGCCTCACGTAGTTAGTTTTGTATTATTTACCAACAGTAACAAGGATTGTTCTCTTGCCCCGGGTGCTCCCTTCCAATATTCCTGATGGCCAGGTTCACACACATGTTGATTTATCACATGCTAATTTATCATCACAAAAACAGTTGTACAGACGGTGACTCAACTGCGTATGTCAAACTGCGTTTTCTGTAAGAGAGAGTTACAGATCCTTTCCTATGTTTGTTTTAAGCAGATGTTAGGAGTCCAGTGATGTCTAAAGGCCTAATCACCTTTGCAACTTAGCGCAAGTATGAAATTTAGCTTGGCAGAGCCTCAGACTGGATGTGACCTCCCAGCCTCTCCCTCAGAACGCTACGCGGCGTAAACAGGGTATTTTGAACGCCATACGCACAAGGAAGATAAAATGCGGTCTTTGGGAAGGCAGACGCAGGGAAGCATAAAATCGTGAGGGAACGAGATACGCTTCAATCTCATGAGCCACTTTTCATACATTTAGCACTCACATTAAGCTTGTTATGTAGGACTTGAAAATGAAAACCAAGCCAGGCGCAGCACGAGGCGAGTGTGAGACAATCGTGACCACGAAGGCGATGATTAAACGCTGTGGGCTTTCTGTTTTCATAGCATGGGGGATGTGTGAAGGAGGATAAAGCTGGCGACAACTCCTGAGGGGAGCCTCAAATCAGTACAAAATATTAAAATTAAAAAAAAAAAAAGAGGGAAAATAACCGAAGAAGGGGCACAGAACTGCTATGATCTGAAATAATTAAACTGAAACGGGGATGGAGGGGAGTGTGAAAACTGAAAAGTTTAACCCACCCGCTGAATATAACCCCGCCGGAGCCCCTCGGCTTGACGGGCCCTCCTGGCTCGGGGGGGGGGCAGGGCTCAGCCGGAACCGCCCCGCAGCCCGCTCCCCGACACCTCAGCGGGCCTTACCGGCGGGAACGGCACCTCCCGAGGCTCCGAGACCCTGACGGCGGCCCCGTGTGCGGGTGGCCACCGGCTGCCCTGAGTAGTTCCTCCTCACCAGTGCCTCGGCCACGCCCTGAGGTGATCCCCTCCAGCCGCCGCCCGCCCTCAGGAGAGTGCCCGCCCTCAGGAGAGTCCCCTCAGCGCCCGCGCGGGGTCGCCCGGCCGGGGCGGGGGGGCAGGGAGCCGTCGTCTCGGGGCGGGAAAGAGGCGGCGCCCCGCCACCCCCAGGCCGGCCGGCAGAGGGCGCTGTGCGCCGGCGCCGGCGCTCCCTTACGGCAGCGGCCTCTCTTCGCCGCCGCCTCAGCCGGTGGGCGGGAAGCCAGGCCGGGGCGGGCCGGAGCTCCCCGGCGGGCGCTATGGCGCTGCCGGCGTTGTCGAGCTCAGGGGTGAAGTTCCGGCGGGTACTGGCGCATTTCCCTCAGGAGCTCAGCTTGGCCTTCGCCTACGGGTCCGGGGTCTTCCGGCAGGCGGGGGCCTCGGCCGGGCCGGGCGAGGTGAGCGCCGCGGCCTGTGCTGGGCCGGGCCCGGCCCTCGGGGTCCCCTCCGGTCGCCGCGGGTCTTGTGCGTTTCGGTTACCGGTGTGGAGGCGGCGCAGTGGGTTACCCGGAGCTGCTTGTGCACGAAAAGGGGCGAATTCCCCCCAAATTCCTGTAGGGAGTTCGCGGGGCCGGGCCCAGCTGGAGCTGCCAGCCCGGGGAGGCCTCCGGGGTGGTCCCTGAGGGTGGCTTTGTCGCTGTGTGAGGGATTCAGGTGGCCCTTCAGCCTCGTGTCGGCCAGCTCTGCGTCAGGGCTTATTTGCCCATGGTTTTTAAAAAAAGAGTTGGAGCCTGTCGGTTTGCTGTGCGCTGTACGAGGGTGGCTTAGGCAAAATCCATTGCCAGGCTTCAGTGGCATTCGTGGTGCTTCCTCGTCGTTTGGAGGCCAAGCTGCTTGGAAATAGTGATGGTTATATTATTTATTTATTTTAAATTTTTTTTAATGGACGTGTTTGACCTTTTTAAAATCGTTAATAGGCAGTGTTGCTCATTACGGCCTGCCTATTAAGCACTCCCCACAACTGTGACTTTTAAATGTATCCCTTTCCTTTCTGAAAAGGGAAAAATGGGATAATAAGAATTTCAGAGCTCTAACAGCATCTCACACGCACCCCCCCACCCCCCAAAGGAATGGGGGGAAAAGGTAGCTGACAATATCTTTTCAGTAGTGTTAACTGGTTAGCTAAGATGCAGCCCAAAATTAATAAGCCGCGGGGAGCGGTAGGCCTAATGAATTTGAAGCAGTATCACTCCAAATGTTAGTTTATTGTAGGTATGAGCTGTAAACTGTCACCTTGTCTGTGTGCAGGGAATGTGTGCACTGATTTCTTCAGAAGAGCAGGGCATGCATTGTACACTACGAGCCTCTGGAGTTCGGATTGTTTTGTTGACAAAAGGAAACAAATAGAAGTGCAGTTCCTTGCTGCCAGCTCTAAGTTGGTTTTCTCTGCCCACATCTCCCAATTCATGGCCTCCTATGTTAGCCAAAGTCCTGTTCATTAGCACTGTAAACTGTTACGCTGAGTTGTGAACTAGGATAACATAGTGTTAAGCATAGAGCACTTAACCAGAACAGGAAAGTTTTGGGCTATCTCTGCTACACTGACTAGAAAACGTACAACTTCTAAGAACCTTTAAGCTGTCTTTGACATTAATGCTTGTATTTTGTTTTGGTTTTTTTTTTACTTGTAAAAATGATTAGCTGGTAGTTTGATACTATGCATATCTTAGATTAACACTGCTTGCTTCCTGACATTTAAACCCCAATTCTTTTCTCCTTATCCACAGAACAATATGTTGGACTTCGTGTTTGCTGTTGACGATTCTGTGACCTGGCATATGATGAACTTGTTAAAGAACAGGAGTCATTATTCCTTCCTAAAAGTTTTTGGACCAAAACAGATAAGTAATGTACAGAGCTACGGAGCAGGGATTTACTACAATACTCTAGTGCCATGTAATGGTAGGGTAAGTACAAGGAGTTTGAGTGAATTAAGTCAAATGTTTGTGTATGAAATATTAAACTTATTAGCCTAGCTAGCTATGCTTAACTAGCTTGTCCAGTAAGTCCTCCTGCCTCTGCATGTAGACTGTGTTTGGTAAGGATGAGTGCAGGTAGGAGTCAGGGGGCAGAAACACTGGATCTGTCTGTCTTGGTGTTGATTTTGAGTAACTTCTGCCATGTGGTAACAAACTGTACGTAGGGAAAGCAAGTTCTTTTAAGAAACATGGGAAATGAAATTAAAGCAAAGGACAGTCATGGGAAAATGCCACGTGAGCAATATATACCTAACTGAAGTTTCTCAGGGCACATATAGTTGTAGTAATTTTGGCTGCCTGTCAGAATTCTTCATAGGAAGTTGGTAGATAAAGTAGTCTGTTCCATACTTGCTGTTTTGTTTAAAGGCATCTGTATGAGGCAAGAATTTGGGGTTTAAACCTTGTTCACATTATATAAAAAGGGGACCGATGATCTTTGCTTTGAAATTCTCTTGTTCTTGGCTTTTCATGCTGTTATCTCATGCTGTAATGACTCAGTCGTATGCCAGGCTGTGGTCCTTTGCTATCCAGAAATTCTGGAGTTGGCTGCCTTGCTGTGGTGATAATCTTTGGAAAGTCAGGAAGTGCTAATTAGTAATAAACTGTTGAAAGTTCATTTTTTTCCTAGTTACAAATGAACTACAAAATCACAATTTGTTTTCTAACATCAAAGAGCAAAAGAAAAAGCTCCCTGATACACACCGCTCCCCTCAATAACGGTACACATAAATGTCTAGGAGGTTTTATTTTAGATCTCTGACAAACTGTTTCCTGAGTGTTTTCAGTGTCATAAAGGATACTGTAGATTATTCCAACTACTGTAACGTTTTGTTGGTACAAACCTGATCATAACCTTTCAAAAATCTCTTTATGAACAGTTGTATTTTAACGTTCAGATCTCATCGGTGTCTGTCTAGACCAGGTTTCTGTTCTAGAAAAACTTGGGATTTAAAGTCTTTTGCTTTAG
>JAOXNO010000003.1:21194107-21224025 GCA_028565335.1 Limnodromus scolopaceus | reverse complement strand
TTGAGCAAATCTATATGAATTCAGTAAACTTCTCCCATGGTTTTCAAGGAAAAAAAATTTACTCTAGGCTCCCTGGCAGATGAATGTATTGTATTTAATGTGATTTATCATTGTCTTTCATTTTAACGCTAAAAAATACAAAGTAGTTTGCAGGAGAAGTTAGGAGGAATTCTGAAATGTTTGCTTGTACAGTGACCTCTTTATTTTTAAAATGAAAATCAAAAAAGGGAAAACATCCTTCAGAAATCCACCCTAGACCAATTACAGACTATCGTATAGATTTGATGTTAGTCAAACCCACCCCTTAGTGCAGAACTATTGAAACAAGCAGCCTGTATAGTGTTGCATTTACCACCATATAAAAATGAGATATTATTCTAGTTTTATTCCTCTTAAAGATTTCACCGTTAATTCTTTAACAAGAATTTTGTGTAGGAGATATGTCTGATTCTCTTTCTTTACTGAATCTGGGTTTGTTTCATTTTGTTTTTCTTCATTAACAGAGTATTTACATTCCTAAAGGAAAATATGTACTTGAAAATATACCTTAGCTGTTTCAGAGTATATTTGGGGGCAGCATTTCAAGTCATACTGCAACTTATATGTGTCCGAATGGGCTTTTGGAGACTAAAAGCAAGTTGGATACATTTGTTCATACCTGCTAGCGGGTTTGCATTTTATGGTATTCTAGAGTAAACAAATACTAAGAAGCTGCCCTTTATAAGCATGACAGTATTGCTTAAGCAGAACATTTGAAAAAAGACAGAAACTCAAAACAGGCAGGTATTCTTGGGAGAGTTGTTTCTGAAAGAGCATGGTTGGTCATCTTGTAAACCAGCCTGACCTCATCTGTCTAATGTTCTGTAATAATATGTTTCTATATTCAGTTCTTACTGAAGATCTGCTTTTTATTCCAGTATATTTCCATATCCTAGGTGACTGGATTCTGTAATTGGTGTTTGAATGTTTCCTAAAAATAAACTTCTTTGTGGCACATAGAAGCACTCAACTTCAGTGTTCTGTTCTTCATGTTTATGTAAAGTTCCCATTGAGTTCACATTGTGCTCATACAAAGTGCAAAATAAAGCCTAGAAAACTAATGCTTAAGAAACTACTTGAAGCGTGTGATAGAGGAGTCCTCTATTTAAAAAAAAAAAAAAAAAATATATATAATGAAGGCAAATAGGAAAATTTACCTCTCTTTCTGGGATTCCATTGTCTTTCAGTTTAACAGTGGTTGTTTTTCTTATTGCATAATTGCATATGAAGTATTTCTGTTAATGCCTTCATATTTACTGTTTTGATTAATCCTAAATTCATGAATATGGAAAGGTGAGATTAGTTAATGGCTGTTGTTTACAGCAGTTCTGAACATGTTTGTAAAAACAGCCCTTTGTAGCAGGCTATTAATTCTTAAAAAGGTGTTCCTCTCTCTCTCCCACTGTGTAAACAAAAGGGGATGCTCTAGTCTTTATTGTACCATAATAATAGAATCTAATCTTAAGTAAATTTCTTATCTGTTTTTTGTATTGGATTGAGTAACATTTCAAGCTCCATCTTCAGCAGTGCTTTCCTGAAGTCTTGGTTCCGATGACTCTGCTTTTTCAGGTGAAAATACTGACCCAGAATGAGAACAGCAAGCTGCAAGCTGCTCTTGTCAGCAACCTGAAGAGTGCGGTCACAGCAGCCTTCCTCATGTTACCAGAAAGTTTCTCTGAAGAAGATCTCTACATGCAGATTGCAGGACTCTCCTATTCTGGTTAGTACGTGGGGTCTGAAGTCTCCGAGGAGAAAAGCTGTAGTTGGAGCTGTTGTACCACAGTAGGAAGTGTAACGCATAATAACCCACCTGCTCTCTTGCTCTGGGCCTACGCTGTTGCACGCTCCAATAACTATACCTTAGTGCTGTGTTATGTAGCGGCTTGTAAAGACTAATTGTGCTTATTCATAGAAAATAGGTATAGGTACGTAAGCAAAACTCATACCTGCTTGATTGATGAACAGCTAATTATGGGCGATTGAACATGGTGAAATAAGGTGAGGTTTTTTCTGTTTGTGTGGATTGTAGTTTGGTTTCTAATGGTTCAAAACCTTGGAAAAAATTTTTCTTTCCACTCTGAGTATGATGTGGATTTGTCTAGTAATCGGGCCTATACATTGTTATCCCTTCTTTTTGAATGTGCTGTGTTTCAGGTTCTTATTTAGTTAACTTAAAGATCTGTATTATGATTCTTCAGTGTACATTTAACACTCACCTCCTGGTTGGTATTTGTTGACTCTTTTTGGTAAGAATATTTTCTCCTTTCTCTAGCTATGAAATTGGTATGGGAAAAAAATTTAAGAAATTACTCCAAATGACTCTTCACAACAAGATTTAATTGTTACCATTTAATTCAGCATCACTCTTTAAATGATACCCTTAATGAACACTGACAGTGGGATGGCTAAGGGTTGCTAACGAGGGATGTTTGCTACAGGGTTGCCTACCTGCCCACCTGAAACCTGTCCAGGAATGTCACTAGATTCTTGGTGGGCACTAGTGCCTGAGATACTTCTTTATATATCCTTGAAACAGTGCAATTAACCAAAAACGTGGGAGATCACTTGCTGTGCTGTAAGATGTTGAAATTGGCTCCACTGTGTGAACAAAACTAAAGCCATAAGACTTCCAGTTGGGAATGTTCAAGCAAAAATCTGCCAATTACATGTTTGTGGATATTTTAATTTGCTGGCATTTTGTTAAGTCTTAAACTTCTCAGAGAGTATGCTAGTAGACAAAATTGATTTTATGCATTACTCTAATCAGTCTCCTTGGAGACTGCTGAAAGAGTTGTTTGTGCTTTAATTTGGAAAATGTTTATCCTTTTAAATTTTTTTGTATGCATTTTTTTGAGAGCAGTGAGTCGGTACCATTTATATGGGAAGTGTTTGTTTTGCAGCTTGGCATAAATTGAAATAAACCAAGTAACACTAGCAAATTAACACCTTGCAACGACATTTATCTCCTGAATAGGGGAAGTGGGGAAAATTATTTGATCCAGGATTTTGTTTGTTGATATGTGCTGCACTGGGCTCTGACTCCTGGTTGGTAACCCTGGAAGCTACCAGGGTGGTACGTAGCAGAGGTAGATGAATGCTCTATTACAGACTGACTGTCTTTTCACTCTCTTTGAAACTTTCCAGTCACCTATCATAAAAATGTAAAGGTCAGTAATGTGACAATGGATATTTTATTTTGCTGCCAAAAGGAGTTGCTTTTTGAGACTACTAACAAAATAAATGGCTAAGAGGAAAAGGGGATACTGTAATCTTACTGTAACTGCCGTTAACTCTTCTTCAGGTACTGCCCTTGAAGTGCGGAGACAATGCAAATTATTTTCTTTCAGTATTGGAAAATTGTAGGTTATTTGTTTCTAGATACAAAGTATTGGGGCTGGTCAATCTGTTTAGTAATCTGTTGAAACTAATGTATGGTTGCAAAGAATGCAGCTGTGTTACTGCTGCTTTTGAGGCTGAACTTGACAGCTGGAATTTTTTTGTTGTCAAAGTGAAAATGTGGATGCATGAGCTGATGGCATTACAACATCTCAGAGGCCACATAAAAGTTCTGAATCTTATTTTCTGTACTAGAAGCTATTTGAATAGTATTTGATGACTATTAGAAGGTCAACCTTATTGTGGATTATATAGGCATTAATAGAGTTGGAGAATAAAGTTTTAGATGGTGGCTTTGTACTATGTTGTTTCTGTTACGTTCTCCTTTGAGTTTTTGTTTTTTCCTAATGAATTAACTGTCTGTCTTTTCTTGACTAGGTGATTTCAGAATGGTAATAGGAGAAGACAGATCGAAAGTGCAGAACATAGTGAAACCTAATGTTCCCCATTTTCAGAAGCTGTACAGTAACATATTACAGGACTGCCCTCAAGTGGTATATAAGCACCATCTGGGAAGGCTAGAGGCAAGTGTTCTTCAAAACGTTTTTAAAACAAACAAGTGGAACTGCTTTATCACATTGACAGAAGGCAAGAATTATCTCATACGCTGAGGCGAGCAGTTGTAGTCACTGTACTTGCTATTTGTTATGTTTCTGATGTTTAGTTAATTCTGCAGCCAGAAGACTTGCCTTAAATACCAGTCTCTGCATATGTAGTAACTACTGTTCATTTTCTTTGAATTTGGGCACAGAACTAGAGCCCTAGCAAAGGAACAAGAGAGGATAATTTTAAAATGTGCGTTCTAATGACTACCATGTGGTAACAACAGTCTAGGAAGTCATGAATAAACATATGGTTTGTGTTAAAAAGATTAGGCCGTAACTAAGAGGTGCAACTTTCTGCAATCAAAACTTGCATCTCACAAAAGACTGTAGAATGCTAGTTACGAAGATCAGTTGACTAAACCCAAATGAAATTCTGGCATTATCTTTAAATACCCGTACTAAAATAATTTTGTCCTAGTATTTTGGAAACATGTAAGAATCACCAGTATCTTGAATTCCATCTTTCTGGCATAAGGTTTAAGTGTAACATTGCAATTAGGGAAGAGATGCCGCAGTCAGGGGTCCAATAGCAATTTTTCCTCTTGTAGTATGCATGTCCTTGAGTAAATATTCAAGTGTGTTATATGTTTCAACGTGAAGTTACAATTAGCATGGGTTGTTTCATGGACATGGGTATCTCTTTATACTCTTGTCACCTTGGTAATTATCTCAAGAATGCCTCCTTTTAGGATGTGTCTTTGTTAGGAACTGAAGTACAGATATAAGCAAGCTTAAGTGCAGTAAACAATTTTACTACAAACTTTGGAGTACAGTGTAGGCGAATCTCTATTACGCTGCAGCTGTCTTTGTGTTTTCTTATCAATGTGCTTTTGAACAGTTTAGTGGAAGAAGGATTTAAATAAATTTTGAAAAGAATCAGTAATGCTTTCTCCAACAAAATGGCTAGTTAGAGTAGTACTACCTGCTGTGTTACCTTCAAACAAATTCTGGTAGCGTCCTACAAATACATTGTTGGATAATAAATCTGTCCATAATTCCATAGTAGTCATAGAGGCTGTTGATCAAATGCCATTATTTTACTGTAGATTTTGAGCAAAGTGCTTTAATGCTTTATTCGTCACACCTTGCTCTGATTATTGGCAGTTATTTCCCAAACTGAAGAGGATTACTATGGGGAATGATGTTTAGCACAGAATAGAAACCCCTTCTCCAAGTATATGTCTTCAGAGTTACAAAGAAAATTCTTTCTTAAAAGATTCCTAAGAACCAATTGAAGGCAGACACTAGTTCTTACAGTTCTGGTTCAGGCGTGGATTCCTCCCACATAATGTTAAGAGCCGCCTTGTTGTCGGCTCCCTCTGTAGTCAGTGGGTGATTCATCTGGGTATCATTTTCTCCCCATTGACTAAAGGGAGTGTAGAGGGTAACTAGTTCAGAAGGATGATGTAGAAAGAATGAAGAAGAAAACAAGAGGTTAGTCTTGATACAGACTCCTGTCTGATGTCTCCGTGAACTGTCTAAAAAGTTGTGTGGGATGAATTGACCTTTTCATATTTTCCTCCAGTTTTGGAGAGATCTGCTCCATTATGCATTTTTCAGTATTTGTGCTTACATTTTGTATAAATGTGTACAGGCCTGCATGTTGGTGTCATTGTATTCAAAAAGGGGTCATTGAATTTCTGATTTGGATTGGAAAATGTGGAATGAATGTTTCCTTCAAATTATCCAAACCAGATGTGGTTTCATTTTAAAGCACAGAAAATGTTTTTCAAACTAAACTTGAAACATGTATGTGTATAGTTTGATTATATTCAGGCAGAAGAAACTCAGCTAAGTGGTCTTTTGGGAACTTTCTTTTTTTTTCATTGTAGTGTACTTATGTTTCCAAAGGAAATTGGATAGAGCAGAAATGATACAGCTTCAGTGAAAAGTTGCTTGCAGAGGCAGCAGGATCATGTGTGTACATTAGTTGTCCCGGGGATAAAAATTAACATCTTTGCATTGAGTTATTATTCAGGTTCAGAACTAAGATACTGCATTTCCCAGTGCTTGGGAAGTTTTCATTAACGTTGTCAATGACTTTTACAAGTACAATGGATTGTGTTCTTTGTGATACTCATCAGAAGTCAAAGATAGCACAAAGACTTCAGACTTCTTTGAAAAAGAGAACTTACTTTATTAACACTGAATGGTTTTTACTGTGTTCTTTTTTGTAACCTTTAGATTGATAAAAGTCCAGAAGGTCAATTTACACAACTAATGGCTTTGCCAAGGACCCTGCAACAAAAAATAACTTCTCTGGTAGACCCTCCTGGAAAAAACAGAGATGTGGAAGAAATTTTACTGCAAGTTGCCCATGACCCTGACTGCGGATTTGTGGTACATCAAGGTAGGCCTAGATCAGTGTCTGTAATCTCCTTTAAGACATGATAGATTTATTGTAGATGTTCCTCTTGTTCAGAAGGATGATTTAGAGAGAAAGAAGAAGAAAACAAGAGTTTAGTCTTGATACATACCTAAAAACATGGGTTTGGATTTGTGTGATAGCAAATGGGTTTTCTGAAATACTAGCACACAGCATTCCTGCTGATACAGAGGGATATGTTTTGGTTTAGATTCTGAAAGAAGTGGTCTTTAGGAATTAGTGTGGCCTACTTAGACCATCTAACTCTGCTTGGGATGCATACACCTTCAGGATTTCATTGGCTGGCATAACTTCATCTAAATACTAAGCTACATATCCTACCAGTCACACGTTGCAATGCTAAGTTAATTTTCTAGCTTGCTGACATAACCCTTCCCAATCATCATAGTCAGTCCAGATACATGAGCTCTGGCAGAGAACTTGGGCTTTGAGAGAAAAGATTGAGGTGTTTCTCATCGTCACAGATAGCTTCTCTGAGGCAAGATAACGTATGAGCAGGGCAAAACTTATGTGGCAGACATCAATGTTTTATTATTCTGCAGAAAAATGAAGACGTTTTACACCTGGAAAGAACTTGACACATCTTAGTTCCATGTGGCCAATTTTGCAAGCTCCTTGAGAGCTGCAGAAATTCCCCAGGTGCCTGAGAGCCACTAGATAGTAGCCAGCTGCTGAGGGAGCCCTTAAGCTGATTTCTGTTTGGGGAAATAAAGCTCCTGAGAGTTGCAGTTCTCCCTTGACAGTGTAGGATGAATTGCGCCTGGACATCAAGGTGTCCAGCTTCTTTCATGTCCATCTGTGGCAGCTTCTACGCTCCTGTGGCTGGAGTGTGATAGTAATGTAATAATAGCTGAATCTGGGAGCAGGAGTTGCAGTGGTTGTGAGCTGCGTATAGTGTCAGAGCTCTTGAGTTGTCTACCCTGAGCCGACTGTCCTTGCGGTGGTATTTATGTAGGGTGTTGTGACTGAGGACTGCACAGTGGTGCAGCAGTTCAGTACCAAAACATTAGATAGACCAAGTCTTCTCATGCCAAGCAGTTTGTACTCTTAGGAGAACAAATCAGAACCCCTCTTTCGCTTCTGTGGCTGAAAGATTTTTCCCAATTCAAGAATCTGGGTAAAGGACAGGACAAACCATTTGGTAATCCTACGAGACAAAACTGATTGCTCAAGTTGAATTGCATTGTCCCTAGGTATTTTACTAGCTCAATGTGATTTGTTCCCTTTCCCTCCCCACCCCTACCTCCCAAATTATTTTCCGGTGGAATATTGTATCCCTGTTACTTATTAATGGATTTCCCTAAGCTTTGTTCTTCACTATAGAAATAGCTTTGAAAGAAGGATTTAAAAATAATATTTGAAATCATATTCTACATTCTGGTTAACACAGAGTAACTTCCAGTTTGGAAGACTAGCTCTGGGACTGCTGCACTTCTACATTTTTAAGTATTTAGTAAGGTACAGTAGTTTTATAAATATATGTGTTAGAACAGATGAAATTTAGTACTTTTCAAAAAAAAAATTCATGTTTTATTTACTGTTCCACTAATATTTAAGAACCACTAGACAAGAAGAACTGAATGTGCCACAGTGGTAAACAAGTGCAGCAAAGTGATAAACAAGCCTTATACTCCAAAAGCTGATAATTTAAAAAAGCCAGACAAACAAACACTGCACAATGTAGGCAGCTCTGCTTGATCAGAGAAGTGCAAAATCCCAATTTCATATTGGAGTAAACAATGAGTATGATTTGTTCTGCTCTAGAAAGTTAATATGCCAGCACTTCAATGAAACAATTCTGAATCCTTTGTGACTAATCATCTTAGTAGAGGAATAATGGGAACATTAAATGAATTAATTTGATCAATTCCTTCTTGTTGTTAGCCGTTTTAATATTGATTTGGTTTGGATTTTTTATATGTTATATATAAAATAATTTACATTACCTTAGAGAATATCTTCAATTAGTACAACAAAGCAGAACAGAAACAAATTTTCTCAGCTTAAGTGTATGTTTTACTTTCAGGCTGCCTTGATTGTATAACTGGAAAAATATTTAACTTTTTCATGTCTGTTGGAGGATAAAAAAAATCCCCACAAAACTGCTAAGATGGGTAACATCTGTGTGCTTTTCTATCTGCAGGCATTTCAGGAATTGTGAGATCTTCCAGTATAGCGCAGAGTGCTAAAACCATACTAACAGCTGGTAAGAATGTGTGTGATTTCTATCAACATAGGCCTTCTGATTTCACAAAGTAAAAATTATAGGGCCCCAAGACTGTCTTGTTACAACAGTTTAAAGAATAAGCTTTTTGGGTGTCTAATGGAAAGCCTCTGGAAAACAATATTTAAAGCAGAAGCTTTATATAGCTGTTGAGAAATTATAAAATGCCAAAAGAAATTAGAGTCTACATGACTCTTAAACAAACAAAAAAAACCCCCCAACAACCCAAAAGTAACAAAAAACCCCTTCTGACTTCAATTCCATTTTATATGTGGGCCAGATTTGGCTGTTGTCCATTGGTTCTACTCTTTTTTGTATTAAAAAAAAAAAAAGGGAAAAAATTACTTTATTTTTACTCTGGCTTTCCACATGTGAGGGGATCCCTAAATGATCAGTACATAGTATTGGTGTGTTATGTAGACTATAAGTTTATTTCATCATAAAATAAAGGAATGAGTTTTGAGGGAGAGAACTGTGACAGGATCAGATCAGATGGTTTTGCCAGGCTCAGAAGGCAGGTGTGTATTTGGAGACGTGATGTATTCCAAACTGAGCCTGTACTTGGTGAACATCAGATATAACTTTAACTGTTGTACTTTAAAATTAATTACTTATAAAAAGAGCTGAGTATTACAAAGTCAACGTGAGAGAAGCTGTAGAGGGCGAAAAAAGACTTGCTTGCGTAGAAATGTGGGAAAACTAGTGATGCTTTTCAGCTATCAGAATTTTCCTATCTGAATGAAAGTTCCTGCCAGTTATATAGCTGGAGCTTCATCCTATTTTCTGAGTTCTGAAATAAATCTAACTTAAGGTGACCTGATTTTCACTTTTTAAAAAGCTGAAAGCATGGCAGCTTGATTTAAAAGAAAGACTTAAGACCTGAGCCTTCATTTACTTAAAACTCTGGTCAGGAGATAGTATGAATTCCTGCAAAGTGAAAAATCCTTGCTGCTTGCTGGAAGTTGCTCGAATAGTTTTCTGAACTCATTCATATCTATTGCTAATTCTTCCACAAGAGCAATTAAATACAAATGATGCTATTACTGGTTTTAAAAGCAGTTGTATAGCTTCCTACTGGGCAATCCTTACACAGTCTTTACAGCTGCTGTTCACTTCCCATTTAGTATTCACGTTGGTGGCTCCAGGTAGTACTTCCCACCTCCTTGTAAAGAAACACAAACTGCAGTGTTCAGGCCCATTAGTGAGCTGCTGAGTAAAATAAGCAGGAGCAGTTGTACTTTTTATATGCTTCTGATAATAGCCTAGTTCTATTAACTGGAAGAAGTCTGAGAAAACTATTGCTGAACTTTATTTAGTAGCTGGAGGAGACTAAGGACATAACTCCATCTGACAAAAGCAAATTACTGTTTTATGTGACTTAGGCATATCTCAGGTATTAGTTTCTAAATGTGAGGTTTCCAACTAAATAGGTGATGCTTTTCTTCTAGGACTTCTTGTCAAAATAACCTGGTAGTGGTCAGGACTTCTTGCGTTCTAACATGCCTCCTTTAGCAATACCAGCTTGTAACCTATCTTTCTAAATCCATGGAGAGTACATTTTGTAGAGCAAAATATTTGGAGGGGAGAGGTCAAAGACAGGGTTATGTTGAATTCAGTGTTGTGAAAGTAGCTGTTTGTGCGTAACTGCGAGAGCATAAATAAAAATAGTTAAGCTTTGTCAGATTATTTATGCTCCTCTTTCGTCTGTTTCGATAGACAGAAAATCACCTCTGGGAACTGTCCTTTTGTGTGTCATGCAGTAAATCACTTACAGCTTATATGTCCTTTATTACTAGGAAGGACTTTTGGAGGGTCCTCAAGCATCTTTTAGTAGGACTTGTAATTTTTACCACATTATTTGGTTTGTGCACCTGAAACTAGGTATTTTGAAATGCCTTTTCTTTCCTTTGTCTTAACTGCTTTTTGCTTTATATATAGTGGTGGTTTTTTTCCTTTAAAACAAACTCTAGTTGTCTTCTAAGCAGCCAGTTACATAGAATAACACATATCTAAAACCATGTATTTTCTGTAAAGCAATTGTGCTCCTTTGCCTCAAACACAAGCCAAATTTGAGCAGTGGGGCTTGGGAAAGTTTAGTTTTCTCGCTTTCAGTGTCATTTCGTTTGTTTTATTTTAACCATATTTCTGCACTTCTGCCAGAATCTGGCCAAAACCATTGGCAACAGAATTCAGGCTTGGTCTTTTGGGGTTACTTAGAGATGATGTGCTGAGGGAAACGAGTTGGGTTTGGAAAAGCACTGTCTCTGGCATTTCTTAACCTCTGAACGTCGTTTAACGAATGCAGAGCTTGCCTGCAGAGCTAACCTTCCTGCGCGTTGCTGCGTGGGCCACCCTGGCTGCAGCCAGGACCAGGAGTATGTCTGTAACGTGTAGCGTGTCCTGCTACACATAACATGAGTGATGCCACACTTGCTAATGCAGGCATAGCCCTGCTTCCCCACAGCACCACCAGTTTTGCTCACTGAAGATGGACAGAAGCACAGACGTAGTATTTTTTTTTTAATAAAGGCCTACATTGTAGTGGCCATGAAAGAAAAAATTAAATTTAACTGACCAGGGGCATGACCTGAGTATTTTTCAGATGTGATGTTTGTATGATCTTCAGGGATCTTCTCTAGAATTTAGGAGGGATGGATTTCCAGGGGTTTAGGAGTTAGCTATTAGAAGCCTTTTGCCTGTTTGAGTTTTTTTTGTTGTTGTTGTTTTGTTTCTTTTTGTGTTTTTTTTAAAAATACTTCAAACAGTTATGATTGAGTTTATGGGAAATCTTGCTGTATCTTCTGAAGAAGATTTTTTTTTTCCTCCCAATTACAGTTTCTTAATTTAAAAAACTCGTCACTAGGGGGCAGGCATTAATGCTGGTCACCTCGCTGTGCCATTTCTTGGGGCTTTTAACAGCTAATATTCATATAGATACGTACTCTACACAGACAAAACATTGTGGCTCCTGCATAGAAAGTATTTGCTTGAGTCATGGAAGAAATGTGTTTTACAGAAAAGTGTTGAGCTTTAAAATTTAATCCCTAAGGATGCTGTATTTTTTTCTTCATTCTTTAACCAAATCTTGTCTAATATTCTGTTCCCCTAAAACCTATTTTCGACTTTCTAGTAGAGACTTTAGGGACAGTATTATGGCTCTGTCCTTCTGCAGTGTTTACGTTAAGAATAGTAGCTAAAATAAGAGAATTATGAAAGCGATTCACGAAATCAGTGACTCCATTAAATGTGCTACTGCCATTTTTTCTTGCTGTTCCTGGTAACTATTCAAGTACTTTCATCCTACGTCTGCTTGCAAAAGAAATAGTTTTCATTACATGGCTATAATTCTTTTTTGAAATGCAATGGGGACAAAAAAATTAATTCCTTAGCTGTTTGCTTTATCTTAACAATAACAAAAGTGAAATGTGTTCTCTCTGGTCTCTAGTGTGGTCGTCCAATGTACAGCATGTTTCTAAGTTAAATGTTAAATCGGGAATAGCCGTCGCTGAGATGGCATGCGGTGTATTAACAGCACTGGCAGGGAGCACAAGCAAAATAAAGAATTTCAACCCATTTAAGAGAACTTTTTTCATCTTTCTCTGCCAGTGTGGTTTTAAAGTTGAGCTCAAGCTCTATGTTTTTGTTTGTTGTTAAATGCCCTATTTAGTTTTTGAAAATGGGCCTGTGTATTTCTTCGAGTCTGTGGTGAGATTGCTTCTCTGTTTCCCATTAGAGATGGCACCATCGTTTGATTTATTTTCCCACATAGCCAGAGTCTGCGTGGTCTTTGGGAACTAACTCTCAAGTTCTTATATTTAGCTCCTCTGAAGGAGATGTTGATACTTCTTTAGCTTAGATTTCTTCTTTATATCTTACTAGAGGAATGCTGCAAGCCTTGAAAATTTCTTAAAAGACTATGAATTAAATCATCAGTTGAAGCAATTGTTCAAGATGCTTTTTAGTTAGCACAAATGCTTCTAGCTGCTCTGAATAACATTTGGTTTTTTATTTCTATATTATGTCTTCAAGGAATTTTTTTAAACTGTAATGAACAGCTTTATATATAAACTATTCTGTAGATTTGTGGTAACTGTTGTCTTCATCAGCTGCCTGAGCAGACCCTGTGCACCACTGCACTTCACTGGAAATATATGTAAAAGGTTTGTGTGTGTCTGTGCATGATACACCAACAATATATAATTGTTTGCCTCCCCATGACAGCTGTTCAGCAGTACATGCATTAGTCTTTCTTTTCAAAAGGAAATAAAGTATACTACAGCCAGGCGTATCTACCAGAGAACTTTGGGGGACCTATATTATAGCCAAATTACTATCTTACAATGCTAACACTTCCAAAAAACCTAACATGGATCGTTAAGTAAAACCAGATACAACTTATGTTTACACTGAAATTTTGTGGTCTTGATTCCGTGTGCATTAGGTCTTTGTTCTGTATCATATAGTAGAAAAATCTAAAGGGGAGGTGGAACCACCAAGTCATAGATTCAGAGCTAAAGTAGAAAGACATTTTCTTGTGGTCCAACTGCTTCAGATTCTGAGACTAAGCCATAATTACAACCATTAACTTTTACTACAGATGTGACTCATCACCCTGAGGGCTGCTTTAAGAAACCAGCTGTGTGTATAAACCTGTATTTGCTTTGTAGCGTGATGTGCCGGGGCAGAAATGTAAGCATCTCATTACATAAGGCTGTAGCGGGTGGAGTTCAGGAGAGTGCTCCCTGCAGGGGGAAAATACGGAGGAGAACCATCTCTGTAGGCTGAGGAGCTGCTGCAAGAGGCAGAGCAGGTTGGCAAGCAGATAAAACATGCTGACTCGCAGGCTGCGGTGCCAGCACAGGTGATGACGGTCCTGTGCGGCTGTATCAGCTCTGTCACTGCTGGTTTGCTTTGCTGCCCTTCCAGAAGTACACTGACTGCATTGGGATGGCAGAGCAACAGCAATCCTGGCAGAGAAATTTCAGTATTTGAGGGGCTGTATCCTGGATGTATAATACCTAGGAGATTGGACAGTAATTTTCAAAGCTGTACAGTGACATAGTTTTAACGTAATTCTAACAGTCTGGCCTTGTTCTGCAACTGGAATTCTTACGCTGTGGGCAATTTTAATGTAGATATGCAAGGCGCCTCAGAATTTACATTATTATTTACTTCTTGTTTGAGATGCTGCAAAGAAAAGCCCATCGTGACTTCATTAGTGTGCTTGCTTTTCGCAAAAACCTATTAAACATAGAAAAGTTTGAGCTTACATGTGGGATGCACATGGTTTTGTAAGTTGAAAATATATATACGGATGATTCCTTACAAAAGGTAAAGTTGAGTTTTTTTTAAATTGCAATTAGAGACGTAGGAAGTGCAAAACTGATTATATGCAGCATATTTGTAATGACAGGCTTTTTATTCTCCATCACATTCCTTTATAAATAGAGCGTGCGCTTTTCCTTATCACTGCACAGTCGTTTGACTTCTTGTGACTCTAGACTGCTAATACTGAATGCATCTTTCACTTATTTTATCTTCATTTGATTACTTTCTAAGGCCTTTTCAAAAGCAAATATTATCATACCCTTTTTTTTTCCCCCCACAAAAGTCCAATGCAATAGATGGCTAAATGTGACTCTGGGTTGCTCATTTGTTCCAGAAGATCTTTCCTTGTGTTCTGCTGTGTCATGCTCCTTCACTTCTGGCTAAGTTGCTTCTGGGTACTTTTAGTGAGTCTTGTCAGGTAAACAGTGTTATATTAAATAAACGTAAGAAAGATCGTAGTAAGTATGACATACCATACTTTTTAATCTGTGCATGCCAGTGTCAAAATTAAAGCTTCTGGGGCAGCATTAAAAACTTGCCTTTTCAGTTTTGAATTTGTAAGGGTGTGATTAGACTGTGTTGTAATCTGAAAAGTCACTCTGTGTTTTATGTTGCGTTGGGCTATTTTTTTTTATTTTGGGGTGGTTTTTTTAATCAAAAAAACTGGAAGGAGGAAAAATAAGTAGCCCTACTGGCTAGGATTACAGAACCCCACTGAAATGCCAAGACTAACAGTATTTTGTTTTCAAGTTTCCAAATTCTAGATGACTAAACCCAGCAAAAGGCTGTGTCTTTTTTCACTCTAGGTCTGTAAGAGAAGGCTTATCTCTGGAAGAACTTCAGAAAGCGTTTAAGGGTATGCTTTATAGATTGTGTGTGGGTTATCCTTGGTCCCTTTGTATCTAAAACTTGTAAAAGCTTGGAGGCCATGACTGCTGCAAGACCCTTCTGTATCTTTATGAAAATTGAGAAATGCCTTCCTTCGCTGTAGGCCTATGGTGTAAGGGTATATGTACCAAAGTGCACTACTCACGGGCTACTGCAGGATGATGCTAAGAGTCTGACAGCTTCTTCTGGCTTCATATGAGGTTTGTTATAAACAAGTGACAGGCTGGTTACTCGGAAGCAAAATTGGCCCAGACAACATCCCTGTGGCAGGGTATTCACACCGGTGTCCATATTATACTTCTGGTATTGGCAGTGTTGCCAAATTACAGCTGTTTGTCGTCATCTTATTATTTTTGCTTCTTTCAGTTCACCTGGGTATATCCTTATTAATCAGTTTTTTCCATACCCATCATCATTTCAGTATTATCTTTTGTTACCTAAGGACACAGATGACATTTCATTATGCAAGTCAAGTTTTATTCTCTTGCAGGCGTGCTGTTCTCTCAGTTATGAAATGGTAGCTGCCATTAGCTAGGATGAGGCAATAAAAAAATATTCAAGGAGGTTCTAATGTACTCTACAACTTGTTGAAGCTGGAACAGATTTCCATCTCAAGAATCAGCAGCACGTTTCCCGAGGGGGGAAAAAAATAATAATAAAAAAATAAAATCAGTTTTTACTTTTAATTCACAAGCCTTTGCATAGCAAGGCTCTGGGTTTGTTTGTCCTGGAAAGCTGCTGGTGGTGTGCAGTGATTGATTATATTTAATCAAGGTGGGCATCAGCATGATGCTTCTCAACTCTAACTGCAGAATTGGTCCATAACAAGGCAACCAAGTGCCTGATGTGTAGCATCAAGCGAGGGTAATTAAAATCTGATTAGCAGAAGAAATTGGTAAAGATGAGGAAGGGCTTTTGAAAAGCATAATGTATAGGTTTGGTGAGGATCTGCGGTAAACGCAGGTGGTTTAAAAGCCTTTCTGTATTTACCATTTAGGAACAATGCTGTAAATGAGAAGTTTCTGTCTGTAGTAGTTAGGAGTTTTATTGTGAATCTCGACATTTGCTATACCTTGGTCATTGTATGCATCTTCAGGCCTTCAGAATGAACCTGTTCTATTTTCCATGCTTTCATACTACTACAAGTCTTTTTCTATTCCATTATTACTGTGTTATCAATGTGACAATAAGGTTATTTGCATATCTGCCTGATGGATTAAGTTGCTGTTCTTCCAGGGAAATACTTTACTTAATGTAGTAAGAATCTAGTATTTGAGTTAGCCTTCCTAAATGTTGATATCTTCTGGATCTTGTGTCTCTTTTTTTTTTTTTAGGGGCAAAGAAATCTATAACTTACAGTATGAAGAAATTATATAAAATGACAAAGGGATGGTTAAAGAAGACATCTTGAGTCTTGACATACTGTGTATGGGTAAATAAATGGTACTTTTTCTCTAAATATTTTGCAGATGATGTTTTGCCTAGTTGAGGAGATTAAAGTGCATTTAAGAAGTCTGTTCTAATAATTTACATGCCCAATTTTACTACTAAAATAGAAACTTTTGTTAGTGGGGGAGGGCTTGATGGTAATAGAGCAAAGGAATTGTAGTGTGTAAATACTGAAACGAATTTTCCTGTGTACTATGGCTTGGATTTTCAGAAACCCTGAGGAAAACGGATTGATTGTACATATGAATTAAAAACCAAAGCCACTCATTTTCTGTGTATTGCTAGCTTTATTTTCCAAAATATCCCCAGACTCTTTCAAGGTATTCAGTGTCCCAATTTTTACTCTCTCAGGGACTTACGGAACTGGAGAGTCTGTTGAGTTTTAAGGAGATACGAAACTGTCCTTTTGAAATAAATTATTTTTGCACTTACAAGTTCATCCTTAGAATTCTTCTGAGGATGCTTCTGCAGGGTAGACTTCATGAAAAGTCATTTTTTTTTCTCAGATGTGTGACGTTCTGAATCCAAAAACTTGGACCATGACTTTCAGTCTGGGAAAGAGTGTCTGAAATGAGAAGCTTGTCAGGTCTCGGATGCTTTCATAAAAATTGTATGTTCTTTTCACGAGACGGAGATGCCAAGTACCCAGCTCATAGCTAAGTGCTGTCAGAAGAGTCACAGTTGGAAGGAACTGACTTTCACTGGCCTTCAGGACCTACTTGTGCAGATTTGTGAAATGTGAGTTGTTTGGCAGAAGATTCTAAGTGCTTGAAAGTTGGGAATTCTATGAACAAAAGTACCTATTGTTTGATTCTTTGATTTATTTTTTTCCCCTGAAAATACTATCCACAAAGATAAAACTTGTCCTCCCTTGCTTAATCAAATCAGCTAAACTAAACAAAATTGGACTTCTACATAACATGTTACGTTAATCATGCCATTAAAGAATGGATGTTTCTGATGGTATTCATGTGTGACACAATAAATAGGGAGCATCTGTTGTAAATAGAATATTTTTTGCACTGAGCCAGGTGGGTTTGCTAATTTTGGATGTTTTTCTTAATAGAAATAAATTGAGAGAACGCTTTATGGGTTTTTTTGTGATAGTGTCAATGATAAAAATAATTTAAAGGTAAAAAATGGAAATAAAATGTGTCTGTCCTGTTTAGTATGTATTTTTTTTCCTGTTTATCCTGTGACCAGTAGGGCCATCTCTTAAGCTACATTTGATTTAGTGATATCACTTTAAAAAAAAAAAAAATTATTGGAAAGAAATTGGCTGCTAATTGTTTCCAGAGAGCAGTTCAAAGCATAAATTTAAGAAAGAAGACAGAAAATATATTATTGTGTGTAATATGACTCATTCAGGCTTACTTTAATCACGGGAGAACATTTAAATATTGATTATTTTTAAATGTTTGAGTTTAAATTGGCAAAATTTGAATCCAGAATCAGGAAATAAATGTGTCCCTTTTTCTTGGAAAATACTATTACTGTGAAATAGTAACTTTTTAAGGTCATGGGCAGATTCCTAATCCTTTGCACTGTCTGTTGATGATAGATCTAGAATCTGTAAGATAAATCCTCTCAAATGTCCTTTTCTGATATTAGGAGGCTGACTTTCCATCTTATGGTGACATATTCTGGAAAAAGAAGTAACTTAAGCTAGAGAATGTTTGTATGTACAGTACCAGCATTCTCTGTCCCTATTAGGAAGAGATCAAAGTCCCTGATCTGAAAAGTTTGTATTATAAGAAATGGAGCTAGGGAATTTAAGCCACTCCTTAAATTAAATTAACCTTGGGTTTTGGATGGCTTGTTTATCTGCATGAAGAGGTTCCTTTCTGGATAATCTGGAGGCTTTTATACCGAATATAACCTATCCACCTTAAACTTAACTTTGTATGTAGTGAAGACTTGAAATAGCCTAAGATTATTTTTTTTTTTTTTTTACGTTTCAGCATAAGCTGTAGTAAAAAGAAATCTGAAATCAGATGTTGGCTTACTTAGGTATGCTCAGTGGAAAATTCTTAAGAACAGAAAATACTGGTCCCAGTGGTAGAAGCAGACCCCGACAGATACAAGGCTTTTGGACAAATGAACAACACGAGAAAAGATTCAGGATGGAGTCATGACCTTTTGAGTGAAATAGTTACCAGGTAAGAAGGCCAATGCTGGCAGAACCGCCTGGTTTAGTCATCTGATGAGGTAACAGCTTTTATTTTTTTGGCCCAAATGAAGTACACTGTAGGGGAAACTGCATATGGGCAGGAGCACGGACAAAACACTGATTTTTACACCAGCAATTTGGTGTTAGCAAATTTTTGGTAGGGTCCACTGTATTTTTTGGAGGGGAAAAGAAAAACCAAAAAAAGCAGGTCCTCATCTGTGAGAGTCTTAGGATACAGGAAAAAAAAATGGAAACTGAAACTGACAGCAAATCAACTTGTGGGAAACAGAACAATTTCAAAAATGACCCTCTGCTTGAATAGTTAGCACTATGATTCCTTTATTTATTTATTTATTTTTGATGTAACTTAATTTTATTATGTTCTGGGCTTTCTTTTGTAGCTGTGTTTTATTTTCTTTTGAGGCTGTGTGGGAAAGTGCCTAAGGGAGCCTTAACTCCTTCTAAAGGAGAGGATGCTCACTACTGGCGAGGATTTGTCCTCCAGAAATTCAGCGAGATTGCTTTTGGTGAAATTATATTTTTCTCAGTGTGTGTGTGAATCCTGTTCCTGTAGTCAACTTTAGGAAAATGAATACTGTAAGCAGAAAAATGCAGTTGTTTTTATGTTTTTTAAAAATGCCAGTTGCTGCAAACTGGATTATTAGAAAGCTATTCACATATTGAGTACATTACCAGATAACATTTTCATTGTTAGCTTTAATTATTCCAAATTTTGCCTTATTTATCTCTTTTTTATGTCTGTGAATGAAAATGTTGCCATTGCATTTTTGTAATTCCCACAATTCACTCAAGGCTGCAGGCTTTCCTAGGTGCTGTATGGAAGTGTACAAGCTGAAAGGGGGGAAAAAAAAAAAGACATCTGTGGTGCACAGATGGAGCGAAAAACTTATCCACAGAATAAGCAATATGACCAAATTATTAAAAAAAAAAAAAGAGTAGACAGTGGCAAAACTAGACAGTGACCTTTTAAGGAGCTCATTCCTTCCTCCTGTAGTAGTGCAACTAAGTGAAGTTTTACATCACGAGCTGTACTGGGAAGTAACATCATTGAACAAAACCATTCTGACCAACTCGTACTTTTTTTTTTTTCTTTTCTTTACACCCAAATGTGAGGATGGGGCTTTTTAAACCTGGTTAAATAACAGCACCACAGGATGTGAAACCACTGCCTCATAAATTATAACTGCTTCACTCACTGGTTGAGAGAGCTTGTGTGTCATAGGATTGCCCAACATCTGGTTGAGAATTCTTACTAGCAGAGCATTTAATCACATGCTTGACTTAAAATGCAAACATTACTACTGTTGTTGAATAGGTATGTGATTCCTTTTTGAGACTAATGGCAACATATAGCTTGGGCTTGAATCTGCAGCTGTAAAAAAAAAATGAAAAAGCAATCTATGTGATGCCTCGGTACAGCTGGACGCAGCCGAGCCCCTCCTGGGATCTGGCTGCAGCCTAAGCGAAGGTTGGATTCTAAAAGCTCGTTCCCTTTAGTGATTGTTATTTGTTACCTTGAGGTTGTGGTTGTTTTCTCTTTCATTGAGAGAGGGTCCCTTGGAGATGTGTGTGTACCAGAACTGTAGATAGAATATCCTGTGAGGATATGTGCATCCTAAGAGGCTCGGTGTTTCTCCCTCTCTGTAGTTCCTCGCTACTGCTAAGTTTGGGGATGAGCAGCAGTTAAATCTAGAATTTTTTAAACGATGAAATGCAGTTGAATCTCTAGGGAAGCATTTAAAAGAGCAGCCTTCTTTTAAAAGCCATTAGCAATACAATTAAAGATAATATTCTGAATATTAAAGTAAGATACATTTAAAAGTGGGTTTGGTGTTTCAGAAGGTGCTTGCTACTGAGATGGTGGTTCAAAACATTAGAATTCAATTACGCGTCATTCTGATGCGTGGGAATGAGTTGGCCTCGGCTCCCGTAGTGAAACAGCTCTCTTCGTTCTGAACCTTGCTAGCTGAGCAAGGGCATTTATTCAAGAAATAATGTACTTGTAGGGAAAAAAATAGGAATGTAGTGCTCGCTGTTTAGCAGCTAATTAAACATATTTATGTGCAGCAGATGCTGTGTGGCGTCAAACCCTCCCAACCTTTAAAGCGTTTGTCACGCTGCCAGCGGACCGGTCTTCCCCTTTACAGGTGTTACTTTGCTGCAGAGTTTGCCTGTAATCTGAACTGGCCCTGTTTGCCTTGCGTGGCTGAAATACCCATTCCGTATCTTGATTTGGCTTTATGAACTTTCTTTGTGTACAGCAATATAATGGGTCATTTCTTGCTCTTTGGAGAGAGTTTTGCAAATCCCAGTTTAATAGTTCCTAGTTTACTCCATCTGTTGATACCTTGCCAGCATTCAAGGCTGCGCAGTAAATCTTTGCGAGACGTAAGAAAGCCCTTCCTCATCATCCATATAGGCTGAAATCTTAAACTGTATTCCGTTCTGTAAATCATTTATCTCTGTGCTTTTTGAAAAGTGGCCTACCTTTCCCCTTGAGGCCATTGGTCTTGAATGTATTTATTTTTCTGGCCGAGCGCCATGAATGAATCATAGCCCAGAGCAGCCTACAGTCTGAACTCCTCGCTATTGTTAATATAAAATACTTTATGCAGTTGTTACAATGTTTTGCTATGTAAAACTTTTAAGAGAAGAGAGATTGATTTCAGACTTGTTAGTTGCTTTTGAAGTTCCTCAACAGTATGTGGAAATGATTTCTTATGGTCGTACAGCTGTAATCCACTAAAATAACTGGTGATTGTTGCACGGGAAGTTGGTACATGGGAACAAGTTACTAACTCCTTGTCGTAATGAGGTGTGTCTGTTCTTTCATGAAAAATAGTCACTTTAGCTTTTCATTCCATTTGTCACTTTCCTGTTCATACCTTCCTGCTCCATTTCCATACTGCTTCATGGTTGTATTGTTTCTCTTTGTGACTTAATTCTCAAAACTTTTCGTTCTGTTCTTCAGACATCCCTCTTTTTGCTTTGGCCATTCCACCATGGATATTGTTTCATGCTCCATCCCCTCTTTTCCTGTGTAACGGTGCTTTCATTAAAGGCAACCAGGCAGATGATTTATTTCTTGATGTCTTTAAAGGCTTTTTTGTAATGAGGAGCCTGGACCCCATCAAACTACTCAGGATTTCTGTAGGTGAGTCAGCAGCATGGGCCTCACTGGCTCAGAGACTGACGATGCCAGCGAATTGTGTAACTGCCTCATGCTTCAGAGGGAATCGACTAGATGACCCAGGATGAACGGGGAAACAAATTTGACTGGATAAATAACCATAGATTCTGGTTTCCACTTCTCTTTACAGTCTTTAATGTCAGTATTGTGTCCCTTTATTGACTTGCCTACTGTTGTGAGCAGCCAGTTGTGGCTGGCAGTATGATGTCTGGCTGCTCCTAAGCTTAAGATCTAGGGGATGCACAGAACTGTACCGCACAGGGTGCTGGCTTTCTCCAGCAGCATCTCTGAGACGCGTTCTTTATCTCTTGCTCGTTTCCCCTTTTTCCAGATATTTGAGTAGTGAATTCCTCCAGGTGGCTGGCTTCAAATACAGGCTAGATTGAATGCACCTGATGTCATTTCAACTGCAGAGACTTTATTTCTCACCTGTGCTTCAGTGGGGTTTCTCTTTAGATTTGGTTGCCCTCCAGTGCCAGGATATTTGACTAACAGATGGCGAGTAACATCTGTGACCTTCCCATAAACAAGGTGCCTGTAGGTAGCATACAGCTGAACAAGCCTGATTTCTTTCTCTTAGAGCTGGACTTCATAGTATCCCCTAGCTTCCTGATGTTTGCAACAAACTTCTCTGCCAAACTGGGAAGATGAAGAGGGGTATGGAGGCCAGTATTCCTGAGTGGCTCAGGGAACCGAACGGTAAGGTCCACGTTCTTTAAATTGATTGAGGAGGTAATGCTAGAGCCTGTTCTGACTTGGGAAACTTTAGAATAAACATAGCACTTGGTGAGTGTCCAGTAGAGGGGGATCCAAGCAGGGTTGTGACTCATGCCTTTTCCCAGCAATTAATTTAAAAATAGAATTGAAATTGAAATATGTTTTGAAGGTCAGAATGTCAGGTCAGTGTATGATAGGTTTTCATGGGTAAGGTGTTCACAGAGGACAAAGCATTCTTCATTTTCAAATTAATTTTTGCTGGCCATATATTCTGAATGTGTAGAAAATGAATTTTTCTTTGTGTTATTTAGTGCAGGAAGAAGAGACATTAGCTCTGTATAGCTATTTTCTGGTATATTTTTTGAGTGAACAGCTGCTCTGTCACTTTTGATAATGTGGTTTCATAAAATTTTGCAGTGACCTTATTTACCTGTTTTTCTAGATAAAAATCTACAGCGCAGTTGGTAACTGATCCTGAACTTAATGACTGCTTAGGGAAAGGCTGTAATCATTTTACTCCTGCATGTTTTAACCTCTTACTCAGACTTGTTAAGTCAGAAACGTTAAGAAATGGATTAAGTTTTATTATGTGAACAGGAAGCTCCAGACTATACATTCTGAAATTATTCACAAGAACTCCAGATATTTCAGTTACATCTTTAAGTCTAAGAATTTACATGTTTTTTTTGTTTTAAGAATCCAGCATTCTGCCAATACCTTTTCTTTGATGGTGGATGGCTATTTTGACACTTAGGCCCTTTTTTTTTTTTTTCTGAGAAGATGAAAGTCATGCAGCTGCAAAGACAAATATTCTGATCTGACAGACATTTCATGCAAGTGTAATGGCTACAGGGGGTTCTTCCTGGTTTGAAATTTGAATAGAATTTGATTCTGAAGAGTTTGCAACCATAAGGCACTGTCTTTGGAAAAAAAAAAAAGTCATAACACACTCTCCTTTTGTTCCTTTACTTGCCTTTGTTGTACTGAGACCATCTTTGAAAGACTTGAGCCTGATGTTTAAGATACCTCCCCTACTCAATTAAACAAACTAAGTAAATAGTTCAGTTAAATATCTCAGTTTGACTTTATTGAATTTATTTCTATTGCTTCTCTTACATGGAATCCATCTAGCTCTATGGTATACTTGGTAAATTTGAGAGGCTGTGTTCCCACGCAGTGGATTATTTTTTTAATCTCCGCCTCTTGCAAAAGTTTCTCCAGACCTCCTTTTTTAAAATTAGTAGTGAAGCATGAGAAGGGGGCACTCAGTGTTTTTTTGGTTTTGCTTGTGGTTTTAGTTTTTTTCTTTCAATGTTGCCATCCTCAAGCTGTCTTGCTCTTATGCAGTGGTGAAATGTCTGGCTTGCTCCCTGTAGACAACAGGAGCGAGTGCCAAAAAGTCAGTAGCTTCTTGGAAGCCTTCAAGAGATGGTGCAGGAGAGAGGGAGGAGCTGATATAAAGCAGCCGGCCACTGTCTGTCTCATGATGTCGCAGTGCTTCACATGACAGTCTGGGGCAAGGCTTTTTAAATCCAAATTATTTTCACAATAAAATCTAGCCAATCTCTTTTTTTATTATTGTTTTTTATTTTATTATTTTTTATGTCTTTATTGCCTCCCATGTCTGGTATTGGGGAGTACATCCTCGGTGATGAGGCTGTACGCATCCTGCACGCTCATGGCTAATGCCGACCCTGCATCCTTGGTGTAGAAACTTGCCGAGTAGAAGACTGAGTCAGTAGCAATTTGACAGTTTGAAAGCGAGTTTGCACGGACAGCAGTAGATGATGAAACTACATCACTGTGCTTTAAATTCTTATGACATTTTTAAGTGGATTATATTTGAAGGTTGTACTTGCATAGGTGCTTTTGAAGCAAAGCATCTGTTTTCTTCCACTTACTGTGGTTTGAAGAATGTGTCTCTGTTCCTTGCCTAGTTTATTTGTGACTAATTTCAGCAGGATTCTCTTTCCGATATAAAAACGAAAATGAGTGTGCTACTTGTATTAAAAACAACACAAAAAAAAACCCCACCCCAGAACACCAAACCCTTCTGAGCTCGTGACTAAACCCATCAGATCTCTGTCTGATGCTCCAACTGTATGAGCACAGCTGCCCCAGCGGTGCCTTCCAGCCTGATAAAGCCAGGACTGCAGGCAGGGAGGCTGGGCTGGGCTGAAATCACAGTGATAGGGGCACATCTGGAAACCTGGTGACAGAACTGACCTTAGTCTAGAACTTGCCGGTCAGTAAGACTTTGAAGTCCAAAGAGCTTTACACAGTCTTTGGGTGTCCAGTTCCTTTGGGCAGGCATGTTACTTCTGTCCAGTGACCTACTGCTGGTGTCTGTGGCTCAGAAGAAATTCTGGTGACTACATAACCTGTTCTTACAGCCTTGAAATGTATGTAAATTATGTAGCTTACAATGAGTTAGTACGTAAGGGCTTATAATAATTTCACATCTAATCATGAACTGCAACCTGTTCATGATGTTAATGATACCAGTTGCACTAGAGTTTCTCTTCTCCTATGTGGAAGTCAGGATACAAATCTAATAAGGAGTTAAATCTATTATATGATTGTTTTTACTGTACAAGAAGAGGGGCAGAATCAGAAAAAAAAAAGTATAATAAGTAGGCTACTCTGAATACTTACCTACATCTGTGTATCACTGATTATACTGACCTTTCTTTTACACTGAGTTTGCCATTCAGAGTTTTGCTGTGAACCAGTTGTGGTCATTTTATCAGTGTTTACCAAAACTTAAACAAATTAAAACCAGTGGGTTATGGCCAAGGGGTGCTTTTAATTTGTTAAACTGACACTCCTTTTTTTTGTTTTGTTTGTTTTTTTTTTTCTTTTTGCTCAGCTATCTTGTCTGTCTTCATCTTATGGGAACCTCCATAGGGTGGAATCTTCCTCTTCTCTAGAACAAAGCAAGCAAAAAGTACCTGTGGTTAAATGTTCTGTGTGGTGTTCATATTTCTGTTTGACTCTGAAAGTATCTCATTGTTTGCTTGAAGATTATGCTGCTGTTATGACCCTGCTCCAACTGAAATTATACTGTCTCTTTTAATCTTCCTTTGGATGATGGGGCAGACAATTACGAAGAGGGCAAGCTTTGTCTTGAAGCAGGTAATAAATAACCATCTCCATCGACTTACAGTTTGGATCAACTTGTCTGTCTGGAATTACTGCAATTTAACACATTATGGTCTAATGAAATAATAAACTATCTTCAAAAAAATTTAAAGTGTCTTTTTAAATCTGACGTGCTACGCTGTTTTTAATTTGGGTTTTTATATAAGGCAGGTTTGAGGTGCAGTGCAACTGAATCTAAACTTTTGTAGAGAAAAGTTTTGTATTCGGAGTTTAGCAGTGTTAACATTGAAGAAAAGGTGTTTGCTTGGGAGGCTATGTAATTTGCTTTTGATAAAATGTATTTTGAGAGATGATTTTAAAAGCTGCTCTTATTTGGTTTAAAGCGAACCTATTTTATTAAAAGATAGATGGTGTGCATTGTAATTGTACTGACAGATATTGTGAAGGAATGAGTTGCCTTATTAAGCCTGTGACATACAGTGGTGCTTTGTGGTAGCTTTGGAAAAAAGTGTTTTCTTTTGGCACAAACTTAACCATCTTTGTGCAGAGTTAGGTATATCTTGGGTTTCCCTTCAGACTTAAGGCAACTTAATGCATTTCTGTTGTAACAGAATTATCTGTATTGCTGCTACTTGAAAAACAAAAGTGAGATTGCAGTAAGAAATTGGAAGAACTGGGATAAATTCCACTTCCACGTAGTGAATGCCAGCTGGCAAATCACCCCCTTAGATGGGCACCTAAAGAATAAAGAACCCTCCTCCTTGTAGTTTTACACTTGTCTTGTTGATTGAGGCACACACAACATGTGCCCCCTGCTGCGAGTCTTACAAGCTGAAATCATTTGAAATTCGTTTAACAAAACAGGTTTGAGTCCCTTTCCACACCAGTATCCACCTCTGGTTTACCCTGAAGTCTTTCACAATAGCGAGGCATAGCACTGCTGTGGCCCACATGGAGGGAGATACTTGCCCACGGCGTTTTTAACCAACTGTTATTATAGTGGAAATGTTTTATTTTCTTAGTTGGCATGGAACAGATGTCAGGCTTATTTCAATAACAATTACAAGATTAATGATTGAGTAGGGTCTGTAGAACTAGGCCATCAGATCTCCCTATAGACTGCAACTGCACTTGATATAAGACCTTCTTTTCTCCTTCCTTCTGCTTTCAGATCCTTTCCCCCCTTTATATTTAAAATTAATAAATAAATAAATCTTAAAGGAAGTTGTGAAACAGTGCTAACCGTTCAAAGAAATTTCTCCAACTGTGACCTAGCAGCGTTTGTTGCTCCTGACATCTCGCTGTCTTTCCGTGAAGCTGCGCTAACACATTGTTCTGCAGCGTGTTCAGAGGGCCCAGGGCGTGGGTGGGTGGGTGGGTGGATGGATGGATGGATGGATGGATGGATGGATGGATGGATGGATGGATGGATGTGGGCTGTCACACACATTCAGGGGAGCAAATCTTTCTTTGACAAGCATCCTTCCAAGAAAAGGACGAAGAAAAGGTCGTCCCCAATGCTGCCTCCCTCATGCAGTGGTTCAATCTTCTTCTGTTGCATTGGCTAGACCGTGTGAAGAATGTTGCTAATTTTTCAGCCATTAATATCCACATACAGCAGGGGTGGCAACTGGAGTCTGCCCCAGGATTGGAACCACACCTTAGGTGCTCCACCTGGGTGCCTGAGTTTGGGCCGAAACCCTACTTTTGATTTAGTTCAGGTACAAACCCTCAGCTCTCTTGGGCGGGTCTTGTGTTTCAGCAAAGTCTGTTTTTGCCAGTATCTGAGTCAGCAAAGAGCCTCAGATATACTTTGGTTATAAAGTACATGCAAAGGGAAAAATAAATGTTAATACCCAAGCAGTTCATCGTTCATCATACGGTTCATCGAATAAGATTCGGTTTGCTTCGCGAATTTGTGAATTTGCCTTTTGAACAGCTTGGCTACGTATATTAGCATGTGTTGAGTTCTGCAGCTTCAACAAGGCTTTCTTATGGGGTGTTCGCTGCTCACATTTGGGTTTGAAGGTTCCAAATGTCTGACAATTTGTGCTTTATTTTTTGTTGTTGTAACAGACATTGACACCTAACTTCAGTGGGGAGACGCGCGGGGTCATCCTTCCCAGAGTGCTGATGTTCCCTCAGACTCTCGAGATGTTTAATAAATATCCTGTTCTAAAACATTTGCTGGGAGCTGTAATAGCATATCCAAAGGATCAAAAGCTGTTTTGACCACTCTTTTTTCTAGCTCCTCCTCGTCCCAGGAGCTCTGTCTCTTTAAACAAAGAAAGCCTTCCTACCTCTTCCCCTCCAGCAGTTATAAACAGGAGTGGCATGCTTTTTTCTTGAAGATACATATTTAAAAGATTTGTAATTAGTTTGCAGCAATTCATTCTCATGATACGTACCAATGTGGATTTCAGATCTCTTTTTCAGTGCCTGTGGTTTTGCTTTCCATATTTCATAGTAGTTTTCTTGTCCAGTATTTTTATTTTTTTTCTCAAATAATTTTTACATTGCTATTTTGATTGCCATTTTCCCAAGTGTTAGATCATCAGACTCCTGTTCTGCTTGCTGCTAAGGAAAATATTTTCCAGTAGTCTATTAATACAATATCAACTTTAAAAAATATATAAATATTACCGTACATTGTTATAAATGTCATAGATGAAGAGTTTAAGAAACGTATAAAACAATGTTTATGGTTGTTATTAGACAATGTGCCTCTCAGGTTTTTAGCAACTGAAATCTATTAGATATACCAGTGTGTTGAGTCTAAATCTGGATTTCATTTAGTGTTTGGAATGCGTTTTTGGCTAGCTTTTGATCGCCCTGAGATCCCATGACCTGTCCTCGCAAGGATATGAAAATACTTCCAATATCGGTTATTCCTGCATGGTTTGGATAGATTTTTTTAAAAAAAATTGGATTCTGGACAGCAGAGACCCTTCCTGGGCCTGAACCTTTGACGGGATCCCAGCGCAGGGTGTGTGGATGCGTCCCCGGCCGTTCCCTTCGGCGCAGCCTCCCACGCCGCTGGGCTGGGCTGCTCACTGTTCCATACAGGAATCCTCCCCATTTGGGGATCTAAAATAGACCTTGCTGTGTCTTGGTACTTTTTTTCCTTGAGAAAACACAGTTGTGCTGCCACTTATATACTTAGCCTTTTATTATATTAGCATATGTCTGCCACATTGATTGGAACACAGCAAATACCGTGAGCAGAACTGTCCCGAGATGCTTTGTATGTCTGTGGCCCTGTGCTCTTCACAGGTCCCACCACAAATCTGCAGCCCTAGGGCCTTTTGGCGGGGGTGGGTGGTGGTGGTGGTGTGCTCAGGTTGATTTGGGGGAGCTCAGGTTGATTTGTTGTCCCTTTCTTTCCCTTTGGAATAGATTCGGAGAGTGGCCTGAAGCGACCTCAGTTCCGTGTGGCCTTTGTTAAAGGTAAAACGTAGCACTGTGGGACCTGGTTCCCCAGAAGGTGACTCATGTTCGGTGTGGGCACCCCAGCAGTGCTTTTCCATGTCCTCCTGCTAATTAATTACAATTAATTTATGCAAGATAAATTGCCTGTGGCATAAAACAGCGTTGCCAGGTTCTTCGGGGACGTTGGAAAAGCCTTAGCTCAGCTCCTGGGAAGCAGTTGTTCCGTGTGCCCGAGCGTGGCCTGTGAGAGCTTAATTTGATGAAATCACTCAAAACCGGGCAAAGTAATTCAGGGAGACGTGCTCCTAAATCGCTTAGTCTTGAAAATGTCCAACTGAGAGCGTCAGTGGGGGCGAGGGAGGCTGTGCTGGTGGCAGGGGGGCGCCGGGATCCCCTGAGCCGTTGTGTCCCTGGCTTTTCACAGGAATCCGTTTTTGGGGGAGGGGATGGTTCTAGCCATTTCGGGCTGTTTGTGAGGGCAGGTGGGAGGTGGTGCTGTGGGAAGGGGAGCGCAGGAGAGCTCTGCTGTCGAGCAGGGCCATAGCTGGGCTGTAGTTTCACAGGCATCCGGCTGCTGGCCGTCTCCTGGGCTGGATGAGTCACAGCCACTGCGGGGAGGGATTCCGTAAAAAATACGCTTCAGGAGTAGGAGCTGTAAACAGGAAATAAAAGGAAATGCCAGATCTGTTCAGACCCAGTGTCTTCAAATTGTATCAAATACATGGCCATGATCCCTCTCATCCTCCAGCATATCCAGAGTGCGCTACCTGGGAGGCTGAAAAGCTTGCTTTTGGGTGTTTTTGCATATTTTAATTGTGTGCGGCTATTAGTTGTGGCTATTAATAGACTCATAGAATGGTTAGAGTTGGAAGGGACCTTAAAGATCATGTAGTTCCGACCCCCTGCCCTGGGCAGGGACACCTCCCACCAGACCAGGTTGCTCCAAGCCCCATCCAGCCTGGCCTTGAACCCCT
>JAOXNO010000003.1:21148300-21186009 GCA_028565335.1 Limnodromus scolopaceus | reverse complement strand
CCCTGCTTTGGCAGGGGAGTTGGACTAGATGATCTCTAGAGGTCCCTTCCAACTCCAACAATTCCGTGATTCTGTGAAAAGAGCAGCAGAAACCTGGAATTTTGATTCTTTCTGCTGTCATGCTGTTGTTGTTTATTACTACTTTCTTCTGTACCACCCGATGTATGCATGCTATGAACAAGTGGCTTAACACCTACAACGTTGTGGTAAGGACTTTATGAGCTTACTCTTTGAAACTTTGAATTTTCCAGGATCCAGAGAGGAATGGAGACTCCATTGGACGTTTTGTCGCGAGCAGCATCTCTAGTACATGCTGATGATGAGAAACGTAAGTCTGAAACTTAGTTCTCTGCTTTGTTGGATCCCAAAGCTTTACGTTTGTACTGTCTAGCAGTCTACACGCTGGCTTTATTGATCTTTGCGTTTTCCTGAATCTAAGAAGAAAAATGTCTTGAGAAGCCCTTACAAGGTTGTCTTTGTCAGGTGCGAACCCAATATGTTGCATTTAAATTGGTGAGTAGGCAAGGGAGAATCATTCCTGTTATTCTGAAAATGTAATTAACAATTCATATAAAGGTGCCCCCTCTTTTCCCAGTTGCATTTGCATTGCTGGGAGACACAAAGTTGTAATGGAGCTGCTGTCAAACTAAGGATGATTTGACAACTGGCGCTCTCTAGTAATGTCAATTAGACCTGTTTTCATTTAAGTACACATAACCGGGTAGGAATGAGTGGGTTACAAAGGTTCCTTTTCAGTTGGTAAAACTGAAGAGGTAGACTGTTATCATGAGTAATGAGCACTCCATTGAGAGGCTGGTGTTGCCAATCGTTTGCATAATGTTTTTGCTTTTAATATTCACAATGTGTTTAAGATGGGTTGACTAACGTTAGAATAATGTTTTCAGTTCCACCAAATTGCAGTGCTGCTTTGTAGATCAGATTGTTACCTGCATGCTTACTAATACTTGTCTTTGTCAGGTTTTTTCTGAGTAGTGTAAGCACTCAGGAAGTGTCTTGGGTATCAACCTGAACAGATGCGAACTAGAAAAATGGTATTTTGGATTTCAGACTGTTTTTGTGTGTGGTTTCTGTGCATAAAATCACCTTTTAAGATGAATTCAGCTTTTCTTCCTTTGGTCTTTGTTCCTTTATTCTGTATGCATTTTTTTGAAAAGTAATTGTCTTGAATATTGAATAAAAGAATTGACTTACTGCAGTTGCTAATCAACTTCCTAAAGTAATTGCAAAGTAAACAAACACAGTGTATGTGGACAACAAGTCTCAGAAATTTTGTGTATATCCAAATAGTCGAGATAAGAGTAGCTCGCTCTTCCAGAAGTTAGTAAAATGAAGATTTTGTACTCTGGTGAGCTCCTCTGTGTTACTGGCTCGTAGCTTTGTAATGAATATTGGTTTGGTTCTTTCATGTTCACCTTGCTGCTGGCTAAGTGCTGAGTTTTTACTGATCCCACTGTAGTTGGATGGTTTGGTTGGTTGCTACAGTTAGTGACTGTTACTGGTAAAACCAACAGCAGTGGAAATCCCTGGGGAAAGAATTTCAACAGTGATTGTGGCCTGGGGGATTTCTCTCGTAAACTAACTTACGTATTTGTAGAAAAGGCAAAAGCCTAACTTTTTTTTTTTTTTTTGAGTGTGTTTTTAATATAAATTTTGAATATATATTCTCAATTTTCTGACGCTTAGGTGCATTCTTTTTGTTTAACTATTGCCTAAGACTCCAGTTTGATTTTGAGTTCCACAGGGTAGGAATGTTGGGCTGGATTTGGAGAATCCAGAGGAAGTCTGATTCACTGCATCTTGCATGTGAGGAAGCTGATATGTGTCTGGTTCTAATTTACATTCCTTTAGTCTTACCACTTAGACTTAATTAGATTTATGCCACTCTGCAGCTTCTAACTTATGCTGTCTCTGAGTTTGTCCTGTTGTTGTGCATATTGCACTCCAAGAAAGCCGTAGTACGAAAAGCTGCTAAAAAGGCAGAAATGGGTAGTCCAGTGCAGTCACAGAACTTCCACTTTTTCATGTCAGCTTTTGTGGAAACGGGACCAGCCAGAATCCACTCTGTGTTGCCGAGCGGATACTGACAGCTTGAAGTTAGTCTTAATCTTGAATTTAGCAATTATCTGGGAGTTGTAGCAGCGGTTCCTGTCTGTATTTCTGTATCCCTTACTCACCTTGCCAGACAAGTAGATTTCTACATGGAGTTTCTAGTACTACAGTCATGACCAGAAGTGGAATAATGTCTTTTTTCTTTCTTTAAATGAGATTACTTTCAGATACTCAATGTCTGAACAAACTACTGAATTTATTTCCGTGATGTTTCTTCTATTTAGGTAATACACACAGGCAATTTTACTGAGCCTTCATGGGGAAAAACATTCCAACAGGGTCTTTTTGACATTTCTAATGATACCATGAAGTTTCCTGCTTCCAAAGTTTTGAGTAAGGACTTCAGATTAATTTAGTTTAGAAACATTTCTATCTTAGCTCGAGTCTTTTATTTGTGTGCTGGAATAGAAATTTGTCTAACAGATAATTCCTGATGCCCTTTGTGTATTTCATGGTTGAAATTTTATCCTATTTTTGAATGGAAAGCAGAGGAAATCTAGCTACATGCTGTCCTGCCGTGACAACGCTAGGCAGTAACTAGTGGTCAGGTTCCACTAGTCAAACAGTAAATCTGCCTGTTAAGATGATTGAGCTCACCTCAGATATTCTCATCTAAGCTATATGCCATTAAGAGTTGAAAATTGCTAGTTTGCCACTTTTTAAAGACCGTTTTAAGCAATTAAGATATTGATTTTAACTGTAATACTTTAAAATTATTCCTCTTCAAAGTAGTTTACTGTTACAGTTTTTACAAGAAAATAAAGGTAGCCTTAATGCTTCTTCTCTGTATCTAGTGTGAGAAGTACATGCAGAATATGTATGAAATATATTCGAAGTTAGACTGTGTGCGCTCCTACCCAAGGTACAAAGCTGGCTGAAGTTGTTGGCGGGCTCTTATTCATACATACCAATAATTTTCCCTACTTCTTGGCTTGAAAGTGTTAGTACTATTTGTACACAAACCCTTGAGACATCTTAAATTGCAAAGTTTCACACTCTGGTATGCTTTAATCCCATCTAAATCTCAACTTCAAACTAATTTATATAAATCAGCAGCCTTCAAGTGCAATTATTGAACCCACGCAGTGCAAGTACAGGAGGCCCTTGTTAAAAAACGAGGTTTATTTCCTCAGACTGGTAGGTGTTTAATTTTATTCTTGGTTTTCTAGGTGTATTCAGAGGAGGAGTATTACCAGTATTTACTAATTTAAATCTTTGTAACATGAAGGATCCTCTTATCTCAGTGGGCACTCACTGTAGTGCCAAGTAATGTAGAATTGCGTCAGTATATATACAATTCCCACTCTGTTTAAATCAAATACCTTTAAACTTACCAGCACTTAAAGAAGCGAATGAGATGTATGGCGATGTAGATTTCCCAGAATGGTTATTGATTTCTTAAACAAATATGACCTTCAGTTATTTTGGTTGGGGTTTTTTGCAGCTGCACCTGTGTCAATAAGGCTGACCTTCAGGGATATGTTTGCACTATATGTTGCTTTCAATCGCATCTCTCTTTTATTTCATGAACTGTGCTATATGCCATATTTCAACAGCTCCCGGTTTAAGTCATTCTGCACTTGTTATCCAAGAAGATTTATCTAATACATTTGGTTATCTGCTGTGTCGTGGAAATTATTAATTGTGGAAAAGAAATGCTGACTGTAGTTTTGTATTTGTAATGATTACCGCTGTGATGTAAGCAACTATTTAAGCTTATGGTATAGTGGGTCTGTACTTAAGTAAAACCGACAAAACAACCCCAAAAAAAGCTGAACAAAAGAAGACAGACGCTCCTTTAGAGGTGCTAACAGTTAAAGGCGAGGATAAGGATATTTCCTAATGGAGTTCATTGTTTACTTATTGTCCAGACTTGCTTTATCGTTTGGGTGGAAGGAAAGCACACAGTGATGTAATTATTAGCCAGGCATCTTGAAGGCTGTCACTAATTGCCCACCCTTCTGTAGAGAAGGGAAAGGGTGTAGGAAGGCTGTGCTGGTTTCGAGGGGCTGGTCAGTGCCAGGGGAGGTAAAATGCAGCTATTTTATCTGCGAGTGGCATCCGCAAGGCTTTGCTGGGCTTTTTCAGTGCTTCAGAAGTGGGCTTGAGCTGAAGTAAACATCTGTAACAGCTGTGTATGTATGTGTATGTCCGTTATCAGGGCTGGAAACCCTACCCAACGTGGGTTATTGTGCAGTTGCAAAAATCAAGTTTCCAATGAGATGCTCAATACTACTCATTACTCTTCTGTTCCTCTTCTTTCCCTATGCCGTTCTTACTGGGGTTTTGCTGGTTTCTCACACGTTCAAGATTTAAGTTGGCTATTTTTCAAAGACCACAGCAGAAGCTGGTAGTATTTCAGTAAAGACAAAGAATTACTGAAAGTACGGTTTTTCTTCCCGTAATTGTGTTGAACAGCAAGCGTTGAGATATTAAGGAGGATTATCATTTTGCATTTATCTCCTATAAATATAAGGGCTTGCGGAACAGGTCTTTCAGTTATAAACTGCTTTAAAAGCATAATCTTGTTATTGAGAAGATAGTGAAGGAAAATCTAATAACACACTTGCAGGCTGTGTTGGAAGCGCTCTGTACTCAGCCTGTGCTGATTTTATAGTAACACTTTACTTACACTTCCCTCCAATATGCAAGTCCAGTGTAAGAATACAGGAATGAATGAAAAAAATCCACGTTTCTTAGTCTCTCAGGATAAAGTCTGTTGTGGCAAACTGAAGAAAATATACTTCCACGAGGAAATGAAAGGTTTGGCAACAGCTAATAAATGGCACAATAAAGTCCTAGGTAACAGCTTTGCATCGTAATACGTTGTACCAGATCCATACCTGGTGGGGCTTGATTTATGTTTTGAAAAACTGATACAGGACTGCATTTTAAAAGAAAAAAGAAGAAGGTGATCTTTGATCAAGCCATGCTTCGTGCACATGTACCATCCATCGCGTGTGTCATCCTTGTATGCCTGGAAGCCTGGAGCTGCTATTCCACACTTCTTGCCTGTGAACACTATTATTGTTTGGCAACAGCTGCTTTTATGTGGTTTAGTTTAATCCACTTCAGATAATTAAGCTAGACCATACAGTTGATGTTTCTAGTACAGAGGAATTATTGTTCTTTCAAATCCCTGCCCTAATCCACTTTGTAATAAAATCCTCATGTAGACAAGTCCTACAAATCAGTTTTTACTATTCCTCATTCATATCAGTCAGTTCAGTTGGGAGAATGAATTTGGTGCTGGCTACCATCTCATAATTAATAAATGTGCAACGACTGGTTGTTTTGGGTAGCTGGTCCTAAAAAAGATATTACTTTGAGGCCGAGTTGAGAGCAATTTATTAATTTATTAACACTCTTGAAGAGGATGACAGCTCTGTAAGCTCAGTGTCTTTAAATACAAACCAAGCACTAGTCGTAGGAGAATTAGACTTGAATGTTGTGATTTGTGCTGAAGATATTAATGATGCAATATTTCTAGCATCACCAGGACACTTCACCTCCACTGCTGTTTGTTTTGTAAATTTATAGTGAATTTATTGCAGTGAGCCTAAGGCAGGTTTTAATATCAATGTTTGCAGACGTTTTAAATGCCTTCCATCCTGCTGCGTGAACACTTTAATCAGCCCTGAAAATCTTTAAGGTCCTGAAGGTTTTTTGACTGACTAGAAGTGAGGAGTTGTGTGGAACTTGTTCTGAAAATGAAATTAGTACAGAGACAGTATCAATGATCGGTTTCGTTTGAGGTTTGCTTTTGGGGGAGGTTCTTGAGGATCTTTTTTTTTTTATTGGAAATTCATCTGCTTTACAAAGACGGGGAACAGTGATAGTGTTTTTAGACAGAAGTGAAATAGCAGTATCGTGTCACAGTCCTTGTTTATTTTCTTTTCTACCCCCATTCTGGGGAGAACTGGGAGGAATAATGCATGCTTGTAGTAAGGATGATAAATATTATCTAGCAAAGGATTATTTAAAACAAGATGAAAAATTTCTAATAGACTTCATGTGACTTGCCCTTTGTATTTTCATTTGCTCGTCTGTATCCAAAATAGCAAATCTTCTAACAAAGAAACAAATGGAAAAAGTCTTAGCTGCATATTGTAGTTGAGAGATATTTCAGTATTACTTCTCATTTATGGAGCTTCTCGTTTTAGGAGCGGAAGGGAATCAAGTTGGTTCACTAAGGGCAACCTGGAGCCTGTTCAGAGTTCTTTTGAAATCTAAAATTTGTTGTGTACTGAGCCTTAAATCTCATATAGACTGTTTTGATGGTAAACCATTTTCCCTTCATGCTAGAATTCTTCATTTTGTGTCCCCAATAACAAGGATAACGCGCTTAATAGCTTAGTACATCACCACTTCTCTGGTTTGTGTTTATCATTTTGCCATTATTTCTGTAGTTTACCATCATTTTTCTCACTGTAAGGATGTTGAGAACATTAATGTTATCTGTTTTACTTGGCGCTGTACGAATGCGTGGGACAAGGTTGCTCCTGTTCTGACGATGGAGCGTCGAGGGCAGGACCCGGAGCACCGCTATCGCGATGGTGGTGACTCAGCCAGCGAGTCGGGAGCAGAGATGGAAACTCAGGTTCCTGCATCATGTTCCTGCACTGCTAATGTGCTCACTCCTTTGAACGCTGAGCTCTCCTGGTGTGCAAGGAGCCTGGCAAAAAGGTCCTAGCGGAGTGTAATGCCATGAATACTATCGCTGCCGTAGAAGTGGAATTTGGTGGGTGGACAGTACTTTTCCTTTTCTGCTTGTGGCTTTTGGAATATTCAGGAAATAAGTCGCTCATTGTCTTTTACAGTAGCTTGGAGCCACACCATAAAATTGCTCAGAGGGAAATTATCCTTAAGAAATTATAGCTTTGAAGAGTATCCTGCTAGTTTCTGTGTCTTCACACGGGCAAGCTGGCGTTCCTTACAGACAACATGAAGACAGCATTGCCAGCAGGGCTGACTAAATCACACTCTTGGTTTTTTCCCAACTTAAGCTAGATAAAAATCTCCCTTGTAATGAAAAGGTTCTCTGTGATGCTTCTTCTAAAAATCTTGGGTTCCTATGACTTTCAGGACACCTCCAGAGAACGGAGGAGTCATTTTTGATCTTAACCTCCCACTTTTTGTTTAGTAGGACAACACTTGCCGAAATCCCACTTGGCTGGGCTGAGGGCAACACAACCACATTAACCCAGACTTTTCTTTTGCATTCTGTAAATAAATTTACCAGTGTTTTGTAGGCATGTTGTTCTTCAGCACTTTCAAAGTTAGGGGATTTTTAGTCAGCTCTTGGATATCTCTTATTAACCAACCCAGCACAACCTTCCATTTAAGAGCTTGACTTCTTCTTTAGAAGACTGTTCCCTCATTGGGTTGAAAGAAGGGTAAGAAGTGCTTCGTGGTTATTTCTCATATGAAAATAAGTGGACTGTCCGTATGGATGTTTGTGTCATCTTTTGTGGTAAATTAAAACATGGATTTGGTTGTTTTTCTACCAGGTTGGTGATTGGATGAATATGTCTGTTGGTTCAAAGGGGCAGATATTTGATATAGGCAAAGCGTGAAATCTGGAAAATTAGAGGTACGGTTAGACTTCGGTGTTCTGTAACTCAGTTTAAGAGACTGAATTCTTTAATTGCAGAAATTAATACGCAATTAAGTAATTGAATAGCTTTTATGAATTAGCAACTGTGCTTGTGGTTGGTGCTTACCTGCTATGTCTAGCAAAAGAGAAACTTCCATTTTTTGAAGGAAAAGCTAAATTCTAAGAAGCAGTATCAGCAAAAATCCACGTTTGTAATCCTTCAACAGCCTCAAAAGGTGTTAAAAGAGGATTTGTCAGCTGGTCATGTACGTAGCGTTTGATCAATGCTAGGGAAGAGGGGGAGTCCTGTTAGTTTTGGAGTGGAATTCATGGCATAAGTCAACTTTTTTGTTACTGAAAGGCAGGGGGGGGGCGGCGGGGGGAAGTATAGAAGTGCGATGTTTTGGTTTAGTAGTATTGTGATGGAAAAACATATGTGGTTTGATCATTGAGATGCAGCCTGAATCTTCTGTTGTTGCTGTATGAATACCAAAAGTTTAAAGAATAAAACTCTGTGAGTAATAACATGCATAGCATTCTGCTTTTAAATTTATGAACCATACAGACCAGAAAATACTAATATCTTCTCTGTTTTAAATAGCAGTTAATCTGTTTTTGAGTAAAATACCCAAATGGCTGAATTCCTGACCTTTTACTTTTTTGTCTTTCAAAAGCCTTTAGCTGTTTGTATTTCTCAGTATTTCACAGAGTAGCTTCCTGTAAATGGTGTCAGGGCCATTTCATCATTTTTAGGGTTTTCTTGAAAATAAACGGCTTAAATTGGATAACTGGGTTTTGGATTGTTTTGGTTTTTTAAATAAAATAAAAATTTATTCTTAAGCTTTACCCTTTCTTTTTCAAAGTTTATTGTAGCAAGGAGATAAAGAATGAGTAGAGTTATGTTTTCAACTTGTTAAATAGGCTGGAAAATGGGGCAGTTGTTCGCTTGGCGCCTAGATGTATTTTAATAGCAGTAGAACACCATTAGCATAATCAGTGGAGTGGTGGTAATGCCTTCAGGAACAAAAGTGTCTAAACATTTTTTTTTTCAAATTAATTTCAAAAAACATTTGCAGGAGGCTCAGCTGCCTACGGTTTGTAAACATGTAGTAGCATCCTTCAGCGCACCAGATGTTGGTACCCAGGCTGCTCAGGGCTGCGGGGCGGTGTAAGCCAGACAATACAGCTTTTCTTTCTGAACCCTTTTTGCCTAATTGAAGATAAAATATTTGCAGTGAGAGGTGGCATTACCTCCAAATAAATGATGTTTACAGAAACACTCTCTCTTTAAACGTTGTTTGGCAAACGGAGGGGAAGGAATCTTCTTGCTAGAATGGAATTCGTTACCGGATACCAACCATTGCTCTGAAAATTGCAGCTGACTGAATCCCATATTGTTACGGGTGATAGCACAGACGTAACCGTATGGAACTTGTCAATGCACGTGCTTCGGAATGATTGCAGTTTCTGAAATCCTACACTTGGAACTGTATATTTTCCAAAAATACATATTTTTGATATCCTGAGTTTTGAAACAGTGCAGGGCAATTATTCAGTCGTTAGGCTTTGTCTGTTAAGTTTTCTGGCAGCGGCTGAAACTACATAAATGGATTTATTTATTTTTTTTACAGCTAGGCAGAATACACTAGCATGTGAAAAGCTGGCCAGTCTGCATGTGGTAAATATTTGGCTTATTTCATTAAAAAAAAAAAAAGTTCTTAATTAGAAATACTGCAGGCTGTGAAATACTGCAGGCTGCCTTGTGAAATGCAGGGTGCTTTCCCAGGATGGTCTTTCCACATCTTTTAAGAGCACAGAGAATCAAGGCGAGCTTGGGAATGTCAGTGTCGCACGTGAAAAGAAATATTAGTAACAGGAAAGGAGGTAAAATATTTCGGGAATACTTTGGATTTGGTATATTTACTATTGTTTATCTACTTTTTCCTTATGGTCTGGAGTGCTTTACAACTCCCTTCTCGCCCCTTGCCCGTGGCTGGGTTCTCCCCCCCCCCCAGATGCCACACATTCTGCAGGGACTGTAACGCATTTCCCAGATGGCAAAGCAGGGCTTTTAGGGCGAGAGAATGTCTTTGGTGCAATGTAGTGATTCTTAGTGTTGTTTATGCAGGCAGGCAAATCTGGAGGTACCTTTTTCTGTAAGCAAATGACAAGACTAAGAAAGGAGGACTGAGTAAACTTTGTGTTTAGGTAGGGTTTTAAAAACCCCATGCTGAAAAGAAGGTGATTTTAGGTAAATACATAGTTCTTATACACACACAGTAGTTAAAACAGTATTAATGTTGGAAGGTCGATTCTTTTAGAAGCAGAGCAGTGTTAAAATCCAGGTCGTCCTATGCAGTCTTTACTGTCTTTATACAGTCCTTAGTGAAATGATCGTGGAATATTTACAGTTCTGTGTGAATAGAAATACATGAGTTCTTAGTTAATGGGATATGTTTGGTATTTTCCTTTCCCTTGCTGGGAACCCAGACTTTATTTATGGTATGCCATTCAAATTCTGACCTGAAGGAGAAGGGATCTGAATTTCACTGAATTTTTTTTTCTGAACATAGGTTTTCCAGTCCCAGGTGAGCGTCCCAATTAATGGCTTATGAACTTAAAGGGGGATACAGTCAGTTACCACACTCAGTTTTACCAACTCCTGCCTTTTGTTCTATTACTTAAAAAAAAATCAACAGTTCTTTGTTTCAGGCTGAAGAGAACGTATTTCTTCCAGAAGAAGCAAACACCAAAATTACTTACATTTAGTTTTTCCCCTCTTTTGTTGCTGAATCAAAACCCAATTACTTGTGTAAGCGTAACTGGCTACAAATCTGCCACGCAGCAATAAACAATGTCACTGCAGAAACTTCTGTCCTCCATAAGCTTAAAAGGAGAAACGCTTCTTATTTAGCAAATTGGAGGGTGAAGAGTGATTTATTACTCTCCTTCTGATTTCTTTTTTCCCCCCTTCTGTTCTGATTTCAAACTTAATAATGACACATTCATTAAAAGGTCTCCCAAAACACTACACTGTATATTACAACAGTATTTTTGTCCATCCCCTACGCCAGTATTGTATTAGGTGATAATATTTTCCTAGAGCTGGAATTAAGTTTGCTGTGAGTATATTTTTATTGCTTTGTAAGAGAAAGAAATTATAAACAGTAGTTGGACAAAAATAGTCTTTTGTGTGTTCTTGTTTTCAGTGGAATAATTTGAGTACATGCAGTGGGCTTGATTTCCCTGAAACTGTGGCAATAGCAGTAACTGCTTTTATTTTCTGGGTCATGCCCATGTTTTCTGCTTGGTTCGTGCGAAAACATCTGTGTATTACAGTTGTAACTTTATTGCTATAAATCTCTGGCCTTTATTTGCTTTCTTTAGAGCCGGATCTATCTGACTCATAACAGCAGAAGAGTGGCAGTTCATCTACAGCTCCATCTGTCTCTCTCCCCAGCTCTTCTATCTCAACGCTCCCTTCCTTAGCCTGACCTGGAACGCCTTTGATTTAGAGAAACGTGCAGAAATGTTACTTTCCCCTCTGCACTCGCCTCCAAATTACAAGACCAATTAAGGACCACTTTTTGGTAGTTTTTATCCTCAGAGTTATCTCATCAGTAGACACTATAGTGGTTTTCAAATAGTTTTGAGTATGTTGAAGTTCGGCGGCGTCGACCTCTGATTGAAATCCATGATCTTACTGTGCGGAGGCCACAGTCTTTGGGAGAGTTTCAGAATAGATTTATTGCATAACGCTGGCACTTACCGTAATTATATTGTTTTATGTGTTGTCATATTTGGCTAACCAAACTATTATTTTATTTCAAAATTATAAGCGCTATTTTTAGAAGTATAGTTGAATAGTTAATGAACTTTAAATGCATTAACATCTATAGTAGTCCTTAATAAAATTGTCATAAGTCGATAATAGTGTTGCTCTTTTAAAATATGTGAGAAACTTAGGTTTAAGGATGTCATTTTTCGGTGTTTGAATATGAAGGAGAGTACTGGGCTTTCCACTGTCTTTTTCTGTGGACAGGAAAAGCAATTGAGAAATTTTCAGTCTGTCCTTTTTACAAAAATCCAGATAGGTGCTTTTTCTGGGCTGATTGTGGGGATTTTTTTTTTTAGTAGAACAGTAGTTAACTAATCTCAATGGAAAACCTCAGAGCTGCCTGACTCTTCTTGGCTGAAGTACTCGATGGACTTTTTCGGAGTTAATAGCGATAACCAGTTCCATGAGGATGTTGTGGTTCCATGAGGCGGTGGCTCAGCTGCCTTCACCCGTTTGACTGAACTTCTCATGACTCCCAACAGATGTTTTGCCTTTAAAGGGCAGTTTATCTTTCTGACCAGCCCAGCTCCTTTCCTTCCCGGAGCATGCCAACAGAGTTAAGAACTGGAATGCAGTTTGACATCAGGAATGAAATTTCATTAATTTCTTCTTCACTTCCGTGGTTATTCAACCAAATCTCACGATACCCACTTTCATAACAACTGGCAGAGAGTATTTGAAAAGGATAATACAGTGTCAGGAGAAAAAGATTACATGAAGAATTTGAGCGTGCTGGTATTCTGAATAGTTTAAGGCAGAATCATTGTTCCAAGTGGTGTATTTTAGTAATGTTTACTTGTATTACGGTAGTCTATAGAAGCATGGTTGTGCTGGGCAGTGAAAAATACGCATGATTAAATTCCCATCCAAAATGTATGGTATGCATATCTGTGACGCCAAAAGCAGCCACAGAAGATCGGTCAATTAATGGAATCAAAGCCAGTTCTTGACAATGGAAGTGGCAAGAAGAATCTCCCCCTCAGAAGACCCGAGAAAACCATGAAGTTTCAGCAGATTGTAAGCTCTCAGCAGGAAACTGTTAGCTCTTAAAATGAGAAACATTTGTACCCTAATGTATTTTCGGGGAGGGTCAGAGTTTGCTGGAACGGGCGATCTGCTCTAGCACAGCAGAGCTATGCTCTGGGGACTGGCATCCTCTGACTTGGTTTCCTAGATTTATCATGGGTTATGCGAAAGAACGTGTGGTAGACTTCCACGTGTGAGTTACTGCCGTGCTTATTATGGGGCTCAGTAGCATGAGTCCTTACTCCGGGATAGAATTTACAACGTCGGTTGGCATATGTGTATGTGTTGTGTCAATCTGCTGTGTGAAAATGTCAGTTGCCACTAATAAAATAGTCATTGTTGAGAAAATAATCCTGCACAATATTGGTTTCTCAACCAGCAGCTTTGCTGAAGGGTTCAAGGACCCTGTTGCATTCAGGAGAGGGAAAAATTCATTTAATTCTCCCTTCAAAACTTAATGTCTCTATTTGTATGGGTAGAGAAGGAGCAAATAATTCGGTACGCCCCCATGACAACTACAGTGTCATGCTGAAATAACAACTTGAATCTTATTTAGCTGCCTTTGTTCTTATGCGCTTCCAGTACAGATCTCCCTAGCTAGACTATTTTTTTATGGTGATCTGTCCATATTTGCATGCATATGCCTGTCTGATTTTTTTGATAATCTGGCAGGCCTATTTAAAAATTACTTTTCTTTTTACTTCTCAGAAATAGGGCACAGTGGTATTATGAGCTGTTCTACTGACCTTAATGCAGTCACATTAATGCTGCCGTCTCTTTCTGCTTTCAGTCATACCCAAACATTAATTAGTAATGAGAGGAAGATTGTGACAATAGAAGAATGTAGGTCTTCACAACTGCTTCTGGCTATTTGCTCCTAACGAATCACTGCTCTGTTCAAATGTGTGCTTTTATGCTCTCCTTACCTATTTCAGTTGGTAATAAGAGGTGGAGGGCCAGGTTAGTCCTTCTGGGTGAAGCATGAGGGGAGGTGTCCTGGGGGTTGTGCTAGACTTTCTCATGGTGATAAAGAGCTGAGAGGTGATGTGCCACCACGACTGGAAGTAGTGGGCACTGGACTGCGGTAAAGAGTCTGCTGACTACTTTAGCGGGCTTTTCTTCCCCTGGGATGTAGTATGGGGTTCCATGCATGTTTTACAAATAAAATTAACAGGTGTAAGGGACTAAAGAAAGATTTTAGCAGAAGAACTCTTATATATTTCTCAATTTGGATTCTAAATATATTCTCATGTACTCTTTATTTTCTTTTCCTCTTTGGATCCCTGTTCTCCACTAAGTGGGAAAGAGTTTATCATTTTCATTTGATGGCTGAAATTGCACGTTCATGGGAGTGAGTGGAAAATACTGGCACAAATGATGCTACTTTGTGATTTCTTTTCCTTTGACTGTTATTACACCCAAAAAAAGATCTATTAATTTCTCCAGTAGGTGTAGAATACCTGTTGTTTCTTATGAGAAATAGCAGCTATGATATAAATGAGAATCTGTTTTAAAGGCTTTTTCATTTACTTAATAATTTTTAGAACCTGTTGCAAGCTCCAGATAGAGATTGTTCATGTTAAGTGTGAGAATCCAGCAATACACGGCCTTGATTTGTTGTCTGTCTGTTACCTTCTTTCAAGTACTATGCTTACTGCCTTTTTAGGATCAGGATATTTATTATATCTCTCTCTCCTGCCCAAAACTGCAGTGTCTCTGTTGAAATTGGAATCCTCTGACAGTGAAGGTCACTGCCAGCAGACAGGCTGGGTACTCGCTTAGGGTTCCGCATATAATTCTGGCAAAACTCAGGGGTCTGTTTTCAGGACACAATAAAAATGAATGAATCTGCACCACACGCCTTGTTTTAAGCACAGTGATTGTTAAATGGTGATTCTAAACATCTGTGTTAGGAAAACGGGGAGGTGGTTTTGAGTTATTTTGCTGGTGTGGCTGTACAGAATGATTACAAAAGATTTTAAAGGTGTTTGAAAAAACACCCAAAAAAGGTGACCAAAAAGTATTTCTGAATGCTGTCACTGCAAGAAGCGAAGCCATCCGTAGCCTGGTGAGGTATCACATTTTATTTGAGACCGGGAGAATAAACAGGCTATCTTTTGATTAACATCAGCTTCCTCCGTGTCTCTCCTCAAATCACCTGCATTTCTTTTAACAAACCCAGTTTGTATTCATAATTGCCTATTGCCCACAGCTGGTAAGAGCTGGAGGACCACTGGAAATTCTGTGCAGGGTTTGGGGAAGGGGCTACGAGGAATGTCAAATGCTCCCCAGCTTCTTTGGTTCAGCAACAGTTTGTCTCGCCCATCGTTTCTCTCTTCATCATTCCCTGTTCTGGGAGATCCTATTTTCCAATGGTACTGGTAATGTTTCACAGAAGTTTACTCCTCCCCCCCTTATTTTCTTAACCACTATTTTATGAAAAGATGTAGCAGATAGGGAAGCTTTGGAGAGAATATCTGCTAATCTCTATTTTGTAGTGATTTCTTTTGGGTTTTTTCTTAGATTAGTTACGTCTAAGTTTTGGTCTTGACAGTTCAAAATTTAATGAGCTTTTTCTATATATTCTGTATTTATGTTTATGTTACCAAGAGTAGAATTTTGGTTTGAGGTGTGCTTTATTTCTTTTTTTTTTTTCTTTTTTTTTAAGCTGATACTTAAATACAAACATATGAAGGAAAATATTTACACACCTGTATTCATTAAAAAGGAAAAAGAAAAGATGAAAGAGAGCAAAAAGGACTATTTATAGTGACCCAGGAACAGCTTTTAGAGGGTTCCAATTTGTCTGTGTAATGTGCCTGTGCATTCAGACTGAGCTTGTGGAAACAACGATGATGGAATTCTCATATTCAGGGGCCGCTGCCAGCTGTTTCTAAAGTAGAATTGTTGCAAATCCAGGAAAACGAGTGAGTATTGATAAATGGCTTATAGCCATTTTAGTCCCGAGCGGGGCTGGGGATGTGTAGTGGGGTGTGTATGTGATGAGCAGAGGGATGGCAGGCTGGACGCCGCGGGGATGCTGATAACCCCGTGTCCCAGCAGCTCAGAAGGCAGCCACGTGTTAAAGGTTGCACGCATTTTGGTATTTTTTTGGCATAATTCTTCACATGAGGTGTGCATGTGTGAGAGAGCTGCCTTCATTCATAATCCCTGTGACAACTGTTTCATGCCCTGCCGAACATGGAAATAAGCTCTGGTATTTGTGATAAGCGGATCGGAACCTTGTTTTCAGAATTAGCCCTCTACATTCTCGGAGGTCTTTCTTTTAATTTTCTTTCTACTTGCTGTTATGGAGGCAGTGTTGCGTGGCTATTCTTTTGCCCTTTATGCTTGTGGGTAATAGATTGCAGGCTGAAAACGAATGTACAATTTATTGTTGGAATTGAGTTCCGTGGGCTAAGTATTTAATTAAATGTTGCATGTGAATTGGTGTCCTTACATTTTTGGTGCGTGTATGGCTGTAAGGAAATTCCACTTAATGTCATTTGTAAAGTAACTGAGATGATTTTAATTTCAAGAAATTGCACTGAAATTAATTGTATTAGTGTAATGAAATACTTTAAATACTTAATGCTTTTATTCAATAATTAATAATATTGAGTTGAGAATGTATTCCTAGAACAGTAGAAGGGAGGTTTGTGTCCTCAGCTTTAACTGAAAGGTACCTCACTGCAATTTGATAGTTGCTTTTTTAAAGGTATATTGCTAATAGTGAGTGAAAGATGTGGTGAGAAATGGAATAAAATGGGGGTGGAGGAATTATAATATTGGCTGCCCTCTGTCAGTACATTCTCAGCACAGTTTCTTTGCAGTGCTGTGAATTGTTGAGGGGCTGTTTTAGCCTATAGTTCATAAAGACTTCAGGTATGTAAATATTTTTATAAAGCATAATATCCAGGTCGTTCTGAATTAAATGCATGAGAAGAAAACTGGAAAAGCATGGGGAATTCTGTGGGGAATTAAGCTGGGGGGATGTGTAGGGAGAAAAGAATTGATGACTTAAAAGATCTTCTAAGAGCTGCAAGATTATTTCTTAAAGTCTGTTGCACTCATATTTTAGCTGGTACGGATTTTTTCCGGCTGTAGGGTTTGGTTTTGTCACAACACTGTGAAGTAGGTGTTGAATCTGTTGTGATCTAAATCAGTGACAATGCTCTCTGTCTTTACTGGTGCAATGTTGGACAAATACGAGGAGTAAAATCAACACAATGCAACATGGCGATTGTTCAGTTTCTGCTGAATTTGAGATACACACTGGGATTTCCTTGTGGTGGGTTGACCATGGCTGGATGCCAGGTGCCCACCAAAGCTGCTCTGTCGCTCCCCTCCTCAGCTGGACGGGGGAGAGAAAATATGATGAAAGGCTCATGGGTCAGGATAAGGATGGGGAGATCACTCAGCAATTACCATCACCAGCAAAACAGACTCGATTCTGAGAAATTAGTTAAATTTAGTACCAATCAAGTCAGAGTAGGAAAATGGGAAATAAACCAAAGTCTTAAAACATCTTCTCTGCTGCTTCTTCCTCCTCATACTTTTCCCCTGCTTCAGTGTGGGGTCTCTCCCATGGTAGACAGTCCTTCAAGAAGTGCTCCACTGTGGGTCCCTTCCACAGAGTGCTGTCCTTCAGGAACAGACTGCAGGTGGATATCTGCTCTACCAGGGACCTTCATGGGCTTCAGGTGGATATCTGCTACACCAGGGACCTCCATGGGCTGCAGGTGGGTATCTGCTCCACTAAGGACCTCCATGGGCTGCAGGGGCCAGCCTGCCTCACCATGGTTTTCTCCACAGGCTGCAGGGGAATCTCTGCTCTGGCTCCTGGAGCACCTCTTCATCTCCTTCTGCACTGACCTTGATGTCTGCAGAGCTGTTGCTCTTGTATCTTCTCACTCCTCTCTCTAGCTGCAGTTTTTTCTCTTTTTAGATATGCTATTGCAAAGGTGCCATCACTGTCACCGATGGGCTCGGCTTGGCCAGTGGTGGGTCCGTCTTGGAACCGGCTTGGGCATTGGCCCTGTCAGACATAGGGGAAGCTTCTAGCAGCTTCTCACAGAAGCCACCTCTGCAGACCCCCACTACCAAAACCTTGCCATGCAAACCCAACATATTGCTTTAGAGATTGCCAGGCTACAGATAGTTTTACCTGGTAGCTCACTGTATTTAAGAATTATCACTGTTTTCATGAAGCCATCTTATGCTGTGTCTGTAGAGCACACATAACCAGAACGTCAAGCTTCACTGCTGACTTAATTTACACCTGTGCAGAAAAACTTTAACTGAAGTATAATCGTGCTTTTAAGGAGAATTGTCTGCAAGAGTAGCCACAGGCTAAACTTCAAACGAGTGTTAGTGACCGTTTGCACGGTAGATTGGTGTTATTTCTTCTTTAAGAGATGGTTCAGCAGTAAACCTGCCCCCCTTTTTTTTTCTAAGGAGGTTCTGGGTGATGCTCGGTGTGCCAGGTCTTCCTGTCCCTGCTGTAAGTGGCTCCTGCTGAGCTGGGAAATGCGGGGGTGCCAGAGGGTCCCGTCGCTGTGCTGTGCCCTCCCCCTGCCCAGCAATCACCCCCTTGCACAGGGATCTGGCTGGCCCTTCCCTGAGCCTGGGTTGGAGATGCTTGCCCCCCAAAAACGTTACTGAGCCGTTCTCTGTGGTTTATTCGGAGGCCAAGTCAGCTCCTGGGCTGAGGATGTTATTTTATTCTGATTCCACCGCACACAGTGTAACAGGACTCTCCACAACTGCGAAGGAACCGGAATTTATTTCTTTAAGCTATCGGTGTCATGCCCCCTCCCAGTTTGTTCTCCATTTTAGGCTGTGTACAGATGTGTCACCCATTTTATATAGAAATCATTACAAGATGACAACTTTTTGGAACTGATGGAGACCCTTCTGATGAGAAAGCAGTCTCAGTTTTGGGCTTACTCCCATGAGTAACACACAAACCGATATACAGCCATTTTAATTGATTGAAGTCTTCATTGGGCCTACTGCAGTTGAATCAAATCAGATCAAGAATCGACTTTTTAATTGGAATATTAGAAGGGTACACAAGTCAGCATGTGAAGACAAGAACTTGATGTTTCTGTTAAGTTTTTTTTTTTTTAATGTGCTTATTTTGGGAGGCCTCGCTGTCATCTACTGGCACTCTGCAGGTAGAGCTGGTTGTCTGGGGTCACTGTCTTGCTGAGTTTATGCTAAACAGTATTACACAAGTTTTTACACTGGCATCCAAAGATACAGAATTTATTTTGTATGTTCGTTATGCAACACAGTTAACTGACTTGTATCACCTTTTTTTGTTGGTTTTGCCTCAAAGCTTTGCAAATTGTGGGATATGTAAGAACCTCTGCAGCGCTCGGGCAGCATTCTGGAGATTTAATTCCAAGGCAACTGCGGTGCAGGATGGTGGGGCTAATTGCTTTCTTTGGGATTGCCTTCACAGACATTCCTGACACAAATTCCATCTCCGAGCAAGCAAAGGAAACCTAAATCAAGTGGGCTTTGACCTGGGTTGGTTGGCCTGCCTGGGAGCGTAGAATAAAGGCTAAATGAGCACAACTCCTGTGATACAGAAGCTGCTGAAATACCACTCTATATTGTGATGGCTGTCTCTTGTCTTAGTCTAACTGGAGGGAAGTTTCAGTCGGCACCAACAGTTCACCAGCTCTTCTGAAGCCACAAAAGCTTCGAGTGTTCAATCTGTCTTAAGTACGGGGGAAAGCTCAGGGGAAAGCGGTGTATGAAAATGAAGCTGTTGCTGCCTGTCACTACATCAGAATGAGAATAGTGACCGCAGTGGAAGCGGAGGGTAACTAGTAGTTTGTGGAAGTTGTGCTAAACTTTTGAAAATTCATGTTCCCCAAGTACATGTTTGTGTTAAGAGAAACATGGAGGAATGTAGAGACGGTATACAGCTCGTCGGAGACGGATTTTCTTGGTGGTATAAAATTGAAAGAGGCATAAAAATCAGCAGTTTTAACAGGGACTAATGTGTCAGCCTGTTGTTTCACACAGGCAGCTCCCTTGGTCTGCTATTTTATAACGTTAGCACCAGGAATTGACTTGGGCCATATCTGCTGCAGTCTGACAGAACATAAAGTGCTCATTGGCTTTTGAGTTGGGAGGATTATTCGTTTGGGAAAATTGGCGGGGATGGCTTCAGCTCCCTCTTTGTGTTCTTCAGGCGACCCGGTGAAGGTACTTTTCCCGGAGGAAGTGATGTGTACACATGGAGAGCCATGTTGGTGAGGGTATGTGATATAACTCTGATGGTATGTCTCCCTTTGTAGCTGAGTCCTGCTGATGATAAGTCTCTAAGGTGAACTTTGATCTTGGGATCATCTGTACTGCAGATTTTTTTACCGAGGCTGCAATCTTGCCAATGCTTATTCCCATGAAGAGTATTGCGAAATTCTAATTAATGTGGTGTATGTGGCCATAGAGTCCTCATCTTGACTCGCTTTCTTGGATTTGATATTGGAGTCAGACGTATCCCAATTTAAATGCAAAGAAAGTGTGAAAAGACGTCTTTCTGAGACCAGCCACATTATGATTTTTCTAGTTAAAGTTCAAAACCAGTTTGTGCTCACTGAGATGTGTACAGGCTCATAAGAAGGATCCCAGACTGTCAGAAGAAGAGCGATTCAACCAGCGTCCCGAGGGCTGGCCAGAGCAGCGTTCTCATTGATGCAATGCTGGGCTTGCAAATCAGGAATTCCAGGCAAGAATCAGCTGCCTTCGCTCGCTTTTGTCAACCTGGTTGCCTTTGCAGAGGGTAAATGCGTGCTGCGCTTACTCGGGAGGAGATCAGATCTCCCTCGTGGTCCCTGGAACAATGCCAGTAGTTTTAATGGGAATTTTTCCCACTTGGCAGTTTCTTTTTATACATTTCGTTCTTGATCGGAGCAAGAGGAATAATACGGAATAAATAATATTTATTTGTTAGTTTCCCGATGGCCGAATTCATTTCTTTGTCTTCTTGTAAGCCGTGTTTAGAGAAGGCATGCCCTCCTTAGAATGAGAACCTGGCACAATTTATATCCCCCGCCATCCCAATCCAAAGAGGGTGGTTTGCAGGACGAGCGCAGTCTGGAGCGAGGCAGAAGAGGCGTAGGTATTCTGCAAGGAACATGTACTATCAGGATTCTTTTAATAAAAGTTCTCCACTGCCTTGGCTGTCTTGTGACTTTTCAAATACGTTGTCAGTAAATTAACAGGTCAGACAGGTTCTGCCTGAAAAGAATATACAGACCAAGGCTTCTTTTATTTTTAATTACTAGAGTGGATGAAAGCAAGGTGTGGCCTGTGGCTCAGCGTGGGGAGTCAGGACCTGACTAGCTTCTGTGCCTTTAGGTAAATCTCATCTTCCTGCCTTGCTTTCTCCAGCTGCGATAGAGGTGTGTGATACCTGCCTCCAGAGGAAACTGCATCTGTTCCTCTTTGCAGGGTTCCTTGGAGAGAGAAATTCTAGGCATGTAGTATTTCTAATGTCTCGTCTGTATTAGATGTTAGGAAATTAACCTTTTAAATAAGCATTTTAAAGTGAGGATACTGATCACGTGGCTTGAGTTGAAGTTTGGTTGCATTATTCCTTCTCTTCGTGGAACATAACTGGGAAGTGCCCTCCTGGGACCTCTGTCATAAATGTTTCCATATGATAATTCCTTCCATTTTGTGCTATGGGTGTCTGAATATCTGACTTCAAAGAAACCTTAAGACAGCGAAGTTGTCCTGAGAGAGAAGATACCTAAATGAGTGAGTGCGTTTGGTCAATCAGATGCCTCAGAAGAAAATGTATTTTTACAGTATTTATCCATCTACACTGTTTTTAAAATTTTTATGTTCTGCCAAACCCAAACATTTTAGCACCTCAAACTGCCCTTCAAAATCATTCAATTAAAAGGTTTTCACTGCTTTCTAGTTTTGAGCCTTTGGACTCGCTTTGGGCCATAATTTACATGATTCTTTGTTTATCTGTGAGAATTAAAAGCTTAAAAAGTAAAAATAAATTGTGTGCGATGTCTTCAGATGCCCTTGGGAGGAACAGGGCTTTAAGAAAAACATCAGCGTTGCAGAACTTCGCAATATTGTGGAGTTGCAACATAAAGAACATGGGGGGAGAAGAGGGGGGCAAGGTCATTGGTGGGTCCTAGGTTTCCAGCGGTGGAGTCTCCTTATTTCATCGATTTTACATGGTCTGTTACTGTGCTTGGAAATATGGGACAGTATTTAAGTTTGAGGCAGATCAGGGTTTTGTTCTGTTGGTCTGTATCTCTGCTGTAGTTGGATTTTCTGAAGACGTGTGTGTGAAATACTTGGAAATCTTGGATCATGAAGTTCTTCATCCACCCCCCCCCGGCCCCGTATCTTGTGATTTGCATTTCGTGTGAGTGCAAGTTCGGGCAGGAGGGGGTGATATCACCGGCGGGGCGAAGGGCTGAGCCGCTTCCCGGGGCGCTCGCCCTGCCCGGGAGCTGCGGAGCGCAGCACGCACCGTCCGTCTGTCCGTCCTTCCATCTGTCCGTCCGCCTCGGCAGGGCAACGCGCGCCAAGGAAAACGCGTCGGGAGCTGAAGCCGGGGCCGGTTGCGCAGCTGGGACACAGGGTGTGGAGAGGGCTCCTCTCCGCATGGCTTGGTGTCTCTAGGTAGAGCTTCACCACCTCCTTGGTTCATTCCACCAGCAAAATGACCAGCAGAGGAAGGGCTCCAAGGGATAAAACACGGGGAAATGGCGACCATTCACTGGTTTTGTTGCATTTCTCTTGTACTTGCAAATAGTTGTCATGGTGCTTCAGGGTGCAACACGTGTATAGACAACACAGGGCTTTGTTGCGTGGTGTGACAAATACCTTCTGACTTAGAGGAGAAGCAGTGAGCTGTTCCACTAATCCTCTTCCACTAGAGCCTGCAGGATTCATTCTGGTGGCAATATTTGCCTGGCTTTCTTTGATACAGGTTCTTAACATTGTTTCATGGAGGATTTGATTGGTACATATTTAGATCAAAAATTGGAAAAAAATAATAATTTGAATTTTTCCTGTTGTAAACAGCTTTAACATTTTTTTGGTTTTATTCCACTCAGTAGCATTGTCAAAAGTCCAAGAAAAAGGAAAAATAGGTCATCGACTCTCTTTAACTAAGATGTGTCTTGCTAAGGTTTTATTTATTTGCTTGTTTATTTTTAATTAAGCCAGCAGCGTGCATGGAGAAACGTATTCACATCAGTTCTGTTTTAATAATCAGAGGTAATGATGGTGTAGAGAAAAATGAGGCTGGTTTTTAGAAGTCATATATAAACACATATGTGTACATATACATGTATTTACATATGTACAAATACATAGCTGCAATAGGTAGTGCTGATTATTTTCATGGGTTTTTTAGTGACTAGATGCTTTGTAAAATTGTAATGTCAATTAATTATATATTCAGTGGACTTTAACAGCCTGAGAGGTGATTTTTTTTTTCCATGCTAAAGGCCTAGAGTAAGGTGTTATGGCACTTTTTTTAACCTCTTTTTTCTTTTTTCTTTTTTTTTTTTTTTAAATAAAACTCTTTTCCCGCAACTTCATTCAGAATGAATTATGTATTTCCGAAAATAAGATAAGAAATAATGCAGGAAATAATAGGAAAAAAGACATTATTTTCTCCATGTTTAAAACAACCATTAATTCTGGTGACTTTCTGTTCGGGAGGAGGGATCCGACGGCTGCCCTTTGGGTGGTTTCTCGAGCCCCTGTCAAAATGTGTTTAAGCTGAGAAGGATTTGGGGGGGGGCGGTGCTGGCACCGACCTCTTGCCAGCGGAGCGTGGGGAGGTGGCTGAGAGGAGGGCGGGAGGGGATGCTGGCAGGAGAAGATGGGAATCGGGACCGGTTGGGCAAGAGTTTGGGGCAAGTAGGGACTAGTAGGAGAGTACTGGAACGGAACACGGGAGTCTGGGGCTGGGGTGGTGGGGCGAGGTATGGGGAGGGGTGGCGAGATGGGCATCACAGCCGGGGGGGGCGATGGGATGGGATGAGAAGGGTCTGGTGGGCTGTTTCCCTACTTGGTGGGTATCAGCGAGTTCAGCCTCGCTGTTAATTCTTGTGGGATACTCGTTTTGTGGAGCGGTGGGGATAGTGCCAGGAGGTGGTTCTTCTCTTTTTAACTTGCCCTATTAGGAAAATCACATACATTGAAATACTGTGTTGAAAAGAAATTTTGAAGATGGCAATTAAATTCAACTTCTCTGTTAAAAATGCATGGTATAGAGCAGCCCTTAGTGCAAGCTATTTTTTTACATAAAGCCTTAGTCTCATTAAGTGAGAGGGACAGTGCTGACTGAATGAACTATTTGATATTTGGGTGGTTTTTTCCACGTTGCTTAGCGGAGCCTAAACTTTATTTTCTGCCCACTATTCAAACAGAGCTCAACAGGCAGGATTATTCAATTCCTTATAGGTTTTTCTATGGCACTTATCACTGTACTGCCACAAAGCTTCATAAACCTTTAATTAATCTTTACACCACCTCTTTGATATGATTCAATTCAATCATTATTCAGGACCGGAGCCAGTAAATCTTTTCTTTACACAAAACGAGGTGAGGTCCTGTGGGAATATAGTCTGCAAGGTAATCAAACCTGATTATGCTGTACAGTCACGTGAGGGTGGCAAATCAGGTTTACCCCTAGAAATCTTTTTTCAGGGATTTTTTAACTTGCAAGTGATTTTTGCAATGATTGTGATACTCTTTGAACATTTTTGTATGTTAAAAATCCGGTGAAAACAGCTTCCTAAGACGTAATGGAGAGAATAGAACATCTCCAGCTCAGGATGGTTTGGCTTTTTGATTTATTATGCCTTGTAACTTTTTTGCTGCTACTTCTTTTAAAACAAAACCAAAGAAAACCAGCTCAGCGAGGAATACGAGCGAGCCCGGAGGTGGCTGTGGTGCGTGTGAGAGAGTTTCGGTGCCGTGCGTTCACGGAGCGGCTCGGTCGGCGCCGCTCACCCCGTGGGGGTCTGGCTTCTCGACTGGGCACCGAGGCTGGCATCAACTCGGTTATGTTGAATATTAAGGTCGTAAACGGAGAGCCTTTGACTTTTGAGGCCACGGCATCGTACTTTCCTGCGTGGTTGCAATGCTTGTTGGTGCACGTTGTGCCTGTTTGTCTCTTCGTTTCTCAGCGTTTCGACAAATGAGCGGTTCAGACCGATGATACGGCTCCTTGTTTGACCCTCCTGGCCCAGCCCCAGCAACCACTTTCATATGACAGTTCAATTTCTCTGACTTCTGCAAACAGCAAGCCCAGAATTTTTGGCAATAATATGACTTACGTAATTAGGCTTTTGCCCTACCACTTCCCTCCAAAAAAATGTACTTGTGAATGACTGAAAATGTAGTCTGTCGTGAAACCTCAGTAACTGAGCTTCAGCGGCGTTCTCTGCCCTGTCTCCTCAGAATCACTTCAAGAAGAGACTCTCATTACTCTTCTAAATGTAAAAATCACTTTTAATGGTTTTCTTGTTATTAGTTATGGCTGGGTACATTACATTCTTAAGTTGGTTGGAGAATTATAACATTGGCAATCTCAAAACAAGAGTTGATAAAGAGTATCTGTTTTCTTTTTTCTAAGAATTGTCTGCAGGCAAATAGTAATATTTTGGATGGTAAATTAGTTTGCATGTTAATTTCTTATGTATGCTTGCTGTATTGAATGGTGTCATGCTAACAGGGTGTTTCTGCTGAAATAAGGTCTAGGAAAAGTTTAGCCTTATTGTAAAACTTTGTGATTCTCTGCTGCCTTGTTTCACAAAGGGATTGGATTGGTTTTGTTTCCAACCGTGTCCCAAAACGGGGTTTGACACAGTAAGTGTGAGCCATCATTTTCTGGTGTGGGTGGAAGGCAAAACTGAAGAGTTAAGAACAATGTCTTTTCCACCTCCTGCCAAGTTCTAGGTCTGTGAAAGGGCAGAGCACAGTCAGGTCTGTGCAGTGGACATCTGAACAGTTTAAACCCAGCTCTGCACTCGCCCGTAGTCATTACCTGAGGCTTAATTAATACATTCATATTCTTAGTTAGATTTTGCTGATAGGGTTTGCAGTGTAGCAGTGTCAGTAATATTCGGATCCTCATTTAGCATTTGTTCGATGTAATTACAAAAAAAAAACTTTGCTTTGTTTGTTGTGGAAAATGAATCTTTTTTCCAAAAAAGAGGTGCTAATTGCAAATGTCTTAGGTTTTGGTTTTTTTCCTTTTAAAGGTGATTTTTCTGAAGTTTCTGAATGCAGGGCTGAGACAGGTGGATATTCGTTTTGTATAAATACAGCTAGCAGTAAGGTAATATTTTTGTTTAAGATGGATACTGTTGTCTCTGTGCAATCTCATCGTTGCTTTATGGAAAACAAGGGGACCAGTGGGACCGGTCCTAATCACCGCAGCCTTCCAGCACGCTACGTTTGTGTATGGTCTTCTGATTTACAAGCCACGTGTGGAAAATATGTGGTTAATGGTTTTTGCCTATACAATTATTTCATTGTAAGGGACACTGGTGACGCTCGCACGTGTAAGACACCCTGTAACATTAATAAATTTCATGTTCTGCATCCCTGAAAGAAAACGTTTGTTTCAGTAATGCATCATCTTTTATGTGAATAAAAGGAAAAGGAGTGATAACATCCAGGTATTACAAACTTCTCCCGCCAGGTGAGATTCAGTTCATTCATAATGAATGCTTTGTAGTATGTCCATCTAAAGTGCTACCAACCTGGACTGATGACCTGTATTCCGTCAATCGAGATAGATTTAGGCAGCATTTTAAAAGCAAATGAGATTTATGCAACATCTCATTACATTTTTGTAGGACAGTGAATTCTAGATGTTAGAGATGTTCGCAAATTTGGCTTTTTTGCAGAGGTGTAAGCAAAGAAAGATTGTTCTCTGCCAATAACACTTTGTGTGCTGGAGTGATGCATCATAGTGTTGTGTCCTGTTGACCTAGAGCTGCCTTTCTTAAAAAAAAATTAATTCTTTTTTAAATTTTATTTGGATATTATTTTGGATTGAGGGCAGCCCTGAGGAGAAGGATTTGGGGGTGTTGGTGGATGAGAAGCTCAAGATGAGCTGGCAACATGCGCTGGCAGCCCAGAAACCCCCCGCACCCTGGGCTGCATCCCCAGCAGCGTGGCCAGCAGGGCGAGGGGGGGATTCTGCCCCTCTGCTCCGCTCTGGGGAGACACCACCCCCCCCCAGTGCTGCCTCCAGCTCTGGGGCCACCAACATCAGAAGGACATGGACCTGTTGGAGCGGGGCCAGAGGAGGCCACAGAGACGCTGGGGAGGCCTGGAGCCCCTCTGCTGGGAGGGGGGGCTGAGAGAGTTGGGGGGTTCAGCCTGGAGAAGAGAAAGCTCTGGGGAGACCTTAGAGCCCCTTCCAGTCCCTACAGGGGCTCCAGGAAAGCTGGGGAGGGACTCTTGATCGGGGAGGGGAGCCATAGGACAAGGGGGAAGGGTTTCACACTGAAAGAGGAGAGAACATCTTTGAGTAGGGATGTTGAGATTATTGGAAGGAGAGAGAGAAGCGTGTAGATAAGCAAAAGGGGATGTTGTGATGGGAAACACTTTAAAAGGCTGAGGAGATTTTGGGAACGTTGCAGAATATTTGTCTTGTTTGGGAAGCACTGAATGTCAGGAATTGAAGGGAAGGTGGGTATGAGTCATGGGAAAAGACCTGATGTGTGCCCGTGTGTCTGCACGCCCAAGTCCTTTCTTTTTTTGTCTTTAAAAATTTGGTATTTCTGATCCTTTCCTCTCCACCTCTGTTTCCCCTCCTCAGCAGTCAGGGTTAGCCAGCTTGTCCCTGCCGAGCTGGGGCAGTGTCACCCAGCCAGTGCCACCAGGCAGAATGGACAGCAGTTGAGTTCTTCTTGCTTTTCCCCCGAGCGGTGACACCAAGTGTGGTCAGTCTTCTCTCCCTGCCCGCTGATGGCAGAGAAAGGACCAGGAGCACATTATCCTGGAGGACTCTGGCTGCCTTCGACGCACGGTTGAATCTTGCCTGCTGTCCCAAAGTTTGGGGTAAGGAGAGGGACAGGAGGTGTGGTTGTATAACAGATGTCTTCTGTGCCTTAATCGAAGGGAAATTTTGCCTCTATGGTAAATCAATAGCTAACCTTTGGCTTTAAAACGCCGTTTTTAGCAGTCGTTTGGAAGCCCCACGTTGCTGGTAGGCTTTCCATGCCGTGCGATGGTCTCTTCTGTTGAAGGCGGTGAGCGGTTGTTGTGACCACCATGTCCCCTTAGAAGAGAAGGGTCGTGCCAGCTCTGCAGGGAGGGGCAGCCACGGGGAATAGATATAAACGGTATTCCCGAGACTTTGCTGTTTTGTCAGAAAGCTGGAAGTTAATAGCAAATAATTAAAACTTTTTGTGTTGTTTTATTTGTGTCCTTTGTTTATTGTAAACTGTGAAAAATTTATTTCAAACCCTCTTGTTTCCTTTTTTTTTGGGGGGGGGGGGGGAAATGGGGAAGCAAAAGCACAGTAAGAAAAAATAGGGCTGTTTCCATGGAAAAATAGTTTTGATGGAGGATTTTCAGCAGTCTCTGGGTTTGGTTTTGAGACTAAAAATGGCCTTTCTGGAAGGAAGAATGCCTTACCTTGTGTGTGTAGGATTGGAAATGGTAACTTGGATCCATCGGAAAAAGCAGGGTTTTCGCTTCTTGGTTCCATCGCAGCATTCGCTGCCGGTACTTGTCAAGGCTTGAGAGCCTGAACTTCTGAAGCTTGTGTTTGGGCTTTGGAGCAGGGAGGGCTGAGAGACTGCTTTTGAGAGGTTTTCCCATATAAAAGGGTTGATGGGGTTATTATTTCTTTACTTTTGAGACCTGTAAATCTGTACTTAGGGACAGTGAAGGGCATTCTGTAGTAGCTAGTGGAATTAATACAATTTTTAACATTCCATGTGTCTGTTGCAGAACACTACACATGTGTATGTGCATGTATGCATATAACATAGAGAGTTAAAACATATTATTTCATGTATTACTGCTTTAAATAATCCAAGAGCAGCACTTTGACAGCTGAATGTAGTGGTTCTTTTTTCTTGTTTTCTTCTACTGAATCCACAGGACAATGGATCCATCAGCATCTGGAGTAAAGGGGCTGTTCTCTGGGGGCTGGGGTTTTTGGGAGCTCCACAATTTGGGATAAGGCAGTCCCAGATTAGGTTGCTTTATTTTTTTTTTCTTTTTTAGTGTGGTAAAATAATTTATTAAGATGAAATACCTTTTAAATAGTAGAGAACAAGACCCTCAATTGGAAATGAATAGTCTTAGAACTGGAATGAAATTTCATTTTAATTTAATGAAGTAGTAGGTTGCAAGTTACATAATTGGATTCCGTAATAGGTACTTATTAGCATTTTCATCCTAAGCTTTAGGATAAGTAATTACTTTAATGTTTAAAAGCCGAAATTAATTTGTTTTGTAACAAAAGTTGTAATTGATTTTACTGCACGGTTCTTAGCAAGCGAGGGTTGGGATGCGTGGTTTTATCTCGTCTGTAAGGCTGTGACCTCTCTTGCCTGTATTTTTGTGCCAGCAAGGTCAGCTCCACACGCTCACGCAGATTTACGTACGTTGACATCTAAGTTGAATTAGGCCCCGTGAGTGTATCTTATGTCTCGCCAAGCTAGCCATAAGGGGAAATCTTTTCAAAGACTTTAGCAATCTTAGAGCCCTTTGCTTTATTTCTAAACCCTGTAATTAGTGGTTTCAAGAAAACTGGATTTGCTTCTTCCCAAACCTGCGGGATATGCACAGTAATTTTGAAATCTAGCCTCTAAACATGGTCTGGCTCCTAACATTTCTAAGTGAAAAGTGTTTTAGATGTCTGAGCATCAAGCTGGCTTAGAATTGGCTTTTTTTCTTTATAATACAATCCTCTTCTTTTTTTCTTTACTTTTTTTTTTTTTTGCCTTCCAATTTCTTATATTGGGAAAATAGAAAGTATTTTCTTTGCCCTGCTGACACAATATTAGGGCATGGCAAAGATAACACTTCGCTGTTTGCATCTGGAGGCTCTGATGGTGTTTGAGACTTTGTAGTTCAAGATAAATTATGTTTGTGATTATTATCAACCCTTCAGAAATTAAAATTAGTATGCAAATTTCAGGAAAGATTATCAAGATTTTAATTAGCAAATAACAATTTTTCAACCTAGATAAACTAGATTTATCTGTTATGCACTCTAGCTGCATTTTTAAAGTGTTCTTAGCCCAGCTTAAGAGAACTGAAAAAAGACTGGCAAATTGTGAATTGCAAGGTGCTGCTGAGAAATGAAAAATATTCTTGGTAAACCTGATCTTCCTGGCCTGCTGCTCAGTTCGAGTGAAGCAGTCAAAGAATGAGGTCAAGATAAATGGGGTGCTATCGAGCGCTTTTCCTCATTTGTGTTCCACCCCGTAGAACTTGGAAGAGATCAGCGGGTTCGTTGCCTCCGCTGCCCCGCAGTCTTCGGCAATTGGGAGAGACTTACGAGGTTTTTAGAAAGATCAGCAGAATGTGTACTCTGCGTGCCCCCACTCACCGTTCACTGCAGAGCTTTTAAAAAGCAGTTTAAGCTTTGAAACGACCAGGAGGGACAGCTTTTGTGCCAGGGCGAGAGAACAGAAGGTAATGGAAGGCGTCGCTGAGTTCTGGGTCAGCGTGATCCAGCCCATGGAAGCAAAATGGGCTGTTTCCGAAATTGCCAGCTCCTGCTTTCTGGAGACAAGAAGTACCTGCTGGAGCAGCAGCTGCTGCCAGGGCACCACGCACTACCTTCTGCACCCATTTTCTGGTTTGACCCAGAGAGCTAAATGTGGCTGTTGCCCCAAAATACCCCAACAAACCCCCAAAACCGAGTGAGAGCTGCAGTGAAGACTTGTCTGGGCCCTGCCTTTGTCCTTTTCTGTCCTCTTACTCTTTGCTCAGTTCCTTCATGAAGACGGGATGTGGTACAATAAGAGGGTGCCTTCAGTTTGGAGTAGGAGACTATAGCTTTCTGAAGGTGGTGGAGGGAAAACTGGAAAACAGAGGAAGAGGGTTCTTGCTGATGAGGGCAGGCTTTAATTAACCAAAAGCTTTTTGAGTTGTTAAATGTCTTAAGAGTTTTTTTGATCTGGTATGAAATGGCTGGTTCTAGATTGCTAAATATTTACAGGTGAGTGATCTGAATTTTTCATTTGCACTCAGTGATATGCTATATAAAATCCCTCTGTTTCTTCAAAGAAGTGAACGATACAGAATAAGAATCACAGGATCACATGGGGTTAGAAGGGACCTCTGGAGATCATCTAGTCCAACCCCCCTGCCAAAGCAGGTCCATCTAGGGCAGGCTGCACAGGAACGTGTCCAGGCGGGTTTTGAATGTCTCCAGAGAAGGAGACTCCACCACCTCCCTGGGCAGCCTCTTCCAGGGCTCTGCCACCCTCAAAGTAAAGAAGTTTCTCCTCGTGTTTAGGTGGAACTTTTTATATTCACGTTTGTGCCCATTACCTCTTGTCCTGTCACTGGGCACCCCTGAAAAAAGACTGGCCCCATCCTCCTGACACCCACCCTTTAAGTATTGCTTTAAGTAATGCTTATAGCATTGATCAGATCCCCCCTCAGCCTTCTCTTCTCCAGACTAAAAAGCCCCAAGTCCTTCAGCCTCTCTTCATAAGGGAAATGCTCCAGGCCCCTGGACATCATCTTTGTAGCCCTAAGAACTGCAGTACAGCTAAAGATTTTTTTAAAAGTTTTAAAATAACCCAACTCTGAGGCCAGACAAGCCATCACCATCTGTTCCTGGGTCCTAGAAGAGCTTGCAACTCTGGATATTCTTGGGCATCGCTGTATTTTGGGATTCCTTGGCAGTTCTATTCTTATTGGGCCAGAAGGGAGCTGGCACTGGGATGCCTGCAGGCTCGGTCCTTTTGGGAACAGGCAGCTTCGTTACTGGAGTTATTACCCAGCAGTGCGTGAGCGCGGATGCAGTTAATACACGTGCACACTCATCAGCAGATTTCCTTACTAGATAGTCCTGGGTTTGGTTTTTAAGCAGGATTGCATAAGTTAGGGTATGACAGGAATGGAAGAGCATAAACCAATTATTTTGCTACAACTTAATATTGGGCGTAAGCCTGACATTTCAGTCTCGAGGAACTTCACTGATAGGAACAAAACCATCTTTTGTGTTCCATAATGTCTGGCATATTGTTGAAACCTTTAACCAATCAAGGACAGGTAAAACGAGAAGGCGTGCGCTAGCTTCTGTTCAGGGATGTTTTTGTGACAGGGAGAAGGTACTTTGATGTGATTAAAATCTATTTGCAGTGCACCTTTATGTTAAGAAAAAAAAGACAGAGGGATCTGGAAGAATGTTGTGTTTTGATATAGAATATCTTCTGGTCACCGCTGTAATCGTCGTTACTTAATGCTTCGTAAAAAGCGTATGAAGTCGGTAGGGTTTGTGGTACCTGAGTCACTGAGCAAGGAGCTGAGTTGTGTGTGGCTCCGTGTGGATCGCGGGCACAGCTCTCGAGATAGCTCTTTGCAAGGAACTTTAAATGTCATTTTCCTTATCGTGCCTCTCTGAACTTCCTGCATGCTTAATACAATTTAACTGTATTTCCTTATCGTATCTGAATGGATTTAAAAGCAAACACCTCATCTCGCTTAAATGAGAATTTTTGTTTACTTTTTTTTTTTCCTGTGAAATGTATTCTAACTGAAATAATAAAAATCGAGGTGATAAGTGGGGCAGCTCTGCAGCTGAGCAGAGGAAAATGAAAAGCAGTATTTTTCCTTCAGGCACATCGCCACCTAGCAGCTGTTAACTAAAATTTACTCATTTTTTTTAGTGCCTGAGCTGCAACAGATATTTTTGTCCCTTCAAAAATGCAATTATACTGAGCAATACTCTATGGTGGTTTACACCAGAGTGTGTCTCACTGCTGTAAAAACTGTATTTGTTCTCTCGGTTGCAAAATTGATCACTGTAGAGACGGTTCCTCTTTGCTGGTGGTCATCAAGGGTGAAACTTGAGTTGTGTCCCAGTGAATGGCTTGTGCGGTGCTCTTCTGCGGTGCTGGTCCTTGGCCAGTATCACGCGTTTTCCCCCTGGAAGGTGGTGTGTGGCACAGAGTGCAGACCGAATCAGTAAAACTGCACCAAAACCATTTTCTCAGGTGGAAGAGGCAGCGGCGAGCGTGGGAGAAAAGAGAGTGAGGGGAGGATGGCAGCAGAGGACTGGCAGGGCTGAGGACAGCTGAAAGGAGGGCTCCGTTGTAGCTTCCTCGAAAACGTTTGTTCTAAAGCAGCTCAATATATGTTTAAGTACTGTAAAAACCATATAAAGTCTTAATGTCAAATCTGGTATTATGGGACTTGATATATTAAGGAATTGTCATTTTTTTCCTAGAAAAAAAACAACAAAAAAAACAGGTAAACAAATAATAGACATTTGTAAGGATTTATTTTTATATTGGGTCCTATTATTGCTCAAGTAAGTCATGACTATGTATTTTTATAGTGGAAAAGTTTTTATCAGCATTTAGTGACTAGTGTACTACATCCATAACATGCACGGTAACTCTTTGACAAGGTAAGTTTCTCAAGCTTTTTCTTTTAACTCTGAAGAATGCTGTTCTCACCAGCCTTTGGTACCCCCGCATCAGGGCTGCAGTTGGGGCAGATGTTTGCTTTCATAGTGCGTCTCCCAGCTGCCCTTCTCTGGTCTGCATCACAGGGCGGGTGCAGACATCAACCCGATTCCACCCCGACGGAAAGCAGCTGAAAGGAGCAGAGCAGGAGTGTCCCCAGTGGGCTCCAGCTGCCCAGGGACATGGGTCCATCTGACCAGACATAAGCCAGCTCACAGAAAACACGTGGAGTGTAGATAAGCGGGCCCACCGCACCAGTTGCTTCATACTACTTCCCTAAGCTTTTCCTCTCTTTCTCCAAGAGAGTGAGTTTTGATATTTTCTTATTGTGAGAATTGTAGAGAAGTGGCACCAAAATCTTGTCGCGCTCCAGCATGGTGCCAGGGACTAGCTGTCAAAATACATATTTAGTCTCCTGGTTTTGACATTGGTCATTTACCTGCTCGTTAGAACCTCCTTTCCTTTTTTCCTTGCGTCAGAATATTTCTGTGATTAGACATTCTTGTGTGAAAACTAAATTTGCTTTCCCTATTTAATAGGGAAGTTCACCAAGAGGCTGAACTCTCTCATCTGTTATGTAGGCCAATTAAAATAAAATCTAATGAACTTTGATGTGAAGTCTAGGGCACTTCAGAAAGACACATGGATTTTCAGTGACCTCTAGGGGATGCTGTTGCGTTAAAAGTTCCAGTGTTTTCAACGTTTTATATAGAGATAAGGGTATTTATCAGCCTTACGGCAGAAAAGTGTACAGTCCTGTAGGAGGTTCTCCAGCTAATATGAAGCAGATACTACAGCACAAAATCGTGTTTGCAGCTATTGATCTGTGGAAAGAACAGAATGAACTAACAAAGGTCCTGGGGGGTGTGTGTTAATAACTTGTTTTTCTGGGTATGCTGCATCCAGCCCGCTGATGCATTGATTATTGATTTCAGTTCAGTAGAAGGTATCTCAAACTGGTGACGTGTTTGGTGACCAGCAGTTGGAATCAAGCAGCTGGGAATTCTTTGCTGTCGGGAACAGAGTACTTCACAGTGACCCTGTCAGTATTTAAGGTTAATGTCTGCTGGACATGAATTTGTTGAGCTGTCTCTTCCAAAGAAAGGTTTCCTATGAATGGATTTTGATTTTAGAATGCTTGAGATACTTATCCCCTCTATTCGTTCACTAGGCATTACCTTACTTTCAGCACAGATATTTTAATTTAGAAATTCATAAAGCTCCCAGTGTTTGGTACCAGTTTAGTCCAATTTAATGTGAAGCATCTAAGTTGTTCATTATGCAACATTTCACAAGTGCTAATCACAGCATACGCTGTACTGCTGAAAGCCATCCACATAATAAAGAGATCATTGCTGTCTGAAAACCTGTAGACCAGTGACTACTGGTCTAATAAAGAAGACTGCTTTATTAGTGTCTGGACAGCAACGCTGAGCAGTCAGTGGTTTGTAGACAATACGCAACCTCGCTTTGCCAAACAACTTGAAGAAACGTGTATCTTTGAATATAGAGGGGCATTTATATTGTCTTTGAGCTCTAATGCCCTTGTGCAGCTGACACATTCTGTGCAAACCCTGTCCTGTAGACCACTGCTCTGAAGAAGTTTAGAACATTGCTTTCTTTTCTGCCTCATCACCTGCACTTCCCACAAGAAATAGAAGTATTTTAAATTGGAAAAATGAAATATTTGTCTCTTCTTCTCCTTCCCGAGCATCCATAAAATGTATTCTGTTAATGTAAATTTAGGGATGCTCTCTATATTAAAAACCGTACATATCAGAAATATTTTCCCCAAAAGCTTTGGCATACCTACGTAAGAAACTTGGATTTCATGCTGAAGAATCATGTCTCTTCTGTTTATGTTGTACGTATGGATTTTTATCACTGTTTATATCTTAAAGGATTAAGCCTTCTCTTGATGCCTTTACTAAATGGTTGGTTTAATCTGAAGCATTGCTATAGAATATCTTTGAATTTGAGTATGCACAACAGGATCTGCTACGTACAACCTCCAGTCCCCCTGCTGAAAAACCGTAACGTTCTTCTGTTTCTAAAAACATTTCTCTTTCTAGAAAATCCCATGCACTACTTTGGTCTGCAGATACGTGGTTGCAACTTTTGGGGTAACAAGTGCTGTGAGGCAAAAAAACAACTGCAACCTTTTAATTAGGTACCATCCAAGAAATATACTGTTACCTCAGCGTTAAGTTTTTACACCTTGTTGAAGTCTTAGAACAATAGCACTTCCAATTAGGAAAGTGCCCTTTTTGCATATAAATAATCAATAAATACTTCTTGACCTTCATCTTCCCAGCAATGCAGAGTTCCTTTTGGATAATGTTGTTTCCCTCCGTATTGAATTCAGCACTGCTAGTGGACGTTCTCCCTCAATTGAAGCGTACAGGTAGATAATGCACAGGGTGACTTTTTGTATCTGAAGTGAGGAGAAAAAACCTTATTTGTGTTCTAGGGGATGTTCCTTGGAGATAAATTTCCTATTCCTAGTTATCCTAGTATAGCAGGCTGAATACAAACCAGCAGTGTGCCCAGGTGGCCAAGAAGGCCAGCAGCACCCTGGCCTGTATCAGGAACAGTGTGGCCAGCAGGACTGGGGCAGTGTTGGTCCCCCTGTACTGGGCACTGGTGAGGCCCCACCTCGAGTGCTGTGTCCGGTTTTGAGCCCCTCACGACACGAGGGACATTGAGTGGCTGGAGCGGGTCCAGAGAAGGGCAACGGAGCTGGTGAGGGGTCTGGAGCACAAGTCTCGTAAGGAGAGGCTGAGGGAGCTGGGGGTGTTCAGCCTGGAGAAAAGGAGGCTGAGGGGAGACCTTCTCGCTCTCTCCAACTCCCTGAAAGGAGGGTGTAGCCAAGGGGGGTCGGTCTCTTCTCCCAAGGAACAGGTAACGGGACAAGAGGAAATGGCCTCAAGTTGTACTGGGGGAGGTTTAGGATGGATATTGGGAAAAATTTCTTCACAGAAAAGGTTGTCAAACATTGGAACAGGCTGCCCAGGGAAGTGGTGGAGTCGCCATCCCTGGAGGCATTTAAAAAACAGGCTGACGTAGTGCTGAGGGACATGGTTTAGTGGTGGACGTGGCAGTGCTGGGTTAATGGCTGGACTTGATGATTGTAAGTGTCTTTTCCAGCCATAGTGATCCTATGGTCAGTAGTAACTTTAGCTGAACTGCCTGGTCTCACTGAAACACCCCAACATTCAAGCAGTACTTTTCAAAACACCTCGACAAAATGTCAGTCCGTGAGTTGCATCTGTGACACCTTTCCCGTCTCTAACAGGGAGGAGGAAATCTCAGAGTGGAAAGGAAAGTTTGTTACTGGTGCTAGTGTGTACATTCCAGTTCTCCATCCCAGGAAGGCAGGGATGAGGTACATGCCAAGCCAAGGAGGACAGGGGGAGGCAGGGGGAAGATTAGGGCTCCATTAGCTATTTTTACTTGCGTGAGACCAAACCTCCCCAGTATTCATCTCTCTTTTTCTGTCAAATCAGACTTCAGGTGCTGGTCAGGCGCAGGAAATGCAAACTGATGCCCATTAGGTTAGCACAAGCTTACGCCCAGACAGATGTTCTGCCCTCTTAGGATGAGTCATACACATCTGTATAAGCAGCCAGAGTCTTTGTGATGGAGGTTTGGGCTGCAGAAGGGCAGACCACATCCTGAGGCGGGAGCCACTGCTGGAAAAGTCTCCCTCGTTGGTGTCATCTAAGCTGGGGCTGTGGCAGCTGTGAGAAATGCAGGACACGGAGCCGTCAACTGCTGATAGCCCTTTAAAAAGGCAAATGTGATGTATTTGTACCTGATCAAATCAACGTACTGATTGCATTGTAGCCGGGTGGGGGGGAGTACCCTGTACCTCTCTATATGCATATGGGGGTACCTCATTTCTTTAGTGTTAATTGGCTGTATCATGCCAGAGCTGCGGTTCTGTTCCGTTACTGTAAAACAGCATTACTTTTTGCTGCAGCAGTGTTCCGTTACTGTAAAACAGCATCACTTTTCGCTGCAGCGGCGTTGGGATGTGTCTGAGGCCGCGCTGGGAAATTTAAGTAAACGTTTAAGAGAAAGATTTGATTTTAAACAGATGGATTTAAAAGCTCCGCTCTCCTGCTCAGGAGCCCGGCCGAAAAGTTGCTCCTGCCCCGTGTCCAGAGGGGGCCCCTCTCCTCCCCGGGCTGCCCCTGCTTCCCTCCTCCTCCTCCCCTTCCTCCCTCTCCTCCTCCTCCTGCTCCCCCGCCCCGTGGGGAGCGGCTCTGGCCCGGCCCCCCCGCACATCCCCCTCGGCAGAGCCTCCCTCCCGCCGCCGCCTCTCTCTTTCAAACCCTGGGTGCTTTTAGGGGCTGATCTGGTGCAGAAAACATCCCTGACATTTGCGGAGCTCGGGGATTGCCGGAGCGCGGCCAAGCCCCCC
>JAOXNO010000003.1:21109718-21148200 GCA_028565335.1 Limnodromus scolopaceus | reverse complement strand
GTCCCCCCCTTTTTCCTCCGAAGAGAAATAGAGTTGTCGAAAGATAATTATTTTAACTCTGACGGACTCGAGCGCATAAAGCTTGATACCGCCGCTGCTGCCCTGTGTTATTCTGGCATTTCCCAAAAGGTTTTAAATCCCTCCAGTTATTTATGTCTAGCTTTTCAGCCGTCGCTATCTTATTTTATTATTTAAAAAAAAAAAAAAAAAAGAAAGCTTTATTATATTTACCTGCTGATTCTAAAAGCGGGGGGAAAAGCCTAATTGATTTTTAAAAGATCGGCGGCAGAATTCTAATCCGCTTGGGAACCTGTTTCCACCTGCCAGACGAGCGCCTGATTACCGGTAATTACGTTATTTAGGAGTTGATAAAACAGGGGAGCCCGCTGCTGCCTGGGCCCCGTCCCCAGCGCGGGCGCGGAGGGGACCCACGCGGGGAGAGGAGCCGCCACCGCCGTCACGTGCGCCGCGGCAAACACAATTACCCAGCCGCCCTGAATAATTCATGGGCTGAGATTTAGAAAATTAATAAAATGAATTATAACAAGAGGCTAATTAAAAACTTTAGTAATTGTTGTCAAGGCAGCTTGATGGGAGGTGTGCTGCACGACACCCCCCTCCCCTCCTTCCCTCTTCCTCCTTCCCTCTTCCTCTTTTGGAAAGCACTTTTTTTTTTTTTTTTTTTACCCCCCCCCCCCCCCCCCCCCGTTTGTTAACAGAATGAAGCAAAGAAAAACCATCCGCCAGCCAACCTCCACCAAGTGGAAGCAGAGGTCATCGTCCATTCTGATTTTTCAGCCTCTGACAGAGACTACGACTCCCAGCTGCACACTCTGGAGAGCGAAGAGACGGAAACCGAAGACCAGGAGCCTGAAGAGCTCCCCTCTGGAGAGCTGGCTCTTCCCAGCTCTCCCAGCACCCAGCGGGACGCTACCCAAGGGTTGGTGGCCTGCACGGGCGATTCTGAGGTTCGGACCCAGGATGAGCTCTTAGGTGCCGACAGAAAGACTAACAAAACAGAGGCCGTTTCCATCTGTGGGCTCACCAATGGCTTCCACAGGCACGGGGAAAGTCTGGATTCAGTGGAGAGCGGAGATTCGGACTCCATCCAGGAAGGCAGGGGGGACGTGCAGCCAGACAAGTGCCAATCGCTTTCCCCAGCCCTGGAGGAGGCCCCCCTCTGTAGTAACTCTGGTTTAACCAGTTCATCCTCAGCATCTGAGAACATGGCAAGTGTCCACAATCGTTAGAAGAGTGAACTAATCTGATTTTGATCATGGGAGAGCTAGAAGCAGTAGTAAGGACCTGTCCCTGGGAGGTTCTGCATGCCCTTGACTCACTGAGCCCAGCAGGAGCTAAGAAGGTGCAGCATCTCACCAGAACAGGATCCGGACCTGTCAGCTGTACATACCGCCTGCAAGAAATCAGTAGGTGATTGGAAAGGGCCCGTCTTCTTCCCACTGAAACTCACGAGTAACTTGGTTTTCGTGGGAGCAGGATTAAGCTATCTGCCAAAGTCTGATGTGAAACAATGGCTAGAACAGAGCCTTCTCCGTTAGACTGGGGCCGTCGCTTCGCTGTAGTCCTCCAGGCGACTGGCGAGACGTCTTTTAAAGCTGAGATGAGGCAGGGTACACCGAGCGATCCTTCTCAACTCACTCTTCACCGGGGACCGCCTCGGCACTACCTGCTGCCCGCGGCGTTGGGATGAATTTTGTCACAGGAGTCCCACAAAGGGGTGGAAACCAACCCAAACAAATTTTGTGAGCTGTAACCACCAACCTTTTCTGCCCTCCCGTGGTTAAAAGGATTATAAGGCTCTCTTTGTATGCTACCGCAGTAACTATTACTAGCAGGCTGATGTAGTGGCCTTTTATTACACACTCTACGAGTGCCTCTAACAACTTGTACTATATAGAACCTTCTTCAGTGTCTGGGTCATTTCACCAACCTGGACTTTGTTTTATGTAGGTTCTTGTACCTAATATTTTAGGTACACATCTGTCCTTTTAATGTACAACATGTATTTTTATTTCCTTGGAACATCTTTATATTATTTAATTTTATAAAGTGGAGTAGTGTGTGGTATAGAGTAGCATTTTTACTACTTCTCTCTTTCTTTGTTTTTTTCCTCCCTAACAACACAACTACCTCATGTCTGTTGGAGAAAAAAAAAAAAAGCAGTAGATCTACTCTTTTGTTATAGTCCATTATAGGTTTTAACTTATTCTTATACTGCCTTTTTCTAAAGAATATGTTTGCACTGGTTGTTGACTCTTTGTTTTTAATGCCTAGTGCTGCAGATCTGACGTCTCTCTTGCTTTGTTTCTAAATGTTGTTCTCCTACAGCTGGAGAAGTGGGTTGTGTTTCTCTGGAGGACTGTGTTTTGCAGGAGCTGGCCAAAGGAGACTCCTTCAGTTGGAGGGATCCATCCTTCCTTAAGAAGCTTATACTAGCAAAGAGAAAAAAGAACCAACAATTGCAAAAGTAACATCTGATCTTGGGGACATCAGTTTCTTTGTTTTGTGCCCAAGTGGAGACATCTCAGATGATTTTGATTTCCAGAGAGTGGCTCTCAGCCTTCTCTAAGCAATGACTTGCTGACTTTGGATGAACAAGTGAAATTTTCTAGTCACTTCTGAGAGTCCTGGACAAAGTGCTTTTGGGTTGGTTTTTTTTTTTTTTTTTTCAAAGACCAGAGTACCACCAGAGCTTAAAAATTAAAAACAAGTCTTTGCTCTCATACCAGTCAGTCTGCATTTATTACAGATAACGTTTGAAAATCATCTGGTGACACTTCCTTGCTGGCACTTTGCTTACTGCTGACATGTCTCGCAGCCTGGACCTCTGGTGTGGGGTGAATTTTTTTCTACCTTGTCTTTAGCCTGTCTCTGCCCTCTTCCAGGCTTCAGAGTCTGACTGTGAATGCTACAGATTGGACCAGCTCCTCGGGGGTAACAAGCATGGGTAATTCTGCTCATTGACTTGGTAAATGTTCTGCCTTCCTGGAGGATTCAGACATCTGGCTATTTGTTTATTAAAAAATGAGGGAGGAGTTGCCCATCTCTCTCTTTTCCTACTGAAATTCCCTCAGAGCTATACGGGGAGCTGAGAGCTGAGCTGTGGTGGTTTCTGTGGTGAAATCTGGACTGAGATACCACTCTTTGCAGCGAGGAGAACCTTGTTCCACCAGCATCTATTCTGCCTCTGTTGTGAAGAGCCCCAGCGTGCCCTGTGCTGGGAGCTCAGCTGGACCAGCCCATGTCCTTGGAATCCTCCATCAAACCCTGTTAGCTCCAGCTCTTCAGCAGAGGAATTGCCTCTGAGCCTCCCTGTACCCTGTTGGGAAGGATACTGGGACTTCCACCTTTCCCCATCCTACAGCGCCTCCTCCCAGGAGGTGCGCCTCCTCCACACCGTTCTGGAAAACGTCTTTATTTCCACTCATTTCACTTGCTCTGTTGCTCCAGCTGCTGCTTGGTATCTCGAGGAGTCTCAGAAATGCTGTTCCATGCTCTGAAACGCTGTGACTCTGAAAGGCCGTGACGCAGAGACTGGAAATCGGTGCAAGTAAGCAGGGTGGGCAGGAGTTAGTGCGTGTGCCCTACCAGAGCGAGGAGCTAGAAAGGCAAGAAATCATAACTGGGCAGAGGAAGTGTGTAATTAACCTCCAGAACTCACTGCTACAAGACTTTGAAACTAATGACTTAGCAGGGTTACAGATAAGGCGGTGAAGTGTTATTGCAGGCAATAAGGGCAATTCACAGTTATATGGGAGCGGATGCAATTGCAGAGGTATAAACTCTCCAGCTGTGGGGTGTCAGGCACCAGCTGCGGAGGGTGGGGGAGATGGACCTCAGTTTGCAGGTAGTTTCATGGAAGAGTCCTTGCCCTTCCCCAGTGACAGAACAGACCCCCTACAAGCCACGTTGCCACTGCTGATGTGCAGAAAGAGGAGCTCCTGGTGACTTACTTTCACCTCCAAAACCAAGTCATCGCCTGCCAACGTGACAGCATGGCAAAGGACGGCTTTCCCTGAGCCTCTCAGCTGCTGGAGGGCAGCACCAGGAGGAGTGTGACTGTCAGTGGGCACAACCGGGGCACCAGTTCTCCTCCCAACTCCCTCTTGTGACGCTATACTTGGGACAGGTCACATACCAGCCCTGAGCTTTCCATCCAGGGGCCTGTGGGGATGGAGCTTAGTCCAGTGGCTGATTTAGGAGGGTGCCACGGTTTCTGGGGTGCTCCTTCGTATATGCACCCACTGCTTTGTCTGTACTGACTTTAGCAGTCATATAGCCACGGGGTGAGCATTGCTGATCTGCCTGAGAGCTGTCCCTGCTTGTCACCGAAGCCAACACAAGCAATCACAGGGCGACACCATTCCCCTGCGTTACCCTGGGCCAATCATGAAATCACCAGGTTAGTTACATGCTCCGAGAGCTCTGGGGGAGATGCAGAGGAATGCAAACAATTCTACTTATGCATACAAAAATACTTTGTCCCCTCAATGCTGAGGCTTACTCTGCTCTCGTAACACCCCACCAAATTGTACCAGAGTGTGAAACTGCCCGCGTTTGGATGTCCAAGCGCTGCGGTGCCCGTGGTGTGCCAGACCTCGGCTGCAGAAATCAAGGCAGTTCCCTCGGAGCCAGGAGATCATCCCTGACCGGCGGCAGCGAAGCTGTTCCCTGTAGGAACGCGTGTCCGGGCAGTGCTGGGGTGGCCTTGGCTGACTCAGCTGCGCCCCAGGTCCCTCCTGTCCCAAACACACCTGGGACCTTTCAAATCTCAGCTAGAAATGAACGGCAGAAGACAGATAATACACATTTTTATGTGTAAAGCTGAAACAACCAGTGCATATATTTTTTTATCATGAAATAAGTAGCTTTCTTGCAGATTTCTCACAGACAACACAAACTGTTGATACTTTTAATTACCCATCATACTTAATATATGTTCCTACACATCGGGCTCCTTTCTCCCTTTTCTTCCTTTCAGTAACACTAAAGATTATTGCTGTTCAACTTATTGCTGGTGTATATTGTTTTACATTGTTAAAATGTCAGGTTTGTCTCACTGGCATAATTTTGTAGTATTAATGTTACTGTTTGGCTACACAACTGTATATTCCCCATGCTGCTGCGAGAGTCACAATTCTTATCATTTTCTTTCTTTTAAGTCCTTGGTACATGAAACACAGCTCGGATAAAAATCTCTTTCAGCTTTTTGTTGATTTGATTTCTTACTTAACAGACAGCAAAGTTCTGGTTTAAATAGTTCAGATGAGATAATTTATAATCTAGGTTTTGAGAATTTTTTATATTACTAGCTAACAGTCCTGAGATCAGCCCATGAAATACGCTGTGTAAGAAAGCAACCGTTTAATAGAGCACTATATATGTTTTTGATCTCATTAGAAATAGATGTTTTGAAGGGATCATTGTGTCTTTTCTAATCAATACTTTTGTTAGAAAAGAGGCATTTAGTCCAGCAGAAATCTACCATCTAGTTCTGTTACTGTATTCCCTTGCTTGTATTTTAAAATGAAATTTCATTTAATTTTCCACACAGTGCATAAGGATGTGTAACCAGAACTTGATCTCCTTTGAAGGTTGTGTCTGTGTTTGGTTCCATGCTGTACTTAATTATAAATTTCTTTCTTCAGAGACTGTTCTTACTCCACAAATACTCTTTAGTGTTAAAGTGTAAGAAGACATTGTCCTTATATTCCTTAACTAATGGGTTATTAATAAAATATTTTAAAAAAGAAAAAAAAGTAGAATTTGTCTCACAATTCAGTCTGTTACAGCTCTTGCTCCGAGAGAATGTTGTTGTGGAAGAGGGATCCTGCAGCTGTGCTGGGAGTGGCCGGACCCTGGGAAATTTGCTGGTAGGTGCTGGGCTGTATCCTGTCCCTCAAAACATGCAGAGGGTGCCTGAGGGCCTCTCTGACTGCCTGACTTTGCTAGAGAGGGACCTGCGAGGCGTCCCTGCAGCGTCGCCCTGGCTGGAGATGTGTCTCGTGATCTGGGGCAACCTCTGTGTGCGTTTCCCAACAGCTCAAATCCAGCCTCGTTCTTACCCTGAGCAACTCACCTCTGAATGGATCTGAGCAAGACCCTGCAGCTGGAGCACCTTCCACAGCAGGGTTGTACCTCCCTGGTGGGAGCAGGAGCTGGGATTCACGCTGGTGCCGGTTCGGTGCCTGAGCTCAGAACCGTGGAGGCTGGGAATGTGGGATGTGATGTGCCTGGCTCCTTAGATATCGCTTCACGGATTTCAGGCATGGGCAGAATCTGGGTTCACTAGGCATTTCTTGATGCTTATTTCTCATTTTTGAGTGGGTTCCTGTAAGAAAAATGAAAATAATAATAAATGTGTCCCATTTCATGCTTTACCTTGCTGGGGAATTTTTTAATGTCAAAACCAAGCAGAAGCATCTAGCAAATGAATGGTGAGACTTCTCTCGGAGGGCATGTGGGGCTGAACACTGAACACTCAGGGGGCTGCGTCCAGCGAGACTGGGGAGAGGGTATCGGGCAGTGCCCGAGGACACACTACTCACCTCCCGTGCATCTCCCTTTCTTCCTTAGGATGCATTCCCTACTCGAGTAAATGGTTTCCATTATTACTCTGTGCTGCCAGGACTACAGAGCCATAAAATCTCGTTTTATCTGCGTTTCAGAGGTAATAAATCTGCACTTAGCATAGTGTTCTCTGATAGTTGTTAAAGGGAACTGGGTCGGGCCGCGTAACTCTGATGAGTCTTTTTCCTAATGATGGGTAACCCCACAAATGAGCAAGGAAGGACCTGGGGAGGGGGGTGAGGGGTCACTGCACATCCCACTTCCAGCTCTCAGTTGGCAGCATGAGACGCTGTGGAGAGCCACCATGACACCTGTGTCCTTATACAGCCAAAAAACAGGGGGAAAAGGGTTTCTGCTGGAGAAAGCAGCTTCCAAGAGCACGGCCCGGGGCTGTCCCACCGCTGTCGGGATGGCTCTCAAGTGTCTCCAGGTGGGTGCCACGATTTTGGCTCCCCTCCCTATTGCTCACTGGCCGTGAAACAGATGCTCAAACCCTGCATGTATGTATGTAAGTGAAAAGCTCCCAGGCCGTTAGCAGACAGGGAAACCACAATTACACATAGAATAATAAATGGAGTGAATTCAGACAAGTTAATCTCCCACTTCATCTGCTGAAACTGCTAATGGGGTCTTGGGGACCTCAGTTTGCAGTTAATTGGTGTAAATCAGGAGCGCTATCGGAGCTGATGGCAATTTGCTGTGCAAAGGGTGAGGGGTGAGCGACACCCTCCGAGGCCGGTGCTCGTGGAGGATCCCTTTGCAGAGGGGAAGGACAGACAGACGGACGGACAGACCCCGTGCCCCTCTGCGGGAGGGGGGACGGAGGGATGGAGCCCAGGAATGCTCTGCAGGGAAGGGGTTTGGAGTCTCAGCTGGGGCTGGGCACTGCTGCTCCTGTAACCCCGCTGCTTTCCAAAAAAGCTCCAATTTCTGCTCGCAGTGTGATAAGCAAATTCCTGCCTCCAGTACAAAGCAACTTTTTTAAGCCCTCGTGGTTACAGAGGAGGACAGAAAACCATGAGTGCTCTGGATTCCTGCTCTCAGGTGGCTCTGGGAGCCCCCAAACTGCCTTTTTCTTTAAAAATCTCATGCCTTTTCATGAGTCCTGATGTTTGGCAAGACCGTCCGCACTTGTGATTTTTGAATGTGACACCAGCGATGTCACCAGTGTCACTTGCGAGATGTGGGGCTGAAATTGGCGACACCCTGAATACGTTGCTACATCCCCTGGCTCCTGGGTACTGCCATTGCCTGTGCATGGGAGCAAGAGCACCCGAAATCTGTGCTTCCTGGGGAAAACGCGCCCTGTAAAGCACACTGCGCTTCATTTCCCTTGGAATTATTAATTCCCACAAGCCGTCCTCGGTGCTGGCGGCATCCCGGGAGCTGCCACAGCGTTCCAGAAACGCCGGCGGGGCCCCGCGGCAGGAGCCAGGGAGGCGGCTGGGGAACAGGAGCAGGGCTGGTGCCAAAAGGTCAGGGACAACGCCGAAATTCAGATGTTACCGAGAGGCTGACGGAGCCAGAGCAAATTCTTCCCCGGCTGAAAGCAGCCTCATAGAGCTCAGCCCTCCGCTAAATGAGGGAAGCTTTAATGCGGAGCAGATGTAGTGACGTCTTCTTCCCTCGTTCGCCGACTCCAACGCGCTCGGGGTGCACCGTGAAGGGGAGACACGCATTTGCTTGGCTTTACAAAGGGTTTTTCATCAGGTTTCTGGGCGTAGTTATGGGGTTTAGTAACCCGGTCCATCAAGCTCTGCTTTTATTCTGAAAAAATAAATGAGTTAGGAGCCACTTGTATTTTTTTTATCAGTTGTTTTTTTTCCCAAACACCACAAGAGTCTTTGAGCTGTCGTTGAAGGGATGAGTTTCACTGATGGTGAGAGGGGGACTGGGCAGGATCTGGATATAAGGGCCACTTCAAGGGTGAGCTGCTTGGTCCAACATCTGTGTGACTGACCTGGGCAAGTCACCTTATGATGGCATTTAAAATAAAGAGCACTGGGATGAGCCCAGCTCTTCTTCATTCCTGTCCTCTGGGACTTCCCGGACATGGGATCCCCTGGTGGCCATCGCTCTGTGATCCCACTACCCTGCTTCTGGGGACACCAGTCACCTCCAGGCACCGCCAAGCACCTCGAGGGGGAGTATTGTTCTTCAAAACAAGGCCCAGAAGCAAAGCTCTTGGTGGAACCAGTTGGAAGTCGTGCTGTCTCTTCAGCATTGGCCCTTGTTTTAATGCCAGATTTTGGGGATTAAGGGCAGAAAAGAGGCAGCTCCATGGCCTGGGGCAGAGCTGCATGGGCTCAGGGATGGGACCCTGCCCTCACCCTCAGGGTAGCAGGACACCATGGCCAAGACTGGGTCCCTTTGAGCCATGAGAGGCAGAGAGCAAGGCAACTTCTTCCCCTATCATTACCACAAGCTCGGGAAGGAAGGCCTGGCGCTGGCTGCCCATCCCCTGGGCATGGCGAGGCTGGGCAGGCCCAGCTGGACCCATGGAGGGCTTTCCTGCTCTGGGGGTCCGAAGCACCCCATGGGGCTGGGCCTGAAGGAGGCCATGAGGGGGCATCAGGGAGGGGAGACCTGGGAGGGAGTCCTGGTGAGGGAAAACATCGTGAAGCAAACCCCAAAAAGTGGAACTGGTGAGGGGAGACCCCTGAGGCTGCCCTGCTGAGGGGAGACCTGTGAGTAGGCGCTGGTGAAGGGGAAGCCTGCGATGGGAGACTGGTGAAGTGGAAGCAGTGATGGGAGACCCGTGATGGGAGATCCATGAGGGGGCTCTGGTGACAGGGCTCCATTGAGGGGAGCCCCATGAGGGGACTCTGGTCAGGGGAGCCCCATGAGGGGGCACCGGCAAGGGGAGCCCTGTGATGGGAGACCTGTAAAGTGGAACCAGTGAGGGGAGACCTGTGAGGGGGCTCTGGTGAGAGGAGACCCCTGAGGCTGCCCTGGTGAGGGGAAACGCACGAGGGGACACTAGTGAGGGGGAGCCCTGCGAAGGGAGTCCCGTAAAGTGGAACCGATGAGGGAAGCCCTGTGATGAGAGACCCCTGAAGGGGCTCTGGTGAAAGGCTTCCATTGACGTGTAATCAGGAGGGGAACCCTGGGAGGGGAGCCCCGGTGAGGGGAGACCCGTGAGGGGGCTCTGGTCAGGGCAGATCCATGAGCGGGCACCGGTGAGGGGAGCCCTGTGAAGTGGAACCGGTGACGGGAGACCGGTGAAGGGAGCCCCGCTGAGGGTCCGACCACAGTCCCCACGGACCCCGGTCGCTGACCAGCCCCTCACGGGAACCGCCTCTCCCCGCCGCGGCGCTGCCGGCGGATGCGCAAGATGGCGCAAGGCGCTGCCCGCCCGCCCCCGCCCGCCGCCGGGAGGAAGCCGGGTGACACCGGGGCCGGACCGAGCATCGCCCGCATGTCCGGGCCCCGCGCTCCCGGCCGCCGCCAGCCCGCCTTTGTCCCGCCCCGCGCCGGGCTTTTTGTCTTTTCATTGGGAAAGCTTGAAAAGTTGGTTGTTGGTTTGGGTTTTTTTTTTTTTTTCAGCCGGTCTTCTTTTTTTGTATGTAGCCGCTCTTCTTTGTACTTAAGGACACGGTAAAGTCGAGTTTTCCAGAAGTTTGGAAGGGAAGAGCGAGTTGTGTTTTAATCCCTCCAACTTTCCTTTTTCATCTGCTTTGTTTCGATTAGCCCAAGGCTGGGCCTGGTGCTGGTGAAGTTTGGGAAGCCGGGAGCGTGCTCGGCACCATTTCCCTGGCCTCTTCCTCCTCCTCTTCCTCCTCCTCCTCCTCCCTCTCCTCCCTCTCCTCCCTCAAGCCGGGCGAAAGCAAACGAGCTGGTCTTCTTTGCTAGCCCGATAAATGCTATTTATGAAGATGGACCTGTTGAACTACCAATACTTGGACAAGATGAACAACAATATTGGCATTCTGTGCTACGAAGGTAATGGCTTCGTTTCGCGAAGCGGCTTCTGTCGGGCGCCTCCGCTCTTGGTTGGGAGCTCCAATTTTTCCTCTTGGGAGGCAATTGGGCTCTTGGTCGTGGGATAGAGACCTCGCAGGCTGTATTGTTAAGGCTTTGTTTAAAGGAAGGGATTTATATATTTTTTTCTTTTAATTTAATTTTTTTTTTTTACAAGGGGTGAGTGTTGGCTTTATTTTTTCTGAGGGGTAAGGTAAGTTCGATTAAAGGGCCGGGTTGCTTTTGTGGCAGGCGGAGTTTTTGCTCATCATTTCCGCAGCAGTTGGGACGATGGGCGGGCGCGCTAATTGCCGGGCCACCGCCGCTCTCCGCGCCCGCGCAGCCCCCCGCGGATGGGATGCTGCCGCCGGCGGGGCCTCCCTCTTCCCCCCCACCCCCCCACCCTGTTCCGCGCAGCCTCCCGCGGTGGAAAAGGGCTTTTTCTCCTTGCTGGACTCCGCGTCTCACCCCGGCTAAAGCCAGGCTGGCGTTTGCCCCTCATACTGGGAGCCTTAATGGTTTGGAAGTTGCCCGGAGCACAGGAGGGTAAAATCCCAGTTTCTCAATGCAGCGGGGGTTTATCTACGTGCAGTTCGAAGAAGCGGTTATGGCTTGGCTTTGACTGGGAAGAAAGGCACCACTGAGCTAATTCAGCTTGGCAGTGGAACTGTTTTTGCTGTAGCCACACACAAGCATTGCAGAAATCTTTCTTCTGATTCAGCAGGAACATTTTCCATGTTCGTTTGGAAAATAAATTGCCGCAGTTGTCAGGGAAGGAACAATCGGGAGCGTACACGGGAGTAGGAGCTATCTGCTCATGCTCTTCAGAGAAAGACCAGGCCAGGAGACAGCGAGCTGAACCTCACTTTGGAAAAATCCCATCTTTTCTATCACTAAGTCAGCATGGCCACATTTCTTTCCTTCAGGAAGCGGAGGGGCTCCCTGTAGAACAGTTAATACCTCTGTTTCGTTTTTTTTTTTCTTCTTTGCTTTTTCTCTCCTGCACAAATATGTATGTATTTGCTTGAATAAAGCTCTTTTACAGAAGATTGAGCTTGCCCATCAGTCCTGAATAGTATAAAGGGATTCAACAGAGTTGAATTTTAAAGCTCTTCCTTATCCCATGCTTTCTTCATTACAGCAAGAAAACTAGTCTAAAAAAAAAAAAGGAAACCCAACTTGCAGGATCCTTTAACTTTTTCATTGCCCTCTGCAGTGACCAGTGCTTTATTTGGAAGCAATTGACAACTTCTGATGAAGACCATGAGGTTTTACATAAAATTCTACTTACGTGGTACATGTTCCTGAGTGTTTTGACGACTAAGGCAGAAAACTGTAGTTTTGGCTCATTAGTTCAATTCATTGTAATTATGCCTAATGTTTATGGCAGAGTCTCTCCAGCACCCTTTTTCCCCACCCTCTTCTCCAGTAATTGTTACTGAACCAGATCTTAGCTTTAATAGTTCAAAAGCAAAAGAACAGCTTAAGGAATACCCTCTACTATAGCAGTCTTTGTTTAGTTTAAACATCTGTTGCTGTGTCCCTTATTATGGAAGTTAACGTTTTTAACACTAAAATAAACACACACAAAATGAAGAAAAGAAAAGCAAAACTTGCAGTGGTGTTTATAGTGAGGTGTTTATATCCCAGTGGTTTAAAAAGTATAAACACTGGCAACATCTGCACTGAACTGGAAGGGTGTTTCAGAGATGCCTACAGATCTTCCATGCCTCTGCCATGGTATTTATTTTAGAAGTGGGTTGTGTCAGCAGTGATGGATCCTGTCTTCTCAAAGATACTGCTGCGGTAGGAACTGTGTTGACAACAAAGTGCCCTTTCAAACTCAATTAATTAGGATTTATTGAAGTTCATACTTGAACTGCTTATAAATAGATGCCTTCCTGAAAAGTACTTTTGCAGATGTAGGATAAGATACCAACGCGTTGTATGATGTGAAAGTAGGTTTGTAATTTCAGAGGAAGGAATTATGGACCCGTATGCCACAGGAAATAAATGAGATGCGGCCCTTATTCCTTTAGAAGCTCTCCTGAAACACTTGCTTTTACTTACTGAGATGACTGGAATACTGGTGAAATGGGTCATTATTGTTTTATGAGGTTTACTAGCAGTTTTAATCGTTCACCTCTGGCACAAGCCACTGGAACAATCATTGATTTGCAGCTGCAGCTTATAGATAAGAGATGTATTGTACATAAGAAATAGGAAAGGTTCTTCCACCTCATGCATGTGGCAGCCCTCTAGTTCAAAATGGAGTAGAAGAATATCGTTTGCGTCCCAAGACCAGCCCTGCTTTTTCTTGCCCAGAAAGAGCTACAGATAGCAATTTGTAGCTGTGTCTTCATCTCATTTGGCTCCCAAGTGGTGACACTCATGGTCATGCTCCAGTGAGTATGGGAACATTTATTCACAGTGCTGTTCAGTTCATAAAACATATTGCTGATTTTGGCTTACTCAGTGGAGTCAAGGTCTTCTCCCCACAGAGGGGCAGAAAGTAGAACGGCAACTGATGTAGATGGGATCTCCTTTATGGACAGACAAGCGTCCCTTTGTTGAGGTTGGGGGGGAAATAGGAGATCTAGAAGTTCTCCCATTAACCTGTAAGAACCAACAGTGTGTTGCAGGTTTAGGTGACCGCTTTGTGGTGTGGAACTGTAACCAGAGCTGACTGTTTTTGCAAACATCAGAAATTTTATTTTTTCTAATGCAAGGGTGGTCTAACATTGGCACAGGTTGCCCAGAGAGGTTGTGGAGTCTCCATCCTTGGAGATACTCAAAATCCGACTGGACATGACCCTCAGCAACCTGCCCTCGTTGAGCCTGGTTTTGAGCAGGAGGTTTGGACTAGATGTTCTCCAGAGGTGCCTTCTGGCCTCAATGCTTCTGTGATTCTGTAGTATCACAGAACCTTCTGCACATTCCTATAATTAAGACGGCCACAGCCAGCAAAAGGATTCTAACCAGCCATGAGGTGAAAGGGTTTTTGAAACTTTCAACCACAGAATAAAGCTATTTCCTTTCCTCAGGATTGTTTGTTTTATACTGACAATTTCTGTCCTTCTGAGTGTTTTCTTAATATTATTACTAGCTTTGAGCTCCTCGTGATCCCCCATGATAATCTCAACTCTGATGCTTTTGGAGGAAGATCTTACTTTTAACAACATGGTGGTTTTTTTAACATGTTGCATAAAAAAGAATATTTGAGTTTTGTCTCCCTCTCCGGTGAAAGAAAATATTTAGATTATTCAGATGAGAATGTTTAGCCTTTGCCAGTGGGAAGGTGGCAGTTACATTAGAAATGATCAACCATTTCAAGCAATTTATTGTAATATATTTGGTGCAATAAGAAAGAAAAGAAGAAATAGAGCATTGTTGAGTCAGCATCTGGATGCTGATTTTTAGCGTGAGTACATCTGATACCCTCCTCCTAAACCTTTGCGGCTGGTCATCAGCAATGGCCAGTTTAATGAGTAGCACTTTCTTATCATTGTTTTCTTCCTAATGAGCTCAGAGACATCAGAGAACTCTTGGGAGACGGTTGTCCTCGCTGAGGTGCAAAGGCCACGGAGCAGAACCATTCTGTACTGGGAACTCTGGCGTTCCCAGTGCTTCCTATTGAATGGCAAGCACTTGATCCGGGCCTGTATTCAGAGGTAGAACATCTGCATCTTGTTTTTCAGTGGAAGCTCACTTAAACTCCAGCTGAATATTCTTTCTCCGAGAGCCTTGCGTGTGAGGTAATGGCAGAGTGAGACAAGTCGCAGGTGACCCTGCTCTTTGGCTAGTCCAGGGGCAGCTGGGCAAGTTTGGGCTCCTCATTTCCACCGGAATATGTATGAGAAGGTGCAGTCTCCAAGTAGAAGATCTGTTGTTTATCCGAGGGAGCGTACAGATGGCTGTCTGTTGGAAGGCAGATTTCTGCCTTCCTTCCTCTCCCTCCCGTTTTCAAATGCTTTGGGTTATTACTGCATTCTCCAGGCTGGAACTGCTGTGCTGTGCATAAAGAAATGCAATAAGATGCTAAGAAATCCCCCAGGCATGTTAGGAGACTTGGAGCACTCAAAATAGTTATACAGAGTTCTTTGGACAGGCCAGAAGGCTGGGCTGTTTTTTCTTTTTAATGAAGAAAATTGGATCCAGATTTATAGAAAAACACCCCTTTTTGGTTTTGGGACAGCTTACATTAGTTAGTGGCATATTACATAATAATTTCACGGAGTTCCTCTAATGATGAAGCGCTCGTTGGCTGCAGCCCTGGGCTCGCGTTGCTGTACATCTTCTTAGGGCTCTGCAAGGCGTTTTCAATGGATGTATCTCTTCCCCAAAAGGCCAGTTTAGATGTTTGATATCAAAAGAGGAGCCCGACACGGGTTCTGCTAACTTCATTTGCTTTTTAATGAAACGTAACGTGTTGTCTGAAGTTGTGAAGAATGGTTTCCATCAGTTTTCTTTGCTGACCTTGCATTTTACTCAGGGTTTACAACATCAGTTTCTCCGATTAACTCCAAAGTTTGTTTTAGTTTCTAAATATATAAAATGACTTTAACACTATTCCTCTACTAAGAATTAGGGGAATAATAAATGGGATAAAAATCTCCTTCATGGTGAATTAAGCGCTCTTATTTGTAATGCAGTGTAAAATTTCTGTTCAAAGTCATGTAAATTAAGACGCACCTACAGAATGTTCCCCATTTATAGAACATTTGGTGGGTTTTGCTTTCTCAGTGTCTTTTATCTTCAGGAAAAAACAAAGAGCTCCAGCCTCACAGTTGGGCTTTTCTTACTCATTTCCTCCTAGCATGAAGTTGGGAATATCCTTTTCAGTACTGACATCAAAATTCAGTTTATTTTCCTCGCTCATCAAAGGCAAGATAGATTCAGGTCATACTTAAGTATTTTGTTTCCCTGGAGTTCTGTTTTCTCCTCACCCTTGATGCTGGTTCAGCATTTGTACTGAGAACTCAAACAAGGAAATGAAAAAACCAAATATAATAGTGGGTTATCCCACAACTTTCAATAGATAAGACAGGCAGCATGGTTTTTTTCTGAGATAAAAGGTAGTGAGGTTTGTAGCAGTAAGTTGAATTCTGTGTTAATGAGCAATTTGCTTAAAGGCTGTAACTTGTTACTCACAAGTCAAATTTGTTACACTGCCAGGTCTCTTTGGATATAAATCCAGGGATTTTAGGAGACATTGAAAAAGCTTAAATTGCTCCAGAGTTTGAACAATGTGCTGTATTGTAAGGAGAACTGTTAGAGAAAAAATAAAGCTTAAACAACAGTGTTCATTGTGTGGCGTCTAAAATTATGAATGAAAAAGTTCATCCATATGTATTGGTTTTGCCTTTTTTTTTTAAATATCTGCTTTGCATGAAAATAGTTGTCTATTAATTTCTTCTTGAGGATTAATACAGATGGGCCTTTATATTTGAATTTGGCTGAGCAGACTGAGAGTTTTAACATGCTGCATGCAGACAGTGTGCCAAGCAATTTAGCAAAGTTGTTTACACTAACAATAATCCAGCAGGACAGAGCCTATAATTTTTCACTGATAATAGTATGAGGTAGTGATGAACACAAGTTTCTGGAGGAGTGTTTACAATAACAGTATTATACTTTTTCAGTGTGAAGGAGTCATGAGTGTTTGGGGGTTTAATTTCTTCTTTAAAGCCAGCTGATTTATTTTTTTTTATTTTTTTTTTCATCATGCAGTCTGTATCATCTCCCTGAAAATTACTTTGCAGATCAGCACGGAAGGATTGCTGGACACACAGGGCCATTGTTTGCTCTCCCTTTCAGCAGAAGCCATGTGCTTTGGGAGATAACTGGCTGTGTGATATAGCGCTGCTGGATGGCGTTCTACAAGCGCTACGCCAGGACGCATGCACCAGGAGTGCCATGATGCAGAGTTCTAATTTCCTGGAGGCAGATTTCCCCTGGTGCTCCATCTGACAGCTTTTTTGAAGAACGAGCTGACGTTCTCATGCGCATCTCTACCAGTTGGTGTAATGGCGCGTGTCGCTCGGTGTGAACTGGCAGGTATCTGGGGAGTCTTGGTGGGACAGAAAGAGAGTCCATAGACCATCCAGCACAAGGGCAGTTTTGAACAGGCACTTGAGCTCTTAATTAGGGTTATCTCTGTCAACTTCTAAACCTCATGTTATCCATGGATGGAGTTGGAAGAGTTTTATTCTTAACATCAGTAGTAGTTTGGCACTGATTCTAAGGGAAGGCAAGCTTGGAGCATTTTTTGTTAGGAAAGAGCTTTTTTTCTTGTATAGCCTTGGTGAGGTTGAAGTAAAGGTGTTCCTGGGACCACCACGGCACTGGATCTAGCCAAAGAACAAGTCATCCAGAAACTTCAGTGAGGTGATGAGTCTTCATCAAAGATCTTTAGATAATCTGGTTTTAATAGGAATTGTAAGTCCCAAAAATCTCAGATAAAAAATAATATGATTGTGGGGGACAAAAGTGTGAAACGGAGTTTAGAATGTTTCCTTTACCTAAGTTTCAGACACTGTTTGGTATCAGATTTTTTAAAGTAACGCTTATCTTTTTTTCTTTGCTTTTTAACTTTGTTGTTGCTAGTGTTAAGAACTTGTTAAACATGGTAGTGCATGGACCAGTCCAGCTTCTCCCTCCAAAAATGTTACGGGACACTTTGTGCCTCAAAGACCATGCAGAATGTGGTGTCCATGGGTGGAGGTAGATAGTATTTGGGATAAAGTGGAATGTTACAGCCTTTGTGGCATAGGAGGAGGAAAGCAAGTTTGCCTTCAGCAGGTAGGTGCCTGCTTAGTTCCTTCTGCCCGTTTAGAATACACGTTGTTACAAGAGCTTATCTTTAATTATTTTAAGACATGTTCTTTTTCACTCCTCATCATTTTGGAGTGTTCCTTGTCAACTGTGAGAATCAAGCATTGTAGTATATAACTTTCCTCCTGTTCTTCCAAATGTTGCTAGCAGGTTCCAGGAAATATATTTGCTCTCCCAGGAAAAGTTTGGAACCAGTTGTGTTTAAAAAGCAGTAGTTTTTCCTGGAAACCCGTTTGACGGGGCAGGCATGGAAACCACTCCGTTTGCAAGACTTAATATTTATTCCTCAGCATGCAGAAATAGGTTTTTTACCTTTAAACATGGGTTGTAGTTAGAAGTAAGAGAAATTTAGTAGACGAGCTCTTTTTTTGCCAGGGTAGGCATGGCACTGCTGTACGTGAATATAAGCCAATATTGAAATATTTATTATGTTTTATTTTAACCAAAAATCACAGAACAGCAGAATGGCAGCAGCCTTTGTAGTTACCATCTACCAAGTGCCCATCCCAGCAATCCTTTGTGTAACAAGGGTGAAAACCAAAGCTGCTAAGAGGATCTTTTGGAATAGCTGTTGTCTTTTGGGGAATGAGTATTTACTTGTTTCACAAATGGCATTAGTGCACTTCGGAGATGGTATCGTGACTTCCAATTTTGTTATTCAGTTGTTAATGTTTAGTAGGTCTCACTTCTGAAAGTAAATTCAGATATTTGTAAAATTAGCAGGTTTTGACACTTTTAGAGCAGAACCTTTCAGAAAAATACTGTTTCTAGGCTCCACATTAATAAATTGGAGTTTTCTCTGTGATGCATTGTTAATTGTAATGAAATGCCTGTGTGAAGAAAATCAAAGTTGTCCAGTCAAGAGGAAACTACATCTATAAATCTAAATTATCTAGGAAGACGAGTAAACGCCACATTAAGAGCTAGCCAAGTAAAATAAGAGTGTTTAGTTGTTCTGTTTATATTCTTTGGAAATAATCTGTTCTAAAGCAGGAGTTCTACAAAAAGTACTCTTAGCATATAGCAAAAAAAAAGTTGAAATAACTACAGCACCTCCTTTGTGGTGGTTTTCTACAGAGCACATTAAATGAAGATGGGGTGAGGGAAGTGCCGTATGATTCATATAGGACAAGTTTGAACTCAGCTACTTTCTTGGATTTAGTATAAATATTTATGGCATTGAGGGGGATTTTTTTTTTAATATGCTTCCTTGTGCTCCGGATCTTTTAGATGTCCTCCTCAGACATCTGGTGTGCATTGCTGCTTGTTTAACCCCCACCCTTCAGTTTTCATGCTGTGGCATCTCGGAGAGCTATCGCAGTCACTCTGTGGTTGGCGTAAATTAAATCTCCTGGAGCCAGCTGGGAGAATGCTGACGTGCACACTTTTCCTGCTGAATGCTCGAAAACCAGTGGCCACAGTTAAAGAGGTGAACACTTTGCGCTTGTCTTGCTGGAGGCATCATACTGAGCTATTTACCAAAGGTGGCAAAAATAGCAATTCCAGCATTAGCAGTGGTGTTGACAGGTTCTTGACTAGTTTCTGTCTCTTAGAAAAGGCTTCTCTTATCAATGTTACATCATCAATGTATCTTACTTGGTTTGTCAGCAAAAGAAATAAAAAATGTCTTTTCCCTTAAAAATCCTAATTTTTAAGACCGTAACTGCTTTGAGGTACATTATACTTGCCTTAACAGCTAATCTGTGGATGTACTGAGGTTTTCTTTGTAGCACAGTAAATTGAACACTGCCCTATTTGGTTTCAAGTGTTTCTCAATGAGTCCATTTAGACACAAGTATGATAACAAGCATTTTAGTACTCATTGTATCGTATTTGTGTATATCTATTTTTAATCCTCCCTGCGGAATCCTAGTCCTCACAGAAGCCTAGTTCATTCAACCTTCAGCCGCCCCCACAAAATAAATAGCGAACGTTATCCTTATTTACAGAGGGCAAAAAAAGAGCTATAATTGCTTACATTTACCTAAGTCAGGGATAAAGCTGACAGCAACATTCAGGGTGCCTTGATTGTAACACTTGGCCGTAGCTGCTAACCCTTACTGTGATCTGCTAGTAAATGAAATGTGCTTTTACCTGTTTGCTTTGAGTTGTGCAAATACAAATTGTAATTAATCAGCTAAATAGATAAAAACCCTGATCTTTGAAACTTGGACTAATGATACAGGGACTAGGTGCTTGCTTTCCCCTCAGCAGTCGTAGAGGGAACAGGAGCTTTTAGACTAGAATCTTTTGTGACCGTGGTTCATCTACAAGTGGACCCCACTTCAACTGGGATGATGAAATCTGTTTCAGGGGAAGCAGTTGAGTCTTTTTAGCTGGTCCAAGGAATGAGCTCTTACAAAGACTAGTGGGATGGAAGAATTTTAAGTTCCCCTGTTTGAGCCGCAGGACCTCTGCAGGTCTGCTCTTTTATATTTGAGGCCTGTTGAGTTGCACAAAAGGAGTGTGCCCACTGCTGCCGGCGGTTAATTTTATATTCTCTTCAGGACATGAGTTGGGATAAGAAACTTCAATTAAATAGCAGTCCGACTGTGGTCATGCAGCGCATGGCTCGGCGGCAGGCAAGCTGATAACCCATTTATGACCTGAAGCAGTACTTCCAAACCTTTTTAATTAGTGCAGTGTCTGACTGCCCTTGAAGTGACTGTTTGGTTCCATTAAAAAGTTCACAGCGGTGTTTAATAGAGCGCCTGCTTCATTATGGGATGGAACACCTTAAATGAGTGGTGGAGAGTAGAGATCTGCAGAAATGTTTGGGATGTACATCATTCTAGTAAAATGGGGAAGGTTTTAACACATAATTACATGGGGAGCGGTATCATAGTAATGTAGCAAGACCTTTAATTTCTGGATCCTGTGGTGCCGGTATCATCTGAATGGTGGGACACGGACGCACAACTGACATTTTTTTGCTACCTTGGTTTTAGCAACCCATCTGGTTTTCCATGTCTTTTGTGTGTATTGTCAGAAATGAGTTGCTTCTGCAACTTTGAAATAAATAAACAAGGAGCCTGGACTTAAGTTAATCCAAAGGGCAATTCAGCTAAAGACCAGTAGGCATAGGGGGAAGAAGACGAAGCCCCTGATTAAAGGTCTTTGAGAAGCAGAGTGTAACTTTGGTAGCGCTCACCCATTGCAATCCCGTGACTGTCCAGATAACTTCAAAAATAGGAATTTCTGTTTGTTCCTTACTTTTCCAAGAGTTCTGGAAAACCTGCCCTCAGTGCCCAGAAAACTGTGAGAGAGAGTGTCCAGGCAGCCTGAAATTTCTTGGTAGCAAACACAATCCCCGCCTCCATCTTTCCTGCTTTGGCTTCCCCTCGGAGAGAACATTTATTTGAGGTGACCCTGCAACTTGGCCCCATAAACCACCCTCCTTCTCGTGAAATAAGAGTCCAGCTCTGATTTAGACAGTGCTCCCGCCTACCCCTTGGCACCGTAGGGTTTTCTGCCCTTTTATCTCTCTGAGTCTGACAACCCCTGTCAATCCCAGTCACTGTCCAGTAATGCTGGCTACTGGGGTGGGTAGGACCGTTCATTCAGGTCCAGTATCTTCAGTCCTTTTGAGGAGGAAATAATAATGTTCTCTGGTACCAGATTTTTCACAACTGAATCTTCTAGTGGAACAGTGGTTTTCAAGCTCTTGTACTCTGTGATTACCTGGAATTTTTCTGTGGATCTCTTCATAGCGAGTTTTTTTTTATCCCTGATAAAATTGCTTGTCTTGGTTGAATGTCATGAACCCAAGACTAAAAACTTCTATGACAGAGGAGCAAAATTAATTTCGTCTTTTCCTTGGTGGTGGTGTGTGCCTGTCGGTCTGTTTGTTTTTGAAACAATCCTTTAAGGAACAATGGTAATATTTTGGATTTTTTATGTATGTTGCTTCATAACACCCATTTCACCCGTAACCCTGGAGAAATTATTGGTGTCCTTTCCTCTCCCATCTCATGAGCCACACTGTTCTCTGGGCTCTTCTAGAAGGTGAAGCCTTCATGAGTTTTTGGTTATTAAAACACTACATGTGAGCAACAGCCGAGGAAGACTATTAGGTTGTGTCTCAGAATAACGCAAAGCCAGTGGGTTGAAGGATCTGTATTCTCCAACCGTGTAGCGCTCGTGATGAGCTTGAATTCATTCTCTTCTGCTGCCCGAGGCACTGGCTGGGTCATCTCTCAGCCTACTGCCATCAGTTACAGTAAAACCCTGCGCAGAAGGAACTGGCAAGCTGACACGTCCTCCTCATTTTCTATGTAAATAACATGATCAAAAGGCTATCTTGTTTTCATCTGAATGGCTCGTGTAGTAGGATTCATGACTGCACTCCACAGTTGTCATTGCTCTCTTGCTTTCCCTCTGTAGAAGGGATTTTGGAGCCTATTTTGAAGGACAAAGGGATTTTGTTCTTTACAATGGATTCTTTGTGGGAGATGGGTTGGAATTGTTCTGACGCTCTGTGGATGAAAGTCTTCAGTATTCTGCCCAGCGTGGTTGAAGGGGCTCTGTGTTCCTTAAATACGCCAGGCCGTTTCAGGAAGGCTGCCATCAGGTAGCAAAGACCCAAAACTGAAATTGAAGTTTTTCCTGTGTTCATTAGGCCAAATTTCACTTCAGTTTAAGAAGAGATTATCATGTTGGTGACCATGGAGGCAGCAGCAGCTCCTGGTTGTGTGTCCGTGTGGATGTGAAGATTAAGACTTGCCTCCAGCCCCATCTCCTCCCACAGCTTCGGCTGTTTCACTGCTTGCCCACATGCCACATGGGGAAAATGCAGTGGCCAAGACTTCTTTGCTTTTTCTGGGGTTTTTTTGGTTTTCTTGGTTTTTTGACTTACCATTTTGAGGTCACTTGTGTGCTACTAATAGGAATCCCACCAGGGAAGTCAGCACCAAGCTCTGCAGGACTTGCAGCCAGTACAGTTGTCTAAATGGCGACCCTCCTTTTTTCCAAATCCACCCCAAAGGGAGCCGCCCATGAGCGCATAGCTTTTACTAACATTTTGAATATATTTGCTTTGGTGTTTTTATTTTTGAAATACAGCATTTGTATCCTCTCTCAGGGGACCTTCTACCTTCCAGGCAGGAAATTTGGGGAAAAAATTAAATGAAAATAAAAGAAGCATTGCTTAAAAGTGCAATATCAGATTTTGCAGCTCTTTTAGAAAGGTCATTTTTATTGGTGCTCTGAATTTTTCCACATGTAGCAAAGGAGAATAATGTGAGAAAAGGTGTTTGGAGCATGTTTATAGTAAACTGCAGTAAAACCTTGCAGTGTATCTAAAAATGGGCTTCAGTTTAAATAAGCAGAATGTATTTTTTTTACCTTTGCATAGCACCTTTTGCTTCAAATTCTTATGAAAGAAACAGCCCACAGTTTGTTGGATTTAATTTTAATCTGACCTTATTACAAGTAAACATCTCAAAATTAATGTTTTAAGCAGGGTTGCCATAGAACATACTGCCTGTGCTCATACCCACTGGGGCATTGATTACCGAGTGTATTAGAGTTTAATTTCTGTCACAGAATCACATCCATGAACTGCCAGCCACTGGAGCAGAAGGTGGTGTTTCATCTGAGTATCTACAACACTCTTCACTAACAGAAACAGCATTTAAAACCACCAGAGGGAGGATAGAAAGTGATTTCTGTCTATTTAGGAGGAATTATTCAAACTTGAGCTTTCACAAATTGAATTTCTATCTGTCTCTCTTTGCCATTGCATGAAAACACATAGTTAGAAGGTATCGTTGGGTATGTTGAAATACTGCTTAAGCACCCAATCTAACGTTTTTTTTTCTGTTCTGACCTTGCTGTGACTTAGATTTGCTTCTGAAATAGATGGCAGGTCTTCCAGCTTTGATTGTTTCTGCTACAAGACAGGCTAGTCTTTGATCAGCTCAGCTTTCCTGGCTTTCATGTAGCACAGTAAGTCCTTTAGCTGGGTGACAAAAGAAAGAACACCTAGTTCTGGAAAGCACCGTCGTTTATGAAAGCAACATCTTCATCATGTTGACTTACAGTTGTATTTCATTCACAGTTGTTGGTTTTTTAACAGCGTTTTTACATTTTTAATAAAATCGCATTACCGCACTGATAAAAGTAAACCTTTTTATCTGGCAACTTTTAAAATCTGCTTATCAGAAATGTGAGAGAATGCCCTATAATCGTTTTGCAAATAAGCTAAAGGAAGCTGAATTCTGATTATATGTTTATTATTTAACCTTTGCATGGGGGTAATCTTAATTACATATTTGGGAATTATTTTCTATATTAGAAGTTACTGTAACCCGCTTGGTCTTTGTTTCCTGCTCTCTCAAGTGTATTTGCCCCATAAGCCATTCCAGCCTGGCTCCAAGGTGAAAATGAGTATCTTTCTTGGGACACCAAGGCTGGTGGGACTTCATCTCTCTTCGTGGGTCTAGCCCACAAGCGCTTACCTGGAATCTTTGGAGATTTCACCTGCGCGGAGGAGAACATATTACCTAGCACAGAAGAAACGTAACTCTTTAGATTTCAGTATCACTATACATGGAGTAGGGTGAGGGATACACCTGAACTACTTCTAGTATTTACAGTGCAGGAGGTTTTGCCGGGGAATGAAGTGGATCCTGTATCTTTTGCTGAGCAGTAAATACTAATGTCACGTTTTCTAAGCAAATACAAGGTGAAATGGACTGGTTTCTGCAGAAAATGTAAATGATGCTTCTCCCTTTGTCTTCCTTTTTCTTTTATGCCTCCCGTTTTCAGGATGCCCTTGTTGGGTCACACTGTTCTGCACCACAGCAAAGTAGTCAGTAGCTTTCCACACGGGCTGTGTAATTAGGCCGAGTGGCTCAGCAGCTGTACCTTCACCAGCCCATTCGGCAGGGTAGTGCTGTCAGGTTTGAAGTGTCTAACGCCCGGCTGGTGGAGCATCTGGGTGGTTGTTGTGTAGTGGCTGTAGATCTCGCTGTGTACCAAGGCCCGTGTGAGTGGGCAAGGTGGGCGCCCGAGGACACCCCGTATGGAGGCATGTGCTGCTATCTGGACTTGGTGGGACTTGGTGGCTTGGCTTAGCTCGGCAACTCACCTTTCTTTTATAGGAGCCTCAGAAAATGATAACTTGGGTTAAGTTTTAGTCCCTCTTAAGTGACTTTAAATGTTTGATGTAGGCTTTTCCTGGGAGAACTGGCAAACAGGCTCAGAAAGGAGCAGCCCTGCTTCCTGAGCAACAAACCCATCCTCAGTCTTGACCTGGGGAAAATGCCTTTTTGACAGTGATGACGTCCCTGGTCCTGTCTATCTGGAGACTAGTGTAGTTTAGCAATGATTGCGTTTAAGTCTTGCCTGCCAGATAATTGGAATCTTTTTCTAGCCATAGCTTATGTGGGTACAGGAACTCGAAGCAGAAGAAAGCAACATGTTTTTCAGACTTTGGGCTCAGCCAGGTGCTGCAGGAGTTAGCTAAAAGGGACGTTATCTTAAAGGGAGATCTGCACATTTCTGAAGTAGTCTCGTGCCCTACAATTAGACCCAAGCCCGAGTTCATTGTTGGGTTGGAACTGAACACAGCCCAACAGTCACAACTGCTGAGGTGTGAAAGTTGAAATTTGATAGAGGAAATATTAAGGAGCTCTGCCAGCCCCGAGCATTACAATTTATTCCATCCTATTTCCGTTGTGACATATCTGCTGCCCTTCTTCTTTCCCTGCCATCAATTTCTTGCCTACTTACCAAGATACTTTTTTACAGTTGTTCTTTTTTTTTTAACTGCAAAAATGTATTAAAAGGAGACTCTTTCAATTGGTACCTGGTTAGCAGAGTGAAGAGATTTTATTTCAATCCTAGTTTAAGTAGCCAGCAGAGACTTTTTACTTCTCTTGTGTTTATCAAGTACTTTGTAGAACTGAAGCTGTTATTCATGTAAGTCAGTTTATGCACAGAGAGTATGCACGTGCTGTTCTGTGCAGCTATGCTTGTACAATCTGATGAGGGAGAATATAAGGTGATGACAGTAGGAAAAAAAATTGGAGGAGCACATACAGTTAGGTTTGGGGAGGCAATTTTGCCATTTTCTGCCTGTTGCAATTTACTCTTCTGTATATAATACAGCATTTTCAAGACCTTGTACTACGAAATCTGCTTTAACATGTTCTGATGAGCAATATGTCTTTTTTGAAAGGCTCCTCGAGCAAGCATGCCTGCACTCTGCAAGCAGTACTGCTCTACCTACATTCTCCTTTCTTTGTGCAGGCTTTTGAACGAAAGAGGAGGAAAAAGTGGGTGGAGATGATTGAATGCAGAGGTCACTATTTTATGTTCCCGCTTGCCATGTCAAGCATCATGTGTCCCTCATTGGCAGACACGGTCAGCTGGAGGAGCCAGAACAGAATAGTCGATTTAATCGCTGTATTTTGGTTTTGGCCATGGATTTTCTGGCATACATATCTCTGCACAGTGGTAGCCAGAGCTTGGTTCCAGGAGTAAGTGCTTTTCATATGTTTTGTAAATGGATGAGAGCAGGTTTTTGCCAATTTTTCTTTACATGTGTGTGTTTCTACTAAATTAGCTTTTTGTCATGTTACAAGAAAGTCAGTAAAAATATGTTAGATAAGTGAATCAGTCAGTTGGCTGCTGAAAGAAACCTATCAATTATAATAAAAAATATTTCCAAGATCTAGTTTCATAGCAGCGTTTTATGATTAGGCTGTTCTCATTAATGCTTAATTTTTTGTTGTTCCTGGAGTTTGCTGGTTTATGACACTCTCCAGGTAGGCCTGTTTTATATACTACAGAGGAAACACAGACTACTGTGACTTTGTTTACAGCATTTGGCAGACCGCTTCCCAGAACTAGAACTTATTTAAGCTCAGCTTAAATCATATCTTTTATAAAAACTACAGTCCAGAAATATAGTAGTGGTGCAAAATGATGGTTTTACATAAGGGATTTTTTTGTTTGTTTGAGTGGGAGTTATAGAAATATTCAGCATTTATATAAATAAATATAATTTGTGGCTGCTGCTTAGGATATCTTTTTTCATGAACCGAAGCTTTACTACTGAGGAGTCTGAACGGACTTTTTTGGTCAAGCAAATGAAGTAAATCTGCCTTAAATGACATACTTTTAAGATTTTCTGTAGTGTAACTACTTCACACACATGTAATTTCTGGGAAATTTCACAATTTCAAGGATATCAGTCCTCTTGCAATGTATAGTATGCTGTGAAGTAATACCCCAACTAGGCAGCTGACAACATCTGCAGATTAATTCTGCTGGTCTGTATTGTGATTCTTTTGTTTTGATAACTTGTTTTGATGACTTGTTGAATTGAGTAATTTGCAGTGATTTCCTTGCTTGGTATCTGAATATCTCAAACCACGTGATTTCTGTCCATGAATTGGAATTTTTATGCCATTTATCCCAATTTATGTTGGCGCAGGCTGACTTCTGTGTCTGGAATGGTGGAAGAAAACATGCAATAGTTTATAAATTCATTCCAATCTATTTGCAATTTAATCTCACGATTGTTAGAATATAAATAAGTTGTTAAAACAGAAAATAAAACAAGTTTCATTTTATATATAGCTTTTGTGAATGTCTTGGCTTTTCAGCAGAATTTTTTCATGTGTCATGAGAGCTAAATTTTGATCTTGGATCAGTAGAGAAAACTGCCCTATTGATTCCTGGGAATGTCTGGCCCTAAGAACATGAGGCAACTCCTTTGACTAATGAGAGTTTGTCTGCATGGAGGTATTGGAAAAGGTAATTAAAGGTGTAATGCATTAATGCATGTTAATTAAAGTCTGTTAAACTCTCATGCCCATGATTTTATTAATTAATTGAGTGGCCTGAGGTCATTCATGGTCATTCAATCCAGACGATAAAGGATAAGGACCCTGTGACAGACACCACAACCAATGTTTATTTTAATTTATTTATTTATTTTCCCTTTCCCTAACTTAATAAAAGTGTCAGGAGTTCACTCTTGTGGACAAATCCATTTGTCAGAGGCAGAACAGAAAAGTAAAACGGACAAGGGCAGTGCTGGAATTTTCTTTCAAGGAGTTGTATTTCAATCTGTCTTGAGGTCTGTATCGTGTCGATCTTCAGTTGGAAAGACGGAGCCTTTCATTTCTGGATCATAATTAATGCTCAGATTTTATGCATTAACAGTAGCCAGCGGGAGAGAGGAAATTGGGAGGGGGAATAGGATATGGTAGCCATGTCTCAGCGCAGCCCATACTGAGTTGCTAGGTCAGAGAGGAAGGAAGCTAGCTGCCAAAAGAGTGTATATTTTTTTTTCCCAGTCTCTGGTAACTCCTGGAGTTCTCAGACATATTTTGAGACTTCTCTGGTGTCTTGCTATCAAATCCACACTTGTAAAAACATGACTTTTGCTGTTGTGATGTTTGTATTGCATGGAGATTACAGATACTGAGCTGCAAGAGAAAGGCAAACAGTGCTGAAGATCCACTGTTTACAGAGAACTGTCCTTGTGGTGAAGGTGCCTGAATAGAGCCTTGCTGGTTCTACAAACATTTGGTTTGCCTGTGTTAATTCGAATCACTTTCAGTTTCGGCTCGTAAGTGGTTAAAATAAAGAACATTCTTGCTGACTGCACGGGCTTCTGTCAACTGAGCGCACTCCTGCAGTACTGCTGTATAGGCAGACACTACGTCACGTCCTTATCTCTCTTTAGCTTGTCTGTGCTTTATCATGTTGCAGAACAGTTTTAATAAAAAAAAAAAAAAAGAAAAAGAAAAAAGAGGGGGGAAAAAAAAAAGAGACTAGTATGAATAGTTGTAAGTAGAACTATCTGAAAGCAGCAGATCTGGAGTGCTTTACACCAGCTGCTTACTGAAACAAAGAGAAGTATTATGAGAGGCACAATAAATGTGTTTGCTATCTCTGCTCTCAGTTGCAGCGCAGACACAAGCCGTCACAGTAATGAATTTTGAAGACTGGAGTTTGGACTTGGGGAATTTTATAAAACACAGTTGTTTTATCAGAGTGTTGTCTTGCCAGCTGTGTGATGCGAGTCTGGTTACCATGGAGTGTGGTCAGTGGGGGAGACACAGCTAGGCAGTAAAACAGCATTTTGTGTGGTAGGCTCTGCTGTGGTTTCTCCCTCTCCGGTTTAAATTCCAGTTTGGTAAGGAGGAAAGTAGTGGGGAAAGAAGCTGCCTTTTTGTTTAAATAAAAAGCAGTTTTACCCCTTATCAAACTTACAGACCACATGAGAACTTGTGGTGCAGTACAAATACAGTGTATATACATAGAGTGTATCCCTGTAAACAATGTAGAGGTATTTTTCCTCTCTCTCTCTTACCCCGTTCTCTGGACTCTTGCTTGCTGCTCTTCTCTCCTTGCCTTGGTCAGCAGGGTGGCCTATGGAAGATGCTGAGCACTGGCCACCTGTATCTTCTCGTGAGGAGGTGGTAGTGCCTTCCGGCCCCTCCTGGAAGAGATGGAGGGTGTGAGAGCTTTTTCTTGTTGCACCTACCCGCTGCCACCTCTTCCAAGTTTTGTTACTTTGATTAATTTTGGCCAGGTGGCCCTTTGGTGCTGCAGATACCCCAGGCAGTTCTGGTATGTCCATCTGCAGGCCTTGGTGTCCCCCACATAATTACCACCTTACTTTACAATTAGAAAAATGCATTGCCAAATTCAACAGGCTTGTACTAGAAGCCATTCCTTTCTTTGCTGAATTTCTTTAATTCCAACATACAATAGCATTAGCTTTTTTACCAGATTTTGTACTCAGTCTGGATGCTAATATATAAATGCTTTTGTACATATAATAAGATGCAGTTTTATATTTTTTTTTTTTTTTTTTTTAAAGAAAACCCCATTGAGGTAATTGTATAGTATCGGGCTCCTACCTGCTGTTTGGGAAAAAGGAAAAGTTTCTAACTTGTTAAATCGGACAATATCTAGAGATTTTTGTCTTTCATAAACACCAGAGTTAGCTTTACACAGATATTTATATTGCCTGTGTTCCTGTCAGGAGTTACTGAGGAGAAGTCAGTAGGAGTTTGGTGCCTACATGGAATTTGTAATTCCTGTAATGGAATTTTGTGTTTTGAGTCTTCAGAAGTGACCTCAGATACTGCAGAGAGAAGAGTGATTGCATATGGATGGGATGAAAGTATCACAAACCTTAGCTGAGGAAAGTTTTATCTTTTGACATTGGTATTAACTTATTTTTTTCAAAGTGAGGGAGATTACTCACTAAGAGGAACGGGTATGATGTGGTTTACTTACAAAGTTTAGGATGTGAACACCATGCAGGTGGAGGTTTCTACTGGCGTAATACAAAGGCTGAAGAAAAAATGCAGAAATTTTATTGATACGAAGATTGTTTCATACGAGAGGTCTTTTATCAAAAAGCTTCTCTTGTGACACCAGCGTGGTTGTGGAGAGCTTCCCAATTAACACTTCGGTCGTTTTGAACAAGAGAGGGTCTGGGTGTCTGAGAATAAAAACTCTGCTCTACTGCAAATGCTATTTCGAGCTGAGATGGAAAGTTCCTATTTAGATTTGGTGCCAGAGTCTTTAATAGAAATCATGACTTGTGGTGTATTATAGGTCAGTGTATGTTTGCTAGTTTATATTATGCTGACTAAATTGGCAAAACGCTTATTTTTACTGGTAAACATTCAGGAGGTTTTCTCCTCACTCGTTCCTTTTCCAACAAAATAGTATTTGTCGTGTGTGGAATTAAGGCAACATTTTATAAATCATCTGCCCCGGCGATGATGTGAAAATGTGTGGTGGTGTACAAAGATTTCCATTGTCGGGCACCTCAGGGCTGTAGATGGAGTTAACTTGATCCTAATTTTAGTTCTGGAAATTATGGCCATGTAGAAAACAAAATGCTTCTGGCAGTGTAGGAAAAATACAAATTTTAAACTCTAGCAAAGGTGGCTATTTCAGGCATATTACCAGAATAGGTAACCCTGGTTAATTTAGCTCCTCTCCAAGCCCCTTATGAAGCCCCAAAAGCATTTTTTAACATCTTTAAATTCCTCTGAGGTCTAAATATGACCTGTGGCTGTAGGGATGTGAGTTCCAGTGAAGTCCATAACTGCTGGTGAAACGCAGCACTGTGCTTTAGGCTATACATTGAGTGAGACATTTAATTGAAATGGGAAAAGCGCTGCGGTCACACTTTAATGCCTGCTTAGTAACAATATGTGAATGTGTTTATGCGTGAGCTAATTGTATCACTTCTGGAATTATTTAGACACAGCTCCCACAGGCTGCGAATGGCTTTTTCTGATAAGTGTCAGATTATATAAAATTTATAATCTACTCACTTAGAATCTACTATATTCTACCACCCGTCTGCCGGGTTGAAAATTAGCATTCTTAAAATTGAGATGATGTGATTCTTGTGCTGAAGAATTGTGCTGTTTTGCTCATTGCTCCAAACATAGTTTAGAAGTATAGAAAAGGACATCTAAGGACAAACTTAAAGCTTCCATCAGCAAGTTTCCATTTTTTCCCTAATTTTTACCTTGCGTAGTTATATACTAGACAAGCTTGGTTTGGACAGCTTTTTGTAAAAGGAATCATTTGAGAATTTGAACGTTTATTCAGTTTTAGATCTTGAATATTTGGCATAAATGTGAACTGCAGCCCTGGAATTTATAACCACAACCATAAGAAAAGGAACAAAGCGTATTTCATTGCGAATAGTCATGCTTTGCAGAATGAGGTAATGAGAGTTCAGTGTTGGAATGGCAGCTTGTAAGAGGGAATGCCTCTGAATAAAAACGCTGTTGAGAGTTAGCTCAACCTTTCAGATCATCTGGGGTGAGTTGACCCCTCTCATATTACCTTTTTTCAACTGTTTATTCCAGCATGAAGCATTGAAGTATGGTTTATGATGCCTCATTTATCTTACAACCATGTTAAATGTGCCTGTGCAGACCTGACATCTGCTTGGCAAATTTTTCTGCAAGAACATTTTCAAAGAGCATGCTCTTTTACCTCTCTTTTCCCTGAGAGGTTCGTTCTCACTTGTCCTCTTCCCGCAGGTGAGGCAGCCCTAAGAGGCGAGCCCAGGATGCAGTCTCTGCCCGTCTCCTCCGCGCTCACCAACCATCGCACGGGCCCTCCTCCCATCAGTCCCAACAAGAGGAAGCTCAGCATGGACCAAGGGGATGATGAGCTAGACTGTGAAAATGACCACGTTTCTAAAATGAGTCGGATGTTCAATCCGCATCTGTAAGTGCCTTGCTTTTGTTACCTCTGGCGATGTAGAATTTAGTGTTACCCTCTTGATTTTTGTGTACGCTCAAATCAGGCTGCGTCTACAACTTTGTGCTAGGTTTGGCCTTTGTTCCAGTTTGTATGGAAGATCTGCACAAAGGCTGGCGTGATTAGATGGGTGACTCCTTGTTTTCTTTTGTTTTCATACAGCACAAAGTAACAGGAATTAGCCCAACTTTAACTATTTATAGCAAAAATACGTATTCACCTTGCGATTCCTAAAGTATTGTTCCTTTGTTCTGCGTAATCCGCTCCTTTCACTTCCCCTGATTCTGAGCTCCCTGTGCTCCCTGCCGACGGGGGTGGGGGAGCAGAAGGAGGGGAAACAGAAGTGCTTGGCGTTTTTTCTGAGGCCGGGAGATTGGGAGCCAGCTGCTCCCAGTCTGCCTTGACAACTGGGCAAGCTGCAGTTGTTGCTAAACATGACTTAAAGGATCGCACCGCCGCGCTGACAGTCAGATGTGGAATTTTTCGCCCAGGTAAGGTGTTGGTGAGCGAGGTGCATGTGTTGGGTAATCATCATCAGATGCCATTCTTGCCGTGTTCTCATTCCTGGGAAGGCACGGCTGGTTGGCATGAAGCGCAGGCTTAGGGAATTCCTTTCATTCCTGAGCGGAGGAAGCGATGGGAGCGGTTCAGCAGTCCAGGGCAGGCCGATAGCAAGCGCGCCTTTCCCTGCTGCCTCAGCTCCCGCAGCCGCTGCATTCCCCGCATTCCACGCTGCTCTGCACTGTTGTGTTCAGTCATAAGATGCGGACGGAGGTATTTATCCTCAAATAAATCACCACAGTGTTAGTCAGAGGCTGGGCCTGTAGTCTGCAGTCTTGGAATTTGTTACAAATCAGGAATCCAGCGCTGAAGTAATGCAAAACAATAAAAGCTCACAAGCAGAGAGAGACTTCTCATTTACAACATACCTCCTCCTTTCTCCTGAAAACTTAACTATTTACAGCCTTGCCTTGGAGCTGAGAATGCTGGTATTGGAAAGGGCCAAAACCTGCATTTCTGTGGCGTACGTACGTGACACAACTGAAGAAATTTCTGGCATTTTTGAATCATTATGTAACTTTGTGGGAAAAGGTGTGATTTTTTTTTTTAAAAAAACTCCTTTGCTAGTGATGAAATAAATCACAGCTGGCAGTTACGTACATCATAACACTTTATACAGCAGAGGCCATAAAAATATCGAAGTCTGAACCAACAGACTCGCGTGCGACCAAGGTTCAAAACTAAAAGAAACAGTTATTTCATGAAATGCCTTAGATATATTTTAAAGCTATCTGATCTTTTCCAGTATGCTACATTTTTCCTCATCCAGTATGGTACGTTTTAACTCGTTCTATGATTTTTGTATATGAAATTTACATCTTTTCTTCTTAGAATACAAAGCACTGGTTGTCTTGCCTAGTGGTCATGTGATGGGACCTAATTTATTTCAATTAAGCCATCTACAGCAGATGAATCATAATCCAAAATAGCAGACGCAGGGCCATCTTTTTCTTACTTTATTTTGTAAGTTTGATCTAGCCGTATGAAAATACGCTTTCAACTGAACTTTACAAAACCTTAAACTTGTCTGATATGTCTGAAATAACTGAATATATGTATATTTCAGATATACCAGAAAAGGTCATAAACATTATCTGAATTTTACTCTCATTTCTCTGCCGCCACCACAGATGAGGTTATTTTTTTGAATGTTTCTCCTATTTTCCCTTTTTCGGATTATGATGTTCTGGTTTAACAATAGAAATGGATTACTCCAACTTTGTTGAACTGCCCTAAAAATTTTGTTTTGGAGGCAGGAAGCGTATTGTAGAAGCTTGATTTGTTTGCACTGGTGAGAAGACAGTAGATTTGGGGAAAGAAATATTTTGTGAAACACAATAATGGCAGTCACATTGTGTGGTGACTTGGAGGTTCTAGAAGGGCAAGTTTAACAACATTCAGTTTAGAAAACCAAATCCATATATGTGGAGACTAGATGGCACAGTATCTCTGGTGATAGCAAAGACATTTTTGTGATTTGGACTCTAAAGATGAAGTTTAGAGCCTATGTATTTTGAACTTTTCGGGACAAAGTCCCCTGAAAGCATAGGATGAAAGAGTCAGTGACACAAAAACTGGGCATAGCTGCCCGAGTCAGTATTAGTTAGGGCTACAGACTGCACACCTTTGCCACATAGCAGTGTTTAAGTCCATACTCCTCTGGCTGAACGTCCTCAGTTGTGTTAAATGTCCGGATGGGCAAATCTTTTTCGCTTGGAAGTCAGTGCCTGGAAGACAGAAGTCTTTATAACCACGAGCAGCTCTTGTTCAGGCACTTGGGTCTCTGTGATTGCGTTGGTAGAACTGTGAAGCAGTTGTATATTCATCCTCTTAACACCAGCATATTGTGGTTGGGAACATAATTAAATAGGACAAGAATTGTGTGCTGCGGTTCATTATAAATGGTAGAACCTTTTGTTAGCAATTGGATGTTAACTCTTGGGTACCAGCAGCCCCGCAGCTCGGTCACTGTGCTTCAGTGGGAATGAATCCATTTACATGCTTGGGATATTTTAGTAGCAATCCCGTGATGCCACCCTTTTGTTTGGAAATTGAATGCTTTGAGATATTCCCTGCTCAGGTGTAACTCCCTGATGTGTCTTCTTTGAGTTGTACTTGGGTGTGTTTATTTTTATCATGGAAAAACACAACTATTGGAGTACGGTCTCTGGAGTAGAGCGAATCAAACGCCCTGGCAATCCGACTGTGTTTCTGTAATACCTAATGGAATTCCTGTGCAAAGAACAATTTATCAAAGGCTCTGTTTTTCAGAGGAGATAAGTATATTTTATTATCCTAAAGCTGAGAATTGAGACCCTGTGGATTAATTTTTAAAAATCGGTATGTGAAACTGCCTGCCTTACTTAGGGCAGTGTACTGGGCTGTATTTATAAAGCTCCTGTATTGTTGGGGTCACAGAGGTTACACACATAAGCTCCTCACTTGGGGAAAACGACTACTGCCACCCCAAATTAAAACCTAGGCACGGTAATGTGAAGTTCCTTCATTTCTGTTTCACACTTCCTTGTATGGCCCTCAAATGTTTTACTTAAAATGCATTCGCTAAAGTATAAGCTTGCTGAAGTAAATGTGCTTTTTGTACCATATTCTATTTTCTGGGTGCTTTGTAAAGAAGCAGCGAGCTTATTTGAAGCCTCAAGTTGAAACATGCCTTTGTTTTCGTATGACTTCACTAAAATCACCTTGATTTACAGAAGAGTAATTAGGAGCTTGATTTATGTAAGAAGTACAAGCACTTTATATATGGGTAAAGTGACTGGAGAGCTGTACCAGTCTTACTTAACAAATGGAGCTGCTTTGTTATATTTCCAAGGTGAATTTAGCATTTCATGGCAACTCCTGTGTAAAATCACCTCGATCTGGGCATTGTGATGTAAGGGGAACGTGAATGAAGTGTGTTGTACCTTTAAGCGAAGGTCTCGGGCCTGACCTGTGTTATGTGGGTTTCTTGTTTGTCAGGCTGGAGGCATTTTCTCATTTTCACAGTTCAGCTGAAAACAAAGGCCTCCTTCTCCTGGCAGGGAGCTCTGCAGAGCTGACATCAGCCTTTTCCCAGCGGGCGGCAGCGCTGCCCTGAGAGCCTGCGCGGGGAGCGGAGGAGTTTCTTCTGCTCATGGCATTTTGTTTGCCAAGTAGCGAAGAAAACGAGTAAATGCCAAGAGCTCAACATTTTAATTTATTTTTTTTTCTTAAAGAAATGACACTGGGCTGGTTTTGCCTCTCTGATTTTCATAGGAACTAGCAAATACGTAGCTCTTAGCTGCTTTTGGGCAAGGGAGAGTGATGGCTAATACTTTATAGTTGTGGCAGAGTGATTTTAAAAATAGTTTGTGTGCTAGCAAATTGTGGGATCAAATCACTATATTTAACCTGAAAGTGAATTGATGTCACTGACATCTTCAAAAGGATTCAGACTTTGTGTTACTGGTAAAATTATATGTGCAACTGACCATTTGAGTTTGTATTGGAAGGGTCTGTTATTTTTCATAGAATCATGGAATCATTTTGTTTGAGTACGTCAGGCTGAAAGTTAGCATTTTTGGTTTGGGACAAGCAGGCTGGCGAGTGGAATATTTTCCCTTCAGTCTCTTTGTCACAATTCCTGTTTGGTTTGGTGGCATTAGGATCGCAATGAAAAATAATTTCTACATGGAAATAATCTTACGGCAAAACTTTTCAGCTGCTAGGTAGATGTCTGAGGAATAATCATCTCTTGATTTGTGTGACTATATAACTTGGCTTTTTCTTACAATAAAAGAAAGGTCTACGTATGAATAATGGAGTTTAATGTGTATCGCATAAGATGTTATTTAGTTTTGGACATAACCATACAGACCCCATTTCAAATTCTGTTTCAAATTCTAGATTGTGTCTTCACTTTTGTTAGAGTGGAGAATCATGGCAGTTCTGATCTATAAAGCCAGGGTAGATTCCTGGAGTTTGGAACCTGCTGCATATCTTAAGTTTCTTACCATGAATATCCAATGGAGTTTGCTCACTTTAATGACACTGTAATAGAAATCACCCTGGCATCCTTTTAAAAAAATCTGCTTTAAGCTGTCCTGAAAGTTACCTAGATTCGAAGAGCATCAATTCAGGTTAGAACAGGCGTGAGGAGGTCCTTTCATCCAATCTGCTCAAAGCAGGGCCAGCTGTGTCCTCTTCAAGCTTGTGGTAGCTCCATATTAGAGGAGGACTCTGTCGCTTTCCTCTGTATCATTCCCTGTCCCTGGCTGAGAATGCCAGGTGGAAACACTCTGCAGAAGATCAGGTCCCCGTTGCGGTGGAGGCTGGCTCCAGCTCCAAGCAGGGCTTGAAAAGATTTAGAACTGGGTTGCAGAGGTAGCGTGGGAGTTTTCAGAAAAGTGCTTTGCTGCTAACTACTGCTTTTTTTGGTTCCAAACTTGATGTGGTATTAAGAAATATGTTTACGCTGTCATTTTATTGTGACAAATTGGAATTAAAAAAAAAAAACCACCCAACACACAGCACTCGGAACACCCAAAACACCCAAAATGTCTCTCATTTGCTTGCAGGCATCTTCACTCAGTTCTCTTGGCGCAAATATGCCTTTGAAGTATTTTAGGATTAACCTGGTGTTTTCAAAGCAGTCCTGTTGAAGCTGAAATCCTCTCTGCTGCCAGTGGAACTGGGACAATGTGGCTCTTGTTGATTAAAGGGGACAAAGGATTACAGAGCAGGTTTCAAGCTGCCTTTCCTAATTTATTTTTTTTTTATTTTCTCATATGCATTGCTTGAATGATGGACCAAATCAATCAGATGTATTTTCTCATTTATTAATGGAGATCACATGCTTACATAAAATGATTCTTAAATTGTTTCCAACAAATGTACGTTAAATTGAACCTTCAGAGACAGACTTGAAAGAGCAAATGTGTGTGAGTTAATGTTTAACACTGAGTTTTGCCGAAGTTCTTATCCAAGGGGGAAAGTCAGAAAGTACTCCAGTCCCTTTCAGTTCAGGCGAATGTAGCCAAGCACATGTGAAATGTTTGTTATGAATAGTTTCAGGGCTACAAATTCATTGATGGCTTATCAGTCCTTCACAGAAAGTCCTGATCTGTCAAAATTTGGATGTATATTTAAGCACTTGAAAAATCAGGCAATGTTAGTTCAGGTGTCTCCACTTGCAGACAGAAAGGTTCGGTTAGCGAGCTCCAGAATTCTGCTTTGATGTCATGTTTTCCACTTTCATTTTCCTTCTTTTGCGAAGGAGCATAAACCCTCTGTAGGAGGAGGTTAAGGCTCGGGGCTCCTTGGGAAGGACCAAGCCGTGTCATCCCTGCGGAGCGGTGCCAGCGCCGGCACAAGGCATCGCCCGTTTGCAGGAGCTGACAAGGAGGCCCTCGGGCCCCGGTGTTGGCTTTTTACCCATTTTCGTTTCGTTTTTTACGCATTTTCGTTTCGTTTCATTCGCTCTTCGTCTTCGTTGAAGGGGGGTTTTGCATTGCCCGAGTGACCCTCTCTCCACAGTGGGGTGAAAGTCAGCCCCAATCCAGAACTCCGACAGCTAAGCAAGAGGCAAGAGAAGAACCAGTAACGTTTACAAACATATTCTAGATGTATATCCTAACCATATGGAAACAAAGGTTTAATCTCACTTCTTTTTATTTAACCATTTTCCCAGATGTTTCCTGCAGTTTGACAGATGTACCATTTGCTAGAAAGTTGCACTCTTGAGAATTAGAATGTTATGGACACGGTTGCTATAGACAATGACTCTATAAGGGTAAGATTTGGAATGAAATGTTACATTAATTTCTGGTTGAATAAGTGAATTTTTTTCCCCAGACTGGAAGTGCTGGCCTGGACAGTCTCCTTTCATTTTCCCTCACGCTGTAAGGCGCTACGCAAACACACAAACTGGCTTTAACTCATTCCTGCAAAATTGCCGAGTGCTGACTCTGAATCCATGGCGTTATTTCCTCGTGTTGAAAGGGGAAAAGTATTCCTCTGACTGTTTCTAACCCTCCGTGGGCATATTTACCTTTCCAACGACTGTCCTGACCAGTAGCCAGCCCTTTCTCCCCTCTCTCCTCAGAAGGGGAGAGTGGAGAAACAGAGGGGAAACGACCCTGCGTTGGGCTTTTTCCTCATGATTCCCCCAAAAAATGCCGGGGGAGATGGGAGGATGCCGATCAGCCCCCTGTGGTACCGGGCCGTCTCCCCGCGGGAAGATGGCGGCGCTGAGGGGGGCTGAGGAAGACCCGGGGGGTCCCCCTCCTCA